>CM069861.1:200112898-200855398 GCA_036172795.1 Pelodytes ibericus | reverse complement strand
ATATCATGAAAATGTGAGGTGTGTATCCCCCATGTTTCTCCTTGAGAGATGTCGGATTGGCTCCCAGTAGATAATGAGGACACACCCACAGGCTACAAAAATAAATATTCGCAAAATGTAGAGGATAAAAAAATATTGAAAAATGATTTAAAACACATTTATCTCCTGATTTAGGCAGTTACTTGCAGTTTTGCCAATACATTGTATAGATCATTTCAATCATATTTTATTCTCTGCATTCACAGCAATATAATATTTAGTGATACAGACTCTTTAAGTATTGCAAAAGCTAAAAAAAAATCAAAAAAAAAAATCATCTACTTGTAGTAATAAATTAAACTTTTTTTGATATTGGATTGATCCTTTAAAATTATTACTTGTTAATGTTGTAATATTTTATTGACTTTTTTAATGATTTATAGGTCAGTTATTTTCCCTTTTCATTTGGTTTATTTTGTTATATTGTCATTACTAGCCTTATCTTACTTTTCATTTCTGGGAAATGTTCTGTCAGAGAGTTCTATGGATGTGGCGTGTAAAATAGATTTTTTTTCAAGTGTTTATAAGGGTGACAGTGATGCTCAGAATGTTACACAAAGGCTCCCTCTGCTGGACACATAATATATAACAAAATTATCAATCCCCTACGGACATTTAACAAAGGTCTGCAGTCATTTTCAAATATACTAGTACAACCTTAAACAGATTCTACAGTGCTAGATACAAGGATGGGCCATTGCAAGCCGTACGTTTACACGAAAATACAATCAAAAAATGTATACCCACATGTTTATAGTCTAATGTGATTTGCAGTCTCTATCAGCAAGTCTTAGTGCAGCCACAACATAGTTACATACCGTCACAAGCATCCTCTGAATTTCCATGAAGCTATAATGATAAGTCCTGAAATAAAACCGCCGACCATCATTTGTGGCCATCAGAATGTGGCTCTGGCTGTGGCTGCATTAGTGGTCCAGAGAAACAGATCATTGGTCCAGAGCAATAGGGTATAGTCATCATCACCCACCTGCAGTCCAGTATGGTCGCCATGACCAACCACGGACAAATACACCCATCCTTGGATAAATACACTTGTCATGGACAAATACACTCATCCACGGACAAATACACCCATCCACGGACAAATACAGTTATCCACGGACAAATACACCCATCCACGGACAAATACACCCATCCACGGAAAAATACACTTATCCATGGACAAATACACTCATCCACGGGCAAATACACTCATCCTTGGATAAATACACTTGTCATGGACAAATACACTCATCCACGGACAAATACACCCATCCACGGACAAATACAGTTATCCACGGACAAATACACCCATCCACGGACAAATACACCCATCCACGGAAAAATACACTTATCCATGGACAAATACACTCATCCACGGGCAAATACACCCATCCACGGACAAATACACTTATCCATGGAAAAATACACTCATCCACGGACAAATACACTCATCCACGGACAAATACACCCATCCACGGACAAATACACTCATCCAAGGACAAATACACTTATCCATATTTGCCAATTTTTGTTCTGATTCAGGACCACATCAGTGGTTCCTAAGTAGCCCAAATTTTAGGGCTATTTGTATCACCGATGTGATGCAAAGTGGTCCTAAATTCAGATATCTGATTTCAGGTACAAAAATCAGAGCTTTAATTGATGATGAACAAAGAAAACACAGTGTATCACCTCCATACTTGTATTAATCCTCCATATATTAGCTTTTCTCTTTGTTCCCATGCACGTGTGTAACGTCTTTGCATCTACTGGTGTCGTGTTTCCCCAATGCATTTATTGGAAAGCACAAAGTTTCCCTACATGATCTGTGAAAGTCATCTGACGAAGTATGGGGCCATCCAGGCACCAGGGGCATACAGGCTCCAATTCACCAATATATACTTGACTGGACTTATATCTTCTAAAGAATAATTGTTTATTCTATAAAATCCTGATGCTTAACAGAGAGGCCTCAGTTAGAACAAGTGAAAACTAATTACAGAGATGATAGTGGTTATATTAAATACATCTTCAGGGATACCGAATAAGTGGTGTTACAACGCTAAAGTTCGAAAAGCTAGCAAATAAAAATAAACCCATGACTTTCCAACTCTGGTGATGTGCCTTGAAAGTGTTGTGTACTTGAAATCACAAAATAAGAAGGATCTCAGAAGAAATAACATACATTACATAAAATTATGTATATATTAAATAACGATTCCACTTCATACACTTGGAAACACAGTTTAAATCAAAAATGTCTTTCTTTTGGGTCTATTCACTATAATTTGATTTTGGAGGTTGAGCTTTTATTTTGAATCAAATTCAGACTTAGAAAAAAAAACCAAGTTCGAATGTTCCCCATTGAAAGTAATGGGAGGATAAAGGATTGAAGTTATTTTTGAGACTAAGTCAAATTCTGCACTTGAGTTTGACTTAATCTCTAAAATAGCTTGGATCATTTCGCCTCCCATTACTTGCAATGGAGAGGATTCAAAGTTGTTGTTGTTTTTTCTCGCTGCCGAATTAGACAGTTTAAAAATGAAAGTCGGCCTTCAAAGTCGAATTTCAGTGATTAGACCCAACTGTTATCTACCTTGCAATCCATGTCTCATGTTTTGATGTATAGGTCAGAAATGCAGATTGTCTCAGATGCTGCTCTTTGTATTACATTTTTGCCCTTATTTTGAGCTATTTCTACTAAGGTTAGTACTCCTTTTTGCACCTTGCTTCTCCCACTCATTACTTTTTTTCTTCATGGATTAAAACCTTTAAAAACACACAAGTATCTGGTGGATTATTTTGGATTATTTTGACCTCTGGAGACACAACACCATCCGTGCTCGGATTATAATGTTTGTACAATTAGGAGTGAAGGAGAGAGCTAGAGATTATCAGATGCAAGTTCCAGAGATATGGGTCATTGTTATTATGGGTCATTGTTATTATGGGTCATTCTTATAACAGGAGTTAAAGAGCAATTCTGGGTGGAATGTGGACCAATCACAGCAACATTCCATCAAGTCCCATGGTTACTGGTCCACCTTTAGCACTGAAGAACAGAGGGTTTTTTATAGGTATATATTACCTTTTTTCTTTGTTCCCATGCATGCTTGTAAGGTCTTTGTATCTACTGTTGTCTTGTTTGCCAAATGGATTCCTTGGAATGCACAGCGTTTCCCTGTATGATATGTGTAAGGAAACCCTTGGTTCGGATAAAAACTCCATTCAGCACCAATATCTCGAAGGCTTCCTGGAAGAGATTATTGATTGAAAATGGTTCAGTAGGCATAAAATGACCAAACAAAGCCAATTTGATAAGAGCAAAGAAACAACAGCAACAAAAGTATAAAAAGTTCAAACGTGGAGAGACTGCCATATTGTGGATCAGTATGTAGCTACCAGGAGCACGGGTCACTACTGCAACCAGGCCCACCACTCTTGGTGGCCCAGGTGACTCCTATGGCCTTTTAAATGCTAGTTGTGGGAAGCACCTGCAGTTAGCGACAAGAAGAATGTAGCGATCATCCCAGATGTTCGGTCCAGTATGCAGGAAGTGACATCACATCCATTTCCTGCATGCTGGATCAGTCAGAGGGAGACACAGCACAGTCAAGCTGTTTGGAGGCTAAGATGGTTCAGGTTAGCTGGGGACATTGGGGGGCAAATGTTGACACTGATAGTCTGGAGGGCTAAGATGGCACAGAGAGGCTGTTTAGAGGGCCAAGATTGCTCAGATAGGCTGTTGGAGGTCTAAGATGGCACAGATAGGCTGTTTGTGCAGCTAGGATGACACAGAGAGGCTGTTTAGTGGACTAGGATGGCAAAGGGAGGCTGTTTGTGTGGCTAGGATGACACAGAGAGGTAGATTATGCAGCTATGATGACACAGATAGGCTGTTTAGTGGTCTAGGATGACACATATAGGTTGATTGTGCATCTATGATGACACAGATAGGCTGTTTGTGCGGCTAGGATGGCACAGGGAGGCTGTTTAGTGGACTTGGATGGCACAGGGAGGCTGTTTGTGTGGCTAGGATGACACAGCGAGGCAGTTTGTGTAGCTAGGATGACACAGAGAGGCTGTTTGTGCGGCTAGGATGACACAGATAGGCTGTTTAGTGGACTTGGATGACACAGAGAGGCTGTTTGTGCGGCTAGGATGACACAGAGAGGCTTTTTGTGCGGCTAGGATGACACAGAGAGGCTGTTTGTGCTGCTAGGATGACACAGAGAGGCTGTTTGTGCGGCTAGGATGACACAGATAGGCTTTTTGTGCAGCTAGGATGACACAGAGAAGCTGTTTGGGGGCTAGGATGACACAGAGAGGCTGTTTGTGTGGCTAGGATGACACAGATAGGCTTTTTGTGCAGCTAGGATGACACAGAGAAGCTGTTTGGGGGCTAGGATGACACAGAGAGGCTGTTTGTGCGGCTAGGATGACACAGATAGGCTTTTTGTGTGGCTAGGATGACACAGAGAGGCTGTCTGGCAGGGCTAACATGACACAGGCAAGTTATTTGGTAGCAAAACTCAGAGACATGTTGCTTGGTGAAGTCGGAGTAGGGTGCACTGTGGTTCCTAGTTACAGCCCTGGTAGCTATCCATGGTTTAGTAGAAAGCAAAGAAATATTGCCAGCACTTAAATACTAAACATATTATATTACAAGGAATCTAAACTTGCAGGTCTGACCTTCAGCAACAAAATCACTTTGTCAATGGGTTTCTAATTAAAGGGTGTTTTATAGCGCTGTGGTGTTATTTTAGATTCTATTTTTTTATTTATGCTAAGGGATGACATTACTAGACACAACAGGTTTTATTTATAAAAAGACCACCACACCAAGATATCAGAAAGGTAACAAGGAGGCGCAATTGCCATTTCTTATGCATAATGACTATAGCTAAAATGGAATTAGTGGCTAACGATCACAATATTTTTTGTTCTAATTTGTGCAAATTTTATACATTTACTGCATATATTTTTGTCAATTCATCCAACATTTTTGTGAATTGCTGAAAACTCTGGCACGACTGCACTTTTTTGTAAAAAAACTTTTACTGGCAATATTCACTTTATAAACGGATGTACGCACAAATAGGCCTAAATATACATAACCCCAGTAGTGTATCTTCCACAAGGCAAACAAGGCATTCGCCTAGGGCAGCACTTTGCCAGAGGGCGGCACTTTGATAGAAGGTGTTAAAGCACACTTCTGGTGCAGCAAACATTTTCATTCCCTCCCCCACCGTTCAGCAAGCTTTAACTCCTTCCAATGGGTGATGGGGGCATGTAATGGATGCGGTGTGGGTATGAAATGAAGGTGATGGTGGCATGTTATGGGGGTGATGGGGCATTTAGTGTGTATGCAATGTGGGTGATGGGGACATGTAATGGAGTTATTACGTGAAGTTATGAAGTGGAAAAAGCTTTGTTTCTCTATAATAAAGGCAAGTGGATGTATCTTAACGTAGAGATGACTCACTTGGGTATGAGCGCTGAAGTCTGATAAATGCAGGGAATTTACAGTCTTTTATATGAGGAAAGGGAGCGTCTGAATACCGAGGAGAAGGTAGCCATTGCGCGGTGGGTTTCCAGTCCAGATCACAGCTGCCAGGGGGAAAATATGTGAAATCATATCTTACTGAACATATCAATAATGATACATATAACATTTGTTCCAGCATCCCAAAATAGACTGAATTTCACACTCAGGCAAATTGTGTCAGCATAGTGATAGAGAACCCTTTCCTAAACTCTACCCACAGAAGGTTAGTTATACTCATTCCAATTTCTAGCACACGTCTATGTTTCTATGCTTCTATGACATGTAATTCTTGCCTATGCGTAGAAGGGAAGCCTGAAGAGACTCAGCCTTTGGGTGTTTGAGGTGTCAACCCAGACCTCAGAATTACAAGGCACCTTCAGCATTACTTATAATGAATACAGGTGAATTTCCCAGTCCCATTGACCACAGAATTAGACTCCACTGTTTCCATGGTGCAGCATCTGGTGGTACAAGGAAGCATATCAAGTCATAGGTGATGTCATAAGCAGGAGACTCCACAGACACGTTTAAAAACCACATTTCTCCTAATTTAGGCATTTGCTTGTAATTTTGCTAACACAATGTTAAGATCTTTTGCAATTATTTTTTATTCTCTACATTCATTCAGTGTAAGCAACGTTTAGGTGATGTAGTCCCTTTGAAGTGGATCAATGAGCTTTGAGATTACCTTACGGCAATGTCTATGTAAGGGCCGTCTTTAACGCCGGGCAAACAGGACAGCTGCCACGGCCCCAGTTACTCCTGGGGGGCCCATGGCAGCTGCCCCATGGTCCCACTACACCTGCGCGTCCTTTTCGCAGTGCATTGTAGCGGCTGGAAAAAAAAAAGAAAAAAAATCATTGCCACCGGATATGACAGTATGTCATATCCGGTTGCTGTGTTTCCCTCCTCTGTGCAGAAGGAGAAATAGTACAGAGGAGACATCCAGGGACATGGAACAGCCAGGAGGTGAGTACTGGGGAAAGGGGGTGGAGTGGGGTATATAACGAGCACTATAACATTGACATATTAATAGAAAACCTAACTGTGGTGTCTTAATGGGCAAATTTGCTATGGCATTTTAATGGCACAATATTACTGGCATCTTAATGGTGCAATAATACTGGCATCTTAATGGCAAAATAATACTGGCATCTGAATGGCACAATAATACTGGCATCTGAATGGTCAACTTGGCTGTGGCATCTTAATGGCACAATAATACTGGCATCTGAATGGTACAATATTACTGGCATCTGAATGGTCAAATTGGCTGTGGCATCTTAATGACACAATAATACTGGCATCTTAATGGTCAAATTGGCTGCGTCATCTTAATGGCACAATAATACTGGCATCTTAATGGGCAAATTGGCTTTGGCATCTTAATGGTACAATAACACTGCCATCTTAATGGTCAAATTGTCTGTGGCATCTTAATGGCACAATAATACTGCCAACTTAATGGCACAATATTACTGGCATCTGAATGGCACAATAATACTGGCATCTTAATGGTCAAATTGGATGTGGCATCTTAATGACACAATAATACTGGCATCTGAATGGTCAAATTGGATGTGGCATCTTAATGACACAATAATACTGGCATCTTAATGGTCAAATTGGCTGTGGCACTTTAATGGCACAATAATACTGGCATATTAATGGGAAAATTGGCTGTGACATTTTAATGGTGCAATAATACTGGCATCTAAATTGAAAAATAATACTGGCATCTGAATGGCACAATAATACTGGCATCTGAATGGTCAAATTGGCTGTGGCATCTTAATGGCACAATAATAGTGGCATCTGAATGGTACAATATTACTGGCATCTTAATGACACAATAATTCTGACATCTTAATGGTTAAATGGGCTGCTTCATCTTAATGGCACAATAAAACTGGTATCTTAATGGGCAAATTGGCTTTGGCATCTTAATGGTACAATAAAACTGCCATCTTAATGGCCAAATTGTCTGTGGCCTCTTAATGGCACAATAATACTGCCAACTTAATGGCACAATATTACTGGCATCTGAATGGCACAATTATACTGGCATGTTAATGGCACAATAATACTGGCATCTTAATAGCACAATAATACAAGCATCTGAATGGCACAATATTACTGGCATCTCAATGGCACAATAATACTGGCATCTTAATGGTCAAATTGGATGTGGCATCTTAGTGACACAATAATACTAGCATCTTAATGGTCAAATTGGCTGCAGGATATTAATGGCACAATAATACTGGCATCTTAATGCCCAAATTGGCTGTGGCACTTTAACGGCACAATAATACTGGCATCTTAATGGGAAAATTGGCTGTGACATCTTAATGGTGCAATAATACTGGCATCTTAATGGAAAAATAATACTGGTATCTGAATGGGAAAATTGGCTTCGGCATCTTAATGGCACAATAATACTGGCATCTAAATGGGCAAATTGGCTGTGACATCTTAATGGTGCAATAATACTGGCTTCTTAATGATACAATAATACTGCCATATTAATGGGCAAATTGGCCGTAGCATATTAATGGGCAAACTGTGGCATATTTAATGGACAAATGGTGGCATATTTTAATAGGCAAACTGGCTGTTGCATATGTTAATGACAAAGTGACTGTGGCATGTTAATTGGCTTATTTTAATTGGCAAAGTGATGCAGTGGCATGTTCAGTACGGCAAAATAATATGTACTGTGGCGGAAAGTGACAATGTGGCTTGTTCTGTAGGGGCAGTTCTGTGGGTGCATGGCAAGTGCTGTGGGTACTGTATGGTGCTGTGTTAAGTCCTTTATGTGGGGGCAGAAAAAGGAAATAAAAACAAGAAATGCAATTTTTCAATAACATTTTATTACATATGAAAATAGTCAATTGTCAGTTCCATGCCATTCCCTCTTTCCATAAAAAGCCTTTTACTGTGAATAAAAACTGATTGGAAATGATCTATAGATTTTGTTTGCAGAATTGCCAGCAAATTACTAAAATTAGGATAAAATGTGATTTAAATGTGGAGTCTCTTGCTTATGGCATCACCTGTGGCCTGATATGCAAATTACCCATTCGCATGGAAAACCAGTTCATTTGCAGACTTCAAGTGAAACTCCCCAGACACAGTTAAAACACATTTGTCTCCTAATTTAGACATTTGCTTGCAATTCTGCTAACCCGATGAATGGATCATTTTTAATAACTGTTTATTCTCTACATGCACAGCATATAATGTTTGGGTGATACCGTTCCTTTAAGCTCTATAAATAACATTTTATAAAGAACATTTGGAAGGATGGCTATCTTCTCTGTCACCCAAAATTTGTTTTTACTGTTAAAACAGAGAAGAAAAAAATTATAGGGTCGTCTCAGTTTGCTCCGTATTCATACCAGAATATCAAGCCAAATTGCAGAGAAAGACGCGATTCGGTTACCTAATATGATTTCTGCCGATTGTGGGCCGGACTTTGGCCACATTCGGTTCAGTGTCAGAGAAGGAGTTTGGCTGCCCAAATGTTGGCGCAAAAATCGCCCACGTTGGCTGATCTCCGTGCTGCTTAAAAATCACTTTGGTGGTCCGAAACCCAGAGCTCCGATTTAATATAACAAAATCCGAGGTGCCCGACCCTTAACCCCTTCGTGACGCATGGTGCTTGAGTCCCAAACGACGCAAGCACCAAAACGTCATGATTTGTTCCTGGCCACCGATCACAAGGGGATCGGTAGCCAGGAACACTCTGGCAGAGACCCGATCAGGGTCTTAATAGACCCTGTGGGTCCCTGCCCAAAAATCGCGAGACCTCCGGATGTCACGTGTGACGTCACGTAGGCGTGCCGAACCCGGAAGTTCGGGCACAGCGCGATTTAGCACAATGTAGCCGGTGTTCGCTTTGAGCACCGGCTACATTTTCCCTGTCAGACTGAGGCCACTTAAAGTGGCCTCATCTGACAGGTGGGATCCCGCTGCAAGTGCCTGCAGCGGGATCCAAAAACAGCTCATCGCTGGGAGCCACAATGAGCTGTTTAACGCTGGACGTACTATGCCGTCCTAACGACTTTAAGGCACTTAAAGTCAGGACGGCATAGTACGTCCTAACGTCGGGAAGGGGTTAAGAAAAATGATCCATATGTTTTTTTAGAAAAATTGCAGGTATAACCTAAGATAAATAAATGCTTTCATGTGTCTGTGGTGCCTCCTGCTCGTGGCTTGATATGCAAATGATACATTTCCCATTTAAAACGAGTGCATTTGCTTATAAAGCTCAAGATGATGTCATAAACAAGAGACACATTTAAAGCATCCATTTTTCTTACGATATGCATTTGCTTGCAACTTTGCTTCCTAACTTTCGCTTTGTTTCTTCCTATTGAACTTCTTCCATTGTTTGCAGTCTCCCGTGCAGGGACTACAGAAATCTGTTGCAAGGGGCATACGGTTGGTGATGCAGGGGGCGCACAACTCCGTCTTCAGCAGAAGACAGGCACAGCTGGCATGAGCAGAAACCTACGATATTATGTTGGAGACAGCAAAAGGATTTTTGGAAGTCTTCTCCTGATGAAGCCGAGCTCCGGCGAAACGCGTAGAGACACAGGCATCCGCATCTTTTTCCGCGTTTGCCTTCTTGCACACTATCCCCTGCCGCCACTGGTCTTGTTCGTGAGTTAATTGATCCATCTTAGCGCCACAGTGGACTTTTATATTGCCTACTTGATTTTAATTCCTGTGAGTTTATGTCTAGCAGGGGACACTTTTTTTCATCCCACCATTGGTCCCACACATGTGTGTTGTTTTTCGGATGTATTAAATTTTATATCGAATAAACCAGATACGTCTGTTTATTCGCACACATTTGAGCGTGTATACATTACCAATTATTCATTTCTTTGTGGTTTTCAACAATATCGCACTATAATTGTATAACTTTTATGTAATTTAAGGTTCCCCTGATTCTGCGCCATTCTTTTTTTTTTCTTCTTTGTATAATTTTTCTAACACAACGCATAGATCATTGTTCATATTTTCACAGTAGAAACAGTGTTTAGGTTGACTGTCTCCCTTCAAAGAGAATTTAGCACAAAAGAATAGTAAACAGTCTTACTTTGGCTGCATGGACACTGAGTAATAAATGGGTGGCAGATGGATTCCCTGGACACATTCTTCATCAGGCTTGTGACACCATTCCTGGGACTGTATCGATGATGTGGGATTGCAGTCCTGTTTGAGCAATGCTTTACAATCTTTCTGTTCAGCTGAAAACACATGAACAGTAATGGGAAGTGATATTAAGCACTGTCTCATCAGATAAAGACTTAAAGGGACTTGTTCAACCTAAACTTTGCTTATGCTGTGAATGTAGGGAATACAATAATATGACAAAAATATCTAGACATTGTGTTAGAGACAGAGAGAGAGAGAGAGAGAGAGAGAGAGAGAGAGAGATGTTTTAAATGTATCTGTGGTGTCTCCAGTTTATGACATCACCTGCATTTCCTACAAGGTGATGTCATAAGGAGGAGACATACGACAGGTATGTTGCAGACACATTGTTCTTGTCATTTATGTATTTGCTTGCAATTTTGCTAACTCGATGGGGGTAAAAAAAAAAAAAACTCCCCCACTACAAAGTGTCGGGTGTTTTATATATAAAAAAAAAAAGCGCAAACGCCGTTTGATATGTACAACGACAAATGTGCTTTTTTTTTAAAAATATCTCTCGACTCTTTGCAGCGATGGGAGAGAGGGACGCACGTTAAACTGTGTTTGGTGGTGGTTCCCCCGAAACAAATCAGGCGCTTTTTAGCACCTGATTTTTTTTTAAAAAGGCTACGCAGACGCAACGAGCACCGACTCAACCTACTCATTCAGCGTAAATAATGCGCTCATGTGAGTCTGCGTTATACATGAACGCACATGCCGATTGCGCCATGATTACACATGACCCCCCGATGTCTAGATAATTGTTCATCACATTTTTATTCTCTACAGTTACACTATAAACAATGAACAGGAGACAGAGACCCTTTAAGTTAAAAGGAACAGTCAAAAAATATCTCACTTGTGAAATAAGCAAGTTTACACATAAGAAATATAGGTAACATGACGTCACAAATATTGCAGATGACATCACACCTTGTGACCACACACACACACACTGCAAGCATGCATTACTACAGTGGCACTCATGGAAAATTGCATTAAGAGTTAATCAATATTGAATTACAGCTCTCCTTACCTTTGTTTAAGGTTTGCTTATCCAGCTGTATTACAGTCTCATGAGAGAGCATATTGTCCTCCAAGGGCACACATACAGGGGCCCCGCAGGTCTGTGTGTGTTACAGATAAGGCAAAGTTTGTTACATGTTGTTGTAAACAGACTGGCCATTCAGTCTTCACAACAGGTTTGGCTGTTTTAACAATGGGATAATGTCTCCTAGGAAACCACTAGACAATACTCCACAACATGGTACAGGCTCCACCTTTACTTATCTACAAACACCCAGCCATAATGAAACAGAACTCCACTTCTGGATTTTTCTGGAGAGCAATTCTGTTTCAAAACATTGCCAATGGAAGAGAGAGTTAAACAAGAAATACATGTTCTAATAAATGGTGATGGCATGCTGTGATGGGGTTAATAAACATTTAAATAATGATATTAATTATTGGCAAACCTAATTGTCCTACCCATATTTGCATCTCCTTGATCTTATCCTAAATAGTGTTGAGCGAACCCGAACCACACTGTTCGGGTTCGTACCGAACATTACGGTGTTCGGACCCCGGACCCGAACACGGACATTTCATTGTATGTCCGTGTTGGAGTTCGGGGTTTGGCTATAAACCGAAAGTCTATAAACCGAAAGACATTCGTTTTATAGAATACATGTAATGCTATTGCTATTCTATAAAAAGAAAGTCTATAAACAGAATGTCTTTCGGTTTATAGACTTTCGGCTTATGGAATACATGTAATACTATTGGCTTTCTATAAACCGAACTAGAGTCCCCATTCATAAGAAATGATTATGAATGGGGACTCTATTTCGGTTTATAGAAAGCCAATAGTATTACATGTATTCCATAAGCCGAACGTCGGGTCCCCATTGACTTCAATTGGGGTTCGGGGTCAAGTTCGACCCCGAACCCGGACTTTTTTCCGAAGTTCGGCCGAACCCGAACATCCAGGTGTCCGCTCCACACTAATCCTAAACATTTCTGGAATTATAAAAATAATCTTACAATTCCTCAAAACACCCTAAAAATTGCATCTAAATAAATCTTACATTTTTTTTTTGTACAAAGTATTATTTCATTATTGCAAATAAAAATATATCTATAAATATGTATTAGGTGGCTGTACCTCTCCCTGGGAGCTAGTCACTAAACGTGAGGTGCAGGTGAGCTGAGGGGAGATGAACATGTCTGATGATATAGTATTTAATTGAACTTTTATTGCAGGAAGTCACCAGGAATGCCACTGCAATATGTAATGTTATATGTTTAAATACTGAAGAAATGTTCTTCTTATCCCAGATAAGCTGCACCTTACTTTCAGTAAATATCCCCAGTGTCCTTACTTTTAGTAAATATCCCCAGTGTCCTTACTTTTAGTAAATAGCCCCCAGTGCCCTTACTATTAGTAAATAGCCCCCAGTGCCCTTACTATTAGTAAATATCCCCAGCGTCCTTACTATTAGTAAATATCCCCAGTGTCCTTACTATTAGTAAATATCCCCAGTGTCCTTACTTTTAGTAAATAGCCCCCAGTGTCCTTACTTTTAGTAAATAACCCTCAGTGTCCTTACTATTAGTAAATATCCCCCAGTGTCCTTACTTTTAGTAAATATACCCAGTGTCCTTACTATTAGTAAATAGCCCCCAGTGTCCTTACTATTAGTAAATATCCCCAGTGTCCTTACTTTTAGTAAATATCCCCAGTGTCCTTACTTTTAGTAAATAGCCCCCAGTGCCCTTACTATTAGTAAATATCCCCAGTGTCCTTACTATTAGTAAATATCCCCAGTGTCCTTACTATTAGTAAATATCCTAGTGTCCTTACTTTTAGTAAATAGCCCCCAGTGCCCTTACTATTAGTAAATATCCCCAGTGTCCTTACTATTAGTAAATATCCCCAGTGTCCTTACTATTAGTAAATATCCTAAAGTGTCCTTATTTTAAGTAAATATACCCAGTGTCCTTACTATTAGTAAATAGCCCCCAGTGTCCTTACTATTAGTAAATATCCCCAGTGTCCTTACTTTTAGTAAATATCCCCAGTGTCCTTACTTTTAGTAAATATCCCCAGTGTCCTTACTTTTAGTAAATATCCCCCAGTGTCCTTACTTTTAGTAAATTTACCCAGTGTCCTTACTATTAGTAAATAGCCCCCAGTGTCCTTACTATTAGTAAATATCCCCAGTGTCCTTACTTTTAGTAAATATCCCCAGTGTCATTACTTTTAGTAAATAACCCTCAGTGTCCTTAATTTTAGTAAATATCCCTCAGTGTCCTTACTTTTAGTAAATATCCCCCAGTGTCCTTACTATTAGTAAATATCCCCAGTGTCCTTACTATTAGTAAATATCCCCCAGTGTCCTTACTTTTAGTAAATATACCCAGTGTCCTTACTATTAGTAAATAGCCCCCAGTGTCCTTACTATTAGTAAATATCCCCAGTGTCCTTACTTTTAGTAAATATCCCCAGTGTCCTTACTTTTAGTAAATATCCCCAGTGTCCTTACTTTTAGTAAATATCCCCAGTGTCCTTACTATTAGTAAATATCCCCCAGTGTCCTTACTTTTAGTAAATATACCCAGTGTCCTTACTATAAGTAAATAGCCCCCAGTGTCCTTACTATTAGTAAATAACCCCAGTGTCCTTACTTTTAGTAAATATCCCCCAGTGTCCTTACAATTAGTAAATATCCCCAGTGTCCTTACTTTTAGTAAATAACCCCAGTGTCCTTACTATTAGTAAATAACCCCAGTGTCCTTACTTTTAGTAAATATCCCCAGTGTCCTTACTTTTAGTAAATATCAACCAGTGTCCTTACTATTAGTAAATATCCCCAGTGTCCTTACTATTAGTAAATATCCCCCAGTGTCCTTACTTTTAGTAAATATACCCAGTGTCCTTACTATTAGTAAATAGCCCCCAGTGTCCTTACTATTAGTAAATATCCCCAGTGTCCTTACTTTTAGTAAATATCCCCAGTGTCCTTACTTTTAGTAAATATCCCCAGTGTCCTTTCTTTTAGTAAATATCCCCAGTGTCCTTACTATTAGTAAATATCCCCCAGTGTCCTTACTTTTAGTAAATATACCCAGTGTCCTTACTATAAGTAAATAGCCCCCAGTGTCCTTACTATTAGTAAATAACCCCAGTGTCCTTACTTTTAGTAAATATCCCCCAGTGTCCTTACAATTAGTAAATATCCCCAGTGTCCTTACTTTTAGTAAATAACCCAAGTGTCCTTACTATTAGTAAATAACCCAAGTGTCCTTACTTTTAGTAAATATCCCCAGTGTCCTTACTTTTAGTAAATATCCCCAGTGTCCTTACTTTTAGTAAATATACCCAGTGTCCTTACTATTAGTAAATAGCCCCCAGTGTCCTTACTATTAGTAAATAATCCCAGTGTCCTTACTTTTAGTAAATATCCCCAGTGTCCTTACATTTAGTAAATAGCCCCCAGTGTCCTTACTTTTAGTAAATATCCCCAGTGTCCTTACAATTAGTAAATATCCCCAGTGTCCTTACTTTTAGTAAATATACCCAGTGTCCTTACTATTAGTAAATAGCCCCCAGTGTCCTTACTATTAGTAAATAACCCCAGTGTCCTTACTATTAGTAAATAACCCCAGTGTCCTTACTTTTAGTAAATATCCCCAGTGTCCTTACTTTTAGTAAATAGCCCCCAGTGTCCTTACTTTTAGTAAATATCCCCAGTGTCCTTACTTTTAGTAAATATCCCCAGTGTCCTTACTATTAGTAAATAGCCCCCAGTGTCCTTACTTTTAGTAAATATCCCCAGTGTCCTTACTTTTAGTAAATAGCCCCCAGTGCCCTTACTTTTAGTAAATAGCACCCAGTGTACTTACTATTAATGAATAGCCCCCAGTGTCCTTAATTTAGTGAATATCCCCCAGTGTACTTACCTTTAGTAAATAGCCCCCTGTGTCCTTACTTTTAGTAAATATCCCCAGTGTCCTTACTATTAGTAAATAACCCTCATTGTCCTTATTTTTAGTAAATATCCCTCAGTGCCCTTAATTTTAGTAAATATCCCCAGTGTCCTTACTATTAGTAAATATCCCCAGTGTCCTTACTTTTAGTAAATATCCCCAGTGTCCTTACTTTTAGTAAATATCCCCAGTGTCCTTACTATTAGTAAATATCCCCCAGTGTCCTTACTATTAGTAAATAACCCCAGTGTCCTTACTTTTAGTAAATATCCCCCAGTGTCCTTACTATTAGTAAATATCCCCAGTGTCCTTACTTTTAGTAAATATCCCCAGTGTCCTTACTTTTAGTAAATATCCCCAGTGTCCTTACTTTTAGTAAATATCCACAGTGCCCTTACTTTTAGTAAATATCCCCCAGTGTCCTTACTTTTAGTAAATATCCCCAGTGTCCTTACTTTTAGTAACTAGCCCCCAGTGTCCTTACTATTAGTAAATATCCCCAGTGTCCTTACTTTTAGTAAATAGCCCCCAGTGTCCTTACTTTTAGTAAATATCCCCCAGTGCCCTTACTTTTAGTAAATAGCCCCCAGTGCCCTTACTTTTAGTAAATAGCCCCCAGTGTCCTTACTAGTAGTAAATATCCCCAGTGTCCTTACTTTTAGTAAATTGCCCCCAGTGTCCTTAATTTAGTGAATATCCCCCAGTGTACTTAACTTTAGTAAATAGCCCCCCAGTGTCCTCATTTTTATTAAATAATCCCAGTGTCCTTACTTTTAAGCCCCCAGTGTCCTTACTTTTAAGCCCCCAGTGTCCTTACTTTTAGTAAATATTCCCAGTGTCCTTACTTTTAGTAAATAACCCTCAGTGTCCTTATTTTTAGTAAATAACCCCCAGTGTCCTTACTATTAGTAAATATCCCCAGTGTCCTTACTTTTAGTAAATAACCCTCAGTGTCCTTATTTTTAGTAAATAACCCCCAGTGTCCTTACTATTAGTAAATAGCCCCCAGTGTCCTTACTTTTAGTAAATATCCCCAGTGTCCTTACTATTAGTAAATATCACCAGTGTCCTTACTTTTAGTAAATAGCCCCCAGTGTCCTTACTTTTAGTAAATATCCCCAGTGTCCTTACTATTAGTAAATATCCCCAGTGTCCTTACTTTTAGTAAATAGCCCCCAGTGTCCTTACTTTTAGTAAATATCCCCAGTGTCCTTACTATTAGTAAATATCCCCAGTGTCCTTACTTTTAGTAAATAGCCCCCAGTGTCCTTACTTTTAGTAAATATCCCCAGTGTCCTAACTATTAGTAAATATCCCCAGTGTCCTTACTTTTAGTTAATAGCCCCCAGTGTCCTTACTTTTAGTAAATATCCCCCAGTGCCCTTACTTTTAGTAAATAGCCCCCAGTGCCCTTACTTTTAGTAAATAGCCCCCAGTGTACTTACTTTTAATGAATAGCTCCCAGTGTCCTTAATTTAGTGAATATCCCCCAGTGTACTTAACTTTAGTAAATAGCCCCCAGTGTCCTCATTTTTATTAAATAATCCCAGTGTCCTTAGTTTTAAGCCCCCAGTGTCCTTACTTTTAAGCCCCCAGTGTCCTTACTTTTAGTAAATATTCCCAGTGTCCTTACTTTTAGTAAATATCCCCAGTGTCCTTACTTTTAGTAAATATCCCCAGTGTCCTTACTTTTAGTAAAGAGCCCCCAGTGTCCTTACTTTTAGTAAATATCCCCCAGTGTCCTTATTTTTAGTAAATATCCCCCAGTGTCCTTACTTTTAGTAAATAACCCTCAGTGTCCTTATTTTTAGTAAATAACCCCCAGTGTCCTTACTTTTAGTAAATATCCCTCAGTGTCCTTACTATTAGTAAATACCCTCAGTGTCCTTACTTTTAGTGAATAGCCCCCAGTGTCCTTACTTTTAGTAAATATCCCCAGTGTCCTTATTTTTAGTAAATATCCCCAGTGTCCTTACTATTAGTAAATAACCCCCAGTGTCCTTACTTTTAGTAAATATCCCCAGTGTCCTTACTTTTAGTAAATAGCCCCCATTGTCCTTACTTTTAGTAAATAGCCCCCAGTGTCCTTACTTTTAGTATATATCCCCAGTGTCCTTACTTTTAGTAAATATCCCCCAGTGTCCATATTTTTATTAAATATCCCCAGTGTCCTTACTTTTAGTAAATAACCCCCATTGTCCTTACTATTAGTAAATAACCCTCAGTGTCCTTACTTTTAGTAAATAACCCTCAGTGTCGTTACTTTTAGTAAATAATCCTCAGTGTCCTTACTTTTAGTAAATAACCCCCAGTGTCCTTACTTTTAGTAAATAACCCTCAGTGTCCTTACTATTAGTAAATAACCCTCAGTGTCCTTACTATTAGTAAATAACCCTCAGTGTCCTTACTATTAGTGTCCTTACTATTAGTAAATAACCCTCAGTGTCCTTACTATTAGTAAATAACCCTCAGTGTCCTTACTTTTAGTAAATAATCCTCAGTGTCCTTACTTTTAGTAAATAACCCCCAGTGTCCTTACTTTTAGTAAATAACCCTCAGTGTCCTTACTTTTAGTAAATATCCCCAGTGTCCTTACTTTTAGTAAATAGCCCCCCAGTGTCCTTACTTTTAGTAAATAACCCTCAGTGTCCTTACTTTTAGTAAATATCCCCCCAGTGTCCTTACTTTTAGTAAATAACCCCCAGTGTCCTTACTTTTAGTAAATAACCCTCAGTGTCCTTACTTTTAGTAAATATCCCCAGTGTCCTTACTATTAGTAAATATCCTCAGTGTCCTTACTTTTAGTAAATAATCCTCAGTGTCCTTACTTTTAGTAAATATCCCCCCAGTGTCCTTACTTTTAGTAAATATCTCTCAGTGTCCTTACTTTTAGTAAATATCTCTCAGTGTCCTTACTTTTAGTAAATATCCCCAGTGTCCTTACTTTTAGTAAATATCCCCAGTGTCCTTACTTTTAGTAAATAACCCTCAGTGTCCTTACTATTAGTAAATAACCCCAGTGTCCTTACTATTAGTAAATATCCCCAGTGTCCTTACTTTTAGTAAATATCCCCAGTGTCCTTACTATTAGTAAATATCCCCAGTGTCCTTACTTTTAGTAAATAGCCCCCAGTGTCCTTACTTTTAGTAAATATCCCCAGTGTCCTTTCTATTAGTAAATATCCCCAGTGTCCTTACTTTTAGTAAATAGCCCCCAGTGTCCTTACTTTTAGTAAATATCCCCCAGTGTCCTTACTATTAGTAAATATCCCCAGTGTCCTTACTATTAGTAAATAACCCTCAGTGTCCTTACTTTTAGTAAATATCCCCAGTGTCCTTACTATTAGTAAATAGCCCCCAGTGTCCTTACTTTTAGTAAATATCCCCCAGTGTCCTTACTTTTAGTAAATAACCCTCAGTGTCCTTACTTTTAGTAAATATCCCCAGTGTCCTTACTTTTAGTAAATAACCCTCAGTGTCCTTACTTTTAGTAAATATCCCCAGTGTCCTTACTATTAGTAAATATCCCCCAGTGTCCTTACTTTTAGTAAATATCCCCAGTGTCCTTACTATTAGTAAATAACCCGTGTCCTTACTTTTAGTAAATAACCCTCAGTGTCCTTACTATTAGTAAATATTCTCAGTGTCCTTACTTTTAGTAAACAACCCTCAGTGTCCTTACTATTAGTAAATATCCCCAGTGTCCTTACTATTAGTAAATATCCTCAGTGTCCTTACTTTTAGTAAATATCCCCAGTGTTCTTACTTTTAGTAAATATCCCCCAGTGTCCTTACTTTTAGTAAATAACCCTCAGTGTCCTTACTATTAGTAAATAACCCCAGTGTCCTTACTATTAGTAAATAACCCCCAGTGTCCTTACTTTTAGTAAATATCCCCAGTGTCCTTACTATTAGTAAATAGCCCCCAGTGTCCTTACTTTTAGTAAATATCCCCAGTGTCCTTACTTTTAGTAAACAACCCTCAGTGTCCTTACTATTAGTAAATATCCCCAGTGTTCTTACTTTTAGTAAATATCCCCAGTGTCCTAACTATTAGTAAATATCCCCAGTGTCCTTACTTTTAGTAAATAGCCCCCAGTGTCCTTACTTTTAGTAAATATCCCCCAGTGCCCTTACTTTTAGTAAATAGCCCCCAGTGCCCTTACTTTTAGTAAATAGCCCCCAGTGTACTTACTTTTAATGAATAGCTCCCAGTGTCCTTAATTTAGTGAATATCCCCCAGTGTACTTAACTTTTGTAAATAGCCCCCAGTGTCCTCATTTTTATTAAATAATCCCAGTGTCCTTAGTTTTAAGCCCCCAGTGTCCTTACTTTTAAGCCCCCAGTGTCCTTACTTTTAGTAAATATTCCCAGTGTCCTTACTTTTAGTAAATATCCCCAGTGTCCTTACTTTTAGTAAATATCCCCAGTGTCCTTACTTTTAGTAAATATTCCCAGTGTCCTTACTTTTAGTAAATAACCCTCAGTGTCCTTACTATTAGTAAATAACCCCCAGTGTCCTTACTTTTAGTTAATATCCCCAGTGTCCTTACTTTTAGTAAATATCCCCAGTGTCCTTACTTTTAGTAAATATTCCCAGTGTCCTTACTTTTAGTAAATATCCCCAGTGTCCTTACTTTTAGTAAATAACCCTCAGTGTCCTTATTATTAGTAAATAACCCCCAGTGTCCTTACTTTTAGTAAATATCCCCAGTGTCCTTACTTTTAGTAAATATCCCCAGTGTCCTTACTTTTAGTAAATAACCCTCAGTGTCCTTATTATTAGTAAATAACCCCCAGTGTCCTTACTTTTAGTAAATATCCCCAGTGTCCTTACTTTTAGTAAATATCCCCAGTGTCCTTACTTTTAGTAAATAACCCCCAGTGTCCTTACTTTTAGTAAATATCCCCAGTGTCCTTACTATTAGTAAATATCCCCCAGTGTCCTTACTTTTAGTAAATATCCCCAGTGTCCTTACTTTTAGTAAATAACCCCCAGTGTCCTTACTTTTAGTAAATATCCCCAGTGTCCTTACTATTAGTAAATATCCCCCAGTGTCCTTACTATTAGTAAATAACCCTCAGTGTCCTTACTTTTAGTAAATATTCCCCAGTGTCCTTACTTTTAGTAAATAACCCTCAGTGTCCTTACTTTTAGTAAATATCCTCAGTGTCCTTACTTTTAGTAAATAACCCTCAGTGTCCTTACTTTTAGTAAATAACCCTCAGTGTCCTTACTTTTAGTAAATAACCCTCAGTGTCCTTACTATTAGTAAATAACCCCCAGTGTCCTAACTTTTAGTAAATATCCCCAGTGTCCTTACTTTTAGTAAATAACCCCCAGTGTCCTTACTTTTAGTAAATAACCCTCAGTGTCCTTACTATTAGTAAATAACCCCAGTGTCCTTACTATTAGTAAATATCCCCAGTGTCCTTACTTTTAGTAAATATCCCCAGTGTCCTTACTTTTAGTAAATAGCCCCCAGTGTCCTTACTTTTAGTAAATATCCCCAGTGTCCTTACTATTAGTAAATAGCCCCCAGTGTCCTTACTTTTAGTAAATATCCCCCAGTGTCCTTACTTTTAGTAAATAACCCTCAGTGTCCTTACTTTTAGTAAATATCCCCAGTGTCCTTACTTTTAGTAAATAACCCTCAGTGTCCTTACTTTTAGTAAATATCCCCAGTGTCCTTACTATTAGTAAATATCCCCAGTGTCCTTACTTTTAGTAAATATCCCCAGTGTCCTTACTATTAGTAAATAACCCCAGTGTCCTTACTTTTAGTAAATAACCCTGTGTCCTTACTATTAGTAAATATTCCCAGTGTCCTTACTTTTAGTAAACAACCCTCAGTGTCCTTACTATTAGTAAATATCCCCAGTGTCCTTACTATTAGTAAATATCCTCAGTGTCCTTACTTTTAGTAAATATCCCCAGTGTTCTTACTTTTAGTAAATATCCCCCAGTGTCCTTACTTTTAGTAAATAACCCTCAGTGTCCTTACTATTAGTAAATAACCCCAGTGTCCTTACTATTAGTAAATAACCCCCAGTGTCCTTACTTTTAGTAAATATCCCCAGTGTCCTTACTATTAGTAAATAGCCCCCAGTGTCCTTACTTTTAGTAAATATCCCCAGTGTCCTTACTTTTAGTAAACAACCCTCAGTGTCCTTACTATTAGTAAATATCCCCAGTGTTCTTACTTTTAGTAAATTTCCCCAGTGTCCTTACTTTTAGTAAATATCCCCAGTGTCCTTACTTTTAGTAAATAACCCTCAGTGTCCTTACTATTAGTAAATATCCCCAGTGTCCTTTCTTTTAGTAAATAGCCCACAGTGTCCTTACTTTTAGTAAATAACCCTCAGTGTCCTTACTTTTAGTAAATATACCCAGTGTCCTTACTATTAGTAAATAACCCCCAGTGTCCTTACTTTTAGTAAATAACCCTCAGTGTCCTTATTTTTAGTAAATATCCCCAGTGTCCTTACTATTAGTAAATAACCCCCAGTGTCCTTACTTTTAGTAAATATCCCCAGTGTCCTTACTTTTAGTAAATAGCCCCCATTGTCCTTACTTTTAGTAAATAGCCCCCAGTGTCCTTACTTTTAGTATATATCCCCAGTGTCCTTACTTTTAGTAAATATCCCCCAGTGTCCATACTTTTAGTAAATATCCCCAGTGTCCTTACTTTTAGTAAATAACCCCCATTGTCCTTACTATTAGTAAATAACCCTCAGTGTCCTTACTTTTAGTAAATAACCCTCAGTGTCGTTACTTTTAATAAATAATCCTCAGTGTCCTTACTTTTAGTAAATAACCCCCAGTGTCCTTACTTTTAGTAAATAACCCTCAGTGTCCTTACTTTTAGTAAATATCCCCAGTGTCCTTACTTTTAGTAAATAATCCTCAGTGTCCTTACTTTTAGTAAATAACCCCCAGTGTCCTTACTTTTAGTAAATAACCCCCAGTGTCCTTACTTTTAGTAAATAACCCTCAGTGTCCTTACTTTTAGTAAATATCCCCCCAGTGTCCTTACTTTTAGTAAATAACCCCCAGTGTCCTTACTTTTAGTAAATAACCCTCAGTGTCCTTACTTTTAGTAAATATCCCCAGTGTCCTTACTATTAGTAAATATCCCCAGTGTCCTTACTATTAGTAAATATCCTCAGTGTCCTTACTTTTAGTAAATACTCCTCAGTGTCCTTACTTTTAGTAAATATCCCCCCAGTGTCCTTACTTTTAGTAAATATCCCCAGTGTCCTTACTTTTAGTAAATATCTCTCAGTGTCCTTACTTTTAGTAAATATCCCCAGTGTCCTTACTTTTAGTAAATATCCCCAGTGTCCTTACTTTTAGTAAATATCCCCAGTGTCCTTACTTTTAGTAAATAACCCTCAGTGTCCTCACTATTAGTAAATAACCCCAGTGTCCTTACTATTAGTAAATATCCCCAGTGTCCTTACTTTTAGTAAATATCCCCAGTGTCCTTACTTTTAGTAAATAGCCCCCAGTGTCCTTACTTTTAGTAAATATCCCTAGTGTCCTTACTATTAGTAAATATCCCCAGTGTCCTTACTTTTAGTAAATAGCCCCCAGTGTCCTTACTTTTAGTAAATATCCCCAGTGTCCTTACTATTAGTAAATATCCCCAGTGTCCTTACTTTTAGTAAATAGCCCCCAGTGTCCTTACTTTTAGTAAATATCCCCCAGTGTCCTTACTATTAGTAAATATCCCCATTGTCCTTACTATTAGTAAATAACCCTCAGTGTCCTTACTTTTAGTAAATATCCCCAGTGTCCTTACTATTAGTAAATAGCCCCCAGTGTCCTTACTTTTAGTAAATATCCCCCAGTGTCCTTACTTTTAGTAAATAACCCTCAGTGTCCTTACTTTTAGTAAATATCCCCAGTGTCCTTACTTTTAGTAAATAACCCTCAGTGTCCTTACTTTTAGTAAATATCCCCAGTGTCCTTACTATTAGTAAATATCCCCAGTGTCCTTACTATTAGTAAATAACCCCAGTGTCCTTACTTTTAGTAAATAACCCTCAGTGTCCTTACTATTAGTAAATATTCTCAGTGTCCTTACTTTTAGTAAACAACCCTCAGTGTCCTTACTATTAGTAAATATCCCCAGTGTCCTTACTATTAGTAAATATCCTCAGTGTCCTTACTTTTAGTAAATATCCCCAGTGTTCTTACTTTTAGTAAATATCCCCCAGTGTCCTTACTTTTAGTAAATAACCCTCAGTGTCCTTACTATTAGTAAATAACCCCAGTGTCCTTACTATTAGTAAATAACCCCCAGTGTCCTTACTTTTAGTAAATATCCCCAGTGTCCTTACTTTTAGTAAATAACCCGCAGTGTCCTTACTATTAGTAAATATCCCCAGTGTCCTTTCTTTTAGTAAATAGCCCACAGTGTCCTTACTTTTAGTAAATAACCCTCAGTGTCCTTACTTTTAGTAAATAACCCTCAGTGTCCTTACTATTAGTAAATAACCCCCAGTGTCCTTACTTTTAGTAAATAACCCTCAGTGTCCTTACTATTAGTAAATATCCCCAGTGTCCTTACTATTAGTAAATAACCCTCAGTGTCCTTACTATTAGTAAATATCCCCAGTGTCCTTACTTTTAGTAAATATCCCCAGTGTCCTTACTTTTAGTAAATAACCCTCAGTGTCCTTACTATTAGTAAATAACCCCCAGTGTCCTTACTTTTAGTAAATATCCCCAGTGTCCTTACTTTTAGTAAATATCCCCAGTGTCCTTACTTTTAGTAAATATTCCCAGTGTCCTTACTTTTAGTAAATAACCCTCAGTGTCCTTACTATTAGTAAATAACCCCCAGTGTCCTTACTTTTAGTTAATATCCCCAGTGTCCTTACTTTTAGTAAATATCCCCAGTGTCCTTACTTTTAGTAAATATCCCCAGTGTCCTTACTTTTAGTAAATATCCCCAGTGTCCTTACTTTTAGTAAATAACCCTCAGTGTCCTTATTATTAGTAAATAACCCCCAGTGTCCTTACTTTTAGTAAATATCCCCAGTGTCCTTACTTTTAGAAAATATCCCCAGTGTCCTTACTTTTAGTAAATATTCCCAGTGTCCTTACTTTTAGTAAATAACCCTCAGTGTCCTTACTATTAGTAAATAACCCCCAGTGTCCTTACTTTTAGTAAATATCCCCAGTGTCCTTACTTTTAGTAAATAACCCCCAGTGTCCTTACTTTTAGTAAATATCCCCAGTGTCCTTACTTTTAGTAAATATCCCCAGTGTCCTTACTATTAGTAAATAACCCTCAGTGTCCTTACTTTTAGTAAATATTCCCCAGTGTCCTTACTTTTAGTAAATAACCCTCAGTGTCCTTACTTTTAGTAAATATCCTCAGTGTCCTTACTTTTAGTAAATAACCCTCAGTGTCCTTACTTTTAGTAAATAACCCTCAGTGTCCTTACTTTTAGTAAATAACCCTCAGTGTCCTTACTATTAGTAAATAACCCCCAGTGTCCTAACTTTTAGTAAATATCCCCAGTGTCCTTACTTTTAGTAAATAACCCCCAGTGTACTTACTTTTAGTAAATAACCCTCAGTGTCCTTACTATTAGTAAATAACCCCAGTGTCCTTACTATTAGTAAATATCCCCAGTGTCCTTACTTTTAGTAAATATCCCCAGTGTCCTTACTTTTAGTAAATAGCCCCCAGTGTCCTTACTTTTAGTAAATATCCCCAGTGTCCTTACTATTAGTAAATATCCCCAGTGTCCTTACTTTTAGTAAATAGCCCCCAGTGTCCTTACTTTTAGTAAATATCCCCAGTGTCCTTACTATTAGTAAATATCCCCAGTGTCCTTACTTTTAGTAAATAGCCCCCAGTGTCCTTACTTTTAGTAAATATCCCCCAGTGTCCTTACTATTGGTAAATATCCCCAGTGTCCTTACTATTAGTAAATAACCCTCAGTGTCCTTACTTTTAGTAAATATCCCCAGTGTCCTTACTATTAGTAAATAGCCCCCAGTGTCCTTACTTTTAGTAAATATCCCCCATTGTCCTTACTTTTAGTAAATAACCCTCAGTGTCCTTACTTTTAGTAAATATCCCCAGTGTCCTTACTTTTAGTAAATAACCCTCAGTGTCCTTACTTTTCTTAAATATCCCCAGTGTCCTTACTATTAGTAAATATCCCCAGTGTCCTTACTTTTAGTAAATATCCCCAGTGTCCTTACTATTAGTAAATAACCCCAGTGTCCTTACTTTTAGTAAATAACCCTAAGTGTCCTTACTATTAGTAAATATTCCCAGTGTCCTTACTTTTAGTAAACAACCCTCAGTGTCCTTACTATTAGTAAATATCCCCAGTGTCCTTACTATTAGTAAATATCCTCAGTGTCCTTACTTTTAGTAAATATCCCCAGTGTTCTTACTTTTAGTAAATATCCCCCAGTGTCCTTACTTTTAGTAAATAACCCTCAGTGTCCTTACTATTAGTAAATAACCCCAGTGTCCTTACTATTAGTAAATAACCCCCAGTGTCCTTACTTTTAGTAAATATCCCCAGTGTCCTTACTATTAGTAAATAGCCCCCAGTGTCCTTACTTTTAGTAAATATCCCCAGTGTCCTTACTTTTAGTAAACAACCCTCAGTGTCCTTACTATTAGTAAATATCCCCAGTGTTCTTACTTTTAGTAAATATCCCCAGTGTCCTTACTTTTAGTAAATATCCCCAGTGTCCTTACTTTTAGTAAATATCCCCAGTGCCCTTACTTTTAGTAAATATCCCCCAGTGTCCTTACTTTTAGTAAATATCCCCAGTGTCCTTACTTTTAGTAACTAGCCCCCAGTGTCCTTACTATTAGTAAATATCCCCAGTGTCCTTACTTTTAGTAAATAGCCCCCAGTGTCCTTACTTTTAGTAAATATCCCCCAGTGCCCTTACTTTTAGTAAATAACCCCCAGTGTCCTTACTTTTAGTAAATATCCCCAGTGTCCTTACTATTAGTAAATAGCCCCCAGTGTCCTTACTTTTAGTAAATATCCCCAGTGTCCTTACTTTTAGTAAACAACCCTCAGTGTCCTTACTATTAGTAAATATCCCCAGTGTTCTTACTTTTAGTAAATATCCCCAGTGTCCTTACTTTTAGTAAATATCCCCAGTGTCCTTACTATTAGTAAATAGCCCCCAGTGTCCTTACTTTTAGTAAATATCCCCCAGTGTCCTTACTTTTAGTAAATAACCCTCAGTGTCCTTACTTTTAGTAAATATCCCCAGTGTCCTTACTTTTAGTAAATAACCCTCAGTGTCCTTACTTTTAGTAAATATCCCCAGTGTCCTTACTATTAGTAAATATCCCCAGTGTCCTTACTTTTAGTAAATATCCCCAGTGTCCTTACTATTAGTAAATAACCCCAGTGTCCTTACTTTTAGTAAATAACCCTGTGTCCTTACTATTAGTAAATATTCCCAGTGTCCTTACTTTTAGTAAACAACCCTCAGTGTCCTTACTATTAGTAAATATCCCCAGTGTCCTTACTATTAGTAAATATCCTCAGTGTCCTTACTTTTAGTAAATATCCCCAGTGTTCTTACTTTTAGTAAATATCCCCCAGTGTCCTTACTTTTAGTAAATAACCCTCAGTGTCCTTACTATTAGTAAATAACCCCAGTGTCCTTACTATTAGTAAATAACCCCCAGTGTCCTTACTTTTAGTAAATATCCCCAGTGTCCTTACTATTAGTAAATAGCCCCCAGTGTCCTTACTTTTAGTAAATATCCCCAGTGTCCTTACTTTTAGTAAACAACCCTCAGTGTCCTTACTATTAGTAAATATCCCCAGTGTTCTTACTTTTAGTAAATATCCCCAGTGTCCTTACTTTTAGTAAATATCCCCAGTGTCCTTACTTTTAGTAAATAACCCTCAGTGTCCTTACTATTAGTAAATATCCCCAGTGTCCTTTCTTTTAGTAAATAGCCCACAGTGTCCTTACTTTTAGTAAATAACCCTCAGTGTCCTTACTTTTAGTAAATATACCCAGTGTCCTTACTATTAGTAAATAACCCCCAGTGTCCTTACTTTTAGTAAATAACCCTCAGTGTCCTTACTATTAGTAAATATCCCCAGTGTCCTTACTATTAGTAAATAACCCTCAGTGTCCTTACTATTAGTAAATATCCCCAGTGTCCTTACTTTTAGTAAATATCCCCAGTGTCCTTTCTTTTAGTAAATAGCCCACAGTGTCCTTACTTTTAGTAAATAACCCTCAGTGTCCTTACTTTTAGTAAATATACCCAGTGTCCTTACTATTAGTAAATAACCCCCAGTGTCCTTACTTTTAGTAAATAACCCTCAGTGTCCTTACTATTAGTAAATATCCCCAGTGTCCTTACTATTAGTAAATAACCCTCAGTGTCCTTACTATTAGTAAATATCCCCAGTGTCCTTACTTTTAGTAAATATCCCCAGTGTCCGTCCTTACTTTTAGTAAATAACCCTCAGTGTCCTTACTATTAGTAAATAACCCCCAGTGTCCTTACTTTTAGTAAATATCCCCAGTGTCCTTACTTTTAGTAAATATCCCCAGTGTCCTTACTTTTAGTAAATATTCCCAGTGTCCTTACTTTTAGTAAATAACCCTCAGTGTCCTTACTATTAGTAAATAACCCCCAGTGTCCATACTTTTAGTAAATATCCCCAGTGTCCTTACTTTTAGTAAATATCCCCAGTGTCCTTACTTTTAGTAAATATTCCCAGTGTCCTTACTTTTAGTAAATATCCCCAGTGTCCTTACTTTTAGTAAATAACCCTCAGTGTCCTTACTATTAGTAAATAACCCCCAGTGTCCTTACTTTTAGTAAATATCCCCAGTGTCCTTACTTTTAGTAAATAACCCCCAGTGTCCTTACTTTTAGTAAATAACCCTCAGTGTCCTTACTATTAGTAAATAACCCCCAGTGTCCTTACTTTTAGTAAATATCCCCAGTGTCCTTACTTTTAGTAAATAACCCCCAGTGTCCTTACTTTTAGTAAATATCCCCAGTGTCCTTACTATTAGTAAATATCCCCCAGTGTCCTTACTATTAGTAAATAACCCTCAGTGTCCTTACTTTTAGTAAATATTCCCCAGTGTCCTTACTTTTAGTAAATAACCCTCAGTGTCCTTACTTTTAGTAAATATCCTCAGTGTCCTTACTTTTAGTAAATAACCCTCAGTGTCCTTACTTTTAGTAAATAACCCTCAGTGTCCTTACTTTTAGTAAATAACCCTCAGTGTCCTTACTATTAGTAAATAACCCCCAGTGTCCTTACTTTTAGTAAATATCCCCAGTGTCCTTACTTTTAGTAAATAACCCCCAGTGTCCTTACTTTTAGTAAATAACCCTCAGTGTCCTTACTATTAGTAAATAACCCCCAGTGTCCTTACTTTTAGTAAATATCCCCAGTGTCCTTACTTTTAGTAAATAACCCCCAGTGTCCTTACTTTTAGTAAATATCCCCAGTGTCCTTACTATTAGTAAATATCCCCCAGTGTCCTTAATATTAGTAAATAACCCTCAGTGTCCTTACTTTTAGTAAATATTCCCCAGTGTCCTTACTTTTAGTAAATATCCCCAGTGTCCTTACTATTAGTAAATAGCCCCCAGTGTCCTTACTTTTAGTAAATATCCCCCAGTGTCCTTACTTTTAGTAAATAACCCTCAGTGTCCTTACTTTTAGTAAATATCCCCAGTGTCCTTACTTTTAGTAAATAACCCTCAGTGTCCTTACTTTTAGTAAATATCCCCAGTGTCCTTACTATTAGTAAATATCCCCAGTGTCCTTACTTTTAGTAAATATCCCCAGTGTCCTTACTATTAGTAAATAACCCCAGTGTCCTTACTTTTAGCAAATAACCCTCAGTGTCCTTACTATTAGTAAATATTCTCAGTGTCCTTACTTTTAGTAAACAACAATCAAGTGTCCTTACTATTAGTAAATATCCCCAGTGTCCTTACTATTAGTAAATATCCTCAGTGTCCTTACTTTTAGTAAATATCCCCAGTGTTCTTACTTTTAGTAAATATCCCCCAGTGTCCTTACTTTTAGTAAATAACCCCCAGTGTCCTTACTATTAGTAAATAACCCCAGTGTCCTTACTATTAGTAAATAACCCCCAGTGTCCTTACTTTTAGTAAATATCCCCAGTGTCCTTACTATTAGTAAATAGCCCCCAGTGTCCTTACTTTTAGTAAATATCCCCAGTGTCCTTACTTTTAGTAAACAACCCTCAGTGTCCTTACTATTAGTAAATATCCCCAGTGTTCTTACTTTTAGTAAATATCCCCAGTGTCCTTACTTTTAGTAAATATCCCCAGTGTCCTTACTTTTAGTAAATAACCCGCAGTGTCCTTACTATTAGTAAATATCCCCAGTGTCCTTTCTTTTAGTAAATAGCCCACAGTGTCCTTACTTTTAGTAAATAACCCTCAGTGTCCTTACTTTTAGTAAATATCCCCAGTGTCCTTACTATTAGTAAATAACCCCCAGTGTCCTTACTTTTAGTAAATAACCCTCAGTGTCCTTACTATTAGTAAATATCCCCAGTGTCCTTACTATTAGTAAATAACCCTCAGTGTCCTTACTATTAGTAAATATCCCCAGTGTCCTTACTTTTAGTAAATATCCCCAGTGTCCTTACTTTTAGTAAATAACCCTCAGTGTCCTTACTATTAGTAAATAACCCCCAGTGTCCTTACTTTTAGTAAATATCCCCAGTGTCCTTACTTTTAGTAAATATCCCCAGTGTCCTTACTTTTAGTAAATATTCCCAGTGTCCTTACTTTTAGTAAATAACCCTCAGTGTCCTTACTATTAGTAAATATTCTCAGTGTCCTTACTTTTAGTAAACAACAATCAAGTGTCCTTACTATTAGTAAATATCCCCAGTGTCCTTACTATTAGTAAATATCCTCAGTGTCCTTACTTTTAGTAAATATCCCCAGTGTTCTTACTTTTAGTAAATATCCCCCAGTGTCCTTACTTTTAGTAAATAATCCCCAGTGTCCTTACTATTAGTAAATAACCCCAGTGTCCTTACTATTAGTAAATAACCCCCAGTGTCCTTACTTTTAGTAAATATCCCCAGTGTCCTTACTATTAGTAAATAGCCCCCAGTGTCCTTACTTTTAGTAAATATCCCCAGTGTCCTTACTTTTAGTAAACAACCCTCAGTGTCCTTACTATTAGTAAATATCCCCAGTGTTCTTACTTTTAGTAAATATCCCCAGTGTCCTTACTTTTAGTAAATATCCCCAGTGTCCTTACTTTTAGTAAATAACCCGCAGTGTCCTTACTATTAGTAAATATCCCCAGTGTCCTTTCTTTTAGTAAATAGCCCACAGTGTCCTTACTTTTAGTAAATAACCCTCAGTGTCCTTACTTTTAGTAAATATACCCAGTGTCCTTACTATTAGTAAATAACCCCCAGTGTCCTTACTTTTAGTAAATAACCCTCAGTGTCCTTACTATTAGTAAATATCCCCAGTGTCCTTACTATTAGTAAATAACCCTCAGTGTCCTTACTATTAGTAAATATCCCCAGTGTCCTTACTTTTAGTAAATATCCCCAGTGTCCTTACTTTTAGTAAATAACCCTCAGTGTCCTTACTATTAGTAAATAACCCCCAGTGTCCTTACTTTTAGTAAATATCCCCAGTGTCCTTACTTTTAGTAAATATCCCCAGTGTCCTTACTTTTAGTAAATATTCCCAGTGTCCTTACTTTTAGTAAATAACCCTCAGTGTCCTTACTATTAGTAAATAACCCCCAGTGTCCTTACTTTTAGTTAATATCCCCAGTGTCCTTACTTTTAGTAAATATCCCCAGTGTCCTTACTTTTAGTAAATATTCCCAGTGTCCTTACTTTTAGTAAATATCCCCAGTGTCCTTACTTTTAGTAAATAACCCTCAGTGTCCTTATTATTAGTAAATAACCCCCAGTGTCCTTACTTTTAGTAAATATCCCCAGTGTCCTTACTTTTAGTAAATAACCCCCAGTGTCCTTACTTTTAGTAAATAACCCTCAGTGTCCTTACTATTAGTAAATAACCCCCAGTGTCCTTACTTTTAGTAAATATCCCCAGTGTCCTTACTTTTAGTAAATAACCCCCAGTGTCCTTACTTTTAGTAAATATCCCCAGTGTCCTTACTATTAGTAAATATCCCCCAGTGTCCTTACTATTAGTAAATAACCCTCAGTGTCCTTACTTTTAGTAAATATTCCCCAGTGTCCTTACTTTTAGTAAATAACCCTCAGTGTCCTTACTTTTAGTAAATATCCTCAGTGTCCTTACTTTTAGTAAATAACCCTCAGTGTCCTTACTTTTAGTAAATAACCCTCAGTGTCCTTACTTTTAGTAAATAACCCTCAGTGTCCTTACTATTAGTAAATAACCCCCAGTGTCCTAACTTTTAGTAAATATCCCCAGTGTCCTTACTTTTAGTAAATAACCCCCAGTGTCCTTACTTTTAGTAAATAACCCTCAGTGTCCTTACTATTAGTAAATAACCCCAGTGTCCTTACTATTAGTAAATATCCCCAGTGTCCTTACTTTTAGTAAATATCCCCAGTGTCCTTACTTTTAGTAAATAGCCCCCAGTGTCCTTACTTTTAGTAAATATCCCCAGTGTCCTTTCTATTAGTAAATATCCCCAGTGTCCTTACTTTTAGTAAATAGCCCCCAGTGTCCTTACTTTTAGTAAATATCCCCAGTGTCCTTACTATTAGTAAATATCCCCAGTGTCCTTACTTTTAGTAAATAGCCCCCAGTGTCCTTACTTTTAGTAAATATCCCCCAGTGTCCTTACTATTAGTAAATATCCCCAGTGTCCTTACTATTAGTAAATAACCCTCAGTGTCCTTACTTTTAGTAAATATCCCCAGTGTCCTTACTATTAGTAAATAGCCCCCAGTGTCCTTACTTTTAGTAAATATCCCCCAGTGTCCTTACTTTTAGTAAATAACCCTCAGTGTCCTTACTTTTAGTAAATATCCCCAGTGTCCTTACTTTTAGTAAATAACCCTCAGTGTCCTTACTTTTAGTAAATATCCCCAGTGTCCTTACTATTAGTAAATATCCCCAGTGTCCTTACTTTTAGTAATTATCCCCAGTGTCCTTACTATTAGTAAATAACCCCAGTGTCCTTACTTTTAGTAAATAACCCTCAGTGTCCTTACTATTAGTAAATATTCCCAGTGTCCTTACTTTTAGTAAACAACCCTCAGTGTCCTTACTATTAGTAAATATCCCCAGTGTCCTTACTATTAGTAACTATCCTCAGTGTCCTTACTTTTAGTAAATATCCCCAGTGTTCTTACTTTTAGTAAATATCCCCCAGTGTCCTTACTTTTAGTAAATAACCCTCAGTGTCCTTACTATTAGTAAATAACCCCAGTGTCCTTACTATTAGTAAATAACCCCCAGTGTCCTTACTTTTAGTAAATATCCCCAGTGTCCTTACTATTAGTAAATAGCCCCCAGTGTCCTTACTTTTAGTAAATATCCCCAGTGTCCTTACTTTTAGTAAACAACCCTCAGTGTCCTTACTATTAGTAAATATCCCCAGTGTTCTTACTTTTAGTAAATATCCCCAGTGTCCTTACTTTTAGTAAATATCCCCAGTGCCCTTACTTTTAGTAAATATCCCCCAGTGTCCTTACTTTTAGTAAATATCCCCAGTGTCCTTACTTTTAGTAACTAGCCCCAAGTGTCCTTACTATTAGTAAATATCCCCAGTGTCCTTACTTTTAGTAAATAGCCCCCAGTGTCCTTACTTTTAGTAAATATCCCCCAGTGCCCTTACTTTAGTAAATAACCCCCAGTGTCCTTACTTTTAGTAAATATCCCCAGTGTCCTTACTATTAGTAAATAGCCCCCAGTGTCCTTACTTTTAGTAAATATCCCCAGTGTCCTTACTTTTAGTAAACAACCCTCAGTGTCCTTACTATTAGTAAATATCCCCAGTGTTCTTACTTTTAGTAAATATCCCCAGTGTCCTTACTTTTAGTAAATATCCCCAGTGTCCTTACTATTAGTAAATAGCCCCCAGTGTCCTTACTTTTAGTAAATATCCCCCAGTGTCCTTACTTTTAGTAAATAACCCTCAGTGTCCTTACTTTTAGTAAATATCCCCAGTGTCCTTACTTTTAGTAAATAACCCTCAGTGTCCTTACTTTTAGTAAATATCCCCAGTGTCCTTACTATTAGTAAATATCCCCAGTGTCCTTACTTTTAGTAAATATCCCCAGTGTCCTTACTATTAGTAAATAACCCCAGTGTCCTTACTTTTAGTAAATAACCCTCAGTGTCCTTACTATTAGTAAATATTCCCAGTGTTCTTACTTTTAGTAAACAACCCTCAGTGTCCTTACTATTAGTAAATATCCCCAGTGTCCTTACTATTAGTAAATATCCTCAGTGTCCTTACTTTTAGTAAATATCCCCAGTGTTCTTACTTTTAGTAAATATCCCCCAGTGTCCTTACTTTTAGTAAATAACCCTCAGTGTCCTTACTATTAGTAAATAACCCCAGTGTCCTTACTATTAGTAAATAACCCCCAGTGTCCTTACTTTTAGTAAATATCCCCAGTGTCCTTACTATTAGTAAATAGCCCCCAGTGTCCTTACTTTTAGTAAATATCCCCAGTGTCCTTACTTTTAGTAAACAACCCTCAGTGTCCTTACTATTAGTAAATATCCCCAGTGTTCTTACTTTTAGTAAATATCCCCAGTGTCCTTACTTTTAGTAAATATCCCCAGTGTCCTTACTTTTAGTAAATAACCCTCAGTGTCCTTACTATTAGTAAATATCCCCAGTGTCCTTTCTTTTAGTAAATAGCCCACAGTGTCCTTACTTTTAGTAAATAACCCTCAGTGTCCTTACTTTTAGTAAATATACCCAGTGTCCTTACTATTAGTAAATAACCCCCAGTGTCCTTACTTTTAGTAAATAACCCTCAGTGTCCTTACTATTAGTAAATATCCCCAGTGTCCTTACTATTAGTAAATAACCCTCAGTGTCCTTACTATTAGTAAATATCCCCAGTGTCCTTACTTTTAGTAAATATCCCCAGTGTCCTTTCTTTTAGTAAATAGCCCACAGTGTCCTTACTTTTAGTAAATATCCCCAGTGTCCTTACTTTTAGTAAATATCCCCAGTGTCCTTACTATTAGTAAATAGCCCCCAGTGTCCTTACTTTTAGTAAATATCCCCCAGTGTCCTTACTTTTAGTAAATAACCCTCAGTGTCCTTACTTTTAGTAAATATCCCCAGTGTCCTTACTTTTAGTAAATAACCCTCAGTGTCCTTACTTTTAGTAAATATCCCCAGTGTCCTTACTATTAGTAAATATCCCCAGTGTCCTTACTTTTAGTAAATATCCCCAGTGTCCTTACTATTAGTAAATAACCCCAGTGTCCTTACTTTTAGTAAACAACCCTCAGTGTCCTTACTATTAGTAAATATCCCCAGTGTCCTTACTATTAGTAAATATCCTCAGTGTCCTTACTTTTAGTAAATATCCCCAGTGTTCTTACTTTTAGTAAATATCCCCCAGTGTCCTTACTTTTAGTAAATAACCCTCAGTGTCCTTACTATTAGTAAATAACCCCAGTGTCCTTACTATTAGTAAATAACCCCCAGTGTCCTTACTTTTAGTAAATATCCCCAGTGTCCTTACTATTAGTAAATAGCCCCCAGTGTCCTTACTTTTAGTAAATATCCCCAGTGTCCTTACTTTTAGTAAACAACCCTCAGTGTCCTTACTATTAGTAAATATCCCCAGTGTTCTTACTTTTAGTAAATATCCCCAGTGTCCTTACTTTTAGTAAATATCCCCAGTGTCCTTACTTTTAGTAAATAACCCTCAGTGTCCTTACTATTAGTAAATATCCCCAGTGTCCTTTCTTTTAGTAAATAGCCCACAGTGTCCTTACTTTTAGTAAATAACCCTCAGTGTCCTTACTTTTAGTAAATATACCCAGTGTCCTTACTATTAGTAAATAACCCCCAGTGTCCTTACTTTTAGTAAATAACCCTCAGTGTCCTTACTATTAGTAAATATCCCCAGTGTCCTTACTATTAGTAAATAACCCTCAGTGTCCTTACTATTAGTAAATAACCCCCAGTGTCCTTACTTTTAGTAAATATCCCCAGTGTCCTTACTATTAGTAAATAGCCCCCAGTGTCCTTACTTTTAGTAAATATCCCCAGTGTCCTTACTTTTAGTAAACAACCCTCAGTGTCCTTACTATTAGTAAATATCCCCAGTGTTCTTACTTTTAGTAAATATCCCCAGTGTCCTTACTTTTAGTAAATATCCCCAGTGTCCTTACTTTTAGTAAATAACCCTCAGTGTCCTTACTATTAGTAAATATCCCCAGTGTCCTTTCTTTTAGTAAATAGCCCACAGTGTCCTTACTTTTAGTAAATAACCCTCAGTGTCCTTACTTTTAGTAAATATACCCAGTGTCCTTACTATTAGTAAATAACCCCCAGTGTCCTTACTTTTAGTAAATAACCCTCAGTGTCCTTACTATTAGTAAATATCCCCAGTGTCCTTACTATTAGTAAATAACCCTCAGTGTCCTTACTATTAGTAAATATCCCCAGTGTCCTTACTTTTAGTAAATATCCCCAGTGTCCTTTCTTTTAGTAAATAGCCCACAGTGTCCTTACTTTTAGTAAATAACCCTCAGTGTCCTTACTTTTAGTAAATATACCCAGTGTCCTTACTATTAGTAAATAACCCCAGTGTCCTTACTTTTAGTAAATAACCCTCAGTGTCCTTACTATTAGTAAATATCCCCAGTGTCCTTACTATTAGTAAATAACCCTCAGTGTCCTTACTATTAGTAAATATCCCCAGTGTCCTTACTTTTAGTAAATATCCCCAGTGTCCTTACTTTTAGTAAATAACCCTCAGTGTCCTTACTATTAGTAAATAACCCCCAGTGTCCTTACTTTTAGTAAATATCCCCAGTGTCCTTACTTTTAGTAAATATCCCCAGTGTCCTTACTTTTAGTAAATATTCCCAGTGTCCTTACTTTTAGTAAATAACCCTCAGTGTCCTTACTATTAGTAAATAACCCCCAGTGTCCTTACTTTTAGTAAATATCCCCAGTGTCCTTACTTTTAGTAAATATCCCCAGTGTCCTTACTTTTAGTAAATATTCCCAGTGTCCTTACTTTTAGTAAATATCCCCAGTGTCCTTACTTTTAGTAAATAACCCTCAGTGTCCTTACTATTAGTAAATAACCCCCAGTGTCCTTACTTTTAGTAAATATCCCCAGTTTCCTTACTTTTAGTAAATAACCCCCAGTGTCCTTACTTTTAGTAAATAACCCTCAGTGTCCTTACTATTAGTAAATAACCCCCAGTGTCCTTACTTTTAGTAAATATCCCCAGTGTCCTTACTTTTAGTAAATAACCCCCAGTGTCCTTACTTTTAGTAAATATCCCCAGTGTCCTTACTATTAGTAAATATCCCCCAGTGTCCTTACTATTAGTAAATAACCCTCAGTGTTCTTACTTTTAGTAAATATTCCCCAGTGTCCTTACTTTTAGTAAATAACCCTCAGTGTCCTTACTTTTAGTAAATATCCTCAGTGTCCTTACTTTTAGTAAATAACCCTCAGTGTCCTTACTTTTAGTAAATAACCCTCAGTGTCCTTACTTTTAGTAAATATACCCAGTGTCCTTACTATTAGTAAATAACCCCCAGTGTCCTTACTTTTAGTAAATAACCCTCAGTGTCCTTACTATTAGTAAATATCCCCAGTGTCCTTACTATTAGTAAATAACCCTCAGTGTCCTTACTATTAGTAAATATCCCCAGTGTCCTTACTTTTAGTAAATATCCCCAGTGTCCTTACTTTTAGTAAATAACCCTCAGTGTCCTTACTATTAGTAAATAACCCCCAGTGTCCTTACTTTTAGTAAATATCCCCAGTGTCCTTACTTTTAGTAAATATCCCCAGTGTCCTTACTTTTAGTAAATATTCCCAGTGTCCTTACTTTTAGTAAATAACCCTCAGTGTCCTTACTATTAGTAAATAACCCCCAGTGTCCTTACTTTTAGTAAATATCCCCAGTGTCCTTACTTTTAGTAAATATCCCCAGTGTCCTTACTTTTAGTAAATATTCCCAGTGTCCTTACTTTTAGTAAATATCCCCAGTGTCCTTACTTTTAGTAAATAACCCTCAGTGTCCTTACTATTAGTAAATAACCCCCAGTGTCCTTACTTTTAGTAAATATCCCCAGTGTCCTTACTTTTAGTAAATAACCCCCAGTGTCCTTACTTTTAGTAAATAACCCTCAGTGTCCTTACTATTAGTAAATAACCCCCAGTGTCCTTACTTTTAGTAAATATCCCCAGTGTCCTTACTTTTAGTAAATAACCCCCAGTGTCCTTACTTTTAGTAAATATCCCCAGTGTCCTTACTTTTAGTAAATATCCTCAGTGTCCTTACTTTTAGTAAATAACCCTCAGTGTCCTTACTTTTAGTAAATAACCCTCAGTGTCCTTACTTTTAGTAAATAACCCTCAGTGTCCTTACTATTAGTAAATAACCCCCAGTGTCCTTACTTTTAGTAAATATCCCCAGTGTCCTTACTTTTAGTAAATAACCCCCAGTGTCCTTACTTTTAGTAAATAACCCTCAGTGTCCTTACTATTAGTAAATAACCCCCAGTGTCCTTACTTTTAGTAAATATCCCCAGTGTCCTTACTTTTAGTAAATAACCCCCAGTGTCCTTACTTTTAGTAAATATCCCCAGTGTCCTTACTATTAGTAAATATCCCCCAGTGTCCTTACTATTAGTAAATAACCCTCAGTGTCCTTACTTTTAGTAAATATTCCCCAGTGTCCTTACTTTTAGTAAATAACCCTCAATGTCCTTACTTTTAGTAAATATCCTCAGTGTCCTTACTTTTAGTAAATAACCCTCAGTGTCCTTACTTTTAGTAAATATCCCCAGTGTCCTTACTTTTAGTAAATATCCCCAGTGTCCTTACTTTTAGTAAATAATCCTCAGTGTCCTTACTTTTAGTAAATAGCCCCCAGTGTCCTTACTTTTAGTAAATAACCCCCAGTGTCCTTACTTTTAGTAAATATCCCCAGTGTCCTTACTATTAGTAAATAGCCCCCGGTGGTCTTACATTTAGTAAATAGCCCCCAGTGGTCTTAAGTGTGAAATTCCCTTGTCAATTCCCTGCACTTCCCTCTATAATGAATAAAGTCTTTATTGTCCCACACCTGTTTATATATTCACTTTACTATTTTGCTCTTTCTAATGGTAATATTATTATATTTAAGTAGAAATCTATCCAGCAGGGCTACAAACATGTCCTGAATAAAACAGTGATCTCATTTCAAAACTCATTTCTCTTATATGTTGTTCTATAAAACAGCTGTATCCATAATTTGTGTCAAAATAACCAATTTCAAATGTAGTTTGGCGTTTCATTTTCAAGGTGATGCTGCTCCTATGTGGTAATAGTTAAAATAATATTTTAATCCACTAGAGGGAGACATGACGTAAGCCTATTTCTATTTTACACTAGAAAGCCATCTACAGGGCATTTGATTGGATGGGAGACATTATTATACTGAGCAAGGAAGGTAGCATCAGCACACTGATATTTCCAAAAATGTATACTCCTATGCAGGGCCAGCCTTGGGTGTTCAGGATCCCTGTGTGGGCCACCACTGTGCCTTCCCCCTCCATACCTGCCAGTCACAGGTGGGGGTAAGGTACATTTATCAGATAAAAATTTGTTTGAAAAACTCCATTCCTTCTTCTGCTCTCGTCACTCCATTTCTCCCACAATCCTTCATTATTGCATCCACAGCACCTGATTGTCCCCATATAACTTGTCACAGAAACATGTTGCAGCACCCATATTACACCCACAGGTCTTGCCCAAACATCCAGATTGAACTCACTGGACTTGTCCCAACACCCACATTGCTCCCAGGACTTGCTCCAGGATTCACAAGAACCCAGATTGTACCTAGAACTTACCACAGCACTCATATTGCACTCATGGGACTTGCCCCATCACCCATAAATTACCCCAGATTGAACTCACAGTGCCCAGATGGCATCAATGAGTTACTCCGGCGCATAGGACTTGGCCCAGCACCCAAATCGTAGCACCCAAATCGTAATCACATGACTTGACCTAACACCAAGATTGCACTCACAGAACTTACCCCAACACCCAGATGGCACCCAGAAACTTCCCCAAGCACACATATTGAACTCACAGTGTCCAGATGGCACAGGACTTGCTCTAGCACCCATATTGCAATCATCGGACTTGCCCTAGCACCCAGATAACACTCCCAAAACTTGCCCCGTCACGCGGACTGCACTCACAGGACATACCCCAGCACCCAGATGGCCCCACGACTTATCCAAGCACCAGGACTTACCCCAGCCCAGAGATTGCACCCAGGACTAACACCAGCACAGGCCTCTAATTTCACGCTCACTGTGCCTCTGTAAAGTCTGAGCACCTGGCGGAGAGAGCGAGGCAGCCCAGAAGATGCCTGTGTGCCTGGGCAATGCACTGACATCCAGCTACCTGCCCTCCTTTCCCACCACCCACACAAAGAGGGCTGGTCAGGGAAGATCTCTTGATCACCCCAGCCAGCGCCTGTAGCTCCCTCAGGGTGTTGCACCCTGTGCAATCGAACAGTGACTGTCAGTAAAATAAATATAGTCTGCTGTAATAAACTGGACCTATGGATATTTTAAGTATGCAGTGCCGGACTGATCTAAATGTCCCAGTAGGCCGTCTGCAGATTGGGCTGATTGGCTGCCCAGCATTCTTTCTTTTTTCTATTTCCCATGGTGTCGGCCTTAACTCCATGTGGTCAGTGAGGTGGAATGTTCATCTCACCTGAACATGTGACATGTGATGTCATAAGATGGAAAAACCACACACATATACATTTCATTCTTTATCCTATACATTTGAAAGCAATTTTGCTCACACAATGTATAGATCATTTTTTTTCGCATTTGTTATTCTGCACATTCACAGTATAAACAATGTTTAGGTTGACAGAGTCTCTGTAAGTTAAAATCTCACCACAACTCACCGGCAAGTCACTTTTAGTGAACAGCTCCCAGAAAAAAAATCCCCAAAAATAGAAGTGTAAGCAAAAAATATGTTTTTTTTCACAGTTAGCATGTGGCAGGTGAGATAGCACAAAGTAGACTCAGACAGTTCTACCCAAAAACCAATGCTTCTGGTTCAATCATCCCAGCAGCATTAAATCTTGGAAGCTTCAATGGAGAAAAAGAACATAGCATGTAGTGGGAAACTGAACTCTTAGTCCTCTAGCAAGCTGTGCAGAGCTCTTCATGTTAAACAATGATTCAGTATTACTAACTAGGTGGGGCACCGATGTGGCTACCCACTAGGACCACAACAAAAGGTTCAAAGCAGCAACATGACATACTTACATCTTTAATACAGCCTCGATGAACAGTCTTGGAATGCTTTTGAATGGGTGCGTCTGTGTGGTGTCTGTGGACAGATCTCATGCACATTCCCATCCTGAAGCCAAAGATCTTTCATCTGGTCCAGCTTTACCAATGCCCATTAGGGTTGCCACCTTTTCTTCAGACAAATACCGGGCCCTGCTACTCCCTCCATAGAATTAACATTGGACTCAAGCCAATTTTTTTACCGGCCAGTTGGCAACCCTACGCACTGTAGACTTAGCTACTCGTTTGCATAGTTTCTTGGGTTCTGATTTTCTAAGTTTCAGTATATTGATCAAGGCATGTCTTGATTATCACGTCAGGCTCTTCAAAGTTCACAGCTGTCTTTCCAGACCCTCATTTGAATTCCCCATGTTTTATATGATGGTTCCTTAATCAACTAAAAAAAAAAATTAGACTCATTAATTAACTTATTTTGTTGGGAGGAGGACTTACTTTTCCCATTATTTCATATAGAGAGGCCCCTTCCCCTCCTCCTGGGGGAAGGAGTGTCACCCACACAACAAGGGTCGAATGTGGCATGCAAACGGCATTGCTGACACAGCCTGTGTCGGAAATGCTTATTCGGAAGATGCCCGATGATGACCTGTGCATGAGCGCACGTGAGCGAGCGGGTTCGCGAGCGGGTTCACGAGCATGCGCTTTTGAGGCTTGTAAAATTTGTAAAGCTACAGCAGAATCAATGGGGATTACGTTTCCCATGATTTTGCAGAGGAGGAAGCGCTCCTGTTTCCTTACAGATTTTAAAAGCCTCATGCACACGCACAAGTCACCCCCCGGCGTCTTCGGAATAAGCATTGCCGACACAGGCTTTGTCAGCAATGCAGTTCGGATGCCGCATTCGGTCCCTGTAGAGCCAAGGGGTCAGGAATAAAAGTACCAGGGGCTGGAGACTCTTCTGTTGCCCCATTTCAGTGTCCCATCTCAGTGTCCCCCGTGTGCTCTACTGACCTTCATGCATGATGATGTGACAATGCCCTCAGATGCTAAGTGCCTTAGATTCACCATCACTGCTCTAGTCACATCAAACTCCTTAGCTTATCATATCTTTATGCTTCTTTTCAAGTGTCAGATTAAAGAGACAGTATCCCCTAAACGTTGTTTTTACTGTGCATATAGAGAATGATCTATACATTGTGTTAGCAAAACTGCAAGTAAATGCCAACATTAGGAGAAGCATGTATTTTAAATGTGTCTGTGGGAGTCTCCTACTTATGACATCCACAAATGATGCAAATGTACAGCTTTTCAATGGGACACATGTGTCATTTGCATATCAGGCCAAATGTGATGTCATAGTAACATAGTAATTTAGGTTGAAAAAAGACACAAGTCCATCAAGTTCAACCCTTCTAACTATCATTCCAGCTTTTGATCCAAAAGAAGGCAAAAACACCTAAGGAAACTATTACAAATTTTGCCTCCCAGGGGGAAAAAATCCTTCTTGACTCCAAAGGGCCAATCAGATTTCTCCTTGGATCAATAAGCTCTATTATGTCATAAACTGGAGACACAGTGGACGCATTTCGAATACATGTTTCTCCTATTTTAGGCATATGTTTGGAAATTTGCTAACACACACCGTATAGAACATTTTAAATATTTTTTTATTCTCTCCGTCCACAGTAAAGATAAATAATTAGGTTCGGTTATACATTGCCATGGTCTCATTTTGTTCTATATTTCGTCTGGATTAAAGCCTTTCTTTGCTTCTGATTTTCCCATCATTTAGCCGATTGCACAGACAAAGCAAGTCACGCGTTTACTAATTATTTTTTTTTGGGTGGGGGGGGGGGGGGGGATGTTAAATTATTTCCGCAGTTTTCAGGTCCAGCCTTTCAGCGGAGAGGAAAGCCCCAGGATATCGGACCAATACATCACTCCAGAATTAAGAATAAAACAGAATGGCAGTGCTGCTCGCTCAACCTCATCTCCTGTACACAAAATGACCAGTGTTTTTTGTTAGTTATAGGGACCTAACACTTCTTATACTGTGAGCGTAGAGAATAAAAGAAATATTGAAATAAACTGTACATTGTGTGAGCAGAATTTCAAGGAAATGTATGTTATATGTCAAGCCGTTCTAATGAATGGTCATAAATAATATCCCGTGTTTTGGACTGCATCATGACAAAGAACTACAGTGTGGTCCAAAACATTGATGGATTATTTATTAAGCTTTCATTAAAAAAGGCTTGACATTTGATTGAAAACTAGTCCAGTGAGTGTGCTTCTCTTTTGGAATAATCTATATACTGTATATATTCTGGATGTCCTCGGGGTGGGACTTTTTACCTGCACCAGTGATGTAGAGTTAATATTATCACAGTAATTTGATCCAGTCAGTTCATACTGTATCATTAGATACAATGAGGATATAACTATAATAAAGGACATAATCAAAAGTGATGGGAAATCCATATTTGAACAAAAAAGTGAATATTGAAATAATTTGAACCTTAACTCATGTTATTTTCCCTCTGTGGTTCAAGACAGTCAATATTCCCCAATAATCTGACCTCATTCCAAGCAAAACATATGTATCCACTGAGTTAATACTTGTACTCTAATCATCCCCCTCCCACTCACACTCTGAATTGTTACTGTTTTACAGATATTAATCCGAATAGCTCTTGCATGAACCCTTTCTATTGTCTGCACCCAAGCATACAACTGCATGATCAGCCATTTTTTTAGGGACCCATATTCTGTTTAAATGCTGCCCTGCACAATGTATAATTTGTATTCAATAAATAGTGAATGGGGGGGGGGGCATGATTAAATATTTGGTTTTACCCTGGACACACTTGCAAGGTAGCGTGTAAAGGATACGTTATGGTGAACGTATTTGGACGCCTGACCATTGCACCAACAGGGATTTTTTTTGACACTGCATTTTAAATACATAGATATTAATATGTAGTCTTGGAAGACTTACCACAAGGTTTTGCAGTGTTTTTGTAGGAATGTGTGCCCATTGGTCCAGTAGAGCATTTGTGAGGTCAGGTACTGATATATCATGAGAAGGCCTGGCTCACAAGGTCTGTTCCAGTTCATCCCAAAGGTGTTTGATGGGGTTGAGTTCAGGGCTCTGTGCGGCTAGTCAAGTTCTTCCCCACCAAACTCCTCCAATCATGTCTTTATGGACCTCGCCTTGTGCACTGGGGCACAGTCAAGCTGTAATAGAAAAGGGCCTTCCCCAAACTTCTCCCACAAATATGGAAGCAAAGCATTGGCCAACAGGTTTGGTACGCTGAACAATTAAGATTTAACTTCACTGGAAGTCAAAAGCCTAGCACAACCCCTGAAAAGTAGCCCTATACCATTATCCCTCCACCACTAAACTTTACAGTTGACACAATGCAGTCAGACAGGTAATGTTCTCCTGGCATCTGCCAAAGCCAGACTCACCAGTAGCAATGGGTCTGACTGAAACACCTGAATTCAATAATTAAGAGGTGTGTCCCAGTACGTCCGTCCATAAAAAGTATGTGTCTGGAAAAAGTGGTTGATATCACTTTGGTGCAGTAGAAAGGGGCATATTGGAGACAATATGGGGCTATGGACACGTACACCAATCAGCAATAACATGACGATCACCTGCCTCTTATTGTGCAGGGTCCACTTTTGATGCCAAAACAGCCCTGACCCGTCGAGGCATGGACACCACTAGAGCTCTGAAGGTGTGCTGTGGTATCTGGCACCAAGACTTTAGCAGAAGATCTTTTAAGTTCTGTAAGTTGCGAGGTGGGGCCTCCATGGATCGGACTTAAATTAAATTGGAATTATATTGAGATCTGGGGAATTTGGAGGCCAAATCAACACATTCATCTCATTGTTGTGTTCCTCAAACCATTTCTGAACCATTTCTGCTTTGTGGCGGGGAGCATTATCCTGCTGAAAGAGGCCAATGCCATCAGGGAATACCGTTTCCATGAAAGGGTGTACATGGTCTGCAACAATGCTTAGGTAGGTAGTACGTGTCACAGTAACACCCACATGAATGGCAGGACCAAATGAGTAGACCATTGCCCCAAACATCCCACTGCCTTCGTCGGCTTGCCACCTGTCAGTTCAAAGCATCACACTGCCTCCGCCGGCTTGCCACCTGTCAGTTCAAAGGATCACACTGCCTCCGTCGGCTTGCCACCTGTCAGTTCAAAGCATCACACTGCCTCCGTCGGCTTGCCACCTGTCAGTGGTCAGAATGTTATGGCTGATCGGGCAATGGTGTAGTGGAAAGGTTATGCAAGTAATGGGTGCAACCTGGAGAGGAAGGGTGCAATGAGGGTACCTAACTATACTGGTTGTAGTTTAGAAACAGCTGGATACCTACAGTTGGACACCCAGACGTTATATCCTTATGCATGACTTTGAATGACACACATCAATAAATCAGAGTACCCCTTCTTTATGTCAGGATAGGGCAGGAAGGGGGTTACATATTATTTTAAAAAAATAGCAAAAATATTCTCTGGACTAAAAGTCTTTATTAATAATATACGAAAGCCTAGGAAATAACCTAAGTAGTGCAGACATCTTTAAAGGTCAAACGTCCTTTAAAGCCATAACACACATACCAAAGCCATGGAAGAATACAGTTTCTGATTGTTCCATTTGTGTCCTTTGCGCCCATTGCAGTTTATTTACAAAAACGACATGAATGAAACAAGAAAAAAGGGGGGGGGGGGGTTGCCAGTGTGCACCCTTCTTATAGATTGTCAGCTTTCTTTAGTTTTTACGTAAAGTTTTACTATAAATGGAGTGTGCATTTATATAGAAAATGCCTCTAGTCAATATTAAAATAAAGAGAGAAAAAACATGGAGAGGCTCTATCAGAAAGTGGGTGTGGCTGTCCTTTGCGCCCATTGCAGTTTATTTACAAACGACATTGCGGATGAATGAAACAAGTCGGAAATACACAGTTCTACTCATGTATTTCATTGTATTTCAGGCAACAATACCTTGCACACAAACTGTGACTATGACTAATATATCTGACATCATCTGGAATTTCCAAACACCAAATTACATACCTTCTAGCCCACAGGGTGTAACGTCTGAGACAGTTCATATAAAAAATATATTGTAACATAAAGAGAGATCATGTCCACAATTATTATTATTATTATTATTAATAATAATAATAATAATAATAATAAAAAATTATTATTATTATTTTTTATTATATAACACATTTCTCCCCTGTAACTCAGAACACTGTTAACACACACTAATAAAACAAACCTGCAGCTACAATGGTTATACTGTATGTAGAAAGAAGAACAAATATTAGCTGAATTGCAAGCAAATGTATAAATTAAAGGAAAACTAAACTTTTTCCAGCGCTTGTTTCCTTTTTCCTTCTCTTTTAGAAATACACACAGATTTATTCTCCAATCTGAGGCAGAGCCGGTAGGGATGTTGGCGAGCGCTGACGATATAAGTGTGCACAGTGAAAGAGAGATCTGTTGGGATTGGGTTCTCGACCCTCATTTTTATATGGGATCAGCAGAGGGGACCCATCAGAGGATATGTCCCATGTAAAAACTAGAGACTCGCTCTTTGGCAATAGCCAAAGTTCTCCCATTGAGGACTTCGGCCGTATTGGTAATAGCTGACTTCCTACTGAAATGGCTCTGAAATAAGTCCTTCTCATGGACATCTATGGGGAGGACCGAGGCTACCACTTAGTTTTGGTGCATTTCCACTTATTTTGTTGTCAGGACATATCTACTTGAAATCATCTATAAAAGCCAAATTGTGAAAATATTCAGGCTACCCGAGTATCTCAAAATTCGGGTACCTATTTGCCACCAACATGATTCGAATGCGTCCACAATTCTGAAGCACCATTTTGGTGCCAAACACTGGAGCTTGATGGGTCTACACACTCAAATTTTACTTTGAGTTACATTTTGAGACTAAGTCATATTTGGCACCCAAGTTTGGTGCCGGGTTTGAATCTTCTCCATTAATAATGGCAGGTGAGTTCTTCGAAGCTATTTTCGAAACTCGGGTCTCAAAATGAAAATCGACCTCCAAAGTGGAATATCAGTGAATAGACCCATGAGTCGACCCTTGAGAGAAAAATGTATCTCTGGGTGTCTACTGCTTGTGACATCTCCTGTGGCTTGATTTGCAAGTTGGACACTTTGCATTAAAAAGTTGATCATCACTGGTAATTCTACTAACACAATGTATCGATCGCACTTGATATATGGTTTTACTCTCTACATTCACAGTAAAGGGGACAGCGTCCCTTTAAAAGCATATATATCACAGCAGCAATGTGAGCATAAAGTAGGTCTTTGCATCAAATTGTTCTGACCTCATGGTAAATACAGTGACAAATGGAAACCAACCTGCCTCTAATGTAATTTAAGCTGGAATCATGTTCAGCTAAGTGATAGAGATTAGCTGTCAAAACAATGCTTTTCAACAAGGCTCTTCTAAGTGTGAAGGTTTGTAATGGCCACGGACGACATTAAATAAGTCAGTTATTACTTTTATAATTCCATATCCACAAACAAATAGAGAAATGCAGGCTCTCGTACCGCTGATTGAACCATGTGCCTTTCCACAGTTCGTGTTTCTTTTGCTGTGAATTTACCACTGGATTAAATACAATTTTTCATGTACCTGCATCCGTGAGTGCCGCTTCTTCTGCACTTCTGTTTATAATTCCATATACCTGGTCGGAAGGGGCAATATCTTCAGAGACGGCTGGGTTTACCTAAACTGAACTTGTAATGTTTTCTACAAGGACATTAACAATGTTAGGAAACTGTAAAGAGCTAGACTTTATTCAATAAAGGAACAAGGCTCATTTAAATATCTAGGGGTTACTAAAGTCTCGGATTAAAGGTTATCCCTCTTAAGCTCAGGTATGTCAGTCAAAAGTGAATGACTGAGCCTATGTAACTGGAGTATTCTTATCCCTTCAGAAATTAAATAGACCACCCATGCTGTATCTGATTAATATATATTATGTTTTATCCTGAGATTGTACGTACATACACAGAGCACTGTAGGCTTGGGGGGGGGGGGGGGGGTTGCCAGTGTGCACCTTTCTTATAGATTGTCAGCTTTCTTTAGTTTTTACGTAAAGTTTTACTATATATGGAGTGTGCATTTATATAGAAAATGCCTCTAGTCACTATTATAATAAAGAGAGAAAAAACATGGAGAGGCTCTATCAGAAAGTGGGTGTGGCTGTTCCAAATAAGGCAGAGTATAGGTGGCATTTCATTATAAGCGGGTGGAGCTTGGTGAAACTGCCCAGTGATGTGTGTCCATGTGAGTCCCATGACGGACATAACATAAATATGTTAATACATTTGTGTAATTAAGAAAACAAGTTAAACCATTTATGGAGGCAGGAATCAAAATGCAACAACAAAGTAATCCCTGAGTCTGCCCCATTTTATGACATCTAATGGCCCCAACCCGTTTAGGAGGCTATAAGATGCCTACAAAGGCTCACAGCATGGGTGCATGCAAGGTTTCCAGGCCTGGAACAGCCCCATCTCCCCATCACTATAGAAGATGCACAAATGTCCCTTGCATATCTCCAAGCAGTACCTGGGTGTGGATAAGATCTGCCTTTTTTTTTCTTCTACATCCTTCACGGAGCCCATTCATTGAGCCAGTGAAAAAAACATAACACTAGGAATGTTAGAGATCTGTGCACCATTCAAGACTTAACAGTGAGGCCTCCATGATCCCAGCATTAACCATTTGCAGGTTTAATCTGCACTTATACTATATGAACCACCTGACAGGGATGGATCTTCCAAATCACTAATACAGCTATGTGACAGCATTTCCCTCTCCTTTGGATACCTTGACTGGCATTGTTTTAAGGCTTAGTGCACTAAGTATGTCTCTTTTCCACTGACACATTTTCTATTTAAGCCATAGAATGTATTATGGTTTGAGCTTAAATTCCTAGCACATGTGTCATATATTAGTGACAACAAGGCTATTAATCGTTTAAGGATTATACTTGCCTTGACACAACCCTCATCCTTACAGATATGCAACCTTAATAAATATGATGCTCTGGTAGAATTAACTATTATGATGGTAGCTCTAGTAAAGAAGGTCATCAAACCGGTCACGATAAGCTGTGGTCAGTGACTGACCCAATGCATTTGTTTGGACAACTCCTGAAAGCTTTGCAGGAGTGGGGGCAATTCTTGTCCCTCCTCTTACCTGTCTACATTTATTGTTTTGGGAGTGAGTTTGGTCTCGGCCTCATTCACGCCCAGGCTGTTCCTTTTCTATCCCGTGCCCCTGAATAAGTCATAGCTTTAGGATGCGATGTGACACCAGGTATTCTGACTCTCAGCAAAGTACAGGAACATCACTGCAATGATCTGTGATGTATCTGGAGGCATAGAACCTGCTTCCTCACACAAGTAGGATTGCTGGGCTTGCCAGAGCATAACTCCCCTATCACGCCCCATATTTTTGTACTAAACATAATTTTATAGGAATTTTGGGGGTAGTGTGAGCTGCTTATGGAAGACTAGTGCCTATTTTAGCCCCTGCCCCTCCCTTTTGAGCTCCCATGTTTCTGTGTTCCCGGAATCTCCATACCTGAGAACTTGACCTTCTCAATGGAAAAAAAAAAAAAGCTCTATATCTGTCTCCTATAATAAATGTATATGCTTGTCTGGTAAGACAAATGGCCAATATGACAACACTATCAGATATTACCTGATATGCACTTCCTCAATATTCCTGGGCTACTTTTCTCTCCAGCTCTATCATAATGAAAACACATTAGCATCCCTCTCTAACTGCTCATTCAAATGGATCTCTGCCAGGACATACATTTGTTCAGCCTAGCTGCCCATGTTATCTACATCCTATATGAGTCCCAAGATAATGAGCTGCTGTCTAATATAACACCGCTGTGCTAGTGAAGAGGTGAGATGCAAAACCTCGTGGCCGGGTTTTCTCTTGCCATCAGAGCCATGTTTCAGAAAATGATTTGACATTAGTTTGTTCTATGATCTATGGTTTCCAAGATATGACAAAAAAAAAAACTCAGAAATGCCTTAGACTTAGGTTTCAGGAGCCGGTTTGCTGTCGTTGCACAGTGTTCCTTCACAGGGGAGAATTAATAGTGGGTGCAGCAGGTGCAATCATGTCCCTGTAACAGGGTCCCATGACAGACACTCGGCTCACAGTCACAGCCATTTCACTTCAGCTCTTATTATTTATTTTAATTTAATTTCTCACTTCTTGAAATGCTGAATATTGTCCTGGTTTAGCCTTTTTCAGGTTATTTTTAGAGGATTTCAGCCCATGAAAGTTGGCAAAAACATTCGATTTGGGTCCGAAATGGGCTAAGCTGAGTTGCCGGATTTAAGAAAATTAAAAAATGTGCCTATTTGCTTGATTTGGCCCCATTTCCCGTCAGATCAGTCTGTACTGAGCAGACCCTTTGGTGAATGACCCATTGAGGAGACATGAAGAGGACCAGCTGTCCTGAATTCTGTGCTTAACCCTTAACCCATGTATTTATGTTCATCCTGCAGGAAACTTTCTGAACTATTTCATCTGCTTCATTTATAGACTAAGTTACCGGCAACAAAGAGATTACAAAGGGGAATGTCTGATGGTGCAAAACATTTCCGGAAGTTGTCCAGTATAAAGCACACAGCTCACGATTTTGGAAATTAGTAGACTTGGACCATTACCCACGCTGCCATGCGTAATAATCAATATAATTCTCACCCTTGTTAATGAAAAACATATCCTGTTACACAGTCTGGTGTGGGGCTCTTCTTAAAGGCAGACTCCAAGCTCATTTAGTTTCCCACTGTTTGTTGTGTGTACCCTGAGCAGATACCCCTCTCAATAACACTTTATTAATTGCTTTTTTCTTGATTATAAAATGAGTAGATTTCACCTTAATTCCTCCTAATTTTCATGTACGATTTATTTGAAAAATGACCAGCCTTGGTACTGTCTCCCTAGACTTAACATTGACCTGATGTCAATATTTTACCGGCCAGGTGGCAACTTTATGCAACATGCCTAATTCATATATGCTTAAAATAGTTCCTATGCGAGTCCTTCCTTGGTTATTTAACTGGTTCCTCCAGTCCTCACTTGCACTCTATATTTTTCTGCTCCCTGCAGGGGAGCAGGTAAAGGTTATACGTTTCCAGCAAAATGATGACTGCGTATTTACCATCATCGGCCATGTTTCCAGGGACACATATTTGGTCCTCATGCTGCAGAAAGGTCATGCAAAGTGCAGTCCGGCAGTATGTCGGATGGATATACGCACAGACACAATCCAATTAATTAATCAGGGTGGAGATCTCATAGGACCAAACATGATTAATTAATTGGGTTGTGTCTGTGCGTATATCCATCCTACAGATTGCCAGGCGCTGCACTTTGCATACTCTTTCTGCAGCATGTGGAACAAATATGTGTCCCTGGAAACATGGCCGATGTTGGCAACTATGTGACAGACCTGGCAAACTTAGCTGTGCAAAAAACAAGAAGCAAAACCTGCATATGTGTGCTTAAAGGTACACTGCCCAGTGTGAATGTAGAGAATTAAAAATGACAGCGCAGGACGATTATACATAACACTCATTGTACAGATAACGGATATGGCGCTGTCTGCATGTGTGCCATGTTTATACTTCACCCCGACTGTGTTAGCAGAAATGTAAGCGAATACATAAAATAACATTAAAAATGTTCCTGTGGCTTAATAAGCAAACTAGTTTTCAATGGGAATTGTGTAATTTACATATCAAGCCACAAGCAGGAGATGCCACGGACATTTCTCCTATTGTATGCATTTGCATGCAATTTTGCTAACACGATATATAGATCATTTTTTATCCATCCAAAAAAATGCAATTAGATCAGCGTGATTAGTGAAATCTAACATGTATGTAAAAGTGTGCACATCTTTTATATAGGCAGATAAGGCCAAATTTCAGAAGTATGTAACATATCCCAAAAAATTTAAAAACGCAAAAACATATTGTACATTATTACCACAGACATTAATTCATGTGTCTAATAAGTAAAAGTGTCACAGCTTATAAAAAAAGCAACGCGTTTTATTCTTACCAGGTTTAACCAGGAGACCTTGGATCTCACTAAGCACTCTGATCTGTTTGCATTTACTGTTACTATTTTGCGTATTGGGGGACCTTTGATCTATTGTGCCTTTAAGTCATTATTTGATGGCAGTACCAGTACTTAGTATCTTTTACCATTACTATCCATGTGTTTCAGCTGAAAAGAAAGACTGTGAATCATTGCTCCATTGCATTGCACCTGCTTCACTCCCTATGGTTTCACCCAGGGCCGGCCTTAAGTGTCCCGGCGCCCTGTGCAGGCTCCCCCAGTGGTGCCCCCCCCCCGTCTCTTTCACCCCCCCCCCCCCATGTCTGTGTCCCTTTCCTCTTCCTTGCCATGTCTTTCTCTCTCTAACTCCCCCATACCTGTTTTCTATCTCCCTCGGTTCTGTCTCTCTCCTCCCCTTCCTCTGTTCTGTCTCTCCCCCCCCGTTCTGTCTCCCTCCCCTGTTCTGTTCCCCCCCCCCTGTTCTGTCTCTCCCCCTTCCCCTGTTCTGTCTCTCTCTCTCCCTGTTCTGTCTCTCACCCCCCTCCCCTTGTTCTGTCTCTCTCTCCCCCGTTCTGTCTCTCTCTCCACCTCCCCTCGCTTTGTCTCTCTCCCCCCGCGTTCTGTCTCTCCCCCCCCTCGTTCTGACTCTCTCCCCCCCTTGTTCTGTCTCTCTCTCCCCCCTCTGTCTCTCTCTCTCCCCCTGTTCTGTCTCTCTCTCTCCCCCCTTCCGCTGTTATGTCTCTCTCTCTCCCCCTCCCCCTGTTCTGTCTCTCTCTCCCCCTGTTCTTTCGCTCTCTCTCCCCCTCCCCCTGTTCTGTCTCTCTCTCCCCCTGTTCTTTCACTCTCTCTCCCCCTCCCCCTGCTCTGTCTCTCCTCCCCCCTCCCCTGTGCTGTCTCTCTCTCCCCCCATCCCCCTGTTCTGTCTCTCTCTCCCCCCTCCCCCTGTTCTGTCTCTCTCTCTCTCCCCCCTCCCCCTGTTCTGTCTCTCTCTCTCCCCCCCCTGTTCTGTCTCTCTCTCTCCCCCTCTCCCTGTTCTGTCTCTCCCCCCTCCCCTTCCTTTGCTTGTAAATGTGGATCAAGAAAGGGGGCTGAGATAACTGGCTGAGAGGTGTAGCTCCGCCCCTACCCTGTGAAGCAGAGCAGCGTCTGCATCACGGGGAGCCAGGGGCAGCAAGAGAGAGTGCTGCTAGGCTCCCCATGCTTAATGCAAGCATGGGGAGCCGAGCAGCACTTTCTCTTGCTGCCCGCGGCTCCCCGTGAAGCAGACGCTGTTCTGCTTCAAATGGTGGGGGCGGAGCTACACCTCTCAGCCAGGAAGGGGAGGGGGGAGAGACAGAACAGGGGGTGGGGGAGAGAGAGTGATATAGAGCCTGTTCTACATGATATAGAACTGACAAACATCAGCACGCGCACAGCCAATCAGAGCGGGGGCTCGCCCCGATCTGACTGCCAAATACGAGGTTCTCTCGCTGCTAGCACAGAGAGAGACCCTTGTTTTTTCATGGAATCAGCAGGGGGGACCTAGTTAGGGGGACCTCTCTAAAGCTAGCAGAGAGAGCCGGTCGCCGACCAGACGGCTTCCTGCTTCCTATGAAACCATGGCAGCTGTAACAAAAGTACACGCCATCCTCATACTAGGGAAAATGGACATTTCACTTGTGCTTCTATATTAGAAGCACAAGTGGAAAAAAATGTTTAGTCTCCCTTTAACATTTATTTATATAGCGCCAACAAGGGACAATGTATAGATGGGGATTACATACTAAATTAGATGTACAAGAACAGACTGATACATGAAGCTTACAGTCTAGGAGGAGGGGGATAGAATAAAATATAGTATTTTAAATAGAGTAGGCAGAGAGAACACAAAAGTTAGTGCAATGGCAAGAGTCATTGATGTCCAGAGGATGGGATAAGAGTGGACACTTACTCACACCCTCAATATAATGATGCCACTAATTCTGTGACCACTAAACATCTATGAAAGAAGCACAAGTGAAACATTCAGTGGCCATAGTAAGAGGGTAAATTGGCATAAACTTGCAGTTCAATGCAAAAAGCCTTACGTTTAGGGTTGCCACCTGGCCGGTATTTTACCGGCAGGCCGGTAAAAAATTGGCTTGAACTCCATGGTAAGTCTATGAAAGCTATAGGAATGCCGGTAAAAAAAAAAAAAAAAAAGGTGGCAACCCTACTTAAGTTAATTACATTTAATAATACAGAGCCAGTTTGTAGACACATGGGGAGACGTGTATAGTGGCACAGAAATAGTGCATAACAGTGGTGTAATCTCTGCGTGCATTACTATATAATGCTTAATCATGACAAAACATGGGAGTTTGGCCTACCTGAGCCTGTCCTTAATTTCCAGGTTTCTCTGGCACACCCTTTTACTAAAAAAGAGACAATGGTACGCTTAAATTACGCTGAAAATCGCCCACAACCAAAACGTATTAAAAATATCACTATTATACATATCCTCATAGCAATTGTATCTCTTTCCCTAACATTTTTATTGGTGCCTGTGTTTTTCCGCCCTCCCAAGGTCTCGGAATCTACTTTTTAACCAGCCACGGGTAATAATAAACGATTTAAACTTTAAATAACAATGTAGCATTTGCCCCAGTTCTAATACAGAGTCACCATTAACTTGTGGATCAGCATGAGAACTCAGAATCCCACAGTAGTGTGAAAGGTCACCAGCTATGTTATGCGTGACCAGAGAATCCAGTCCATAAACTGAGCTCTTTATTGCCAGATAGACATGATGCGGTGCCATAGGTCATGTCACAGGTTATCTCATATACAGACTATAGGGGTATCCCCATTCCACAAATTCCTTTTTATTTGTTTGGCTCAGTTCAAAGAATAGGGATGATCTATTTGTAGAGCAAGCCTTTGCTGAACAGATTTAAACCAGGTCTAGAATATTAAGAGAATTAGATTCAAACGGATATTAAATGTAGAAGTAAATAGAATCTTGAAATTAAAATATGGCGGCAGTCGCCGACCATCAATCACCCATCCGCCTGTAGTATTAACACATATTATTCTGGAGAAATGACACTATTCTTGATAGTCTTCAAGTCTAAAAGGGACTCTGTCTTGTAAAGATTATAGATTTTGGTGAAGATTGAAGCATAGTACTGGATGTATGTTGTGTTTCTGGGGATATGATAGAAACATTTAAATACATAAAGGGAATCAACACAGTAAAGGAAGAGAGTATATTTAAAGAAGAAAAACTACCACAACTAGAGGACATAGTCTTAAATTAGAGGGGCAACGATTTAAATGTAATATCAGGAAGTATTAATTTACTGAGAGGGTAGTGGATGTATGGAATAGCCTTCCAGCAGAGGTGGTAGAGGTAAACACAGTCAAGGATTTTAAGCATGCGTGGGATAGACACAAGGCTATCCTAGCTTTAAGACCGGGAACTGGGGACTAATAAAAGTATTCAAAAAAAATTGGGCAGACTAGATGGACTGAATGGTTCTTATCTGTCGACACATTCTATGTTTCTATGTTTCTATGTTTCTATGTTTCTATGTTTGCAGAATTTCAAGCAAATGCATAAATTAGAAAAAAATGTGATTTGTACAGCAATTAAAAGCTGCATTTCGACTGTCAAAAATCATGTGTAAAGGAAGATGTGCACAATTATAGTTGTTAATACTGCTATACACACTGGATTATGAAAGAAGCACAAGAAATGTATATTTTGTATTTTTTTTAGTCAGCTATATTTGCACTAATTACATATAAACATTTGTTTTTATTTTGTTAAAAATAATATGGAGACCTATTGATAAAGAGAATGCTGTTTGGAAAAAAATGTTAGTTGACAAACTGTGTTCCTATGTAGAGTAAAAAATATAGAGAGAGCATATGTTCCTTAATATCAATACTGTTTGTCACAAAAGTTCATTCATTGATTGTAGAATCTCCCAAAAAATGCACACATTTTACATTCCTCAGATTTAGTATCAAAATAAGAGCAAACAACTCCAAAGGCCAATTCAGAATACTGAATGTCACAGTATACACTGGGGAGGATGTAGAAAGGTCAGTTGTGGGGCAAAGTCCTAAAAGTGATCCAGTCAACCTAGAAACCAATGGAATGTTAGATCACTTTGACCCACAAATGACCTTTATACATAACCCCCAACATGTCAAACTATGTCCGATAACCCAAAAAAACTTTTTTATTGTTTGCGCAAACCATATACAAAAAAAAAAAAAAAAATATATATATATATACTTGCATATCCTTTCATATAACAAGCTGGGCCCCAGGTACATCCAAGCAAATTATAGTGGAACAATCTCACTGAGTAAAAAAAGTAGTTTATTTGTGCTTTATTCTATGCATTTCCATACAAATCTGTACAATGTATATATCAAGTTTCAAACTTCACAAATGGACGTTTTATACATGGGTTGTACTGGTGTTAAATGCAGAGGAGCAAACCAAGAAGTATGGGTCATGTCAACTTACATCCAGTGGTGTATCTTGGTTTTGTGCTGCCCCATGCAGACAAAATTCTGGCACACCCCCACCCACGTTGCACACCCATGACATGCCCCATCACCCCTTACATGCCCCATCACCCACATTGCACACACATTAAATGCCCAATCACCCCATTACATGCCGCCATCAATCTAATTTCATACCCCCACCATGTCTATTACATGCCCCCATCACCCCGATTAATGAGAATGAGCTAAAGATTGCTGAACGGTGGGGAAGCAAAAATGTATGAAGCACCAGCAGTGTCCTTTAATACCCTCTGGCAAAGTGCCGCCCTCTGGCAAAGTGCCGCCCTAGGCGAGTGCCTTTTTTGCCTTGTGGAAGATACACTACTTCTTACATCCCTAAAAGGTAAGTTGACGTGAGAGGAACAGTTACATTGTGCAGTGACAAACCTGATTTCTTCTGCTCGGAGGAGTCAGCTGGCCTTGGATATTATATGGTCAAATCTTTGAAAGTTTTTTAAGTTTTTGTAACAATGCAACACGCACGGCCAACTCTGTTCTTCTAGCAGGAGGGACTCACCAAGTTTGCCTCTACAGAATGCATAGGTAAGTAGTGAGATTGAATGTTTATCCCACCTCAACTCACCTCAATGTACCTGTATCTCACAGTACAGTTCTGAGAAGCATGTACCATTCAATGTAACACAAGGAAACAGATAAAAAATAAAGTACATTTTCATAAAACTCCCAACTAGAACAGACAGCCTGCAGTTACACATTACACAAATAAAATAAAATATATGAACATGCATTTACAAGGTTGATACACATTGACAGGTATAGCCGGTAAATCTGATGCCGTTTGCAGGGAAGTGGATATTCTCAGTGACTTTATACTACTGGTATATTTTATAGTTTCAGGAAAGGTTTTTTCATAATTGAGAAAGTTTGTTAGAGAATGCAACCACACACACTTTGTATAGTGCACAGGCTTTTCTTCCAGTATGATTTGATGCAGGCATTCTGCATAAATCACAATTTTAAGATTTTTCTCATCCCTCCACCAGTGATTACTCTGCATGTATACTACAGATGCAGCAACACTGATTATATAGACGCTGAGAATATAAAGTTTTGTTTCATTTAGTCACTTCCTGTGCTGCTGGAATAGAATACATTGTGTGGACATTGTGTGCAACACAATTTCTGAAGACATCACCAGAGAATGAAATTATTCTCATAGGTTCCTGTAGCATTTTGGGCACCAGACAGTCCCTTGAAAAAGGTGTGATCCAGCTTACACAAATTATGTGTAGTTGCACTTCCACTTTGTTAATTCCCATTGATGATGCTCTTTGTAGAATGCACATTCCAAATTCCTGAAATGCCCAGAATTCTTGACAAATCTTTCCCTCCAATGCAAGTGTGCTTATGTTCTGCCCTGAGTCCATATTAAACCTTGATGAGATGGTACTTGAACACTCACTGCAATTGTTGATTTACTCTTCACTAAGTTCATGTAGTTTGCGAGTGTAAAATATGCAAAAGGTATTTTGAAGAGATGAGATCATAACAAAGATCTTGAGCTAAACATGAGTACAAAAATAAATGTTAGGATGTTATAAGGAGCTGGCCTAAGTTATGAATCCATGTGTAAAGTTGGCAGTCTGCTAAGCATGTTCTATTGCAGTTATCATAGAAATGCCCTACAGGTTATTTACATGGATAGGCAAAGTACAAAGTCACCAGGGTCCATGGCAAGGTGTGTAAAGGATCATAGAATGTTATTAAATTGTCCGTCACAGACCACAGTAAATGTCCACCACTAGCAACACTGGTGCCTAACCCTGGTTATTTGGTACAGGTAGTTTTTGTTTGAGAAATATTTTTGGTTCTCCATAATTTTCCAGTGAAGGTAAAACGTGTTGTGTAAGATAATGAAAGCTAACAATTATTATAAAAGTATAAAACTTCTTCATCCCAGCATTTTATTATGTGTAAAATACAGCCTCTGCCAAAAAAGTATCTGGCGGAGATTGTTTGGAACTTTTTCATACTTTTTTTATAAATGGATTTTGCTGCACAATTGTTTGCGGCACAACCACAAAAAGGGTGGGACCAGCATCTTTCGGGAATTAGTGTTATGCATAACCATCGCGGTTTCTTCAGATCCATTTGGTCAAATGGAACGCTCTATTGTACATCTTTGGGCTTCTGGATAAGGTTGTCGGTAAGTTTGTTTTGCGTAGCTATCTTGACGATTAATGTTCTAGTAGATGACATGTCACTGATTTCTCTCTCTGAAACATGAGAAGTCAGTAGACAACTCTAGGTGAATTTCCGTTCAGTGGGAGGGAAGGACACCTGAGTAAAATAGGTCTCTTACATGGAACCCAAACAGCTGTTGTTGATGGGTAGCATGTTTACGGGAGACAGCAATTGTACTTTACTCTTACTTCATGTCTATGCACTTCTATGTGAGTAGGTTTGTATTATCATTTTGCTTTAGCCGGTAAGATAGCTCAGTGGGCTAAGGCATCAGCCGTAGAATCTGTTCAACCCTTGGGTTCAATTACTGGTGAGGTTATCTCAGCCCTTCATCCTTCTGAGGTAGATAAAATGAGTGCCATTAAATTGGGTATTAATAACATCCCCTCACTGTTGGGCAAAAGCTACAATCCCAAGATGTTCTTGGAAACCAGAAAATATCTGAATGTACCTTTTCTGGTTAAACACTTTGTTATTATTATTATTTAAGGAACATGTTGGGGATTATTTATAAAACTAAATTCTGGGACTAAAGTGGTCTAGTAACCAGCAGGGGCATACCATTGTTTGCCATAGTGAAAGCTGTACTTTATAGAATGTTGCCCATAGTTTTACTTTTATACATAGTCCTCCTTATTCCTAATAGTGTTTGTGCTTTAAGAAATAGTTTTTATTTCCTTGAAAAGAAACATTGAGAGGATTTGAGGACAGCATTGTGCAGGTAGAGCAATGACAAGGAACATTTAATAACACATGTGTTCATTCAACGACTCCTCTAACCTGCTATTTAAGAAACATTACTTACAAATTATTGGATTAACTAGAAAAAAATAATAATTTAGGAAATGGTGGAGTAAAAGTGATAGAAAAACCCCTCCATCTGAAATGCAGTGGGTAGCAGCAGTTGTGTAACTTGGTTTTGTGCTAAATTCCCCCCCCCCCCCCCCATCACACATTGCAGAACCAGAACATACCCCAGCATATGCCCTACCAACCACATTATACACCCAGGACATGCCCATCACCCCATATTGCACACCCATTACATGGCCCATCACCCCAGAACATGCCCCATCACCCACATTGTACACCCATTGCTTGGCCCATCACCCCAGGACATGCCCCATCACCCACATTGCACAACCATTGCATGCCCCATCACCCCAGTATATGCCCCATCACTCACACTGTACACCCATTACATGGCCTATCACCCTAGAACATGCCCTATCACCCACATTACACAACCATTACATGCCCCATCACCCCAGAACATTCCCTATCACCCACATTGCTAACCCACTGCTTGGCCCATCACCCCAGGACATGCCCCATCAACCACATTGCACACCCATTACATTCCCCATCACCCCAGTATATGCCCTATCACTCACACTGTTCACCCATTACATGGCCCATCACCCCAGAACATGCCCTATCACCCACATTGTACACCCATTGCATGGCCCATCACCCCAGAACATGCCCCATCACCCATATTGCACACCCATTACATGCCCCAACACCCCAGTATATGCCCTATCACTCACACTGTTCACCCATTACATGGCCCATCACCCCAGAACATGCCCTATCACCCACATTGTACACCCATTACATGGCCCATCACCCCAGTACATGCCCATCACCCACACTGCACACCCATTACATGCCCCATTACCATTGTACATGCCCCATTACACCATTCTAGGTAGACATGTGAAAATTTGGTCAACAATGAACACAATTTGACTCTTAGTCCATTTTAAATATAGACCCCATGGAGTATATTAACCCTGTACAAGACACCCTTTAAACACAGCTCAGGACAGTGGTGCAAAAGCCAGATAACCTCTCATGTATTACTAGTAATAGAATAAATGAGATCAATGTCTTCTCAAGCAATAATGTTATCACTAAAACTGACTTACACCAGACTAGATAAAAACCAACGTGGCTGCTTCCTTTAGCTGTACCTCAATTTTTCAGCTAAGGTTATTTTTTTATCACAAAGATTACCACTGCTAGATTAAAACACAGCGTAACACTTTTTAAAGAAAATATGGTATTTATGTTTTATTATACTCCTCAATATAAATAATTTGGACACAGAGTAAAAAATAAAAGGTAGTGATAGAAAAAAACTATTTTAAAAAAAAAACTCCAAAATACTGCAGATATCTATACTAGAAAATGCCAGTGAGTATTATTGCAACCTTTTAAGACCAAGTTGCTAGATCCCTCCAGGTCCAGTCAGGTATTAATGAGACTAAACCAAAATATCGGATGTCAGTGAACTTCCCAATTAACACATAAAAGGGGGTTATTCGTGAATGTAATTTTTGGGCCAAACTTGTTAAAGTGGAGCAGTTGCCATGGGAACCGTTAGCATGTTCCTGCTGTTTAGACCACTTTTAAAACTTTGCCTCCACAACTGACTTTATAAATAATATCCAAAGGTTTAAAATACAGATATTTAACTGATTCTTGCATGATTTGTAGTTGTAAAAAAAATTATAACATATTTCTTTTTCTAAACTTTGTATCCAATTTATAAAATACTGAAGAGTAGGGGGTGGGGGGTAAAGTGAGTAACAGATTGCTTTTTCCTTCGGCACAGACATATGAGAGAGGCTGATAGCCCAGAGGCAGTCAATGCTTTGGCTTTTAAAGGAGCCAGATGTGTTTCTGGCAGTATTATCAGACATGGTTTTGGATAGCCCCCATGATCTCAGGAAGGAAAGGTCAGGCCTCATTTACCTCACGCAATTTTCATGACAGATTTATATTATTTCTTTTAGCAGCATGCTAAGTGAATGCAGGGTACTGATATTTTATTCCTAAAGATCTATGTACTATTCATCTAAGGGCTGAGTTTACAAGATCTATAATATTAGAATAGAAACATAGAATGTGTCACCGGCAGATGAGACCAGGGGATAATAAAAAGTATTTAGAAAATTGGGCAGACTAGATGGTACTTATCTTATATCTAGTATAGCCTTGTTCCTATCCCACACATGCTTAAATTCTTTCACTGTACTAATCTCTACCACTTCCACTGGAAAGCTATTCCATACATCCACTACCCTCTCAGTAAAGTAATACTTACTTTTAAATCTTTGTCCCTCTAATTTAAGACTATGTCCTCTAGTTGTGGTAGTTTTTCTTCTTTTAAATATACTCTCTTCTTTTACTGTGTTGATTCCCTTTATGTATTTAAATGTTTCTATCATATCCCCCCTGTTACATCTTTCCTCCAAGCTATACATGTTAAGATGCTTTAACTAGTGTTGAGCGAACCCGAACCGCACTGTTCGGGTTCGTACCGAACTTTACGATTTTTGGACCCCGGACCCGAACACGGACATTTCACTGTATGTAATGCTATTGGCTTTCTATAAACCGAAATAGAGTTTCCATTCATAAGAAATTCTTATGAATGGGGACTCTATTTCGGTTTATAGAAAAGCCAATAGTATTACATGTATTCTATAAGCCGAAAGTCTATAAACCGAATGTATGCTTAATTGAAAGATGGCATCAAGTGTAGGTATTTTAACTAGAAATGCTTTAAGTAATGAATATAACGCACACATTATTGAGCCCTCTGTGTTCTGCATAGCTCTCTCAGGGGAGGACTTGTTGTTTAGAATCTCAGGTCAGATGAAGGAAGATCTAGCCCATCTGAACCAAAATGTCTATCTGCTGATATAGCCTTTTCAAGCAAATAAGAGATCAATAATGAACTTTATTTCTATTTTTTTTTTTCAAATATTTATATTAAAAATGCTTAAACTTTAATCACTTGTGGGTGCTTGGACATGTCCTGGGTGTGCAATTTGGGTGCTAGGGCAAGTCTTGGGTGTGCAATATGGGTGCTAGGGCACGTCCTGTGGATGAAATCTGGGTGCTGGTTGGGATAAGTCCTGGATGGGCCATGTGGGTGCTGGGGCATGTCCTCGGTGTGCAATGGGGGTGCTGGCTGGGGTAAGTCATGGGTGTGCACGTGTGTGCTGGGGCATGTCTTGGGTGTGTAATATAGGTGCTGGCACATGTCCTTTGGGTGCAATCTAGGTGCTGGGATAAAGCCTGGGTGTGCAACCTAGGTGCTCTGGCAAGATCTGTAAATTTAATTTTGGTGCTCTAGGAAGACCTCTGGGTGCAAGCTGTATGCTGTTTAAAAATATGTGGGGTTTGCAAGGTGTTGCTATGGCAAAGGATGTGGAGTGCAGTAGAAACGGAATGGGGGAGGGTCAGACCATCTGTTCTGTAAGGGGCCCCCAAATTACTGATGTCGACCCTGCTTATTTGTACCAACATTGGATATGTCAATCAATGGAGATTATAAATACTAATCAAAATGAATTGTGCTGAATTGACAATCATGTTCCAAAAAAATAAGTTGGTGTTTGGAGCTTTTTTCCCCAGCTATTTAGGTGAGTAGGGTCCATTCCTTAAAAAGTGACCAACTGCAAATATCAGATATTCATAGTCCAGATGGAAAACTTCTCCGACTTGGCTGTCTTACAGGCAGTGCTGTATTTACCGTGGATGCCTAGGGCGGCAAATTTTGGGGGGCCCCCAACACTGAAAAAAAATAAATTAAAATAAAGAAATAAATAAAGAAAAACCTGCCCTTTAAAAAAAAAAAAGACCGCGCTTGCAGGCAAAGACGGAGGTGAGAGGGGATCGGAAGATCCCCCCTCACCATCGCTCTGCCTGCCAGGCTGCACGGGGAGCCGAACAGGCAGCACAGAGAATCCTCCGTGCTGCCTGTTCGTCTCCCTGTGCAGTGTGACACGGAAGTGCCGACAGTCACGTGACGGGCGCGCTGACGTCATACGCGCGCCCGGTCACGTGACCTGTCGGCACAATCGCTGGGAAGCCGAACAGGCAGCATGGAGGAACCATGCTGCCTGCCACTAGCCACCAGGGAAAGGTAAGGGCTGATGGGAGTCAGAGTGTGTGTGATGGGAGACAGTGTGTGTGACTGAGTGTGATGGGAGTCAGAGTGTGTGTGACTGAGTGTGATGGGAGTCAGAGTGTGTGTGATGGGAGACAGTGTGTGTGACTGAGTGTGATGGGAGTCAGAGTGTGTGTGATGGGAGACAGTGTGTGTGACTGAGTGTGATGGAAGTCAGAGTGTGTGATGGGAGACAGTGTGTGTGACTGAGTGTGATGGGAGTCAGAGTGTGTGATGGGAGACAGTGTGTGTGACTGAGTGTGATGGGAGTCAGAGTGTGTGTGATGGGAGACAGCGTGTGTGACTGAGTGTGATGGGAGTCAGAGTGTGTGTGATGGGAGTCAGTGTGTGTGACTGAGTGTGATGGGAGTAGGAGTGTGTGACTGAGTGTGATGGGAGTGTGTGCGTGATGGGAGTATGAGCTTGATGTGAGTCTGAATGTTATGTGTGATGTGGGGTCATGAAATGGAGGTGATGGGGCATGTCTTAGGTGTGTAACGTGGGTGTGCAGCTTGGGTAGGGGGGTCCCCGGATTTTGTCTGCCTAGGGCAGCACAAAATCAAGATACACCACTGCTTACAGGTCACCACTGGAAAGACAGCAAGAGTTGCTACCCAGATAGTATTCTGGCAGCAGGCCGCTAACCAAGTGGATTGAGGCCAATGTTAAGTCTATGAAGGCGATAGATTGCTGCTGTTTGTTATTAAGTAAAAGTGGTATTAACCCTGGTAATGATTAGACTGCTGTGTGTTTTCGTTTCTTGAAGATTTTCTAAACTGTTTTTTTTTGTGTGGTGTTACAATTAATCCCTTTATTTACTCTCATTCTTACCATCAGGCGGAATCTTGGGGAAATGGATCAAATGTAATGGTGCAAAAATGATTGTAATGGTGCAAAAATGATTGTAATGGTGCAAAAATGATACTTTACAATTTGCCAATCTCAAGAATTAGTAGTTGGAAACTTTTCAACAAGCAAACTACAAAGTACAGGTAAATACACGAACAATGGGTACATTTAGGTCGATTTTGGTTGTGCTGTCACTTATTGCGTTGGGAGAACCTCTCCCATATTGCAAAGTGTCAGAAATTATAAAAAAATCACAATAGCCGTTATACATAACAAATGGTTATTGAGCCTTTCTATAAAACTACAGTGCTGAAGTTTTTATCCATAACTCCCATTGGGGTAGCAGATATGCAAGCAAATGCATGAATCAACTGAAACATTTTTTTTAATGTGTCTGAGGAGTCTTCTGTTTATGACATCACCTGTGGATTGATATGCAAAAGACATTTTCCAGTGGTTTCCTGCATGCCTCTACTTCATACTGTAAAATCAATGCATTTTGGAGCCTGCAGCTTCATGCTGATCTTATCTTGCATGGATTTATGTCTCCTCTGGCATTTGGACTTCATCCATTATTTGCAGTGTTCAGTGGTAGCATATCCATAATATTATAATAATATTATAATATTTGAAGGCAGTTATTATAGTACACTTCATTAGCATTATACATTCCCAACTAAACAGCCTATATGTCACAGTTTCCAATTAGTGTTTTTTATCTGGTTTTCTCCATTTTATTATTACTTTATTATCTGTGTGCCTTTTTCCCAATACCTCTTAAAGGGATAGTCTAGTCCCCAAACTCCCTTTGCTGCAAGTTAAAGATTAGTGCTTGTATAGTGCACAGGCTTTTTTTTTCAGTGTGATTTGATGCTGGCATTCTGCATAAATCACATTTTTAATATTTGTCTCAAGCCCTCCCCAGTGATTAATCTGCCTGTTTACTGCAGGTGTGGCAGAACTGATTATATTTACACTGAGCATATGTCGTTTTGTTTCATTTAGTCACTTCCTGTGCTGCTAGAAAAAATACATTGTGTGTACTCTAAGTAACCTTGCTCTTGTACACAGCAGGATCTCTGAACAGTACAACACATTGCCTGATGAGATCACTAAAGAGACAGGAAATTCCATTATTATTACATTCATTGGTTCCTGCAGAAAAAAAGGAAATGGACTTTTCCTCAGCTAGTATGGGCAGTCCTGGTTTCTTGCAAACTGCTGTAATTTCATCTAGCCGTAACTCTTTTACATTTTGGGCAATTTTTAAATGTAAAAAATGCATTTTAAAGAACTTTGAAATGACATTAATATGCATTAATATTTGGAAGATGCATTTTGGACACCAGATAGTCCCTTTAACTGGCCTAACTCTCTTTTCACCTACATGTCCATATGAATAGTGTAGTTCCAGTGGTGTGTTGACTTCCTATGCATTGAGTCATCGGAATACAATATTATAATGTTTAGATCATATAATTAAATCAATGATTAAATACAAAATAAACAAGTATTGTTTATTTGTTTGCATAATCCTTCTGCCACATTTGGTCTCTATATACACTTTGTTCTTCAACATACAAACATTATTTTCCCTTAATACAAAATAAAATAACATTGTGCATCACTTTTTTTAAGGAAAATATTGTTGGACAAACAGATAATTATTAAGGCACCATTGTGCAGCATCATCAAAGAACATATATATACACATATATATGTATATATATATTTGAACAAAAACCTCTCTGAGGTTGTCATCTTCTGACACATCTTTTGCAGGCCAATTTCCATGAAGTTATCTTCTTTTTTTCTTGGCATATAGTTCATATAATAATACAAAAAAATTGTCTGCCTGACTCCGAACACCAAACATTTAGTACCAAAAAAATATCCTCCAGTACAACAGGATTGCATCCCTGAGGTGTCAGTTTAAATGCTGCCAACTATGGAAAAAAAAATTCAGACCCTATTAAATAACATATATTGTCTAAAAGGTGCAGTTCCACTTGCTCTGCTGAATCTAACACTTATATAAATAAGTACAGTACCTGGAATATAAACATTTGAATGCCCAAACCCAGTCCAGACATCCATTTTCAGTCACATCCTACTGATATTTTTTTCGGGGGTTCATTAAATCTAGCTTATAGTCATGTGACCCGACGTTATAGTCATGTGACACAAGTGACAAAGGTTTGTCACTATAGCAGCAGAAATGAGTCTTGTACGTTTCTGTGTCTTAAATTACTGTAGACATGAAATGACATCTATTAAATTGTCCTTAATTACCAAGAACAGTCATTAGCGATTTATTTAAGTGGAACTACACCTTTAATTAATCATCAAGCACCAAGATGATTTAATGTTTGTAGGAAATAGGAAGCTCATTATCTGTAGCTTCTTCCAAATGCCCCAAAATCATAGCATGAGCCCCCTTCTTTATGCGGTCTGATAATTCTCTCTGTAAGCGTGACCCCCCCCAAGTGTCTTGTTTTTTTTAAACATTTTTGCAGTGCACAAAACATCTGCAGGAATCAACCATTAAGGTCCAGCCTCAAATAGTGGCAATAGCGAGACGCTTCTTTATAAATGTTTCTTTTCAGTTCGAGACAAGGGTGACCGCTAACATCACCATATTCGTCACGCGGTTTGACAGTGCTGGGTGAAATTCCCAACAGAGGACTTGTTTGACTCGCAGTCTCCGACCATAAGATCTTCTGCATGAAGAGTGTTGGACGTTAGAATGTTCGTGTTAATAGTAGCGATTAAGACTTCTAGTCCCTGGGATGTCCGGTTGTCCATTCATCCATATTTCTCTAATGATCCGCTCCCTCTCTTCAAGTCTCTGAGCTCTTTCTAGCTCCTCGGCTGACGTAAAAACGTTCATGTTTAAAGTCCTCTCGAAGCGTCTGTGTCTCCTGGCCGATAAGTCGGACGTGGTATCCGAGTCGTCGTCGCTATCGCTGCTGTCGCTCTCGATCTCTTGCTTCCTGGGCGTCTTTTTAACCGCGGACCTCTTGCAGTCGGTTTGGCAGGATATCCTCATCACCAACGCCAGAAGAGTCAGAATTAGGCCAATGCACACTCCTGATACGAAGTACAATGCAGCCTTTTCTGGATTCTCTAAAGAAACAGAAATAGAAAATTGGTGTCAACAGAAAACAAGTAACAAGGACCCTTTTGAAGACCAGTTATTGTACTGTGAGCAATTAGTGCAGCCTGGGATTTTTTTTTTGGGGGGGGGGGGGGGGGGGGGTAGGCATAAATACAACCTAATACTGGCTGCTTCATTGTAACAGAGAAGAAATATTAGAGCAGAACGAATGACAAACAATCTGCCTCCTAAAAAACACCATAATTTATGCTGCTCATGACCTGTGACCCTCATTAGAGAGGACGGAGGCAGTGATAGGCAAACTGTCTGTACAACGACCTAGTGTCCGTGGTAAGAACTGTGAAAGTCCATAGAACATCATTAAATTGCCCGCCATACACCCCAGTAAATGTTCACCATGGGCAATGTTGGTTCCCAGGGAAAAGAAAAATGTCGGTGAGCTAAGCTAGTCACAGGCTCAAATAATATAAATGTAAAAATTATGCTTACCAAACAGGTGTGAGCATGCTGCAAATACAGTGGGATTGGCTGTACAATGTATACAAAAAACAAAAACTGTCTGAGCTTCTCACCCTAATAAAGTTGCCAACTTTATTAGGGTGAGAAGCGCAGACAGTTTTTGTTTTTTGTAATGTTGGTTCCCACCCCAGGATGGGATGATGTATAAAAGGACTTTATACAAAGCAAAGTTCTAAAAATTATCTAATCACCAGGACCAGTCCCTTGGTTTCGATGGAGACTATTTTTGTGCTTTGCTCCTATTGCAATGTACTAAACATTTAACACTCAAATAGTACATACGCGCAAATTGCGAATAAAAACAGGCTGGTGTAATTTTCACACGCAAATAAGATTTATTTTTCACAAAATATTCGTAAAGCTCTTTAGCGTGCGCAATTATAATCGCAATTTATTAGCGCAACTGGAAAAGTGCACGCTAAATAAAAATAAACAGAAGAGGAGCAAATCAGGGAAAACATGCGCAAAATGTTACAAATAGTCGCATATTGCTCCTTACTCATGTTTTACCTACTTTTTTCCCCACTACACTTGTTTAGTACATTGCAATAGGAGCAAAGCGCAAGAATAGTTTTGCACCTAAAATATATTTGCGTTTTTTTAGTACATGCCCCTCTTAGAATGTACAATTATACATACTCCCTTATGTGTTCCATCCATCCTTGTGGATGGACACCATGGTCGATGGACTGCTCTATGGAGAGTTTAAGGAATGCACTGGTATATAATGTATATAGCTCTAGTCTAATGGTCAATCTTATTAGCTATAAAATAGCAGGTAGTGATATCACTAATGAGCTGATGCCAATGTAAAAGGGTTTAAAAGTGATATTTGTGAAACTCTGGAGAACGTGGCCCAAGCAGCCGTGCAAGTTCGCATTTTAATTACTAAAAGGGTTTGATTATATAATAAATAAAAGTTACGAGACATATCTTACTTCTGAGACAGCACGGTGTACAATGAGAGTGGGAGGTCGTCCATTGTGTCTGAACATAGGCTTTTATTTGTGTGAAACACACCTAGGTAAATACATGCATTACGAACAGCACAAAATAACCTCTCTAAGCACAATGACACAGGCATCATCACAGTGCTAAATCCCAGACAGGTGGAATAGTGTGTGTTTGAACAATGAAAGCACTGTAGAGCAATTCTATGGAGCATTTAGAGAAAGCAGAGTTATCCTTCCCAGAAAATCTATAGTGAGCAACTGGAAAATACAACATATTGAGAGGGTTCATCTTTCACAAGCTCAATTCGCAATTCTGATACAATGGTGGCTGTGTATTAGTAATAGTGCTGCCTTTTAGTCTAATCCTGCTTCCTTAAATCAGATTGTTGTGCCGGTGCCTGTATGGTGTGTGTGTATATTTCCATACATACAATATCAGACTTGTTAAACTCACTTTGCGGCATTTTTTCCCTGCAGTATAGAAAAAGCCAGAATAGAATTGGAGGCGAATTGTAATACAAATAAAGACATTTTAAAAAAAGTCAATTTACATACATGACATACATTAAATTATTGAAAAATAATTAGACCAATATTCTATTTTGCCGCAACTGGCTACAATAATTGTAAATATACCTAGCGACATTACTTATGGACTAACAGCATTTTATCATTAAATCTACAAGATATATATATATATATATATATATATATATATATATATATATATATTTATATCTTGTAGATTTAATGTTAGTGCCATATATATATATATATATATATATATATATATATATATATATACACCGTATTTTCCAGCGTATAAGACGACTGGGCGTATAAGACGACCCCCCAACTAAGTCGTCTTATAAGCCGGAAAAATCGCATCTATATTTTAACTTTTTAGGTTAAAATATAGAGTTTGCCACCCTCCTCCCCCAATCCCCAGTACTTACCTATTTTTTGTTCTGTCTCCCGCTGTTAAGCCGGTCCGTGGCTGTGAGGGAAGCGTTGTGAGCTCCCCTCAGGCCGCGCGGTCAATAAAGTTTGTTTAAAAAAAAAGTTCAAACAAACTTTATTGAAGCCGCGCGGTCTGAGGGGAGCTCACAACGCTTCCCTCACAGCCACGGACCGGCTTAACAGCGCGAGCGGAGACAGAGCAGAAAATAGGTAAGTAAATCCCTGTACCCGGCGTATAAGACGACCCCCCAACTTTTGAGAAGATTTTCAGAGGTTAAAAAGTCGTTTTATACGCCAGAAAATACGGTATATACTTCCGGTATATACTTTATAATATTTCCTTTTATGTGCCAGTGCTGCCTCTCTCTTTCCCTTGCCCCCAGCTTTGTCTCACTCTCCACTCCCCCCTCGCCTGTCTCTTCCCCCCCACATGTTTCTCTCTGTCCCCCTCCCTCCCTTTGTTGCTCTGTCCCCCCTTCCTCTGTCTCTCCCCCCCTTCCTGCTCTGCCCCCCCTGTCTCTCTGCCCCCCTCACTCCCTCCCCCTGTCTCTCTGCCACCCTCCCTCCCTCCCCCTGTCTCTCTGCCACCCTCCCTTCCCCTTACCTCAATCCCTGGTGGCTAGTGGGGGCAGCCGGGGGATGTCTGCACGATACTTGCAGACATCCTCCATGCTGCCCGACACGGCAGTCTATTATGACGGACAGCTTGTCCGTCATAATAGTCTGCCGTGTCGGGCAGCATGGAGGATGTCTGCACGTATCGTGCAGACATCCCCCAGCTGCCCGATTTACCCTGGTGGCTAGTGGGGCAGCAGAGGAGGTCTGCGCGATGAGCGTAGACTCCCCTGCTGCCGCCCGGCACGCTCGCCGGGACTTCTGTGACGAAAGAAGCCCCGGCGGTCGTGCCGGGCGGAAGCAGGGGAGTCTGTGCTCATCGCGCAGACTTCCTCTGCTGTCAGAGAGGGGGATCCAGGTCCCCTGCAGCTCTGCTGGGGACCTGGATCCATGTCTTATAATCTGACCTCAATTTGAGGTCAGATTATAAGAAGACCTCGATTATAAGACGAGGGGGATTTTTCAGAGCATTTGCTCTGAAAAAAACCTTGTCTTATAATCGAGCAAATACGGGATATATATTTATAGTGCCATCAATTTTCACAGCACTGTATATTTCCCTTTTATGATCTGTACCATGTTACAGATAATAATGTTGCTTTCTTTAGGCTGCAAAGCCTTTTAATCTCTGATGTGGTCATTTATCTATATATGTCATCTAGTTATGCCATATGCTGGTTGTTTAAAATATCTGATTGTGTCACAGTCACTCAGTCCACACCTAGGCAAATCACTATATATATATATAGATATATTCATATTTAGAGGAAATAGATCTGGCGTCCAGCCCAGACCTCCGGTAACGAATTCCAAAGTGATGGAGCTTTGATTTATTCATTTATATTTGACTCTTTTTTTTTCCATCCTCATCTCTCCCATCTCTCAATTTCCTGTGCTTCAGTATTTTGTCAAGATGCCAGAGAAGAAGTTGGATAAGGGACTGAGCATTGATTGGCTCAACAGAATGCTTGCCCATCACACCAAAATTAGGGAAAGTACATCACGCAGACTCTGAATAATCTTTACGGATGGACTAAGATGGAAAATAAGTTTTCTTTCCATATTTAAATGATATGTGAGGCAAGATGTCGGGTAGCTTCCTCTCTCCTGAAAACCACGGCTTGATCTGATTAAAGTCTGATTTAAAGGCCTTTAAAAAAATGGCCTGCATATTTTTATATAACAAAGCACGATTAAAAGATGGGAAAGGGCTCCCATGTGGGGTGTTTATTTTACAATCCCATAGATCAACAGCAACAACAGGGAAATGGAAAATGCTGAATTTGATGGACTGAAGCCCGTTTTCAACCAAAATTACGATATTAACATTGAGGTAATCTATATGTTGTCAGGGCAGGGCTGGCAACCTAGTCTACACACTAGGGCATTTAGAAGTGAAACCAGGGCCGGTGGGAGGATTTTTTTCTACAAAGGTGAAGATGCGTTTTGGTGCCTCCTCCCCCCTACAATCCCATGAGTCTCCCTCTCCCCATAACTCTTATCTCTCCTTCCCCATATCGTTCCCTCCTTCTACTCCCATATCTCTGTTCTCTCCCCTGTAGGGTTGCCACCTTTTCTTCAAAAAAATACCGGCCTTGGTACATTCTCCATAGACTTAACATTGGCCTAATGCAAATTTTTTTTAACGGCCTGCCGGTAAAATACCGGCCAGGTGGCAACCCTACTCCCCTGCAGTGATAATGCAGGGTACCGGAAATCCCATGATGATATATATATAAAGAAAAGACAATATAGTGCAAATCTCTTTTAGTGTATACAGTGTGCCAAAACACACACTCCCTGGAGTGACACTCACTTAATGATTTATGAAGATACAGTGTAAATGAAATATCTAGGATTTTCAGTGGACTTAGGCCAGATTACTGGCTCAGCACTGCTTGCCAGGTCCAGGATGCAATTACACAACCCAAAAAAAAATCCTGCCTTTCTGTAACAGTTATCTTGGCATTGCCACTTTAATCTACTGATGACAATGTAATATAACAGAGTACTACAGTGCGACGCTATTTATCGACTAGCATTTCATTTAATAGACCGACTTGCTAGAGGTTCTGTATCTTCTCTTTTCATTACGTTTAAAGCAGTAGAGCTGGAGAACTACAATAAAAACTCCAAAGCACTGGGAACAGTTATATATATAGAAACTAACACCTTATGTTTGTTGTGTTTTTTTAATGTCAAATTCCTCATTAGCGCATTTAAAAAAATAAAAAAAAAATACACCACACATCAACTGGCAATATGAGAAAAATGTGGTGATGTTTGAATGTGTAATACAACGATTGTGTATACTGTAGTGGTCGCTGCTGCACAACCGGGGCGCCATTCAAAGGACCCACCACATTCAAAATGAAGCTGGCGCAGACAAGGGATGTGGGGACAACTCTAACACTGTTGCAAGTGATATGGGTAGAAAGCAGGCACATACTGTAAAGACAGAGGTGGCACAGTGACAAGTGATGTGGGTAGAAAGTTGGCACGTATTGTAAAGACAAAGGTGGCACAGTGACAAGTGATGTGGGGACAAAGATGGCACTGTGGCAGATGACGTGGAGATTAAGGTGACCCTGTGACAAATAATTTGGGGACAAAGATGGCACTGCGACAAGCAATGTGGGGACAAAGGTGGCACTGTGACAAATGATGTCGGGACAATGATGGCACTGTAAGACATTATGTGGAGGTTAAGCTGGCAGTGTGACAATATGATGATGTGGGGAACTGTGGAAAGTAGGGTTTATGGCACTGGTGGTTTCATGTGGTGGTGTGGGCAGGGGGACCCCAAGACAATTTTTGTACCAAGGCCTAGGAGTTTTGAGTTACACCCCTGGTGTAATAGAATCCATTCATGTATTTCCCTCCCCTGGTGTCTATGTAACAGCTGCTGCTTTGGATCATGATCAGGGTCGTTGGTTGGAACATGTAACACATAAATAAAGGTATTGTGGAACTCCAGTAAGTAGAAATGTCTGCAGAGCTAAGGCTGGAATGTGTTGGGTATTTATGGCTGGAAGACATCTGTGCTCGCTTATAATACTCATTCTAAAACAAACTGTATGCCGGCAGGTGCCAGAGCTTTAACAAGCACGGCCAAAAGTAACCACTACAATTGCTGTTACAATCTGGTTACCGTGATTACAGTGACATTCAAGCTAGCAGAGGCATCCGAAAAGGAAGGCATTTCATCAGGTCAGTGCTATCAGATCTTCTGATGGAGGATCAGGGTTCATAGGTCAAGCTTCCTGACTTTCACATACTATTTGTAGTTACTTGGTTCTGTGTCCGGGCTCATTCCCTGAGCTTGTGCTCTTGGTCGACTTTGTGTCCTAACATCGCTCTGCATGGGTCACATTAATCTACGGGAAAATGAGATGGTGCATGGGAATCTGATGACCAGGGAAATCAAGTCCCATTGATGATTTCATGGTGGTTCTTTCCCTAAATGCAAAGTCTCTTTAAGGCAAAAGTGGGCCCTCCGGGCAGAAGCTTTCAGTAGTGTGCCCCTTCTTGCCTAAACCCCACCCATATTTACAGATATAGCAAAGCATACCTTGGGTAGCTGGTTCCGTTACACATAGGTAGAGGTTTACAACGTTGAACCCCCAAAAATCACAGTCTACAAGTTTCCAAATGCAAACTTGCATTCACCATGGTCATGGACAGGATTCTTAAGAATTATGTTCTATGCTTCTCTTCTGGCCATAGGTGGAATTGCAATGAAACTAATAAATGTTAATAAAAATGTTGCACCACCATACAAATTCATTTTTCTTCGGTGTAGTTGTTCATTTGCATATGGGGCCACAAGGCGATGTCATAAACAGGAGACCAAAAAAAATTAATTAATGAATTGCTTTTAAATCTGTTGTTTAAGTTCTGTGCCCTTCATTATGAAAAGGATGATGATTACGCACATTATTTTCTAAACCGTGGGAGCTTCTGGCTGTAGACAGGTTGCTGAGTTTATGGTATGAGTAATATCTGATATGTTTTGAAGAAGGAGCAGAATATTTCCAAATATGTCACATAGTATGTTTATTCGACTCTAAGCTCCATTTGGAAGCGTTTTGTAGACGTGAGAGTAGGCCAGAAGACATTAGTCATCTAAAAAAATAAAGTCACTTGGAAAAGACTAGTAAAATGAGACTAAAAGCCTTTCATCTCCTGAAAAAAAATTAAGTTTCTTATAATAACATAGTTCATTATGAAACCAAGGAGAAAGGGGAATGCGTGTTTAGGAAGCCAACCTTTAGCTGCTGGTTTTCAGAATGAGGAGGAGTAGCTATACAGAAGACTACACAATGGGTGGAAATGTCCAAAAATACGAGTAGTCATCATAATGATCCTAGGGTGTTTGTTTTTTTTTGCATATGACAGCGCAATTGGATAGCGAGATGCCTTTAAATAGGGACTAAAAATTTACTTAATAAATTTTACTTTTATACATGAAAGGAGATTTATCTCTGTTTTATATGAACTACTATTCCAAAAATATCACATATTTTTAAACCAATATTCACTTCATGAAGTTGTTCCTTCACTGAACCGATACGGGGAGCGTTGGTCGCTCCTAGTGGTTTGTCTGTGTGTCAATCATGCATCATGGGGGGGAGAAACAAAACTCTGCAGTTCCATGAAATGGCTACAGAAGCCCAGAGAGGCCATGTATTTTTCTGACTTGTTTTCTTGAGATAACAAGTTGTTTTCTGAAAAAAAACTGGTGAAATACAGATCAAAAATTCAGATCCATTAAAGCAGGTCTGGTCAATCTGAATTCACTAATTTGATTAAAGCACCAATGGTATTTAGTTAGAAGTTTCTTTGTGCTATTTAACTTTGCAATGGAGTATTGTGTGAATGACAAGCTGTCCACAAGGACATTACAGTATTTGTATTGTAGGATGATGGGGTAATCACTTTATTTTTGATGGAGTGGCCGAAGGTGTGGCTATGGGCGGAGCATTGCTGGATCATTTTCACTGACTTTATGGCCAATTGATAATTCACAAGTCCTTTTTTTTATAAGAATAACATTTTATTTACACAAATTTATATAAAAACAGATTTTCTGCATTTTAAACTCAGAGCTCCAGAGTTGCATTTATACACTTGTTACACTTATACAAAGCAAAAAAAAGTCTGAGCTCCAAGAAAAGAGAGAGAAAATCAGAGGAAAGAGGGACTGGAGACTTGGGTGCAATATATTTGGACACTTGAGAGGTATGGAGTGTTAAAGCAGACCATCCTGGAAAAAAGGACATTTTCCGAAATAAGGACATTTGGAAAGTATGTATTTTTGTAGTTAGGGCCGCCATCCAAAATTTCTGGGGCTCCTCACAGAAATAAATTTCTCCCCCCCCCCCCCCACCATCCCTATATCTCCCTCTCACCCCCCTACCTTCCCAATGTCATTTTATCCAGGTCTTTGTACATCATGCCAATGATTTAAATGCACCCCAGGACATGCTCAATCACCCGCATTGCACATCCAGGAATTACCCCATTAATATACCCTAGACAGTTTTTCAATTAAAATGTCACTGTTAGTTTGCCATGAATACTCCACAGCTAGTTTGCCCATGAATATGCCACAGCCAGTTTGCCCATTAATATTACATTATTTTCCACCCTCCTCCTCCTCCTTTCCCCAGTACTCACCTGTAGCATCCGTCCATGCTGCCCCTCTCGCGCTCCCCGCACACTGATCTGATTTGAGCACTAGAAGGATACTTGAACCCTGGCACTCTGATGTTAGATCAGTGCGCGGGTAGCGCGAGTGAGGCAGACAGGCGAGTACATGCTGCTGAAAGGAAATGCCAAGTGTACATGCAATCAGACGTACCAGTGATAAATGAGTACGCAGCCAATACATTGCTGATGAGCGCCATCTCTGTGTTGATGCGGCCCACGGGAGCCGTGGTATGGTTGGAGACAGGATGCTGCGTCTCATCCATAGAAAGGTCGTTGTCCACCGGGTAAAACGCAGCGGCTCTTCCTTTCTTTGTCTCTGTTTCAAAACATGAAATGAAACATGCTGCTTAATAATTCATTTGTGTTAACCCGCTCCTGACAGTGATGCCTCACATCAGATTTTTTTTTTTTTTAAACTTTTTTTTTAGTTCTATTGAAATTCCTGAGAGTAATGCTTCACACAAGGGCTTAAAGGAACAGTCATTTTTGGGGTTTCCATACCAAACATTTAAATGTACAAGTCCCCTGTTGGGATTTATTAGCCAAGCATGATGTTGCTGCTTAGAGCATTGACTAAAATTGTCCTTTTAAAGGGACTGTTTAGTTCCATACTTTAAAATGCATGTTTTACATTTTGCATTGCTTAAAATATTTAATACTTACAGCTAGATGAAATTGTGTAATTTCAGCAGTTTGCAAGAAACCAGAACTGCCCACATGGGCTGAGTAAAAAGTCAATGTCCTATTTTTTTCCAGGAACCAATGATAATAATGCCATTCAAATGAATGGAATTTCCTGTCCCTGTAGTGATGGCATCAGACAATGTGCTGCACTGTTAAGAGATCCTACTGTGTACAAAATCACATTTTTGTATTACAGTCCACACGTTGTATTCTATTCCAGCAGCACAGGAAGTGACTGAATGGAAAAAAATATGTATATGCTCAATGTCTATATAATCAGAGTTGCAGCACCTGCAGTACACATGCAGAGTAATCACTGGGGGAGGGCTTGAGTAAAATATAAAAAATGTGATTTATACAGAATGCCTGCATCAAATCACACAGAAAAAAAACCCCTGTGCACTATACAAGTAGTGGTCTTCAGCTTGCACGAAAGTGAGTTTGGTGACTGAACTGTCCCTTTAACCACTGCACACACTTCATGTTAGCAATCCCTGGCATTGATTATTGTATTAGAATTACATGCATGCACATTCCCTAAGCATATACACCCACCTGTCCTGACCTGTCCAATCATTCCTGTCAATAGGAACCAATGAGGTAAAGTAGCTATTGGTGATATCCCATGATCCTCAACCAAGGCCGCTTATTCAGTGGGTAAATCTGTGCATTTGACTAGGGCCCACCATTAAAGGGGACCCCCTCCCTCCCAGAAAAGTTCATATTCACTATCTTAACTCTTTCCTTGCCAGAGGAGCAGAGGCGTCGCTAGGGGTGGGCTACTGGGGCTATAGCCCCGAGTCCCCCCTTCATAGCCCCGAATGGAGACTCTGGGGCTAAAGTATTCTTTAGCCCCGAGACTCCAGGACTTTAAATATATTAAAAAAAAAAAAAATCCCCCGGTGAGCTTTCCTCCGTCTGGGACATAGTCCCAGAATCGGAGGATTAACCTCACGCGGGGGTGAGGGCCAATCGGGAGGAGAGGCTGCTATAGGGAGCTCGCTCCCTAGCCTCTCCTCCTGGCCATAGAGATCACAGCGCGACGGGTGCTAGCTCCGCCCCCGTCGCGCTGTGTCAGCTGCTTGCCGGATGTCAGGTGGACGGACATCCGGCAGAAGGTCCTGGATGACGGACCAAGTGTAAGGTAAGTAAAAAATAAAAATAAAAAGTGTGACTGTGTATGGGTGTCTAGGTGTGTGTGTGTCTGGGTATTACTGGGTTCTGACTGGCACACTATTACTGGGTTCTGACTGGCACACTATTACTGGGCACTGACTGGCATAATATTCCTGGTATCTGACTGGCACAATATTACTGGGCTCTGGGTGGCACAATATTCTTGGGCTCTGACTGGCATAATATTCCTGGTATCTGACGGGCACAATATTACTGGGCTCTGATTGGCACAATATTACTGGGCACTGACTGGCACAATATTCCTGGGCTCTGACTGGCACAATATTCCTGGGTTCTGAATGGCAAACTATTACTGGGCTCTGACTGGCACAATATTCCTGGGCTCTGACTGGCACAATATTCCTGGGCTCTGACTGGCACAATATTACTGGGTTCTGAGTGGCACACTATTACTGGGCTCTGACTGGCACAATATTACTGGGTTCTGAGTGGCACAATATTACTGGTATCTGAGTGGCACAATATTACTGGTATCTGACTGGCACAATATTACTGGTATCTGACTGGCACACTATTACTGGGCTCTGAATGACACAATATTCCTGGTATCTGACTGGCACAATATTACTGGGCTCTGAGTGGCACAATATTACTGGTATCTGACTGGCACAATATTACTGGTATCTTACTGGCACAATATTACTGGGCTCTGAGTGGCACAATATTACTGGTATCTGAAAGGCACAATATTACTGGTATCTGACTGGCACAATATTGCTGGTATCTGACTAGCACAATATTACTGGGTTCTGAGTGGCACAATATTACTGGTATCTGACTAGCACAATATTACTGGGTTCTGAATGGCACAATATTCCTGGTATCTATAATTGTACAATTTTCAAACACTGAAAAAATTGTGGGTGTTTTCTTACATTTTTATTATGGGGGGGGGGTGTGTGTGTGTGTGCAACACTCAGGGTCCGCCCCGGGTGCCAAATGCTCTAGGTACGCCCCTGTGTGTGACCGAGCTCATCTGGGCTCTAGCCCCAGATCATCCGAAGACCTAGCAACGCCCCTGCCAAGTAACCATTTCCTTTTGCTAGTGAGTAAGCACGATTTACATGATGAGGACTACACTGAAGAGCACATTCAAAATACATAACTAGGTACGCACCCTTGTTCAGTCACTAGATGGATCCATTGTGGGGCTGGTCTAAAAATCTATATCTCAGCTCCTCACTGAAATAAGAGACTTTTTTTTGTAAAGGACCCTTGTGGGGTCCAAGCGACCATTTGGTCACCCTAACCCAGCAATGGCTCAGCTTGGTCCTGCAAACGTTGGGGAACTACATAGCCCACAATGCTTTGTCTTTCTTTAAGCTGGACTGGGATATGTAGTTCTCCAATATCTGCAGTGCCAAGGTTAGCCATCTAGGAAAACTGATACAGCAGTATCTTGCAGGAGCATTCCTGCACCCATCTCTGCCGCTCTTTCCTTGAGCACAAGAGATTGTTGCGATGCAGACATAGTATAACAATTCGTACATCACTAACAATGAGAGAACAAAAAAAATTGAAAAAGCTAATCTGTTAGTACTGATGCAACCTGAAAATAGTAATAGACAATCACTTTGACTGGTCTTTTTGAAAAATATCAGAAGAGCTAATTTGATATAGATTGAGGTGTCCATTGAGGAGCCAGTGAAGACAGGGTACATAAAAAAAAAAAAAACTTGATAGGTCATGAAAAATGTAGTGTTTAACAGAAAGAAAACATTGAGATTTCTATCATTTTCAAGTAAATCAAGATATCTAATGAAAAAAATCATTAACATTCACTGAAGAGCATGAGTAGCTCTTATCATATCTCTAAAATGGGTCTGTAAAGTACCGTATTTGTTCAAATATAAGACAAGGTTTTTTCCAGAGCAAATGCTCTGAAAAAGACCCCTCGTCTTATATTAGAGGTCGTTTTATAATCTGACCTCAAATCGAGGTCAGATTATAAGACTGGGATCCAGGTCCCCCACAGAGCTGCAGGGGACATGGATCCCCCTCGCTAACAGCCGGTGGATGTCTGCACAATGCGTATAATGCAGACATCCTCCGGCTGCCCCCGCTAGGCACCAGGGAGATTTGGGAAGCCGGGGGATGTCTGCACAATAGTGCAGACATCCTCCATGCTGCCCAACACTTCCGTCTATTATGACGGACCGGCTGTCTGTCATAATGGATGGAAATGTAGGGAGGTAGGGGCAGCCGAGGGACGTCTGCACAAATCGTGCAGACATCCCCTGGCTGCCCCCACTAGCCACCAGGTAGGTTACATTGGGGGGAGGGAGGGGGAGAGAGACAGACAACATTGGGGGGAGGGTCGGGAGAGAGACAGACAACGCTGGGGTGAGGGAGGGGTGGAGAGACAGACACCATTGGGGGGAGCATTGGGTAAGTCTGGGGGGTAGGGGCAGCATTGGCACATAAAAGGTAAATAAAAACAAGAAATGAATTTTTTTATATAATAAGTTTTTATTAAATATGAAAAAGAAATGTCCATGTGAATATATACAAGTTAAACCTTTTTCCTATAGGGTAGTCTTATATTCAGGCTTTTAGTTTTTTTTACGAAAGGAATATCCATAGTTTGGGGGGGTCGTCTTATATTCAGGGTTGTCTAATATTCAAGCAAATACGGTATATGGGGAGACAAAGGGGGCTTTGTATAAAAAAAAAACAAAAAAACCCACACTGGAATAGTGTCTAATAATGTTGAGACAGCCGTATGCTACAACATATAATGCAAAATTCCTCACAGATATTAGAAATTTGAGCATCATCTGTCATGTGATCCTGCGGAGCGCTAGCATAACCTTTCTATACATATACAGTACTGAAAAATGACAGAGAACCTGCGCCAAATGAAGCGACACAAATGTGTCAGTAACAAAAATGTAAGAATAAAGTAAACAGCCACCGGGCTTTTAAAATAACTTTTGCATTGCTACACTCTACATCACTCCAGCACCCATTACAGCAGTGGAAGTGTGTCAGCCAATCAATGGCTGCTGTTGGCTCTTGCATCATCAGCTGGAGATGTTCCATCACTGCTACTGTAACTACAGACCTTTGTTTTCTAGTCAAATCCACAGAGGAGATGATTGGCCGTCCCTCTATCTAAAACCAGTGACACTCAACGACCACATCATTCTACATGTATGTCTTGTCATGTTCTTTTTCTCCCGCTCTTGCTTCAATCTAAAAGTATAGATCTTGATAGTACTAAAAAATATATAGTGAACAAAACTAAAGATTATCTCACCATAACTACCCCAAGATTCTTTATAAAATGTCCCAGAAGAACATTCTGACATCCGTTCAATTAGGAACAAACGGAAATGAGCGCAGGTACATGGAAGGAGAAAAAAACAAAAACAAATCTGGTGTAATACAATAAACACAATGTGGGAGTTGCACTGAAAAACGTACACTCCCAAGAAGCTCTATAAAATGATACCCATCCCAAAAAAATGTAAGGAAGGATCATTCATGGAATACTGTATCCAATCCTTCTTTATCAAAACTGTATAAAAAATATAACAAAAAGCCAATGGTGCAGTAACTAAAACATAACAGTGCACACAATACAAGGAACCCCGACAAATAGTACATGCACATGGAAAATGTGCATGAAGTACACACTGGGTGGAACTAGTATGATGGTTCCAATGTCACTGCATCCACAGCTCCAAACGGTAGGCAGAAATCTGAAGTGCTCAACGCGTTTTGCCCCGATGTGTCTAGCTTCTTCAGGAGCCAAAGTGTCCAAGTGCAATCCAAAATTGTGGGGGAGTATTACCACCTTTATTAATTATTGCCACGTGTAATGTGACTCCACTAGTGGTTTCTATGTATCCGTTCAGTTACCAATAGACAAATGCCTCTACAGATATATTTGCCAACAGTTTTTTAAAACTTCTTACGAGTTCTATCAAGTTAAATATGAAGGAAGGCATTCAGAATGAATGATTAGTCACAATGCTTCTGAAATACATTGTGGAAGTTCCATGAATTCACTTGGACAAAACATTTGTTTGATTGTACTAAGGTTCCATGAAGAAGCCGTGTGTAAGGTTACTAAGGCATGTAGAGACGTCTTTTGGTATGTGTATTCATAAATATTCAAGGATAGTTTGGGGAATGGAGAATCAACCCAAAATACTAAGAGGGGGTTTTCTACAGCAAAGGGAGTGTCTGGCATTGTATAGAAGAGAAATGACCTCCCAACTGGTGTAACTGATACACACTGGGGGAGACATTAGCTGACTGCAGTGCATGCTTTGGCAGTAAATACATTCACCTCTGGATATTTAAAGGGAGTAAATAAAGACTTAGGTTGTAACTTGTCATCTTGGTGGAAATCTCACAGCTCATGTTAAAGGAAGCGCCAGCAGGTGGTTTTACACACAGCTAATGGGATGAGTTACTATGTGATAAAAGGAGTATGCTTACTGCTTACTAGGCACTGGTGAAGGAAATACATATTCCTTTTAATTTCAAATGATCACAATAAGAAGTTAGAGAAACTCTACAACTTGAGAAGAAAAAGCATTACTAGGCTTTGACACCTTGTATCATAGGCTTTGTTTCTCTGCTTTATAGTTTGTCCATACTGGATACAGCACCTTCTTCCACAGGGCCCTGCACCAGGCCCTGCCAATGTGCTCCTGAACTCAGACGCTCAGGGTCTTATGTGATCAGGACCTCGTGGGCGACAGATGGCTGTATCCAAACAGCAGAAGTACAATGACTATAGTCAAATCAGTGAATCCGTCAGAAATATGTAACAAGTAGGTTCCAAGTGGCATGGGTGGGACCCTGTGTGTGACATATGTATCAGTGGACAACAAACGGAGGCCATGGCTAGGAACTAAGGAACAGATCCTCTATCCTCTCCCCATGTTCCAGTTATGGTTTCACTTATGAAGAGTCTGAGAATCCCAGCTCCTCAATCTGTCCCATGTGTTCCATGGTTCCTATGCCTGGCCTCTGTATATTGCCCTGTGTTACATATGTCACGCTCAAGGTTCCATGCCACCTGGACCCCACGCTTTGCCAAGAACTCTGGTATCCTTTTATGGATACTTGGCTTATCCATTATAACCATGGGTTACTACAAAAAAAAAAAAATCCCTAAACCAAACAAGGTAATGCAGCCAGGTCACTTGACAGCAGATGCTCAGCCAAGACCAATGCATAGTTCAATTGCAGCTCAGAGATTGCGCCCAGGATCCATTGTAGTCAATCGGAACGTTGGGGAACAATAAAGGCCACTAGGGTAATAGATGCTTTTCATGCTCTAATGGTTAATCTAAATAGTCAAAATGTTGTCATTGCTTCCTAAGCTATTTTATAATATCGACTATCGAGTTGTTGTGAGTTGGCTGAAAACAGTGCTCCATTTAGCTTGGATCCTGAAGAGCACCTGATTCTTTATACATTGGTTGAGCCACCACGCAGAGAGCAAGAAGGAAGGCTGAAACTGGCACAAGCAGTAGAGACCCCCAACGTTTTGCCTGGAGTCTACGTTACATATAGGTGCACACTGGGATAGTGCAAGTATTACATGTACACCTTTGTTATAAACAACACATATGTTTGATTATACCTCACGGAGAGCTTGGATTGTCTCCTTTTTCTGACAAACCTTCACATTTATTGGACAGCCCAGTGACCGGTAAACTATAAGCAGTACTTCTATTGTAGCATGCTTTACTTTGCCCCCGTGGAAGGGGATTTGGTTAAGGTCCTTGGGCCACAGGCAGTTTTTTAAATGAGTGTCACTAATTCTACTAAGATCCGTTCCAACAGCAACACCAATTCTACAGAATAAGTCTAAGAAGTCTACTACAATGCATCACCACAGGAAGACAATCTCCTTTGCCCAAAATATAATACAAAGTGCAGTATTAAACTGGAATCCATTGTATGGCCTCAGCCGATCTGTAGGAGTTTTATAGTGAGCAAAAAGGGGGGTGGATGCACAAATTCACCGAGACCAGACAGCACTATAATACCCTGCCCTATAGGATGGTCCCTACCAGGGCCGGACTGGGAGAAAAATTCGGCCCGGGCATTTTTTGATCACAGCGGCCCACTAAGAAGGGGGCGGGGCAGAGGAGGTGTGTTTTGTCATCACCAATGACAAACACGCTCCCTCTCAAAGTGAGCATATTGGTTCAATGCTCTTCCAGGGCAGACCATGCGCAGAGCTCTGCTGAAGAGCTCTAGCATGAGAAAAAAGCCCTGTATGTGTTCTGCACAGTGCAAGCAAATTTAATAACATGCTTGCACTGTGTTTCCTTGCAACTTGTCTCTGGTGTCTCTATAAATGGATACCAGGAGACAAAAATGCCAGGAAAGAGTATTGAGCATGTGTTTGGAGCCTGCTTGTGGGATTGCGTGTGTGTAGAGTAAGCTGATTGTGGTGTGGTATTGTGTAATAAGGTTCGGTTTTAGTTGTGTTGTGTTTGTGGTGTAATGTGATGCATATGTGGCTAGGGGCTGTAGAGAATGTGTGTATAGGGGATATAGCAAGTGTGTGCATACAGGCTATAGTGTGTGTGTGTGAATATATATATAGATTTAGTGTGTGTTTAGGGGTGTAGTATGTGTTTGCTTACAAGGAATCTAGTGTGTGTATATATACATATATATATATATATATATGAGTCTAGTGTGTGTTTGAAGGACCCAGAATGTGTATAGGAGATCTAGTGAGTGTGTGTTTATAACGGTTTCAGAGTGTATATAGGGATCTAGTGTGTGTATGTGTGTAGATGATCCAGAGTTGGGTAAGGGATCTAGTGTGTGTCTGGAATGTAATGTGTTTAGGGGTGCAGTATGTGTGTGAGGGGTGCTGTGTGTATATATATATATGTAAGTATTGTGTATGTCTGTTGTGCAGTGTGTTGTGTTCTGTGTGTATGTGAGGGGTGCAGTATGTGTGTGTGAGGGGGCGGTGTGATGAGGGGGGCGGTGTGCGAGGGGGGCGGTGGTTGAGAGTGATGGTGTGTGAGAGTGATGTGTGTGAGTGCTGTGTATGATGTGTGTGAGAGTGCTGTGTGTGATGGGTGTGAGAATGCTGTGAATGCTGTGTGTGATGGGTGTGAGAATGATGGGTGTGAGAGTGCTGTGTGTGTGTGAGAGTGCTGTGTGTGTGAGAGTGCTGTGTGTGTGTGAGAGTGCTCTGTGTGAGAATGCTGTGTGTGATGGGTGAGAGTGCTGGGTGTGAGAGTGCTGTGTGTGTGAGAATGCTGTGTGTGATGGGTGTGAGAATGCTGTGTGTGATGGGTGAGAGTGCTGTGTGTGTGAGAGTGCTGGGTGTGAGAGTGCTGTGTGTGATGGGTGTGAGAATGCTGTGTGTGATGGGTGAGAGTGCTGTGTGTGTGAGAGTGCTGGGTGTGAGAGTGCTGTGTGTTATGGGTGTGTGAGTGCTGTGTGTGATGGGTGTGAGAGTGCTGTATAAATGTTAGAATGGATTGTGTGTGTGTGTGTGGGGGGGGGGGTAAATAAACAAATAAAATAACAGGCATTATGGGGACATAATGCCTGTTATTTTATTTGTTTATTTACCTACCCCCCCCCCCCTACACACACACACACACAATCCATTCTAACATTTATACAGCACTCTCACACCCATCACACACAGCACTCTCACACCCATCATACACAGCACTCTCACACCCATCACTCCTTTCTTACCTTTAGCCTGGGAGGGGGGGACCGGCACGCTGGTACCTGCGACTGTTCCCTCGTGGTGAGAGGTTCACTCTCGCGAGATCCGGTCGTTGCCATGGCAATGCTCCGGATCTCGCGAGATGAACCCGGTGGAGCTGCAAGTTAGAGCTCCGCCGGGTCCTCTCTCCCTCTCTCCCCCCCGGCGGCCGTATTTGAAGGCATGTGGGCCGGTGAGGGAGATCTTTGATGTCCTCACCGGCCCTTCATGTCAAACAGCGGGGCCGGCGCTCGGATAGTGCCGGCCCTGCATAGACCGGCAGGGGAGATTCTGGGACCTCCCCTGCCGGCCTCGGCCCATGGCCACCGCGGCCCACCGGGCATTTGCCCGGTGTGCCCAATGGCCAGTCCGGGCCTGGTCCCTACTCAGGAGGGCAACTCTGTTTTTGGCTTTCTTACACCATTACAGAGGAACCACCCCATTAGCATATTAGATTAATCCCACCCATAAGGGCATAGTTGCCAACATTGGCCATGTTTCCAGGGACACATATGTGTTCCACATGCTGCAGACAGAGCATGCAAAGTGCAGCCCGGCAGTATGTAGGATTAGGGTTGCCACCTGGCTGGTATTTTACCGGCAGGGCGGTATTTTTTTGAAGAAAAGGTGGCAACCCTATGTAGGATGCATATACGCACATGCAGATCCAATTAATTAATTATGGTAGGTCCTATGAGATCTCCACCCAGATTAATTAATTGGATTCTGTGTGTGTGTATATCCATCCTACATACTTCCGAGCTGCACTTTGCATGCTCTTTCTGCAGCATGTGGAACAAATATGTGTCCCTGGAAACATGGCCAATGTTGGCAACTATGTAAGGGCAGTCCAGACCCGAAATGCATGGCTAGTACCCTCTACACGAGGAACACAGCAAACCACAGACGTATTATAGTACCTGATGATGTGTGCTCAGTTATAAATGCAGGATCGGGAAAGAATGCTCCATCTCCTATTACATTGCGATCGTAGGCCCCTGGCTGCTGTGGGAAGTGTGTTTGCAGTATGCCTTGGTAATTTGTTGACTTTGGCTGAGTTTCATACAGCAGTTTCTTCGGAACTGAAGGAAATAGAAATGCAAAAAAATAATCATTAAAACCCATTTAAAAGAATCCACTCAACTCAGCATTAATCCTATAGGTCATTAATTTATAAATATGTTTATTTTTACTGCACGCCAGACTAAATTCACTTGCTGTGAGATACAGAAGTTGTATTAAGACCGTTTCAAAAAGACTGCGATCAGTCTGGAGCCCGCGAGAGCAGGGAATCGGAAACAAAGTATCTCTCCGACATAACTGTACACATATTTATATACACAATTTATGGGAGCAGAGTAATGTGATGTCACTTGACATAACACGACATTCCATGATCCTGGGAGATTGAGATCCAGCCTAGTTCCCCTTGTTTATATATTAGACATACACAGTTTAAACACTGAGCATAGACATTATTATGCTGGGACAGTAGGTCCTCCGTTAACAATGGTGCAGACTTAATCGGGAGTGGGAGTGAGGCGCTGGCAGAAACCGTGTTAATGGTGGCGATAATGTAATATTAATAACCAGGTATTTAAACATGAAGGGTACACATATTCTGTGGTTTTTTAAATGCATTCAGGAGTTCTTAATATTATCCCACATAATGGTACTTAATCTATCAACCACAAAAAGGATGAAAAGCTCAGTAAACCCCACCTGAGGATCCTATCCTGAGGATATAACAGATTCTGTAGATGGAATCTACCAACTGAGTTATTTCAAAACTAGCTCCCCCCAAAAAGTTATTAGCACCACATGCAAACACATATTTGTTCCACGTGCTGCAGAAAGAGCATGCAAAGTTCAGCACTGCAGCATGTAGGATGGATATACGAACAGACACAATCCAATTAATTAATCAGGGTGTAGATCCTATAGGACCTGTGCGTATATCCAAATATTTCTCCCTGGAAGCATGGCCGATGTTGGCAACTATGCAAACGATCAAGAAATTGGCTTATTAAAAGTCACCCACTTTGCACAACACCCAACATAAATGCCCAATGTGACACTAGTTGTAGCTGGATTAGAATGAATACACTCAACTGTAAGCCTTTAAAATGGCTGGTCTGTCAATGACTCCATCAACAGACTATGGGAGTTATTTATAAATCTCAATTCGGTGTAAAAGTTCTAACAGTGATCTAAACTGCAGGCAAATTGCATGGGTTTTCTAGGTGACTTAACCACTTTTAGAACTTTGCTCCAGGATAAAACAAAAACCTATATGTGTATTGATGTTGTCCTCAACTGGAGTGCTCCCTTTTCCTCCAGCTTCAATAAGGGACAGACACAAATAATGAGCTAGAGGCTTCTCCACCATTCAAGGTGGAAGACTCTGAGGAGGAGGCCCAGCCGTACACTGTTATGAGCAGAGCTTCTGCAGATAACTCCTGACAGTTCCTTGCTCCAGCTCCAATATCCCAATTCCCTCTATGCACCCCTGGAGGTAACACCGCTTCTTAGGATGTAATGCACAAACAATGCAGTAAAAATAGAAAGGAAAAATAGTCTACTCAATTCATTCACAGTCTCCTAACATCTGAAAGTTTTAATTCTCCAGAGTCCTGTGGTTTTCAAACCCTTTCCTCTGGAACCATCCAGCCACACCAAATTATGGGCACATCAAACAATGTTCCCTTTGTGCATATGCTAAATAAATTCTCATCTTTGGTGATTACACAGGCATTCTTAGGATTTACGACGGCTGTGATTTGGGGAGAAATGGGGCAAAAACTGTTGTGGTTTAGGGATAAGTGAAACTATGAAGTATTACTGCGATGATTTACGTGCCACGGTTTTCATTTTAATAACCTCACAGGAAAAATGCAGAAAGTGCCAGAGTGGAGACCTCAAATAATCATGAAGCCAATGATTCGCCTTCTTTGATGCTGCCCTGGGTGGGCTACGTCCAATAATCCAACCTATTCTTGTTGTGTTAACCTGCCTGGAATTGTACCTCCAAAGCTTGCATGGGCAACAAAACTCAGCTACACCTTCTACTATTCCTTGTCTTAAGCAGTGCTTCTGCTTCTCACACCTGTCCTCAAGGAACCTCAATGGTCCAGGACAGCATGATGGACAATGATGTCTCAGCAGCAAGTGCCATGGAGAAGGAACGTTAAGATACATTTGACTCAATCCAAGAGAGTGCAATGCCACCGATAACAATAGAGGCTAATCTGTTAAGAAGGAGGCAATGGTCAACTGTGTCAAGTGCAGAAGAGAGATCTAAGAAGGTCAGTATGGAGGAATGGCCTTGGCACTGGTTTGACAGAGAGTTAGACTTTTGACACTTTAGTGTGGACTGATTGAATAGAGTGGAAGGGTCTAGAGCCAGATTGAAGAGAGAATAAAAGAGGTCATTCTCAGACCAGAGGAAGACAGAAAATAAGTTAAGTGTGAGTGCACAATCCTTTCAAATGTCTTGTGGATAAAGGGGAAAAGGGAAATAGTCCCCTAGAGACAAGGAACATCTAGGGTAAGAATAATGGTTAGGGTTACAATTACATTAGGGTTAGCATAAGAGTTAGGGTTACAATTAAATGAAAAATAAGAATAAATTAAGGATTAGAGTTATGGTTAATTTTAGGGTTTGGGTTGGGGTCAAAAGTATTTTCATTGTAGATGAAAATGGTTATAAAATAAAAAACACTATTTTTGGTTATTGCACTATAACCAGCAATAAACAGCAGAAAAACATGGAAACAAGCATATTTCTAAACTCGGGATAAAATTTAGAAACTATTTAGATGGGGTCTTTTTTACTGATTTTATTTGTTTAAATAATTTTTTAGGTCAACATTAGAAAAAAAAATGTCACCATATTTTATGATTTATTGTAGTAAATTATAAAGATATGATGAACATAATGGTATCTAACGAAAGCCCTTCTTATGGCGATAAAACCAATTTATCATTTGTGTGGGTACAGTATGTGAGAAAGAAGAAAATTACAGCTAAACACAAACACCCCAGAAAATTTCAAAACAGCCCATGTCACCAGCAGAAAGACAGTTGGAAACAATAATCTCCATCTTTAGCCCTTTGACAGAATGCATAGTACAATCCTGCACTTTTAATTTTTTAATGCTTTTGTTATCATGGGATACTCTTTAAAAAGTTATAAAAAAAAATAGGTCTCTACATTTGACAGTTCTTAAAATGAAGTAACATTCAAGGAACCCAAATAACTGCTAAATATTGAATCTTTCTTTACCTCCCACTGTGGATTGTAGGACTTACAAACCACCAAACATATGTCACTGATACAGTCCACAATAAAGGCTCGCTGAAGAAGAGTAACAGAGATGGAAGGACCAGGCTTTAACACTCTTTGGTAATGGAACTTTATAAAAGCAGAGTTTTAACAATTGGTTTTCTATTTTAGATTGCAGAGTAACTGACCCAGGATGACGACCACTGTATATTTCTGCTTATGTAAAGGTTTAATAAAAGACAGCCACATGGTGTGCATTAGGAGAGTGGGGAGGGGAGGTCTGGGCTAGGAGGTTTGTTTACTATAATTACCATTTTCTGAAACACATATTTAAGAAAAACAATCGTTTGATTAGCAGGGTAACAATCAACTGTACACGCTAACGAGTTCTTTCTGATTTGGTCTATCATTTTTTAGGGTAATTAGAAACAGAGTGCAGTCAAACTCTCCCACATTTATCAGGGTGAAGGGACAGATGTAATTATACCTGGAAGCCCTGTAGCGCCGTGGTGAACATATTTGAACTGGAGCGTCCAGTCTTCTGCAGAAAGCCATGATGAAGATATCAAAGTTCCTACTCATTTTACTGCCCATGTACAGACCATCCAATTGTCCCAGTTTGCACAGGACAGTGCCAATTTGGGGGGTCATTCCCACCGAGCTCTGCCTCGGTCCACTTTTTTTCAGGGCCGAGGTAGCGTTCGGGAGGACAGCAAGATGGAGGACCTGATAGCGCTCGCTAACAGCTGGTGTAATTTTCACACGCAAATAGGATTTTTTTTTTTCACAAAATATTTTGCAAAACTCTCTAGCGTGCGCAAATCTAATCGCAATTCATTAGCGCAACCGGAAAAACGCAAATAAAAATGAACGGAAGAGGCGCAAATCGGGGTAAAAAAGCACAAAGGGGGTCATGTCATAAAGAAGTGCAGTGGGCAAAAAAAGTAGGTACAACATGAGTGAGGAGCAATTTGAGACAATTGATAACATTCCCCCCTGATTTCCAGTTGGGTCTTCCATAATTGATGGTGATACTGCAGACACATGCCGTGTGCTACCATAGCGGTCTCAGAGTGCTACCTGTGCCATCACTGTGTGAATAGGTATGTAGTAATTCTGTAACCCAGTTACACATGAAAATGTAGGGACAAAAGTCCCAAATTTGACAGGCCAGTCCGTTTTTTTTTTTTTTTTGGGGGGGGGGGGGGTCTTGTCCTTTAAAATGTTGGGCTGTCTTGGCTTTACACAAGCAGTATTCCATTTAAATGTTTCTAGGAGACATACATAGTGTAAGTGAACTTCAGATATTTGGGGGGTCATGTACTAAACAAGTGCAGTGGAGCAAAGAGAGGGTAAAACATGAGTAAGGAGCAATTTGCGACTATTTGTAACATTTTGCGCTTGATTTCCGCGATTTGCGCCTCTTCTGTTTATTTTTATTTAGCGTCAATTTTTTCGTCAAATTGCGATTAGATGCGAATATTTTGTGAAAAATAATTCTTATTTGCATGTGAAAATTACACCAGCTTTTAGCGAGCGCTATCAAAAGAGGTAGAACATTTTTTTTTTGCGTGTTTGTACTATTCGAGTGTTAAATGTTTAGTACATTGCAATAGGAGCAAAGGGCAAAAATAGTTTTGCACATAAAATATGTTTGCGTTTTTTAGTACATGCCCCTCTTGGTACCTGTACTCACAGTGTCCTATATAATGCCTCCACTGCCTTGCAGGATGCGGGCAGATATGGCAGGTATTAAATGTTAAAAAAATAAAAAGCTTCCTTAAAATGTTTTACACAAGCTAGATTTTAAACTGAATATGCCATCTACCATTTAATATTTATCGTCTATACTATTTTAGCTCCTATTTATAATAGCCATTTCAATTTAGAGTCAATACAAGACTCTGGTAGAAGGATATCCCCAGAATTCATTCGGCAGCACTGGATGCTTGTCTGATTTCTGGTTAATAAAGTTCAAATTGTTATATGTTAGTCATTGTGTAATGTTGGATTATGGTTTTGGAGATGTTTATTAAACTGTATTACTATTTGTAAATAAATAAATGTGTCCATGGAGTCTTCTACTAATGACATCCACTATGGCTTGATATGCAAATGAACTACTTTTGAATGGGAAATGTCTAATTTGCATATCATACCACAAGATGATGTCATAAGCAGTGCTGTATTTACTGCGAGGTATCCAAGGTGGATGCCTAGGGCGGCAAGCACTGAAAAAAAAAAAAAAAATTAAGAAAAAAAAATCTGGCCCTTTAAAAAGAAAAAAAAATCGAAAGATCCCCCCTCACCTTCCCTCTGCCGGCAGGCTGCACGGGGAGCCGAACAGGCAGCACAGAGAAACCTCCGTGCTGCCTGTTTAGTTCCCCGTGCAGTGTGACACGGAAGTGTAAACACGTGACCTGTCGGCACAACCGCCTGGGAAGCGAACAGGCAGCATGGAGGAGACCATGCTGCCTGCCACTAGCCACCAGGGAAAAAGGTAAGTGCTGGAAATATGGAGGGATTTGGGAAAATTGGCTGGGGCTTATTAAATGGCAAATAACACTGGCATATTATTGGGCAAATTGGCTGGGGCTTATTAAATGGCAAATAACACTGGCATATTATTGGGCAAATTAGCAGGGGCATATTAAATGGCAAACAACACTGGCATATTATTGGGCAAATTGGCTGTGGGATATTAAATGGCAAATAACACTGGCATATTATTAGGCAAATTGGCTGTGGGATATTAAATGGCAAATAACACTGGCATATTATTGGGCAAATTGGCTGGGGCATATTAAATGCCAAATAACACTGGCATATTATTGGGCAAATTAGCAGGGGCATATTAAATGGTAAATTACACTGGCATATTATTGGGCACATTGGCTGGGGCTTATTAATGGCAAATAACACTGGTATATTATTGGGCAAATTGTCAGGGGCATATTAAATGGCAAATAACACTGGCTTAATATTGGGCAAATTGGCTGGGCATATTAAATGGCAGAATAACACTGGCATATTATTGGTCAAATTGGCTGTGGAATATTAATGGCAAATTAAACTGGCAAAATATTGGGCAAATTGGCAGGGGCATATTCAATGGCAAATACTGGCATATTATTGGGAAAATTGGCTGGGTAATATTAATGACAAAATAATACTGGCATAATATTGGGCAAATTAGCTGTGACTTATTAATGCCAAATAATACTGGCATATTATTGGGCAAATTAGCTGGGGAATATTAATGGAAAATAATATTGGCAATGTATATGTAAATGGGGTGATGGGGAATATCCTTGGTGTGCAACGTGGGTTATGGGTCATGTTGTGGGTAGGACGGGGGGGGGGGGGGTGCCCAAAATTTGTCTGCCTAGGGCAGCACAAAACCAAGACACACCACTGTTCATAAGCAGGCGACACCACAGACACATTTGCAAACATATATTTATCTTATTTTAGGTCACTGTTCATATTTTTCCCTCACAGTATAAGTAATGTTTAGGTTCACAGATGGATGGAGTCAGGAGATAAGTGGCTTTGTGGTTAATATATTGCTCCCTTAAGTAATAGCTTGCCTTTTGACCCCTGAGCCAGTAATGTCACTTCCCCTGTTTGATCTTTCGTTTCTTTATTCATACAATGTATTATAATGAGACAGTATTTTCGATGCTTGCCTGAGGGGGGTAATCACTAAAACTGACAACAAACAAGTGAACAACAAAAATCAGACTTTAGTTCATGAGTTAGAAATTTTTTCTAACTTGTCTATATTTGTAAATTATTTATTAAATGGACTGTATCACCTAAACATGGCCTTACTGTGCATGTAGAGAATAAAAAAATAAAAATAAAAATGATCTATACGTTGTGTTGGCAAAACTGCAAGCAAATCCCTAAATTAGGAGAAAAAAATGTGTCTGTGGAGTCTCTTGCATATGACATCACCTGTGGGAAATATTTAATTTGCATATCAAGCCACAGGTGATGTCATAAGCATTAACATTTATAACACATTTTTCTCCTAATTTACGCATGTGTTATGCATTTGCACATGGATTATTTTCATATTTTTTGTATTCTATACATTTACAATATAAACAATGTTTAAGAGGTACAGTCAATTTAATGGCTGGATTTTGCAACTCATTTTTTTGTGAAATGTAGATAAATAGGGAGATATTTAATAAAAGGTGAGCTGAGTTCAGCATTCGTTTCTCTGACTTAACTATGCATTGTGCAGGGACAAACCTGGTTCTCCTGTTAGAAGAGCTCAGTTGGCCCTGCATAATCTTTGCAAAGCTGATGAAAAGGCCTATGATTAAGCAAAGTACGCGAAACGAGTAAGGCGTGTTTTTTTTTCCTATCCACATTTGTGCACAGGGTTTTTTTTCTTAATAAAGCACCTTGTACCAGAAAGGATTGTGGACTGCCCATTATTTGATTCGTGGATGAAAAAGTTAGCTTGCTGCCATGAGTGACCCTTTAAAATAAGGACATTAGAAACAGCCTGTATCTCAAACTCTGTTGACATCTCTGTTCCAAGCTCCATCAAATATCAGCAGCTGACTTTATACATTTATTGACCTGCCTTCTGAATTCCGCTTACGGACATACATTCTGCTGATGAGAGATGTGAACAGAGGAAAAGAAAGAGAATATTTCTGAGATTACAAAGAATTTCTTTCAAACAATGGCATCTTTGTGTCAGCAGTCGGGGGGGGAAACGAACCATCCATTAATTTCTAAAGTGACACAATTTCCTCGATATATTGTCCTTCACAATGACCTCTATTGGCCTCCTGACCTAGGGACAGCTAGACCATGACAAGAACACAATTCTCCCTGCAGTTCTTCCTATTGTGTGAGTGAAGTGTTATAAGAACTCCTTTGCTACAGTTTCTAGTACTCCCCTTAAACAGGAAAATTGTACCGGACCTCCAGGAATAGAGCGATCTTTTTGAAGGAAATCCTGCAGGGAAAGGGGATGGGGGGGGGGGGGGCGGGGGGGGGTTACGAAGCATACCCAAAATGGCAATAGAGATTAAAAAAAATAAATATACCGGATTATGGACACGTTCATTCAAGGGATTAAAGGCATTTATTCACCTAAACTGTGATTACATTATTACAGGAACACTAACTTATATTTCACTAATATAAAAGCACAAGTGAAAGGTTAGTTGTTTCTAGTTTGAGGATAACGTTTTTCCTCTCACCGACAGCCGCCATGTTATCCAAAGGAAGCAGGAAGTCATCTGGTCGGCGACTGGCTCTGTCTCTTCTTAACCCCCTCCCTCCCTTGCCCCCATGTCTCTGTCTCTTCTTAACCCCCTCCCTCCCTTGCCCCCATGTCTCTGTCTCTGTGCAGACATCCCCTGCTGCTAGAGAGGGGGATCCAGGTCCCCTGCAGCTCTGCTGGGGACCTGGATCCATGTCTTATAGTCTGACCTCAATTTGAGGTCAGATTATAAGAGACCTCGATCATAAACAGGAGACAGCATAGACACATTTGAAATCTTTTTTTTCCTCTCTTCATCTATGCATTCGATTTCAATTCTACTAACCATTCTCTGCACTCACAGTACTAACAACTTTTAAGAGACAGTGTCCCTTTAAACCCATTTCATTAATTTCTGTAACAAGAAAAAACTTGCTCATGCTGACTGACAAAATCTTTTAACTGTAACCTTATCACATGCTGCAGATAGAAGTATCCTAACTCAGAGACCTATCCTTCTGTATGATCCTCTAACCTTCTCATCCGTGAGAACTGCGGAAGAGTACAATCAATCAAAATGTTTTAAAAAGTGACATATGGGGTGATTCTACTGCATTAGAATTTATAAGCAAATCAGTGTTTGTAACCGATAGCTCTATGAAGTAGGTAAAATCATTTGGAAATAGGGGATATGAAAATCTGATGGGTAAAGCAGCCATGTTGCTTTTGTAGCAGATGTGGCGCAAAGGATGACATCTTTGTTATTCCTGCCTTAGTTGTCTGCTAATTTATAAATAATCAAATATAAATAACGTGCTAGTTTTTGAAAAATGTGTGTATAAGTTACTTACTGGAGTTACACAGCAAAGCTCTCTTAAGAAATACAAGCTTTTAATTCTAATTTATTTTGTATAAAACCATTGCTTCTAAAGCATGGGTCTTATTAATAAAATTGTCAATGACTCCGTATTCTTCATAAGCTCTAAGTACAGAATTCGGGAGAGGTGAACACGGACTAGCTACTTTGGATTTAGGACAACCTCAAATATATCAGTATTTTCCTTCGTTGTGTAGCTATGTTGGCCAGTATGTGATGATTCATGCCATATTGTCCCATTCTGAGCCAGACAATATTTAAAGGGACACTCAACTTTTTTAAACGCATGCTCTCTAGTAGAAGCAAGGGTTAAACAAATAAGTGCAGTGAGAGACAGTAAGAGACAGTGAGAGACAGTCACCTACCAAATCAGCCTGCCTGCTTTTCAGAGAACCATGGCTGTTGTGCATCAGAGGATAAAATGGATTGTGCCATGAGAAGTACATGTCCGTTTACTCTCATACTAGGGGCAACTGAACAATTAATTTAGGATTCAATTCTGGAAAAAATGTGGTGTGTCATTAAGTCTCTTTGGGACATTGGAAAACTGGAATAATGTACAGAATATGTGGCTAAGCTAATTGTTATCTACTTGCATCCCATTAAAATACCATAAATTGCTTGTTCTTTTGGTTAGCTCTGTGGATATCCACCATGCTTCCTTGGAGTCATCAGTATCGCAGTAGATATCTACCATTATAAGTAGCATTAGTATGAGTCTGCTGCAGAGTTCATTAACTGTTGGCATTATTATCAGTGACAGCCTTAAGGGGACACTCCCGCCAAAACAGTGTCCCACCAAAAAAAGTTGTAAAGTGAGACTTGCTGGAAGATTTTGGAGAATGTTGCATCATGGGTAAAATTCACAAAATGGATGCAGGAGATAGACACCTAATATTATTTTTACTTTTATATGCAATTAATTCAAACATGGGGGGAAAAAACCCCAAAGGGTAGCACATGTCTTATAAATGTGTTTATTTTAAATGCACAGGTAATCTAGTTACATCTTAATTAAGCGATAGTGATCCTTTAAATACAAAATTACTAAGCTCTGTGTTCGGTACATCAATTTTACAACAGCACAAACGTCCACGGTAAGTTTAACATGAGCAAATTCACAAACTCATCCAAAAACCTTCTACTAACTGGCTCAGATACATAATGGGACGGCAAACAACAATACTCAAGCTGTGTGTAATGTAGCATAATACATTATTTATCATAAATTCCTCTTAAAGAAACCATTACACATTAATTATTTATTTCATTTGCAATTCTTCCAGGGAAGAAGCAATGCTTCATTTAGTTCATGACGTCTTTATTCCTTCCTGCCACCGTTCCTTTGGAGACACAGTTACGATCTTGTTCTGCTGTAATACATTGTCAGACACTGTAGGTGGAACTGGCCCTTTAAACCAGGATCCTCTAAGGATAACAGAGAAAGCGCTCAGGTATGCTGGAGCATCTCTGTATTGATTGTTATTTACGTCCAATGTTATAGAAACATAGAATGTGTAGGCAGATAAGAACCATTCGGCCCGTCTAGTCTGCCCAATTTATGCCAAATTAAAAAAAAAAAACGAAATAAATAAAATAAACTTGGGATACTTTCATTACCTGGCCTTTTCTTAAATCTAGGATAGTCTTATACTTATCCCATGCATGCTTAAACTCCTTCACTGTATTAACCTCTACCACTTCCACTGGAAGGCTATTCCATACATCCACTACCCTCTCAGTAAATTAATACTTTCATTAGTCCCGGGCCTTTTCTTAAATCTAGGATAGTCTTATACCTATCCCATGCATGCTTAAACTCCTTCACTGTATTAACCTCTACCACTTCCACTGGAAGGCTATTCCATACATCCACTACCCTCTCAGTAAAGTAATACTTTCATTAGTCCCGGGCCTGATCTTATATCTAGGATAGCCTTAAACCTATCCCATGCATGCTTAAACTCCTTCACTGTATTAACCTCTACCACTTCCACTGGAAGGCTATTCCATACATCCACTACCCTCTCAGTAAAGTAATACTTTCATTAGTCCCGGGCCTTTTCTTAAATCTAGGATAGTCTTATACCTATCCCATGCATGCTTAAACTACTTCACTGTATTAACCTCTACCACTTCCACTGGAAGGCTATTCCATACATCCACTACCCTCTCAGTAAAGTAATACTTTCATTAGTCCCGGGCCTTTTCTTAAATCTAGGATAGTCTTATACCTATCCCATGCATGCTTAAACTCCTTCACTGTATTAACCTCTACTACTTCCACTGGAAGGCTATTCCATACATCCACTACCCTCTCAGTAAAGTAATACTTTCATTAGTCCCGGGCCTTATCTTATATCTAGGATAGCCTTATACCTATCCCATGCATGCTTAAACTCCTTCACTGTATTAACCTCTACCACTTCTACTGGAAGGCTATTCCATACATCCACAACCCTCTCAGTAAAGTAATACTATCATCAGTCCCTGGCCTTATCTTATATCTAGGATAGCCTTATACCTATCCCATGCATGCTTAAACTCCTTCACTGTATTAACCTCTACCACTTCTGCTGGAAGGCTATTCCATACATCCACTACCCTCTCAGTAATGTAATACTTTCATTAGTCCCTGGCCTTATCTTATATCTAGGATAGCCTTATACCTATCCCATGCATGCTTAAACTCCTTCACTGTATTAACCTCTACCACTTCTGCTGGAAGGCTATTCCATACATCCACTACCCTCTCAGTAAAGTAATATTTCCTGATTTTACGCTTAAATCTTTGCCCCTCTAGTTGTGGTAGTTTTTCTTCTTTAAATACACTCTCTTCCTTTACTGTGTTGATTCCCTTTATGTATATAAATGTTTCTATCATGTCCCCCCTGTTTGTCTTTCCTCCAAGCTCTACATGTCCTCTTTTGTTTTTTTGTTCTCACCTTTGCTATTAACTCCTCATAACTCACTCGACTCTTTGCCAAGAAGCTCAAAAGCTGATGTCAGCAAATTCCCCTATTTGCCACGCAGACAAGGTAACATGGACATCCTCGGGGCAGACTAGGATCACAGCTGTCATTAGTTTTTACAGAAAATAACACGCAAAGAATGAAATAATTGCTTTTTAAAAAAAAATTAAAAAATCCATCCCTGACCCGGCTGTAATATCCGTGTTTCAATTCTTCAACTATAACGTGGACAAGTGCAAGATTATGCACCTTGGGCGTAAAAACCCAAAAGTAGAATATAGAGCATGCTGGTCTGTTTGCTTAGAGGCTGAAGAAGTTCCCCGAACGAAACGCGTCCCTCTTGTTAAAGTGAAGTTACCTGGCCAGGTTCTCAATTCTTCCTTCTTTACTGACCAGCACGCTTCTATATCCATGTACTATTCATGGTATTTTGCTAACCCAATCAGCAGATGAGTAATTTGACACTCTGCCTGTGGTTACCTTTGTATCTGTGTCTGTTGATTTGTATTTAAAGGCACATATCATTGTTTCTTGTTTTTAACAATTTGTCATTTTTTTTGTTACATTTGTGTATATTTTTTCTATATGTATTTATATATTGCATTTGTTTTTATATATTATTAAATTTATATATTTTATATTAATTTACTATCTTTGGTTTTTTATATTGATTGACACTTACTCTGTTTAACTGCCAAGCGCTGTCTACTCACCTTCCCATTCTGTTTCCCTTTACAGTGGCTTGATCCACTGTTTTCTTATAAAGACTAGCAGCTTATTTTCTCAATGCGACTCATCTGTCCAATCCACTGAGATATTTCATTGTCAATATCCTCAATCAGTGTATCGCTGGGTTTGTATACATTTATAATAATTATTTTAATTTTTTTTTTTTTTGGTAAAGGGTTCACTTTGATTTCACATAATAGGCGCTGTGTATATCACATTTCTAGAATATAGACTATTTGGTACATTCCTAACCGTAACATCTGAGGAAAGGGATTTAGGAGTAATAATTTCAGAGGACTTGAAGGTAGGTAGGCAATGCAATAGAGCAGCAGGAAATGCTAGCAGAATGCTTGGTTGCGTAGGGAAAGGTATTAGCAGTAGGAAGAGGGAAGTGCTCATGCCATTGTACAGAGCACTGGTGAGACCTCACTTGGAGTATTGTACGCAGTACTGGAGACCGTATCTCCAGAAGGATATTGATACTTTGGAGAGAGTTCAGAGAAGGGCTACTAAACTGGTTCATGGGTTGAAGAATAAAACTTACCAGGAAAGGTTAAAGCATCTTAACATGTATAGCTTGGAGGAAAGAAGTAACAGGGGGGATATGATAGAAACATTTACATACATAAAGGGAATCAACACAGTAAAGGAAGAGAGTATATTTAAAAGAAGAAAAATTACCACAACTAGAGGACATAGTCTTAAATTAGAGGGGCTGCGATTTAAAAGTAATATCAGGAAGTATTACTTTACTGAGAGGGTAGTGGATGTATGGAATAGCCTGCCAGCAGAAGTGGTAGAGGTAAACACATTCAAGGATTTTAAGCATGCGTGGGATAGACACAAGGCTATCCTAGCGATAAGACCGGGAACGGGGGACTAATAAAAGTACTCCAAAAAAAAATTGGGCAGACTAGATGGACCGAATGGTTCTTATCTGCCGACACATTCTATGTTTCTATGTTTCTATGTTTCTTTGTTACTTGTAATTTAAATCATTTGCTCTTAACATCTAACATACATAAAATTATGACCAACATAATAGAAAAAGGAGACTATCCGAAATGCAGGTCGAGATCATTAGACTGGATGAAAGAGGGAAAAAAAAAAAATAATATTCCACTCTGTTATAAAAAAAAATCATAAAATGGGAACAAGAGCTAAATATCACTATGTCTCCAGAAGAATGGAATAAAGCCCTTAACTATACATATACATTTATTCACTGTTTAAATTTAAAAGAACTCCAATTTAAGCCGATGTATAGATGGTACTTAAATCCCTACAACATTAGCTAAAATTGGCACAAATAAGATGCCTAATTGTTGGAGATGCAGGATGGACCTAGGGGGATCCATTGCATATTTGGTGGAGTTGCCCCATTGTAATAGGAACGTGGGCTAGAATCTCTAAATCTTCCAAGGGGGGCAGGGAAATACCAACAGTTTCTTATCCATCTATTAGCTGCAACTTAAATGGAAATCACAAAGAACTGGAGATCTCCAGACCCGATAATATGGTTACAAATAAAAACACAGCTAATATTACCAGTGCCAAATGGAGAGGGTCATAGTAACACAATTTAATTGGAATAGAGGGATATTTGACTTCTAGGATAGATGGATACAACTTGCCACATTAGGAAACTTAGATCCATAATATTCAATATTCCTTGTCTTTTGGGATCATGCCCAGGTGTTAGTTGGAACCAGGGCCGGCCTTAAGTGTTCCGGCGCCCTGTGCGGGATTCCCCCGTGGCGCCCCTCCCGTCTCTTTCGCCCCCCTATGTTTGTGTCTCTCTCCCTTCCCATGTTTGTCCCTTTCCTCTTCCTTGCCATGTCTGTCTCTCTCTCTCTCTCCCTCTGTTCTGTCTCTTTCCCCCCGTCCCCTATTCTGTCTCTCTCCCCCCGTCCCCTGCTCTGTCTCTCTCCCCCCGTCCCCTGTTCTGTCTCTCTCCCCCCGTCCCCTGTTCTGTCTCTCTCCCCCCCGTCCCCTGTTCTGTCTCTCTCCCCGTCCCCTGTTCTGTCTCTCTCTCTCCCCCAGTTCTGTCTCTACCCCCTGCCCCTTTTCTGTCTGTCTCTCTCCCACCCCTCCCCTGTTCTGTCTCTCCCCCCTCCCCCTGTTCTCTCTCTCTAGCCCTGTTCTCTCTCTCCCCCCTCTCCCTGTTCTCTCTCTCTCCCCCCTCCCCCTGTTCTCTCTCTCTCCCCCTCCCCCTGTTCTGTCTCTCCCCCCTGCCCCTGTTCTGTCTCTCCCCCCTGCCCCTGTTCTGTCTCTCCCCCCTGCCCCTGTTCTGTCTGTCTCTCTCTCCCCTCCCCCTGTTCTGTCTGTCTCTCTCTCCCCTCCCCCTGTTCTGTCTGTCTCTCTCTCCCCTCCCCCTGTTCTGTCTGTCTCTCTCCCCCCTAACCCCTGTTCTGTCTCTCCCCCCTAACCCCTGTTCTGTCTCTCTCCCCCCCTCCCTTACCTTTGCCTGAAAAGGTGGATCCAGGGAGGGGGAGGAGCTAACCGGCACAGAGGTGTAGCTCCGCCCCCACTCCGGGAAGCAGAGCACAGTCTGCATTACGGGGAGCCATGGGCAGCAAGAGAAGGTGCTGCTCGGGCTCCCCATGCTTAATGCAGGCATGGGGAGCCGAGCAGCACTATCGCCCCCTCCCTGGACCAAGCAGAGGGCTGGTGAGGGGGGATCTTTTGATCTCCCCCAGCCAGTGCCTCTACCGGCTTTTTTTTTTTTTTTTACTTTTTTTTTTCTATCTACCGGCCGGGCGGGCGCCCCCTGGGGTGTTGCGCCCTGTGCGCTCGCACAGGTCGCACACCCCTAAGGCCGGCCCTGGTTGGAACTATCTCCTCTTTCTCATTACATTTAATGTGTAATTAGGATTTAACATTCCTAACTCCTGGGGAACACAGCAAATAGTAAAAATGTTTATACATTTAATCTACAGAATCATGTTTGTCTTGTTGATTAATTGTAATATTAATATATAAATTTGTACATTTTATGTAAGTTTTGTACATTTATAATAAAGGTTTTTTTTTTTTAATAATTTGCACTGCACCTAGGGTAATCTTAATGCAAGGTCACACCCCAAGCTTCCCTCATTGAGCCCTTCCAAAAAAATGGGAGATTTGCATACTAAGATGTATCATCCAATTGCTGCAGACCTTTGGAACACAAGTAATGAATGCTCCAGTTAGGAATTGGTTAAGGTTTTAAATAGTGGTACCAAGTACCACTTGTACAGTTTTGAAGTCTCATCCTTTTACTAGAGAACACATATTGCACAGCGAATATGTTATAATGAGACTTTGTCACTTAAAAACCTCCCATGCATTCTCAGTTTCCGAAAACATTAATATTTTCCAGGAAAATTTCCCATTGAGCTGGCACCACTGGGCTCTGAGGTCCAGACCAAGGGTGTTAGGTTCTCACGACTCAGTGCTTGTGATCCATTTTTACGATGCCTGCTTGTTAAGACATATTACTGCTGACTCAATGGGTCGGTTTAAAGCGCCAACGCAAGCTGCCTGGGCTTGGACAAGTGCCACAAGTCAGTTTGCTATCCACATTGCTTTGGCAAGGGTTCCACTATTGTGAAGGGTTTACAGGGCACAGGAGGATAACATGGATTATTACAATAAAACTGTCAACTATTCTGAGTGCAAATGCCCGCAGACGTGAAATTACACAAATCCTATTTGAAAACGAACAAAAATAAGAAAAGTAATCATAAAGATTACACATTTAAGGGTGGAGCGCAAAGGGACAATTATTTATCAATAGCGATAGGGAATTGTGGAAAAGTATTGAATTTATTTATTCTTTCTTTCTTTATTCTGTGGTTATCATTAGGTATTATTTTTATTTTTTTGTGATGGTGCATGTTTTACATATTCATGTATTTTTCCTGTGCCTTAGCTATATTGACGGGACTGCATAACACAGATATTTGGGGTTTTGGCGGCCTGAATGTATTTCACTTCCTCTGTAGATAGGAAGGGGGCATGGCCCTGTGCAGAGAGAAAATATCTATCTGGATCATTTGCAAAAGGAGATGAAGTCATGATGGGAGTGGGCAGAATTTAATACCCCTGTCCCTGCCCAGGGATGAAGCTATGATAATTTTCCATGATGCTTCACACCCAGGGGTGTCCATCGTGCGGCCCGTGGTCAAATGTGGCTCGTTTGACTGCAGGGTGAGGCCCGCCTGACTTAAATGGACAGTCTAGTCCCCAAACTCACTTTGGTGCATGTTGAAGACTACTGATTGTATACCGCACAGGCTTTTTTCCCAGTGTGATTTGATGCAGGCATTCTGCATAAATCACATTTTTATATTTTACTCCAACTCTCAAAGTGATTACTCTACACGTATACTACAGGTGCTGCAGCACTGACTATCTAGACACTGAGCATATAGATTTTTGTTTCTTTTAGTCACTTCCTGTGCTGCTGGAATAGAATACATTGTGTGGAATGTAATAAGCTTGCTCTTGTACACATTATGATCTCTTAACATATTGCCTGACGATCACTAGGGAGACAGGAAATTCCATTCATTTGAATGAAATTATTCTCATTGGTTCCTGCAGCAAAAAGAACAGGACATTATGTCATGGTTTCTTGAAATCTGCTGTAATTTCACAAACTCGTCTAACTGTACATTCTTTTTATATTTCAAGCAATGCATTTTGGGCACTGAACGGTCCCTTTAACTTAGCCCATATTTTCGTTAGCCCTATACATGTAGACAAACTTAATCTGAACTTGTTTCAATTATAACTTTTGTATTACTGCGAATTAAGCATACATTTTTCTATGGCTAAATAAAAATATGACTGCTACCCACCACGCGCATACATTTCTGATTATGTGGCCCACTTCAGAGACAATTTGCACGCCCCTGCCCTAGGGGGATCCTCAGCAACTAACTTATAACGGGCAGTTATCCAGGCAGGCAAACCATAACCCTTTTTATAATAGCATAGTTTCTATGCTGAACCATTGCCCAATGAATTTGGGGCGAAAGCCAACACCAGATGCCTTCCTTTTCCTGTATTATTTTCCATGTCCATTTGGAGGACATCTGAAATCTAGGGGAGCTCGGAATCTCCTGTTGCCTGATATTACATAACACAGCAATCCTTGCTTTTTCCTGTGCCCAGAGCATATGGTCTATTTTGCATGAATAAACTCCCAGGATTGCTATATATTTATACACTCAATGTTACAGTATAACTGAGAATAACAATGACTCAAAAGTCCTTTGTAGCAGGAAATACTGTGTGGCCTCGGCAAATAAAGCTGAGATGTGATGGAAAGTGAGCGGTGGAATTTTAACATAAAAACAAGGTATGGATTTATTGGATGAAACTGTTAGGTACATTTAAAATAAATATTAAATGTTATCAACCATATTTGGTATATTGCTGGGTAAGTGACTCGGATCCCTTCACCGCTATTGATTAAAAAGAGGCCATTGTAAGAAGGTGGGTGGGGCTTCCTGGCATAGCGGGTGGGGACATAGGTGTATGTCGGTCTGGGAGTGGAAGAGGAGGAGCTAATAATATTCTTTGGAACTCAGAGGACAGAACACTGAAGGGTCTTCTCAATAAAGAGAGAACTGCAGGGAATAGAGATGGAATTTTAAAACTTAACCGAGTTGGAAAGATTCTCCCATTCAGTTGCACTGGAGTTTCCAACTTGTCCTAAAGTTTGAAATTCCTATCTCAATTCCTCGGAAGATCCTCCATTCAGATATACGTCATTATAGGTCTGTCTCTGCACTGCTAAAGTAGTCTGTATATCCTTTTTATGCTCTGTGCTGCATGGCATGTTGGCGCTATACAAATACATGCTAATATAATGTATAGGTTTTCTTTTAATCACAACAGTTAATTTTCTAAGTACAGATAGAGGCTAGCTTCTGTTTATGCTATTATTTGGCACCCCTACCGACAGTCCACCTAAATATTCAGGCTCCTCTAGCAGGAGGGAGTGTTCGTTTCGTCAACTGTATGTTTTCAGTGAATAAAATGAAACAATTACTACCGTATTTGCTCGAATATAAGACGACCCTGATTATAAGACGACCCCCCAAACTTTGGATATTCCTTTACGAAAAAAACTAAAAGTCTGAATATAAGACTATCCTAATCTTATAAGACTACCCTGCATTTCTTGTTTTTATTTCCTTTTATGTGCCAATGCTGTCCCTACCCCCCCAGACTTGCTGGTTTTCTCCCCCAACGTTGTCTCTCTCCCCCTCCCTCCCCCAACATTGTCTCTCTCCCCCTCCCTCCCTGCCCCCAACATTGTCTCCTTTTCCCCCTCCTTCTCACAAGTCAGATGAGGTCACTTTGATGTGGCTCAGACTGACAGGGAAAATATAGGCGACGCTCAAAGTGAGCACCAGCTCCGTTTTACTAAATCCCGCCGTGCCCGAACTTCCGGGTGCGGGCACACCACTGTGATATCACAGGTGACGTTGGGAGATCTCATCATTTTTTTTTTTTTCTCTATAAAGACCCTGATCGGTTCTCTGTCATTGTGTCTCTGGTGACCGATCACCTTGTGATCAGTGGTCAGCAACAAAAAGTCGCGTTTTCGTGCTTTCGTCTACTGGGACGCAAGCGCCTTGCGTCACAAAGGGGTTTAAAAAAAATAGAAGATCTTCTATCATTTCATAACAGTGCTATGAGTTAATTACAGTCATTTATGAAAATAATCACGCTGCAGTCTGTATATTAATACAGCTGTGACCTCCAAGTTCCAAGTAAGGGGTATATTGAATGTTATAGTCTTAACTGCTGGATCTTCTAGGCATGTTTTTCATCGTTTGTTAGCCTAGCAGAGGAGGTATCAGTTCTAATTTAATTTCCAGTACGGTTTTATTATTAATATTATCATTTTTCTCTCTGTTTAGACTTTTTTTGCTGGCAATCTTCTAGAGTAATTAATCCATCTATTCATACAGTGTGTAAATATTTTAACACAACTAATTGAGTGTTTATTTGCAGCTGAGAGATGAAATTATTTCCATCTGTTAACATTCTGACTATAAACCCATGCTGAATGTTTTCCTCATATTAATATGTGCTTAACTTATGCTTAATTAATATATTTACTAAAAAGATAGTAAAGAGAAATGGTGCCTAGTACCGGCACAAACTGTTTCTTCGCCATTGTAGATCATCCCCAAAAAGTTGGGGGGGTTGCAATACTTGAAAAAAATAAAAAGTTTCATATTATTCCATGAACATTCTATTTAACAAATAGTTTTCCATCCTTTTCTTCTATTATCTTCCTATATCTATTCTTCCTATAATCCTATTTTGATGCAACTGGTAATGTTTAACCTGTATATTGTGCAAGTATATATATATATTTATTTATTTTTTTTGTTTTGTTTTGTTTTTTATATATAAATGTATGCTGTGACTACTTGGTCATCTCTTTTTAGATGCCCTCGTGTACTCTCCCTCGAAATTAGTTACATTTGCTTTTGTTTGGATTTCAATGTCACGGATCTATATTGTAGCCCTCTGATTGGTTCACAGAATACACTGAGAACGCCCCATTTGTTTGCACAGATCTAAAAATTTCATGGTGGGAAGTTCAGCTGTACAAAATACGCTCTAAAGTTACATATTGTGAAGAAAAAAAAAGAAATATTTTTTTTTGTGTGTGTGTGTGTAGTCAAACAAGCTTCAACAGAACATGCTGGAGAAAAAGGTCTGGTGAAAAAAACTATACAAACACAGGCTCCAGGTAACACCTTATAAAATGTGCACAGACCATGGGAATGATTTCATGTGTTTGTGTAAGAAGAATGTCTGCCCCTTGACCTAGAAAAACACAATACCGAAATAATGTGACGGGAGTCTGTTTGGAAAGTCTAATAGTTTCACACACATGTTCAGGATATAATTACACCTCATAGAACCTCCATCAGTCAAATCTTTGTTAGATTATCTACAATGTGCTCTCTGTGTGAATGATGCAAATATTTAGCCAATTAGACAGAGCCTGTAATAACAGGTAATTTAGGAACATGACTGTTACACTGATTGAATACTGAGTTACTACAGGAAATACTGATAATTAGCATCACCTCATTCTACCCCATGAATATCTGATAGCATGTTATCACGAGGGTATGGGGCACAGACAGCCTGGGAAACATAAGGGGTGAGCGGTCCAGAGTTAGAACATTGCAAATGTACAGCGCTAACTCTGATATGAGTTGGGAGTGTGCACTACAATACTCTCCAACTTTGTCTGCGAGGGTTCCTGGATGAAAAGGGGGCAGGAGTTACACAGCAGCATTGACAATATCCGATGTCTGGCATTTAGACTACGTACGACTGTCCGATATACATAGTTCAAATGCAATGCTGCTTATGCACAGTGCAGCATTAATGGCGGGACAGACCCCAAATTTTACAGGGCAGGACCCCCAAAAAAAATGGACTGTGGGCAACTTGTATCAGTCCCAAATTTCTAAGTATAACACTTTTTCCATGTATATATATATATATATATATATATATATATATATATATATATATATATAAACTAAAATAGCACTGAAAATGCTCCCTGGTTGTTGCAAAAGCTGCAATCGCTATTATACATAACTTTACGGTGATTTGACAAAGCCATGTCAAATATTATACAAATGAAAGATGTACAAGTACACACAAGCAGATCTGTGCATTTTTACACCCACTGACCTGCACTCATGAGGCAAAAAGTAATTAGGTAATGAATGTACAAACAGAGCAGGACAAATCATTAGGCAAATGAGGCATTCATTAAGGGGTCAATTCACTAAAAAAGTGAGCTATAGGAGAGTTGCAGGTGAATCGTTAGCTGTACATTGTGCAGGGATGAACCTAGTGAGTTTGTTTAGCAGGGAAAAGACACCAGGTTTTTCCCTGTGCAATGTATACAGTAGTGTATCTTCCACAAGGCAAACAAGGCACTTGCCTAGGGCGGCACTTTTCCTGAGGGTGTTAAATCACACTTCTGTGCGTCAAACATTTTCGCTCCCTCCCCCACCGTTCAGCAAGCTTTAGCTCCTTCCAATTTATTGGGGGTGATGGGACCATGTAATGGACGTGGTGGGGGTATGAAATGAGGGTTATGGGGGTATGAAATGAGGGTTATGGTGGCATGTAATGGGGGTGATGGGGCATTTAGTGTGCATGCAATGGGGTGATTAAGCATTTAATGTGTGTGCAATGTAGGTGATGGGGCATGTGGTGGGTGTGCAACGTGGGTGATGGGGTATGTCATAGGTGTGCAGCATGGGTGGGGGGTGACCGAATTTTGACAGTCGAGGGCAGCACAAAATGGTGAGATGGAATTTTCATCTCACTTCAACTCACCTCATCTAACCTGCAGCTCACCTTTTAGCGAATTTAGCAATTTTAAGAATTTGGACGGGCGATTTTTCTAACTACCGTTGATTAGTCAATAGCTAGATGGCTTCTATAGGGATTCGTTACTCTGTAGGTTACTGCTCTATGTGTAATAACTCAGGTTCAATTCCAGTAGGTCAGCTTAGTTTTTCATCCTTCTAAGGTCCATAAAATGTAACACCCCCCCCCCCCCCATGTAACTCTTGTGGTGAAAGACTTTGTGTTTATAATGTGTCTCTGTTCTCTCCATACTACTCTTTTTTTTTTTAAACAAGCAGCCATGTCAGTTTGATTAACTTTTGATTAGCGGATCTTGTCGGGGACTAACGTCAATCTGTGGCTGACGAGGCAAGCTCGGTGTGATCAGGAATAAGCAGAGCATGCAAAGGTTTTGCTTTAGCAAACTGTGACCGTACATTAAGCATGGAGCGCGAAAACTCACCAGTCCAGACTGTCGCTCATCTGAGTGACGTGGAATCCCCGCCGGCAGACCTGTCACACCAGACTTAGCGGAGCAAATAACTCGTCTGACTGATCCGTACAGTAAAAACACAAACAATACTACCCTTTTTATGTGGACTACAGACCGACGTCTATTGACTTAGTCAGACTCTGTTTAGTTATAGTGTGTATAGTAAAATTATTTCTACACACTTCCGTTTCATCGGCTTGCCCTGCAGGATGGAATTTGCCTCTGGTCGCCCTATGGCAGTGATAGCTAACCTTGGCACTGCAAGGTTAGCCATTTGCTGTGCCAAGGTTAGCCATCATTGCCCAACACCAAGAGTCTTTGAATGAGAAAAGAAATCAGATGCTGCCCACTCCTTGCTGTAAGGAGTTGTCTGCAATATTATTTCGAATTAATTAGTGGTGTGACAAATAATATAGGACAATGGAACCATTACAGTTCAGAATGCAAATGATCAGGTTCATGTAAGACTGAGGAAGGGACGGGAAGCTGGAATCTTATCCCTGTGCAGCTCAAAGTGTTATGTAACAGTGATCATACATATTTACAATGCAGCAATCACATACTGGGATCCACAGGATCTACTTGGGAAGATTACACAACTTGATACACTCACAAACTTCAAAGATTTCACATTTGATATGATCATTCCTCACGAATGTTTGTGAGTGTATCAAGTATATACATAGATTGTTTCACGTTTTGTACAATATTGCACTATTATTGTGTTTTTCATTTCTTAAAGGGACCCACTATTCTGCGCCATTCTGTTATTTTGCTATATATATCGTTTAATAAGCATTCTGGAGAGTGTTTTCAGAAGGCTGCGTTTAAGTGTGGTATCGCAAGTATTATTGCACCATTTTGCACGCTGTTTTTTTCAATTATACAAATCATTTTCTTTGCAAGATTACACAACTAACAGATGCTACGACAGACCCCTTAAAAGATCAGTCTTGGATTAAATGGGAAATAGAGATAGGCTCAGACCACACATTACAAGAATGGTGGCAGGCTCAAAAAACACTGAAAAAGAGCATTCATAACTAGAGTTGAGAGGACACCTGGATGTTCGGGTTCGGCGGGTTCGGCCGAACTTCGGAAAAAAGTCCGGGTTCGGGGTCGAACTTGACCCCGAACCAGAATCCCATTGAAGTCAATGGGGACCCGAACTTTTGGCCACTAAAATGCCTCTAAAAAAGTCCTGGAAAGGGCTAGAGGGCTGCAAAATGAAGTAAAATGTGGGTGAGTGTCCCCATTCATACGAATAGGTCAACTGACCTATTCTTATGAATGGGGACTCTATTTCGGTTTATTGAATAGCAATAGGATTACATGTATTCCATAAACCAAAAGTCTATAAACCGAAAGACATTCGGTTTATAGACTTTCGGTTTATGGAATACATGTAATGCTATTGCTATTCTATAAAAAGAAAGTCTATAAACAGAATGTCGTTCGGTTTATAGACTTTCGGCTTATAGAATACATGTAATACTATTGGCTTTCTATAAACCGAAATAGAGTCCCCATTCATAAGAATTTCTTATGAATGGGGACTCTATTTCGGTTTATAGAAAGCCAATAGCATTACATACAATGTAATCGCCGAACCCCGAACTCCAACACGGACATACAGTGAAATGTCCGTGTTCGGGTCCGGGGTCCAAAAACCGGTTTGTGTTCGGGTCCGGGTGCTGTTCGGGTTCGCTCAACACTATTCATAACCTATTGTTACATGAAACCTATTATAAGACTATTTATAGGTGGTATCTAACCCCAATAAAAATGAATACATTTTCTCAACAACAAATTGTGCTGGAGATGTCAGGAAACTGAGGGGACCCAATTTCATATGTGGTGGTCCTGCAGCAAAATACAACCTATATTAAAAAAAAGTCTATTCTCGTTTAACAAAATTAAACAATGAGCCCACCAAATGGACAGAAGTAATATCACAAGTAGACTACCAATGTACAATGGAAGAGGCATTCCATATCTCCAAAAAAACAATATGGGCAGTATAAAAAACTTATGGAAAAAATAGGGGGGAGTTGGGGAACCAAGAGTGTTTGCTGGAAGGAAATTAAGAGAAACCTGCCACTTAATGAGTCAATATAAGAAAACAAGAAAAGGAAAAATAAAATTATTAATCAATTTAAAATTAAGGAAAAGATATAAGAAAAAAAAAAGAAAAAAGAAGGGAAAGAGGAGGGGAGGGAAAAGGGAGGGAGAGGGGGAGAAGGGAGGGAAAAGAAAAAAAGAAAGTATAAGACAAACAAAAATTAATAAATTTTTCCAAAATTAACAACATCCTCCGAGAAGAGGATGTCAAATGTTGCAACCTATTCCTAAGATCCCTAAAGATTGTAACAAACCTATCTTAAATTAATCTGGAAACGAACGGGATTTTAAGTACCAAATCTCCAAAATGTTACTGTCACCAGTTAATTGTGTGTGAATGGAAATGTAAGTTAGTCTTCATGTTTAGCTGTAATGTCTTTTTATATGTTCTTAATAAAAGGGGGAAAAAAAGGTAAGACTGAGGAAGGGACAGGAAGCTGGAATCTTATCCCTGTGCAGCTCAAAGTGTTATGTAACAGTGATCATACATATTTACAATGTAGCAATCACATACTGGGATCCACAGAGCAACGTATTGGTGCAATTAATAATGAGCACTGCAAAACTTTAAGACATTAACAGCAGAGTTGGAAACATAGAGATGATGGAGAGTTTTACCAATTCAGTCCTTGTACATCTTGTATTTAGATGCTTGTTTACACAAACACATACCTTGAATATAACCCAAGGAGTCATGCATAGTGCCACACTACTCTCCCAGTGCCCTCCTCCCTAGAAGGGCATGTACTAAAAAAACGCAATTATATTTTATGTGCAAAACTATTTTTGCGCTTTGCTCCTATTGCAATGTACTAAACATTTAGCACTCCAATAGTACATACAAGCAAATTGCGTATAAAAACAGGCAATTTTGCCAATATTTTTTCTACCTCTTTTGATGGCGCTCGCTAAAAGCTGGTGTAATTTTCACACGCAAATAAGAATTATTTTTCACGAAATATTAGCAAAACTCTTTAGCAACTGGAAAAATGTGCGTTAAATAAAAATAAACGGAAGAGACGCAAATCAGGAAAAAAAAGTGCAAAATGTTACAAATAGTCGCAAATTGCTCCTTACTCATGTTTTACCTACTTTTTTTCCCACTGCACTTGTTCAGTACATGACCCCCTTAGTGGCTTCAGTACAGTAAGGGTTACACATTGAGGTATTTATGGCAGGTGAGTGCAAACAGGGAAGCAGCAACCTGTCACTATTTCTCCTATCTGCCCCTTCGTTGTCTACCTTGTCTCTTGCTGCTTGACTGAACTCTCTGCCACCCTCCCCGCGTGCCCGCCACTTATGAACCGGCCCACCGTTTTCTCCCTCTAGCCTAATCATGAGGATGAACCAACCAAGCATGAAGTAGCAAGCTTAACACTTGCTGGTCCATTCTAACACATTGTAAATAACAGGTTGCCTCTTCTTACTGTCTTCACAGAAATGGCAGTGGATTAAAACATGCTTGTTTGTTCAAATTAACAGAGAGAGAATGCTGTATTTACCAGTATCACACAGAGAATTATCGCTCATATTTATAGGGATTTAAAGGACAACTGTTGACACAAACTGAAGTTATGTTTAATCTAAATAATGCTTTGTAGGCATTCATAATAGAAATGCTATAATGAAAGAATACAAATAAAGCACCTTGTTGAGCCTTCTGTGCCGATATATCAGGGGGCGGACATCTTGGATCAGATCTTTCCTTATCTGACCCAAGATTCTAAATAAAGATGTCCTCCCCTGATAGAGCGATACAAGCAAACAATGCTCAATAAGACACTTTATTTTCCTTATAAAATCTTTATTTTAAATACCTCCATTTTATGCAATCTTTCAAATAATTTTCTTAAACCTTTTTGCAGACAGTTGTCCTTTAAGTTTGGGTCTGCAATATGTTGGTAAAAATAAGGCTTAAAGACATGAATAACATTCATAAAATGGAAGAGAATGGGAGTTATGAACTACATGTCATGTTTGGACAAGGTTTCTAAACGTGAACCAATCAGAAGGAACATTGGATCGGTTTCCATGGTGATTGCACCCATTTTAGAACCTCTTTACAACACAATATTCTAAATGACATCTGACTAGTGATCAGCAAAGTGTCCGACATACATCTGTTTTTTTGGATTTTGGAGATGTCCCTTCCTATAGAACCTGGTGCATTTTGAAAATGATGAACCTGCCAGCAGCACCCAATCAACGGGTTAATATGTTGTGAAAGACACTATTTAGCACTGTCAGAGCCTCAATTGCACTTTGTAAATACCCTTCCAGTGTACTGATTATGGCGTTGAAATCATTAATTCAATAGCGATATCTGTTTGTGTCATCTGTCTGGTTCTGTGTAGTGTTAGGGTTTGTACTGGGGTGAAATCATTTAAAACACTTCCGTCAACACCTTCCTGTGTGGATATCTCCCAAATCCATTTCTGTCCTGAGAACCTCTGCAAAGGATTCTGGGTAGGCATTTGCCAATAAGGTCAACAATGATAATTTCTTCCTCGATATCCACTTTGTACGTGGACAGGACAGCCCAACAAGTGTAGCTCAGGACAGAGGTGCAGACACCGAAAACCCACTCGAGATTTGGTCCTTGATGGCGTTCCTCTGCATGAGATTGGTTTCTGCTTGTGAGGTAGAGCACTCATAACATAACTTACTGTGAGGTAAAGGTGATAGAAAGTCCCTCCACTTAAAAACAGATTGAACCATGGAAATACAATGTGCATTGTAAAAGGGTCCCCCCATTGCTTAAGTTTTATTCTACTCTATTGTGCTGATCGATAGATCTTCAGTATGTTCTGTGCTCCTTCACATACTACAGTGTCAACATCTTGTGTCTGTCTCACTGTCTGCGTGTCCCCTCCTACTACAGTATCATACTTGCTAGCTGATTCACATTAGCACTCTCATATGCATTTTTTGCAGAAGTACCATTACGACATTATATAAAACAGGGGGAAATTATCTTTATATGCAAAGAGAAATTACCTTTTGGTTTACTCCTCAGTATGAGGTTTGTTTCTGGCATTCTACTTGTGAGGCTTGGGGGAGTACGAGAAGCCCCTCCAATATAATTATTAGGCATTATCAACACACAATTAAAAAGCGTATACAGTACATACTGAAAGAACCACTTCAACCTGCAAATAACCTACATGTTTATGCATATTAATATTAAATAACTATAAAAATATATAATGTGAATATCTGTATTCTAAATATTTTTAATTCACCAGGTAAGTCGGCAGAATATTCTGTGTAAGAACGTATAAACCTATTTATAGGAGGCTTTGCCAGAAGTAGGGAATTTTTAGCTTCTGTACAATATATTAGTTTCCAGACCACCCAAAAAGTACTGTATTTTCATTTACTTCTTGTGCATTATCTCTAGACTTCCTTTTAGATTGTAAGCTGGTTTGAATAGGGCCCTTGTCGTCTATTGTTCCACTACGTCTAGACTTGTTAGGTTGCCTGTTTGAATATTCTCCTTTTAGAGTGACGATGATAAACAAATAATCCCCAGCAGAAGAATACTATGGCTTGGTAAGCATCATGGGAGCTGTAGCTCACAATAAAATGAAATTGTCAATGTTGCTTGAATACATAAGATACAGGTGAACACCATATCTCCCAACATTGCCACCGGTGGATCGGGGCGCCGGGCGGCAGAGTCTGGGGGAGGTGTGTGTTAGTGCTACCATCCGGAAAAGGCCGTTACTGTCCAGCTGGATCTGGCAACTAGAGGCAAAAGCGCTACTGTGAATGCACCAAGTAGGCATTCTCCAGTGTCCCGGACAGAACTGTGGTCAAGAGTCCATATAAGGACTGCCCCGCTCAAAGCAGTTGGGAGGTATCAAAACCCTACAAGTTGGAAGCGGTCCATGTTATAGCACTGTGCTCGGGTCACCGGATCTCTCTATAACTTCTGCATTAAAGCGTGGATCCCGGGGGCCGGGTTATAGCAGGCCCATCTGTATATTAGTAGCTCCAGGTCAGTGATGGCAAATGTTTTTAAGCCCATTGTCGTGCAGTATATCAAGTTAAAGATCTCACAGTGCCACTTTCCCTGATATAAAGGAGATAACGGAAGAGGGTATATTTAAAAGAAGAAAAACTACCACAACTAGAGGACATAGTCTTAAATTAGGGCAGCAATGATTTAAAAGTAATATCAGTAAGTATTACCTTACTGAGAGGGTAGTGGATGTATGGAATAGCCTTCCAGCGGAAGTGGTAGAGGTAAACACAGTGAAGGAGTTTAGGCATGCGTGGAATAGGCACAAGGCTATCCTAGATATAAGATAGGGAACCGGGAACTTATAAAAGTATTTAGAAAATTGGGCAGACTAGATGAACTGAATAGTTCTTATCTGCCGGCGACACATTCTACGTTTCAATGTTTCTATGTTTCTATGTTTCTATTTCGCTTGCCTCTCCCATTTCCATTGACATGACTGCTCTAGTTTCATCATCTTGCGAGTAGGACTCTCCTTAATGTATGTGTTGGTCTGTACATCTAATCAGACTTTTAACTCCACTTTAGGCTCTTTAGCGAGCGCTGTGTGAATTGTTTGTGCTGGATAGATAAATGTTACTATAAGGCAACATAATATCTTATAACAATTAAGGCCCCTAAAAAAAATTAACAAATCTGTTAATTCATCGACTTTTCCCGTGTTCTACAAAACTGCAGGTAAAAGATGTGTTACTGTTGCTATAACAACATTCCCGCCTATCTTTCCAATTGACCAATACAAACACATTGGGGCCATGTGTAGAAGTCAGCACATCACAGAAATAGTGACCCTGTTAGGGTTGCCACTTGGCCGGTATTTTACCGGCAGGCCGGTAAAAAATTGGCTTCAGGTTAATGTTAAGTCTATGGAGACAGTACCAAGGCCGGTATTTTTCTGAAGAAAAGGTGGCAACCCTAGACCTTGTGCTTGGGTGAACCAAGATATTCAGGTAACTCAGGAGAAAAGCAGGGTTAGGGACCTATGTTGCTCATGGTAGACATTGACTTGGGTCTGTGGAGGTCAATTTAATGATGTTCTATGGACTTGCCATGGTCACTGCTTAACCCTGACAAAGGTCAGTCAGAAAAGTACTTCTAGGTTGCTCTGCAGCCCTTAATGCCAACGCAACCCATTAATAAATAATAATATACGCTATTATGTGGTGAAAATCTCGATCTTGACTTAAAGGGACACTACCACTTACATAAAATGTAACTAGATAACCTGGTCATTTAAAGCAAACACATATATAAATCATATGCCACTGTTTTTTTTGTTTTATATGATTGAATTAATTGCATATAAAAGGAAAAATAAAATTAGGTGTTTATCTCCTGGCTCCATTTTGTGAACATTTCCCATGATGCAACATCGTCCAAATTCTTCCAGCCAGTCTCACTTTAAAACTGTGGCCAAAGCATGCATGATGATGTCAGAAGATACTCCCTTGCACTCCTGTGGGCTCCTGTGTATCATAGTGGGCAGGTCTACATGGCTGTGTACAACTTATTTTTACCTGCCTTCCAACAAAAAGAGAGGATATTGACCTGATGAAACAGGATCATAACTCCGCCCCTTGTGATGTAATAGTTACATTACCTTCCCATTCAATGCAAGTCTTTGATCAGAATTCTGACTAATAGAGTGCACTCTGTGTCCACAGCCCCAAAGTGAGATACTAGTGCTGTAAAGACATTAGGGGGTGGCACCCAAAAACACTAAATTTCACAAATATGCGGTGCCCAGTCACACTTATCTTAAATCAACAATACAAAGTAAAAATAATTAAAACCTTTTCATTTTAAGGTGGGGGTGTCCCTTTAAGTGCCATTTTTACTGAGAAAAAAAATGTCATGATGTATAAAAAATTGGGCAATTTATGTGTGATCTTTTCTTACTATAGCAATTATATTCAGCAGCAATGTCTATCCATGCCCCTAATGGGATAGCAAATTTAGGGATACGTTCTAAAAGTGGTCCAGTCACCATGGAAACCGATGGAATGTTCCACGTTTAGAACCTATTAGCCATTGCTCCCGACTTTTTTTTTCCAAAAACGCTTTACAAAAAAAAAAAAAAAAGCACAAACGCCCAACTAATAATACACGTTTCAATCCGCTCGATTTCCTCAATACTTTAGCAGTGAAGCTGCATTCACAGCACTTCTTGTGGCCTCAATCCCCATTTACCAAAAGCAGACTGCTCCCTGGTAGGCAAAGCAAACAGCTTTATGTCAACAAAGCTGTGAACAGAAGGGGGGAGGGTCAGCCAGGGAAATGATTGATTTAAGTACATCGCCCGTCTTGCTTTTTAATTCATTGACTTCCTTTGTTTCCTTCCCTCCATTCCTGTTCAGAATGAGTGGGAGAGGGGTTGCTCACTTTATTCTCATCTTGTTTAAGCCATCACATTAGGTGGCCATTACCGGGGCAAATAAAACCTACATTTACATATTCCTTTACGGGTTTTCATCTAAGTCTAAAGGGGATGTGTCCATACTAGGAATTTTCAGGATTTCAAATGACCAATATTTCCTTATGGAGCGTTATAAGGTCTCAAGTCATACATAGTTGCCAATGGTCCCAACTTTGCCAATACAGTCACGTTTTTTTTTTTGTGTGCTTTGCATTTAATCTGTGCATGTTTAACATACACACAAAATAAATATTCCAATGCTCTGCACTCAGTGTGTGAGGTATTTATTTCAAAACTGTGAGTGGCAACTTTCAACCCCTAAAGGTTTTTTTTTCAAGCCATATATACGCTGACACTCACGGTTTTGAAATAAAATACCTCACACATTGAGTTGTGAGCACTGGATTGTTTATTGTTTTGTTAAGGGACTTGGTGGAGCCCGGCTTGACCACCCAACACTTCAGTGTGCATTGAAGCTTCCCCATATTTGTTCTGGTTGAGTTTGGTCCAAAGATTCTAATAAGGAAAATGGCTGCCCCCATATTACTAAGACAGACTTTCAAGTTTTATAAATATAAGGGGTTATGCTTAAAGGTCAATGATTACATTAACATGTACTTATATAGCGCCAACAATTTCCGTAGTGCTTAGGGTTGCCACCTTTTCTTCAAAAAAATACCGGCCTTGGTACTGTCTCCATAGACTTAACATTGGCCTGATGCCCATATTTTACCGGCCTGCCTGTAAAATACCGGCCAGGTGGCAACCTAGTGCTTGGTACAAAGTTTAGAAGGGAACTAGATACTACGTTAGATGAACAGAGACCGACTGATCTGTGAGGAGGTAGATACAGTGCAATACACAGAAGAGGAAGCTAGCATGAGTAATATCATCCCTTGTTACTATATAAGAAGATGCTATTTATTCTTTATAGTAAAGACGAATGATATAACCAATGTTGGCTTTCTCTTCTGTTTATTCCCACTGTCTCTGACATCGTGGTTTACCATCTTTTACAATCGAGGGGAATTCTGGTAAATGACGGTGCGTCTGAAATATCTGTTAGCCTGGATATAAAAAGCTTTATTCCTTTTGGGGGACTGTACTGACCTGTGTGGGGTGAATTGTAACATATTGCACTATGTTGGTTCCTACTTCTGTCTTCATTTAAAGTGCCACTGAAATTCTGATCGCTGGAGATAAGTGCTCGCATGTCCCCCCCCCCCCCACTTCCTGTAGATTGCAGGGGCCGTATCCGGCCCGGGACGGATAGGTGTGCGCCAGACAGGTACCTCACCTACACAAAATATATCCGAGAGCCCGACGACAGCAGTGAATTCAGCATCAAAGTAACAATGTATACTTTTCATGCTGATCGAATTGGCAACGGAGTGAGTGATTCTGATGCCGACTTCGCTGCTGCCGTCAGCCTCTTGGATCTATTTTGTGTATTTTTTTTTTTGCGCTGTCTGCTCGGAGAACACAAACCCCGGAAATACAGCGCTAGATGTGTGCTGCACGCCTAGAACACAGTTTATACGCGCCGGGTAGATTGTAAGCTTGCAAGCAGGGCTCTCTTCTTCGTGTATCAGTCTGTGTGCTCAGCTAACTTAGTATGTAGCTATATGCTCTGTACCTAGTGCTACACAAATTGTTGGCACTATATACATTTTAAGATAATATTTGTACACCCTTACTTTTATGCACCGTTGTATGATATAAACCAACTTGTCGATTGTTTTCAATTTTTTTTTCCCACTAAGCTATCCTTTACTATCTACACCTGAAAATCTAATCTGGTTCTCTACTGCTCTTTCTATATTTAACCATGTAGATGCTGAAAGAATAGCTACTGCGAAGGAATATTTTTCAACAAGCATTAGATTCCCTTCCACTGCCATGTGTTACTGAATAGAGGTGGCAGTATTTGGCTACACATTAAAGGAAAGAGAGAAACATTTGGCAAACCATAACTATTAGTTTCATGACCTTGGCAACGTTTAACTATTGAATTTCCACAATGAATTATTGTAAATAATATTTGATCTTTTGGTATTTAAAATAAATATAGTTCATTTAGAGGTTACCCCATAGATCCTAATATTGGCTGCCTAAGTTAACAAATGCTAAAAAAAAAACTGAAAAAATACCCTGCAAACCCCAGAAAGCCATCAAATAAAACGAAAGCAGTCTGGTCTGCTGCCCTGCTTCAGGGCACAGCTGCTCAGCTAGATGTCTGCTATTCAATAGACAAAAAGTATAAGAGTAACGTTTGGTTATATAATTTTTCCGAAGGATTTGGTGCAAATCTAAAAAGAGTTCTCAGGTTTCTATCTGCATCAATTATTTTAAACCATTTTTAATTTTCTAAATAAAGTGTCTAATAAACTGAACTCTGGGTCATTTTTCCTGGGCACAGTGGCCATTCTGCATCATACCACGATTGGAATGTCTCTTTTCATTTTTCCCTGCACATTGGACTTGCACTCAAGCAGTCAGAGTAACTCTCTGTACTGGTATAACTGATAGGAGCTGTATACAAGTGGAGAGACAACATCTTAGAACCTCAGCTCTACTTCACCCTCAAGGTGCACTAAGTTCAGAACAAGGTCTGGAGTGTCCCTTTAAAAGGGCTATCTAGTGAAGAACACCAGGATTTGTATCAGTAAACCCTTCAAAGAATGTTTAGTACCTTTATAAACAGTCTGCACTAGTTATCATGGTTTTATGCCTTATAATTAAGTTGTTAAACTGCTACAAAGCTGAAAGGTTTTTATTCTCAGTGTTTATCATTCAGGAAACCTTAAATTACGTGGCCACAATGTAACTTTGCTAAACAGTAACATCCTCAGATCAAAGCAGAGAGTACAAGGTAACATTACCAGATCATGAAGTGACTTGGGTTTATCATTCCATGTCTGCTTTGTTACAAACAATTATTGTGACCGCCCCTAATCATGTTGGAATAAAACCTGCCCCTCAGTCACAGTCAGCTCAGAGGTCACTTTCCATACTGTTTGAGAGCCTGATGATGCAGTCCAGACATTAGGGCTCTGGCCAGTTTCTGTATATTACTGAAATATCTGTCTACTGGCCTCAGGATGTCCTGGCTAAGTAGCAATCAGGCAGTCATTACTGTCAGAGAAGCAATTTTCAAATTAAGATTAGTTTGGCACAATCGCAGATAACCAAATATCTTTCAACAGACATTTTTTTTTTCTTGTCTGATGTCACTGAAGATAATCACTGAAGAGATCATTCTCTAAACCATGTATCTATCTATCTAGATATCTATCATGTATCTGAATTTCTATCTATCCATCTATCTAAACATATATCATCTATCTAAACATCTATCTATCTAAATATATAATCTTAATGTATATATATATATATATATATATATATATATATATATACATATATATATAAACATATATCATCTATCTAAACATCTATCATCTATCTAAATCTTTAATCTATGTAAAAATATATCTATCTATCCATCTTTCTAAAAATCCATCTATCTAAATATCTATCCATCTTTCTAAATATTTATCTATCCATCTATCTAAATATCTATCCATCTATCTTTCTAAATATCTATCCATCTATCTAAATATATATAAATATCTATCCATCTATCTAAATATATATCTAAATATCTATCCATCTTTCTAAATATCTATCCATCTATCTAAATATATCTAAATATCTATCCATCTATCTAAATATTTATCTATCCATCTATCTAATATTTATCCATCTATCTAAATATATATCTAAATATCTATCCATCTATCTAAATATATATCTAAATATCTATCCATCTATCTAAATATATATCTAAATATCTATCCATTTTTCTAAAAATCCATCTCTCTATCTAATTATCTATCTACCTGTACAAAGCATGGTACAGCTGTTGTAAGGCTTAAAGTCTGTCTAGCGCAGCCATTGTGAACACGCTTTTCTTGCTTATTTGCCATTGGCTGCATAGTGTTCTAATTTTGAATGCTGAGACACAGATACAGGTGTCTTCACTTATGTACATTTAATGGTGGATTAAAACTGAAAATTAAAAAAAAAAAAAAAACAGCCCATCTGGTCTTGTAATTATATTGTACTTTATTCTTCACGATATGCTACAGAAAATCCCTGGTATTACTGAATTCTTTTAGTCGTAGCTTTTAGTATTGTTTGCTTTTAGTCCACTGAAAGATTACTCATATCTACTACTCTTACTGTAATATAATATCTAAAGTTTCCCCTAATTACAGGCCAGTAAATAAACCTAACCAGGGGTAGTGTTTATAGTGTTTACACTAGGATAATGTTGAAAGACTAAAATATTTGTATAAGTCAGATCTGCAGAAACCTTTTTACTGTAAACACGGTGTAATGCACAGACTGTCACATGCATTGTCATTTCAAATGTAAAGCTCAAGAATATGTGTGATGCTATTTTCTGTAATGTGAGTGCAAACAGGAAAAATAGTCCTGGCAAATATTAAGATAACTATATACTGTGGGGACACAAAAAGTCAGCCTGGATAGACATTAAATGTGGGGTCCTCACTGTGGGAGCAGCTTGTATAGGCTGGTGAGAAAGTGGGTACCTTTAGTAGATTTGGTCTCTACCACTTCTGCTGGAAGGCTATTCCATACATCCACTACCCTCTTAGTAAAGTAATACTTCCTGATATCACTTTTAAATCATTGCCCCTCTAATTTAAGACTATGTCCTCTAGTTGTGGTAGTTTTTCTTCTTTAAATATACTCTCTTCCTTTACTGTGTTGATTTCCTTTTATGTATTTAAATGTTTCTATCATATCCCCCCTGTTACGTCTTTCCTCCAAGCTATACATGTTTAGATGCTTTAACCTTTCCTGGTAAGTTTTATCCTTCAACCCATGAACCAGTTTAGTAGCCCTTCTCTGAACTCTCTCCAAAGTATCTCTATCCTTCTGGAGATACGGTCTCCAGTACTGCGTACAATACTCCAAGTGAGGTCTCACCAGTGCTCTGTACAATGGCATGAGCACTTCCCTCTTCCTACTGCTAATACCTCTCCCTATGCAACCAAGCATTCTGCTAGCATTTCCTGCTGCTCTATTGCATTGCCTACCTACCTTCAAGTCCTCTGAAATTATTACTCCTAAATCCCTTTCCTCAGATGTTGAGGTTAGGACTGTACCAAATAGTCTATATTCTGCTTTTGGGTTTTTACGCCCAAGGTGCATAATCTTGCACTTGTCCACATTAAATGTCAGTTGCCACAGCTCTGACCATGTTTCTAGTTTAGCTAAAATATAGTATTCCTCAGTGCTATACAATAAAAATCTAAATACTGAAATATTTAACAACACAAATATTTGCTTGAAAACAAGATGAGCAAGTGGCTCACTCCTCATTCACCTTAAATTAGAGGGGCAAAGATTTAAATATAATATCAGGAAGTATTACATTACTGAGAGGGTAGTGGATGCATGGAATAGCCTTCCAGCGGAAGTGGTAGAGGTAGAACACAGTGAAGGAGTTTAAGCATGCGTGGGTTAAACACAAGGCTATCCTAGATATAAGATAGAGAACTGGGGACTAATAAAAGTATTTAGAAAATTGGGCAGACTAGATGGACCGAATGCTAACCCTGAACCCCAATACTAACATCTAATACTAACCCTAAACCCCAATACTAACCCATAATACTAACCCATAATACTAACCCTGAACCCCAATACTAACCCTGAGCCCAATACTAACCCCTAATACTAACCCTGAACCCCAATAGTAACCACTAATACTAACCCTGTACCCCAATACTAACCCTGGGCCCCAATACTAACCCCTAATACTTACCCTGAGCTCCAATACTAACCCCTAATACTAACCCTGAACCCCAATAGTAACCCCTAATGCTAACCCATAATACTAACCCTGAACCCCAATAGTAACCCCTAATACTAACCCTGAACCCCAATAGTAACCCCTAATACTAACCCATAATACTAACCCTGAACCCCAATACTAACCCTGGGCCCCAATACTAACCCCTAATACTAACCCTGAGCTCCAATACTAACCCCTAATACTAACCCTGAACCCCAATAGTAACCCCAATAGTAACCCCTAATACTAACCCTGAAGCCCATTACTAACACCTAATACTAAACTAACCCTGAACCCAAATATTAAGCCATAATACTAACCCTGAACCCCAATACTAACAAGCGATGGCTTGCCCTACAATGACCTGTCACGCGATGAACTGGCCATCGAGCAAGAGGTCACGATGAACCCACCCCATCCCCCATTGATAATGCCCTGTGCTCTGTACATTTTGTCTCTTTTTATATTATTCCAGCATCTCCAAAAATGTATTGCGAAATAAGTTAATTTATTTAAAGCGCTTCACCCCCTCACTTTTTTAATGAACGTACAGGGATAGTAAAAGTGTCACCTACGTCCAAGGTCCACGGAGCATCATTAAATTGTCCACCAGTAATTGGTGTCCATGACTGCTAACAAACCCCCCCCCCTCACACACACACACACACACACACACACACACACACACACACACACACACACATGTTTTTATACATAACTCCCAATATGTTAAGGTGGTCAGACATAAACAAAATGGAAAGTGGAGTGCCAGCAGCATAGAAATATATCCCAATGTATACCGCCAGAAGAAGCCAGATAAGTCAGTGAGCATAATGTTTTAATGTGAGACTGACACGACTGCACGTTCCAGGCAGAGGTTACAGACTCTCTCTTCCTTCAATCAAACAAAACATGAAAAAAAAGGAAGCAGCCACATGTAAGTCGAATGTCAGTGACTTGCAAGCTCCGAGGCAATCGTACCTGATGGGGAGCTGAGTGAGATCCTTTATTTGTGTGCTTGTTCCTGCCTGTGCCGTCACGCACCACCAGCAACTCTGAACACTCACATGTGCAGCGTGTGTGTGCGCCAGGCCCTGTATTAACCCTCTGAATGCCAGCGAGCGCTAAAGAATAGGTGAGAAGGCAGGAGAAAAAAAAGGGGAAATCCATGAGCTTTGGGCAGAAAAAAAATGAACCCAGCATAGCCATGTATTTAAGATGGGAGTTGTTACATGGAAGATAAGTAGAATCGTGCTGATACCTTTATCAAAGGGTCAGATCCACCTGCAGTGTCGGAATTAGTACAGCATCTTTTAAAGTAAGAAAAAAGATCCGTTTTTTTTCTCACCAATCCCTATCTCTCCAAGCCTTCCCTTCTGGATGTCACAGATTTTAGAAACCCCAGGCAAATTATTTTCAGTGTAATTTCTCAATCGTTTTAAAGTACAAAGAGGTGCATTTCACATACAAGAAATACATGCACAACACACAGTACATATGTTACGTGGAACTGCCCCTTCAAGAAGACACCTATGTGGTCTTGAAAGCTTGCACTCTAAATCTGCTCAGTCAGCAAACAGAGGTATCATCTCGACTCTGCTTGTCATACAAGTGTTCTTTGAGTTTCCTTGCATGATGAGATTGTTTTCCCCAGCAGCTCAGACTCCCGTTTGTAGATCTCCAAACTACCTTTGCCCTCAGAGTTTATTTTTTACCCTGTTGAGGAAGCTCAGCTCAGCTGCCAGGGTCTAATATACATATTCCCTGCTGTCAGTCACTAACCACGAAGCCTCGGAGATTCTGAGCAACAGGCTTTTTTAAGATGTCACTCACACACACTGCAGAGCTTGACAGTCTAGAAGAAGAAAAACCAATCCTGAGGTGTGCCCATTACGACATGTGTGGGAGAGTCTTACAGTTTTAGGCCTGAGGCATCTGTCTCTTTTGACCTATTATTAACACTTTCCTCATCTTTCTGCAGGAGAGAGGCCCTTTTACGATTCAGTCATCCTTATAAACATTATTGTAGCATATACAGAAACACGGAATTCTCCTGCATTTACAAACTAACCTACTTGAATCAGTCTAAAATGCTCGGAGTATTTTTTCCATTTAGTTCTCATTTTCTATACCTAAAGACGCGGTTTTGGTAGGTTAGTCCTGAAGGGGTCCCTGACGCAAACCTTCACGACCTTGTGAGTCTGCGATGTCGCAAGTGACGTCACATGGTCTATGTGACGTCACTTGCGACATCGCAGGCTCACAAGGTCAGGGCATGGCACATTTTAGTAAAATGTAGCCGGCACTCACTTTGAGGACCCCCCCAGGAATCCGCATCACAGCTCATCACAGGTAGGCCACGATGAGCTGTTAAAGTCATCCGTCCTACAGACGTCCAGGCACCTGTGATTAAGCACTTCATAGAAGGTCCAAATAGTGCAAAAGGGTTAAAAGGCCTGTTCCAAGAAAAAAAAATAAAAACTTAACCCCCTAATATTTTATTACTTTTTTTTCCTTAATCATCCATACACTTTCTGAATTACTATAGTTATCTTGCTATTAACTCGAAAAGAGCAGTAGATACCTGGAACAGCCCACCAGTGGAACATTGTGAAAAAACTCAGCAATGCATAAAGTTACATAGGTCTAAAGCACGTCGCTCACTAGCTAACCTATGGGGATGGCATGGTCTCTCCATGTTTAAAAGAGAATTTATCTTCCTGACTTACAGATGCAGGAAAACCCTTAGAGAAATGCAATTGACAGATATCTCTTAACTGGAAAACAGGCAAGAGTCCCAGATCTTGTTAGAGGACATATTTCTTATCTCCTAACTAAGGAATTAGCAAGTGCAGTACTAAAGTGCTTCAAAGAAAGCGCAAGATTGTGTAAGAGTTCAGCTCATAGAGGGAGCCGGAGCGGCAAGCCCAGTCTTCTTCGGGTCCTGTGATGTGTGTAATAGTCTGATTACAGCAGGAGATTCCCAGCTCCCCATAGACTGTAACATGATACTCAGAGGTGTGCTGATGTGGGAAAGGAGGAAGGAAATTAGCCGGGCCTCCTCACAGGCAGATTGCAGCAATCAAACAAAAAACAAAAAAAAGCGGTCTAATTCAGAGCAGAAATCCCCAAGTGACTGCAGAGCCGCAGTCCAGCGAATGTGGGTTTACATTACATAAGAGTTCTGCAAGCGCCATGTGTTTCAGGTTTGTAAATACAGAGAGCGCCCCCCCCCCCCTTCATACCACATGAATTCATTGTAAACTTAGCAAATCCCTGGGGAAAACGTAGTAAAAATGCAAAAAAATAAACACTCCTTTGCCAAAAGAACTAAGCAGCAGCCCTCGGAGAAACGTCTATTACTCGGCATTCCAAATAATAAGCCTCACTATATGTGGGGAACCTGTCACCTATTAGAGAGGGGGAACCTGTCACCTATTAGAGAGGGGCAACCTGTCACCTATTAGAGAGGGGGAACCTGTCACCTATTAGAGAGGGGGAACCTGTCACCTATTAGAGAGGGGCAACCTGTCACCTATTAGAGAGGGGGAACCTGTCACCTATTAGAGAGGGGGAACCTGTCACCTATTAGAGAGGGGGAACCTGTCACCTATTAGAGAGGGGGGGCCTGTCACCTATTAGAGAGGGGGGGCCTGTCACCTATTAGAGAGGGGGGGCCTGTCACCTATTAGAGAGGGGGAACCTGTCACCTATTAGAGAGGGGGAACCTGTCACCTATTAGAGAGGGGGAACCTGTCACCTATTAGAGAGGGGGAACCTGTCACCTATTAGAGAGGGGGAACCTGTCACCTATTAGAGAGGGGGAACCTGTCACCTATTAGAGAGGGGGAACCTGTCACCTATTAGAGAGGGGCAACCTGTCACCTATTAGAGAGGGGGAACCTGTCACCTATTAGAGAGGGGGAACCTGTCACCTATTAGAGAGGGGGAACCTGTCACCTATTAGAGAGGGGGAACCTGTCACCTATTAGAGTGGGGGGGCCTGTCACCTATTAGAGAGGGGCAACCTGTCACCTATTAGAGAGGGGGAACCTGTCACCTATTAGAGAGGGGGAACCTGTCACCTATTAGAGAGGGGGAACCTGTCACCTATTAGAGAGGGGGAACCTGTCACCTATTAGAGAGGGGGAACCTGTCACCTATTAGAGAGGGGGAACCTGTCACCTATTAGAGAGGGGGAACCTGTCACCTATTAGAGAGGGGGAACCTGTCACCTATTAGAGAGGGGGAACCTGTCACCTATTAGAGAGGGGGAACCTGTCACCTATTAGAGAGGGGGAACCTGTCACCTATTAGAGAGGGGGGGCCTGTCACCTATTAGAGAGGGGGAACCTGTCACCTATTAGAGAGGGGGAACCTGTCACCTATTAGAGAGGGGGAACCTGTCACCTATTAGAGAGGGGGAACCTGTCACCTATTAGAGAGGGGGAACCTGTCACCTATTAGAGAGGGGGAACCTGTCACCTATTAGAGAGGGGGAACCTGTCACCTATTAGAGAGGGGGAACCTGTCACCTATTAGAGAGGGGGGGCCTGTCACCTATTAGAGAGGGGGAACCTGTCACCTATTAGAGAGGGGGAACCTGTCACCTATTAGAGAGGGGGAACCTGTCACCTATTTTCTTTCCTATCAGTAGTGCAGAGTCAAATTTCTATACGTACTGGAGTTATTTCTAAACAAGGCGTAGACCCACGGCATCCCCCTACGCGCCTATGTAGAGAGTCGATGTCAGGAGTCAGCGCCTCTTGTGTCTGTTCCGCGCGGGGGATGCTCTGGTGCGCTGGCGCTATCCCCGTACAAAGAATCAGACACTCTTTAGCACCTGGTTAGTGTCAGGAAACCTACGCCAAAAGCTGTTTTTGGTCCACTCCCACATACAGAAATAATAAATTAATAAAATAATAATTTTGGGGTCCATTCATAAATATAACCCTTGCACCCGACACTTACCCCCCTGGTGGTTTAGGGCACTGCTAATTTTGTAAGAGGCTCGCTTCCAGCTGGTTTGCTGAATGGAAGGCTATGAGCACGTCCATTCACCTTTCCTCTCTCTACAGTGTGCCGAATGCATACCGAGCAGGACAGTGGTCTTTACCGACAAGAAGACATTGCTCTTCCCAGCCCGCAGCTTACACACATCCTCCGGCTGCGGACCCTCCAGGACAGCTGGGGTCCTTATTGGGATACTGGCTGTACTACCTTTAATGCAGCCCTCAGTATCAGGATTCATAAAGCCGCACTCTCCGTATACTCCCAGTACTTTAGTGTGCAGGGGTATTTATACATAGCCCCCATTATGTCAACATTTCATTAAACCATTACTTGGTCACCTAAACATTGTTCGTATTGTGAAAGTAGAGAATAAAACATTATACATTACGTTAACATTTATTTATATAGTAGCCCAAGTTTAAGGGCTAGTCGTATCGCCAAAGTTTGCGTTCATAACTTGGAGCTCCGCTTTTCTATGGGTAGACCCTAATATGTCATTTTACCTCCATATTATGGAAATGTTAAAACAACTCTTCCTTCAGTAAAGAAGCAACATACATGTTTAAAGTTTAATGGCTCTTTAACTATACACTTTTTTTTTTTTTTTTTAATTCTTTATTTTTTAAGTTTTCAAGTTTTGTTTAGGGTACAGAACAAACATATAAAAAGATGCGATAAACAGGAATAATTGTGCTTTGTTGTATGCATATCATCTTATAACAGAAATAACAGATACATTTACTAGCATTTGGTGTTTGTCACCATATTTTTTTTAACTATACACTTTTAAAGTTGGGCATTTCTTTAAAATTTTATTTAAATACTACTTTTTTTTTTTTTTTTATCAGTGGCTTCAGCTAGATTGTGACTCTTTGGGCCTAAGCTGTGAAATCGTCTCTCAAAGGGTTAATGGCGCCCTCCGTGATAATTGGATAAAACATGATCTCTTTCTGAGGCAAATATTTGGGTTCCCTCCCCATTAGTGACAGGCCGGAATTAAATTCAGTCTTTACAAGCTGGAACTTGGGACAAGGCAGAGCAAAAACGTGGGTGAGAAAGACGAATACTCATGCAGACTGAGAGCTGGGGCCGTGACCCAAATGAACTAACAGTCCAAATGCTTCCGAAACACCACAGCATGTATAAACACTGCACACACAGATTGCGCCACATACTGGTGCAATCAGCGCATGCGCCAACGTTTAAAGCAGACTCCCAACAATGTTCCGGAATGCGTAGATTTAAGTTGTGTCGGGGCTCGTTGCACCAGCGCAAGGTGTGTAAAAAAAAAAAGAAATCAGCTGCTAAAAAGTAATTTGTGTTGGGGAAAAGTGTCAGGAGTTATAAAAAAGCGCAATCGTCGGTGTAAATAACAAATGGTGATTACGCCTTTTTATAAAACGTTTTTATACATAACCCCCAGTGTTTCTCTTCTGAAACAGAGGGGTTTATTTATGAGAGAGGGAAGTGAAGGGAGTTGAGAAGGGAATTTCAAACTTAAGGCCAAAGTTCTCCAGTTTAGCTGAAGTGCAATTCCCTATTTCAGGAGAACCCCCCAACCCCAACCCAACCCCCCCCCCCACCCCCCTCAAATAACTCAAAGAAAGGTTTATAGGGAGACGTTCCAAGGAAGGTGTGAGGTGGAACATTCACTGTGGAACTCTAGTATGAAGCAGCCAATAGGAGAGAAGATGATATATATATATATTTATAATAAATGCAATTCAAATTTCTATGTGGTATTGAGAAAACACAGATTTTTTTCCACTTGTGTTTCTCGTCAAGAAGAATAAGTGAAATACTCGGTGGCCCAAGTATTAGAATGAAAGGAAATATACTTTTTTAAGGTAAATGTTATAGCTCCACAGTGTCTCTGATACAGAAATATAACACTTCTTCAAAAACGCTCCTCTTGTCACCATAAGGGGGAGGTCTGGCATCTTTTGGCCCGATGGAGGGGGAATGCAAAACCAATTTAGTGGCCCACGGCGCCACTTCATCAGCCTACTCGTTATCATCAAAGATTGACACAGATACGGACAATTGTATAGAAAAGTAGAAATTAAATTGCTACGCTCTGGGGCATTTAGAAGTGAAAAGTGATCAAGCCCCAGCCCATTTAGCCACCTCTAGATTGTAAGCTCTGCAAGCAGGGATCTCTACCTCATGTATCAGTCTGTTCTTGTTTGTCTAATTTAGTATTTAGTCCCCTCTATAGGTAAATTGTTGGTGCGATATAAATACATATTAATCTAATTTAAATGTTAGAGGGCATCCCGAGGGGGCAATAGCTCCTCTGCCCCCTTGACACTCCTTCCCTGCTAACTATGGAAGAAACAGATTTGAACCTATGTATAACTTGTGTTTTTTACATACTTAGTTGTGATCGTCATTTCCTACAAAGCATAAGATTCACAAACAAAACCAACCATTACCAGGACCCTTAGCTCAAGCAGTGACGTTAAACAGATGGCAGCAGGCAGACACATAGTAACTATTACTGAGAAGGTCCATGGCATGCCAGTAAACTCCCCCCAAGATACAGAGTTTCAAAGCTCGTGATATAGAAGAAAGAAAGCTAACCAGACCCCATCACCCTGCCCGGCTCATTATTACACAGGAATGAAAGATGTGAGCAGTACAGTACAGGCCAGAGAGAACTCAGGTAGCTATGGGTGGGACCACACTAGCTAATTGGAAATAGGTGGAGAGAGGAGGGGCATGGGGGGGTTATTCCATACCACGCCACTATAGTGTCTAACTTTTCAATGTGGAGATCTGAATACCACTGAGGCAAAGGCAACGGTGGGCATGATGTCATATCTTAGAGTCCACAGGCCTGGCAAGAAAGAGGGATCCAGCCCACCTTCCACTGGTAGGACGATAAAGACATGGAGGAGAGTCATAGTCCACAATATCAATACCATGTATTCCCAATATGCCAATACCATGTATTCCCATTAAATCAGTACCATGTATTCCCATTATGTCAATAACATTTATTCCCATTATGCCAATATCATGTATTCCCATTATGCCAATAACATTTATTCCCATTATGTCAATATCATGTATTCCCATTATGTCAATACCATTTATTCCCATTATGTCAATGCCATGTATTCCCATTATGCTAATGCCATGTATTCCCATTATGCCAATACCATGTAATCGCATTATGTCAATACCATGTAATCTCATTATGTCAATACCATGTATTCGCATTTTATCAATACCATGTATTCCCATTATGCCAATGCCATGTATTCCCATTATACCAATACCATGTAATCGCATTATGTCAATACCATGTAATCGCATTATGCCAATATCATGTATTCCCATTATGCCAATAACATTTATTCCCATTATGTCAATACCATGTATTCCCATTATGTCAATACCATTTATTCCCATTATGTCAATAACATTTATTCCCATTATGTCAATACCATGTATTCGCATTTTATCAATACCATGTATTCCCATTATGCTAATGCCATGTATTCCCATTATGCCAATACCATGTAATCGCATTATGTCAATACCATGTAATCTCATTATGTCAATACCATGTATTCGCATTTTATCAATACCATGTATTCCCATTATGCCAATGCCATGTATTCCCATTATGCCAATACCATGTATTCCCATTATACCAATACCATGTAATCGCATTATGTCAATACCATGTAATCGCATTATGTCAATACCATGTATTCGCATTATGTCAATACCATGTATTCCCATTATACCAATACCATGTATTCCCATTATGTCAATATCATGTATTCGCATTATGTCAATACCATGTATTCCCATTATACCAATACCATGTATTCCCATTATGCTAATACCATGCATTCCCATTATGTCAATACCATGTATTCCCATTATGTCAATACCACGTATTCCCAGTATGTCATTACCATGTATTCCCATTATGCCAATATCATGTATTCCCAGTATGCCAATACTATGTAATCCCAGTATGCCAATACCATGTATTCCCATTATACCAATACCATGTATTCCCATTATGCCAATACCATGTTTTCCCATTATGCCAATACCATGTATTCCCATTATACCAATACCATGTATTCCCATTATACCAATACCATGTAATCGCATTATGTCAATACCATGTATTCCCATTATGCCAATATCATGTATTCCCAGTATGCCAATATCATGTATTCCCATTATGCCAATACCATGTATTCCCATTATGCCAATACCATGTATTCCCATTATGCCAATACCATGTTTTCCCATTATGTCAATACCATGTATTCCCATTATGCCAATACCATGTATTCCCAGTATGCCAATACCATGTATTCCCAGTATGCCAATATCATGTATTCCCAGTATGCCAATACCATGTTTTCCCATTATGCCAATACCATGTATTCCCAGTATGCCAATACCATGTATTCCCAGTATGCCAATATCATGTATTCCCATTATGCCAATACCATGTATTCCCATTATGCCAATACCATGTATTCCCATTATGCCAATACCATGTTTTCCCATTATGCCAATACCATGTATTCCCAGTATGCCAATACCATGTATTCCCATTATGTCAATACCATGTATTCCCATTATGCCAATACCATGTATTCCCATTATGCCAATACCATGTATTCCCAGTATGCCAATATCATGTATTCCCATTATGCCAATACCATGTATTCCCATTATGCCAATACCATGTATTCCCATTATGCCAATACCATGTATTCCCATTATGCCAATACCATGTATTCCCAGTATGCCAATACCATGTATTCCCATTATGCCAATACCATGTATTCCCATTATGCCAATACCATGTATTCCCATTATGCCAATGCCATGTAATCGCATTATATCAATACCATGTATTCCCATTATGCCAATATCATGTATTCCCATTATGCCAATATCATGTATTCCCATTATGCCAATATCATGTATTCCCAGTATGCCAATATCATGTATTCCCAGTATACCAATACCATGTAATCCCATTAGGCCAATACCATGTATTCTCCATTATGCCAATACTATGTAATCCCAGTATGCCAATATCATGTATTCCCATTAGGCCAATACCATGTATTCCCATTAGATCTTAGACATCAACGACATTCCATACAAAAAGGAGCATATTAACCCTTGAATGCCAGTTTTGGGCACGATATATGCCATGCAATGTGCGAAGATGCTCCGTCTTTACCATTTGCATTATTTCCCGACATCATTTTTGAAGACATACCCAATGACTTAGTGCATGTGAATGAAAGACCCTCACCACGTAAATTAACTATTTCAGTAAAAAGCAAAACTTGCAATGCCAGCAGCACTACCTTCACACAATATCTAGTAGTAGTAGTGCATTTAATCCCATCATGCTGTGAGGTACAACTAAAAGCAGACGCCTCCACAGCTCAGTGGGCTATCGCATCAACTGTAGCATGTGTTCATTACTCAAGTTTGCAGGTTCAGTGTCTGGCAGGATCAACTCCGACGTCTCCGAGCTTGATAAAAGGAGTACCATGAAGTTATGTAACTGTAACCAGACCTGTGATTTCACAGACCCAATCTAATCCGGTACCTTCTGCGAATTCTCAGCATTGTACATGTTTATTGTGAGTTTCCATCACCTATAATCCCTGTTATATTGCTCTGCCCCCTAGTCCACCTACTACTCCATCTACTTGTACTGTAATTATGCTCTCCTTTGACACCAAGCCAGTTTAACATCTCAGTCCTATAAAGCTCAGCTACATATTCCAGTCTGTCTGCACTGCATCCACATGCTGCCTGCTCTCCAGCTATCTTAATATCACAATCTAAATGAGATTAGGGAGAGTGTACACAAGAGATGCATCAAAACAATGCATTCCTGGGATGAGACTCCATAATCCATTCTAGTGGCCAGGAGAGAAAGAACATTGCATCCACTCACTGATCCATGTACCATATCTGTTTAGTGCATTAAAGGTCCGGCCGACGATTTGCGAGGAGAAAATCGCAACATTAAAATAGATGATTTTACATTATTTATTAATAATTCCACAGATCTGATTTATTTAGCCTTACAAATTATGGAGAATATCTAAATGAATGGAAATACACAAAAGTACATCAAATCTTTCTAGACTTCAAACTAGCACAGAGAGGGTATACGGACGATTAAATACCATATCATGCATCAAGGCTACTTATTTATATAGCGCCAACAACTTCCCTAGCCCTTTGCACAGAGCATAGAGGGGGGCTACATACTAAGTTAGAGGAACAAGAACAGACTGATATATGAGGTAGAGAGCTCTGCTCGCAAGCTTAGAATCTTGAATGACAATTAAAGAGTTAAAAATGTGTAGAATTTGTACTTTTTTTTTTTTTATTCAGGTTTTTAAAAACCTGTGTACAATTTATTTATTTATTTATTTTTTTAAATTTTGTTGTTGAAGTTTTTGGACATTTTTCTAACACGGGAGCAAAATTTGATACCTCCCTGTGGAGGTTAAATTGTTTATATATATATATTCTGCCTATATCTGTGTTACAGTTACAAAGGTAAAATAGGAATTAAAAAGGAGAATCTTTGCAACACAATGATACATTGAGTTCTAAATTCCCACACAGCCAAAGGTTTCTAGTTTCCAGAATTATTACCTTATCCACAGTAAAGGGGGGTAGGTGCTCTCTCTCTCCTGGATTTTGTGATCTGAGCCTCTTCCAGGGGGGAAAAAATCCTCTGTAACAATAGGTCCAATTCTTTTCCCACAAAGCAAGTCTCCTGCATAAAACCCAGGTAATACCAGGAAACTGCTGCTGTCCTAGTTAAACTGAAGCCAGGGAGAACAAAACAGCCTCAGTTAAAAAAAAAACAAGGCTTTTTTCCATCAGCAGCCAATGCTTATACTGTTCTTAACACAGCCAGTATGACACAGCCAGTATGAGTGCTCACACAACTAACTACATAACCAGAAACATTTGCAGCAAAAGTCTGAAGCCTCCCAGACTCCAAGAAAGAAAAAAAAAAAAGAGGTTGTCTCATTTCCTTCAACCTCCTCACAATACTTTTCAGCTTTCCCCTCCCTCACCATCCCAACCTCCTCCTCCCCCATCTCCTTTTTTTTTTCTTTCTTCTACAGTCAGAAAGAAATCCATAAGAGGGTGCTGACAGGATTGGAAGAAAAAAAAAAAGGACCAGGGACATGAGTCTGTTATCACTCATTGGCAGGGAGATGTTTTTTAATGATATTCAACACACCCATCTCCTCCAAACCCTGTGCTGTCAGATTTCTGTAGTCTTTTGCATTCCTACCAACCAGTTCTACAGAAAAAAAAAAAAGATTGCCAGGTTTCTGTGTGTGTTTTGTTTTATATGTTTACTTTAAAAAAAAAAATAAAAAAATGTTATACTATTTTTTGTTATAATAGCTTTCAAAGCATGCAGCGAAAACATGAAAATAATTTACATTATTTGGAATATATCTGTTGCAATTTTTAATCCAAAATTTTACAACAATTTTTGTTTATTGCAAGTCAACTTTTGCAACATTTCCACTGCAATTATCTTACAATTACAGCATAAGAGCATGTTTTTTCTTTTTTGTAGCATGGGTTCTGTAAACGAAACTTTTATTTACAAATGTTCTACCTTTTATTGGTTTGTAAATTGTAATTATCGATTCATTGTCTGTGATTTTAGACACGCAATAAGAAGCGGACGGGATGTCAACAGGACTCGAAGAGCGGTTCAATAGGGCCTATTTACTAAATGCGAAGTGTGGTGAACTGACTCATGAATGGAAAATGATTTGCATTAACCCCTAGGCTGTTTTATGCCATCCTATTTTTTTTTGTCCCAAAAGACACTCCTGTTAACAGCTCATCACAGCTCCCCGTAGAGGGTCTAGGACTCTTCTTCGCCCGCATCTTCATCGCTGACAGTTCAGCGCGGCAGTTAGAACGCTGAACTATCAGCAATGAAGTATAACGCGGCCGTTTCACCGCGGCTGCAGCTATGTAAGAGCTGACAGTTCAGCGCTGAACTGTCAGCTCTTACAAATCTAAAAGTAAAACGAAAATAACCCCCCCTAATAAATGATTCCCCCCCCAATAGTAACACTAAACACTAAACCCCAACACTAAAATGAACCCCAATACTAAAATGAACCCCCTAAACCCTAATACTAACCCCCGACCCCTAATACTAAAATTAACCCCCTAAACCCTAATACTAACCCTAATACTAACCCCCGACCCCTAATACTAAAATGAACCCCCTAAACCCTAATACTAACCCTAATACTAACGCTAATACTAACCCCCGACCCCTAATACTAAATTTAACCCCCTAAACCCTAATACTAACCCCCGACCCCTAATAGTAAAATTAACCCCTAACACTAAACACTAACACTAAACCCCAATACTAACACTAAAATTATTAGATTGTTTTATATATATATATATATATATATATATATATATATATATATATATATATATATATATATATATATTTCTGGAACAAGATCTGTCTAAATTTAGTGCTTTTTGAAACTTTTCTGCCTATATCTGTGTTACAGTTACAAAGGTAAAATAAGAATTAATACTAAATACTAAAATTAACCCCCTAAACCCTAATACTAACCCTAATACTAACCCCCGACCCCTAATACTAAAATTAACCCCCTAAACCCTAATACTAACACTAATACTAACCCTAATACTAACCCCCGACCCCTAATACTAAAATTAACCCCCTAAACCCTAATACTAACACTAATACTAACCCTAATACTAACCCCCGACCCCTAATACTAAAATTAACCCCCTAAACCCTAATACTATCCCTAATACTAACACCCGACCCCTAATAGTAAAATTACCCCTAACACTAAACCCCAATACTAACACTAAAATAAACCCCAATACTAAAATTAACCCCCTAAACCCTAAATTCTAACCAAACTAAAATCGGTAAAATACTTACCTTTAGCGATGAAATGTCTTGCGATGAAATCTCCAGCGACGTTCTGTCTTGTGGTGCAGAGTCGGCGGCGGTGAAGCGGCTGCGCGGAAGCAGCCGCGATGAAGAGTCCCACCCCCCCCCCCCTGCAGATCCGCCCAGATTGGGTGGCCTCAGTCTGGTATGGAAAATGCAGCTGATGCTCAAAGTGATATCAGGAATATTGAGGATCCCTCAAACCATGCTACAGCTGTACTGAACAGTTAGTATAGCATTATGCACTGCATGTGTTACCCATGGAGTGTCTAAAAACAACAAGTGCTTTTAGACCAAGTGCCTAGCATGTCTTGTTATAGTCTTGGCTGTTCTAATTGCTCATCATCGTTGAATAAACACAGCCGTCTTTAATGTAAATCAAGCCACAAGCTGTTGCGGGTTTCTCGTCTTTTGTAATAGCTCTATTCACACAGCGTACAGTGACATCGCTGTAAAAGCACCACAGAGAAACCTGTCCATCATGGCACAAAAACACACAATTCTATACATTGCCCATGCCCAGATCATTGCAAATGTATAAAAGGAAATCCAAATACAGCCACCACCAAATATCTCCAGCCAGGACTCAATTAAAAATCTTCAATCCTTAGTTATGCCAAGTAAAAGGACAGATACCAGGCGCAAATAGATGGAGCAACAAATATGATACAGAGATCCGCCTTATGCATTTTGTGCCTTAGTGTGGGCACTTAATCATACGCTAATATGTAAAAGGCCACCAAAATGGGTGCACCAGCATCCACCTGGACCAAGATGGCGATGTCACCATCCTACAACACCTAACATCACACAAAAGCAATGTGGGATGCTGACGTCAGCATTCGGAGACTGGCTGCTGGACACACCGCACTGGTGGAGTTGGCAAGATTTAATTTGGTCCAGGCAGAAGAAATGGCAGGTTTACTCTCAGCTCTGCCCCTCAGCTGACATGGATGCTGGCAGTCAAACAGAGTGGGAGCTGCTGTCTTGGGTGTGAGAGTTCTGGTGGTCTGCCCTCTGCTAGTGCAGAGAGAGACCTTTATTTTTGCATGCCATCAATAGAGGAGAACAGTGGTCCTGTTTCTAGTTGGAAAGTCCCCTCTATTATGGCATGTAAAAATGAGGGTCTCTCTGTATGCTAGCAGTTGTTGATAGTCGACGACCAGATCAGCCTGTCTGCTACTGGTCAGAGTTATGTAAAATCCATAGCAGTTTATCATCAGATTAGGACCACTGGACTCTTCTGCTTGCAATACAAATGCAAAACTGAGAACACAAGGTTTAGTGGCTCTTTAACCCTTTAAGGACCAGGGATTTTCCTGGGCCAAGGACCAGAGCGTTTTTCAATTTTTAATACGCGGTTTTTGAAACATAATTTTCCTCTCTCTCATTTAACGTACACATACAAGTTATATGTTGTTTTTTAAAGGACAGTTAGAGCTTTCTTTTGATACCCTATACATAAAAATGATTTACATTTTAGTATTAAAAAATAAATATAAAAGAGGAAATTTTTGAGGAAAAAAAAGGTTTTTCCCCATTATTTTCCCAGTAATAACCTACATAACTAGTGCAACACTAACCCACTTATCCCCCCTAATTAACTAACTAATAAAAAAGAAAAATATTGGTTCCCAAACCCCCCATAACAAAAAAGACAGAAAAAAACTCTAAAGAGTGCGATGTCAGATCAGTAAAAATCATGCAACAGGCATGCAGGGGTTAAATTTTATTAAATAAATATATTAAAATTACCTTTATTTATTAAAAAAAACTTTATAAATTGTAAAAATAAAAAAATCTGTTAAAAAACTAAAACTAAATGAGGGCCATAAAGTGGAAGGAAACTGATCACAGTTAAAAACTGTGATCGGCAATGAAAGGGTTAATTTTTTTAAATTTTTTTTTTACCTCTGTATTTAATTAATTTATTTTTACTTACAGGTCACTCTCTGTGCTTCACTATAAGATTGTGAAGCACAGAGAGTGAATTAGATGCAAAGTCAGTGTGTGAACACACTGACTTTGCCATCTAATTTGCATGTTATCGCGGTGATGACTCAATCACCGCGATCACATGCCCGGAAACTGACCGATCGGGTCCAGGAGCTTTGCCTCGGGTGCGAGGCTTAGTCCTGGACCCGTTGCAGACTAGCTGGCGGTGCCCACGGAGCGCACCGCCGGCTAGACTGCATGACGAGTTAACTCGTCATAAGGTCGCTAACGTGGTGGCTCTTATGACGAGTTAACTCGTCATAAGGACGGGAAGGGGTTAAGTTGTATTCTTTTTTTTATTATTGTTTTTTTTTTTTTTTAAACACTCTTTATAACTATTTTCTGAGGAAACACACACAATTAAATTTTACAAAGATAACTTTTAAAAATGAACACAGTCCAAAAATGGACTATGTGTGACAATTTTTTAGATACATGACTAAAATGTAACCAAATTTACTACAATTACTTTAGTAAAACAATACAATGCAGTACAGGTTACCCTTATCCAAAAATGCTTGGGGCCAGAAGTATTTTGGATAACAGATCATTTTCACCAATAAGATATATTAAAGCCTCTCAGCTCTCATGGAATACAGTAATATTCAATGTAAATACTGGATAGAGCAAACCAATCACTGTTACTGTGATGTAGCTGTGATGAGAGGCATCGTTGGGAACCTGTCATTGGCGTGTCAGGTCTGCACACGTGTCATTGTATTACCCTTTGTAGGGGAGTCTGAACATGCACTGAAAGGCTATATCACAGCTTAAGGGGGCTGCAGACTGAAAAAACTGTTATACGCTTACATTATGAAAGGTGTGCATGGCATTTGCTACTTTTTTGGAGAATGGATCATTTTGGATAATGGATTTTTGGATGTAGGATACTCAATCTGTATATTTAACAAACATTACATAAATAACAAATATATTTCATATATTCTTGTGTGCTATTGTTTTTCGATTTAAATATATATTTTTTCAAATCTGAATCTTCGTAAAAAAATCTATTCCATCAACTCTTTCTATTTTATTATGATTTGTACCCATTAAACTCCTGTATGGTCTAAACCTTTGGCTAGAATGTTTTCAATGAAAAATTCTCCCAAAGAGGAATCTTTATATTTCCGCATGTGTAAGATGAACCCACTATGATTTTACCTCTTCTATCCATCTGTGATGCACAATGTTCAAGGCACTCCTTATTCAGCCGCGGATAGTACAGCCAGGTCAGTGATTTCATACTCGCCTCTCTGGCAAAGCAATTAATTGGATTACGGCTCCAGATGTTGGACAGGGGAGACCAGATCAAAGTGATTTAGTTTTCATGATCTGTTCATGTAGTTCCAATTCTATTAGAACAATATAGAGATGAAGGGGTGTTGGGCGCAATGGGTGTGATTGGCTGAAACCGACTGAAGAGTCCACATATTACACAGCTTGTGCTGTACATTTAAAAAAGGACTGACATGCGCACCACTGTTAGCCAGGATACCAGGAGATGCTTCAATCAAATAGAGGTTGTTAAAACAAACAGGCAGAAGCAATATAGCTACGGTACCTTTGACCATAAACCAAATAAAACCAATATTTTTGTTACTGTCAATGCTGTCCACTTGGATCATTAGAAGAAGATCCACGCTTTTATTTTGTGAGATTTACTAAAGTGATTTCACTGGTTACGTGGTCGAACTCAGGACCACCTCCATGCTCGTTTACTCTTGGATACTCCACAAATCAAGGTCGCCCCACAAAAATCTGACCTGCTTAGTAAATATGGAACCGGCCAATCATTTAATGTCAATACACATGGAGACTTAGCTAAAATGCTGAGTTTTGTTTTTTTTTGGAATGAAGCTCTAAAGTTATTTTCATTGTATTCAAAAAAATACAGCAGAATAAATATGCATTTTATTTGCGTTAAATGATAACATATGTGGGTTTCTTCAGATTGGCCCTCCACTATACTGTTTGTTGCCGCTGTTTCAGGGCTGTATCGTAATTAGTCTCTGTTTCATGCCTTCTCGGCCTTGTTCCACTACCTTCAACCTCTGCCAGCATTGTTTCTGTACTGACAGGAGCCAGTGTGACTGTTATTCTGCCATTTAGAATCTCTCAAAAGTGCACTACCTGCTATGGCCAGTAGTGCTGCCATCTAGTGGCGAACATGGGGGCTATTTACACAAAAGATATGCCAGACACTGGGTGACCTATACTAGGGAGCCAAGACCTCAATCTAGCATGCTCTTTTACCATCATATGCACCTGCCCCATTTTTGTCTCTGTCTGAACATCGAGTTAAAGGACTTGATTCAGGGATGTTGGCAACTATGATACTGCATGAGTAGAGATAAAGTTACAACCTCAAGACCAAGAGTGTGGAGAGACCTGTGTTTTATGTATTGGTGAAAATAGCCCTAAATTGCTCAACAAAAGAAGTGACACATTATCAATTATTTGTGATAACATCTGATTGATTCATTCCAGCATGCAGTGGTGTATCTTGGTTATGTGCTGCCCTAAGAAGACAAAATTTGGGCACTCCCCCACCCATGTTGCACACCTACAACATGCCCCATCACCCACGTTGCACACCCACGACATGCCCCATCACACACACTGAACACACATTACATGCCCCATCGCCCCATTACATGCCCCATCACCCACACTGCATACACACTAAATGCCCCATCATCCCCATTACATGCCACAATCACCCTCATTACATACCCCCACCACGTCCATTACATTCCCCCTATCAGCCCGACTAATTGGAAGGAGATAAAGCTTGCTGAAAGGTGGGGAGGAAGCAAAAATGTTTGAAACACCAGAAGTGTGATTTAACACCCTATGGCAAAGTGCCGCCCTAGGCGAGTGCCTTGTTTGGCTTGTGGAAGATACAATTCTGCCAGCATGTAGAAGAACGTTGATGACTTTTTCTAACAAACTGCAGTGTTTACAGTTAAAGTTCATCGTTCAGTGATCCACTAGGAAAGAATCAAAACAAATGGTTCACTTGTGTACAAATGTGACAAGCTTGACCTCTCCAATCAAACAGCTTTTAACACTTATATGCTAGACTATTTCTTCAAAATTGCAACGCTCAGAAAAAGGCTGTTTTTACACTTCTGTGGTGTCTGTGTTTAGCTGTAGTTACTTGTTTATAGTACCCAAAAAAACTATATATTATCTTTTTTTTCATGATAAGAACAGCTTTCTTTGGATACCACTCTTTTGATCATATCACATAATTTACCATAAAAATGTATAAATAATTCTGAAGAAAAAAAACAAACACTTTTTCTAAATTTGACTGAAAAACGCTAATAAAAACCTGTAAAACAGATTCTAATATTTAGAAATAGTTAATGTTTACATGTTTCTCTTTTGTTTTTTTTTTGCAAGTTATAGGGAAATAACTGAAAGCTTTGTCCTAACCATTTTCTCCTAGAGTGACTTTTTTTAACCATAACAATTACCCTATCCCTCCACTAATGCTAACCCTCACTCTGACCCTATCTGTAACCCTAACCCGAGATCTTAGGTAAATGGGGGGCTAAGTGTAATGTTGCTGATTGCCTCTAGGGGCAGTCTAGCAACATAGTGACAAACGTGATCACTGATCTCTTCCAAGTTCTTGCCCACAACAGAACAATGCCATATTGGTTTGGCATGTTTCCGTCCACTATGGCGCCATGCAAATGCTCCGGAGAGTGATCTCAGGTCAGTTTAGCAGAAAACGTTGGTGTTGCTGGATGCCTCGACATCTAGGCATCACAGCAACAGTAGCTGGGCTCATGCTGTCAGTTTCGCGAAAGAGTTTAGCTGTAACTCACAATCATTTCAAGCAGCGGATTGTTACAACAGCTTTTTAGAAGAGGAAAAAGATAGCTACAAAGTAGCAAGAGTATTTTTAGGGAATTATTAGCAGGCAAACAATATTACAAATAGTTATTACTGGTTACAATGCGCCATCATGTCCTGCAGCGCTATACAATGGGCAGTCTGAACATCCTAATAGCATGTGACATAACACGACAATTTTGGAACAAAAGTTGGACAAAGCTTACAGTCTCAAACGAGCTTCCATCTCAAACGAGCTTCAATCACAAACGAGCTTCCATCTCAAACAGGGTTCCATCTCAAACGAGCTTACAGTCTCAAACGAGCTTACAGTGAGAAAGAAAGTACACAAGACATAGAATTGTAATAAGTTGGGGTACTCTGGTCGCACTTAAGGAGCCAAAAGGAGTACAAATGTTATAATTAATTTAACCTCTAAATGCCGCATGGTCCCTAGAGACGAAAGTATGAAAATGTCGATTTTGTCTTCCTAGCCCCGATCACATGATGATCAAGTGCCACAACCTCAGTGGCAGAGAACCAATCAGCATCTTGTGTGTCCCTGCCAAAACATCATGACATCACAGAAGCATGCCTGAAGTTTGGGCATGCTGCCATTTTGAAAAATGTAGCCAGTTACATTTTCCCTGTCAGGATGAGGTCAGTCAAATTGGGGGTTGAATTCTACAGCACTTGGGATCCTGCTGCATGACCCTATAGTGAGATCTGAAGCACAGCTCATCACAGGGAGGGTGCAATGAGCAGGTAAACCAAGGGTGTTCTATGGTGTCCTACTGGCGTTTGAGCATAGAGCATCCTACCGGCATGAAGTGGTCAACGCAGTTGGAAGGTAATGCAGACCTAAAGCTTGATAGGAACTTCAATGGAGTGAGTCAGGAGTAGAGGCAGAAAAGAAAGAGGTTTAATAAGAAACCTGATATACATTCCTAAAGCGGTGGGATTTATTTTTTTGTTGGCATTGCAAGTAGTGGAGAGAGTAACAGGATGTGGTATAGGAATAGCAACGTGGAGAAGGGGGCTCAACACATTAATGAACATTAATTCAACAAATGGCCAGACCAGTGACATTATATAAACAGCTCAGGCCTCACTGTAAACCCTGTTATTTTATTTATTTATTAAGTTTTTTACCAGGATGAATACACCGAGATTTCTCCATGGTAAGTCCAGAGTAATAATGACCATTTAAAGCAATACATACATATTTATACAAGTCATTGCCATGTGACCTGTGCATACTCTTAAATAACTCCTTTAACCCCCCCCAAATTCCCCCCCCCACCCCCCACACACACAGTTTGTGCCTGCTACAGACTTAAGGTTGACAGATGATGCTGACCTAATATGACAATCTATAAAGAATAGTGGACATCACGCGAAACAAAACAAGAATAAAACATGGCAGCATCCCACAGACAGGGCCGTCTTTAACGCGGGGCAAACGGGGCAGCTGCCCTGGGCCCAGTTACTCCTGGGGGGCCCCAAGGCAGCTGTCCCGTGGGCCCCCAGCCCCTGCTTGCCGCGTTCACAGCGCATTGCGCTTGTGAACGCCTTTTTTCCGGGAAGCCGCATCCAATGGATGCGACGGCCGAAAAAAAAAAAAAAAAAAACTGACGCCGGATGTGACGTCGCGTCACATCCGGTGACTGTTTCCCTCCTCCGTGCAAGAGGGAAGACTGCACGGAGGAGACATCCGGCGGGGAACACGGAGCAGGGTTATGTAAGTACTTGGGAACGGGGGGGGGGGGGGGGGGGGCGGGGGGCTGACTGGCACAATATTCCTGTGCATCTGGCTGGCACTATATTACTGGGCATCTGGCTGGCACTATATTACTGGGCTCTGACTGGCATAATATTACAGGCATCTGGCTGGCACTATATTACTGGGCTCTGACTGGCACAATAATACTGGGCATCTGAATGGCAGAATATTACTGGGCTCTGGCTGGCCCAATATTCCTGGGCATCTGGCTGGCACAATATTACTGGGCTCTGACTGGCACAATAATACTGGGCATCTGACTGGCACTATATTACTGGGCATCTGGCTGGCACAATATTACAGGCATCTGGCTGGCATAATATTACAGGCATCTGGCTGGCACTATATTACTGGGCTCTGACTGGCACTATATTACTGGGCTCTGACTGGCACTATATTACTGGGCATCTGAATGGCAGAATATTACTGGGCTCTGGCTGGCACAATATTACTGGGCATCTGGCTGGCACAATATTACTGGGCTCTGACTGGCACTATATTACTGGGCATCTGAATGGCAGAATATTACTGGGCTCTGGCTGGCACAATATTACTGGGCATCTGGCTGGCACAATATTACTGGGCTCTGACTGGCACAATAATACTGGGCATCTGGCTGGCATAATATTACAGGCATCTGGCTGGCACAATATTACTGGGCTCTGACTGGCACAATAATACTGGGCATCTGACTGGCAGAATATTACTGGGCTCTGGCTGGCACAATATTACTGGGCATCTGGCTGGCACAATATTACTGGGCTCTGACTGGCACAATAATACTGGGCATCTGACTGGCACAATAATACTGGGCATCTGGCTGGCATAATATTACAGGCATCTGGCTTGCACTATATTACTGGGCTCTGACTGGCATAATATTACAGGCATCTGGCTGGCACTATATTACTGGGCTCTGACTGGCATAATATTACAGGCATCTGGCTGGTACTATATTACTGGGCTCTGACTGGCATAATATTACAGGCATCTGGCTGGCACTATATAACTGGGCTCTGACTGGCATAATATGACAGGCATCTGGCTGGCACTATATTACTGGGCATCTGGCTGGCACAATATTACTGGGCATCTGACTGGCACAATATTCCTGGCTTCTGACTGGCACACTATTACAGGCATCTGACTGGCATAATATTACAGGCATCTGACTGGCATAAATATTACAGGCATCTGACAGGCACAATATTCCTGGCATCTGACAGGCACAATATTCCTGGTATCTGACAGGCACAATATTACAGGTATCTGACTGGCACAATATTACAGGTATCTGAATGGCACAATATTCCTGGGCTCTGACTTACACAATATTCCTGGTATCTGACTGACACAATATTCCTGGTATCTGACTGGCACAATATTACAGGCATCTGAGTGGCACAATATTACAGGCATCTGACTGGCACAATATTACAGGCATCTGACTGGCACAATATTACTAGGGTCTGAATTTCACAATATTCCTGGTATCTGACTGGCACAATATTCCTGGCTCTGACTGACACAATATTCCTGGGCTCTGACTGGCACAATATTCCTGGGCTCTGAATGGCACAATATTACTGGGCTCTGACTGGCACAATATTACTGGGCTCTGACTGGCACAATATTACTGGCATCTGAATGGCACAACAATTATGGCATATGTGTGTGTGTGTGGGGGGGGTAACATTGCGATGGATGGCGGGATTGCATGCAGGGGAGGGGGCAGGGTCCAGGGGGCCCAAGCAAATGCTTGCCCAGGGTCCAATCACTATTAAAGACGGCCCTGCCCACAGAGAGATGTAAGTGTCGGGGTATTGCCTTCAGCTTGTTTGTTCAGCCAAAACATGTGGACTGAACAATTAAAAAGACGGCACCTGGAAACAAGACATAAATATATGGACAATGTACAGTGATATTATCAAAAGGGAGCAAGATTTTCTAATATATATATATATATATATATATCTATGCTCATGTGCCACATTAAGTCTGTTATCATACCTCCTAGAATGCTGACACTCTTCCCTCCCAATCTAGACCCCTGTCATCGCACATCTTAGTTGTGGCATGCTGGGAGTTACGTGTTATCGTTTTATGCAGTGAAAGGAAAGCAGTCACAAAACTGTTTAAATGAAATTGACAGGGGAATACCAAATACCAAATACCCTTCCACCCCCACCGCCCGAGTAGCCATAAATTATGTGGGCGTAATCTCCCTCTTGGGCTAATGGTGTAGCCTGTGATGGTTAAGCACAGTAGCCTGCCTACGCTCCCCAGGGACCAGCCGGTGGGGAACAGTGCAAACAGCTTGCCAGCTACTGGTGCCCGGGTTGGCCATACCCCAGACAGCCAAGCTCTGCACTGGCCTCAGACCTTGGGGACCCCTTGCTGACAGTGACTTAGGGAGGGAATTTTATATAACTAAAAGAAGAAGTGACACTGCTGGGGACTGGGTTTATAAAGCTGGGGGGAAAGCCTGCCAAGCCAGAATAACCAACCCCCCCAGCAGTACTCTATTGGCTAAAGGGCATGATGTGGGGGGAGGGGGTGCAAAGGGGATGCATTGTCCATCCGTGTCATGCTGACCTTTCACATATCACATTGTTACAGGCCATTACTTTATTTAAATAGTAAAGGGATAATCATTTTACGAAGCATTGTGTCAGCAATTGAGAGGTCTTTTAGCATTTCCCAAACAAACTCTCAAGTGCTTGCTCACCAACCATACCTCAGAGCAGACACCTCAGATAGTGTCCTCCAAAGTGTGCCACACCCCTGACTCTCATGTGCAGCACGCTGGAAGTCCCTATAAGATAACATACATTCACAGAGGAGACATGTTTCCACAGTGGGTAACTAATCAATAACAGAGAAAAAGGATTCTAATGTCTAACTGCAGGGGTTGGCAGGGGTTGGCAGGGAGTTGGACACAGAGGGCTTGAATACCGCCTGCTCTTTAGGAGCTTCAAGGGTCATTCTTCATTCCCTAGCCAAGACTAAAAAAAGTTCCCTTTTTCAATTACAAAAATACCCCACAAGTTCCATTTAGTGTATTTCATTGCTGCTGCACAATGCATCATTTAGAAGTAGTGATATCATATTTTATAAAGAATTCAATTTTAAGCCAATTGAAACCTGGCAGATGTATGTGCTGTAGTTTAAGAGCGCTTTCTACTAATGTTTGATACAAATGCTCAACAGCTGTTCTCCATTCACAAAATTGCATAGTACATTGCAATGACTCGTATAGCTCTGTGTTATTAGCTGTATACAGGACAGACATGTTCATGCACACAGACAGAATAGGAGACTTTGTAGTAATGAGAACCGTAATGGGGGGGGGGGGGAGTTATTATTTTATTATTTCTTACTACTGAACCCCATTTTTTAAGTTATAAATCACAGAGCTTCACGTCTATACCAAAAGAAAATAAACCTTTAAATTGAAATTTTGCCTATCAATGCTTACTTTTTGTCCTGGTACAAAGTGCAAAATAGGAGCAGAAAATTTTAGCACAAAGACATAAAAACAGGAAAAGTTAGCAACCGTAGCTAAGGTGCTGGGGAGTTAGATGGCCACCTCTTGCACCAGAGGAAGGACAAGAACATCCAGACTTCTGCAGATGTAGAGTGGGTCCCACACTCTAGGAATGAGGAAACATGGCCGGGGATGCATTGAACATGAACTGGGAGACGGAGAAGAAGGATGAGACCTGAAATCTGCGTCGGATGCAGATAGTGTTCAGGAGTGCAGAGTGGGCCAAGGTAATGGCCTAATATTGTGTCAGGAAATATAACGTAAAAACAGTTTGTGATCACAAGTGCCCTTCAAGAAAAAACGCAGATTTAAAATACTTCTTTTGGACTAGAAACAACAACAAAAACAACGACCGTGTTTCTCATCCTTATAAAAGTTGGCACCAAATGTAAAAACATAATAGAAATTGTATTTTCTGTTCTCTTTATTTTGCACCCGGCCCTATAAAAAATTATCAGTAAGGAATAAACTATTTTTGCAGATTTTAAACTAGAGAGTTATCGTCACAGAAAATGTCTGCAGCAAGTAATAGAGTTGCTTTGCCAGTGTCCTGGGGCAGAGAAAGAAGAGCTCGGAGAATGTAATAATGCTTTAATAATCATGCCAACAACTATTATGTCAAACTAATCAGCCTCAGTAATTTAATGCTCGATCTCCTTTACATCAACAGCTAAGTAGAGCTGTGTTTATTAAAACAGCATTATCATTTGCCATATTCAAATTTTTGTGATTTTTTTTTTTGTCTTAACCATATACAGGATTCTGGGGGTTGGCCTTTTTTTTTTTGCAAAGAGCTCTAAATGTTACTGGTAGTGGTTTTGGTAAGTGTTACAAAAATAGTGAAAATAATTAAATGCATTTCTCTTTTATACTATTTTTTATAATGTGGAATAACGAGCATATTGAGTGGCTAAATCCAGGCATATTGAGGGGCATAACCCTGGCATATTGGCATAACCCTGGTATATTTAGTGGCACAACCCTGGTATATTTAGTGGCATAACCCTGGCATATTAATTGGCATGACCTTGGCATATTAATTTGCATAACCCTGGCATATTGAGTAGCGTAACCCTGGCATATTCATTTGCATAACCCTGGCATATTGCGTGGCACAACCCTGGCATATTGAGTGGCATAACCCTGGCATATTTATTGGCATAACCCTGTCATAATAATTGGCATAACCTGGCATATTGAGTGGCATAACCCTGGCATATTGAGTGGCATAACCCTGGCATATTAATTGGCATAACCCTGGCATATTGAGTGGCATATCCCTGGCATATTGAGTGGCATAACCCTGGCATATTGAGTGGCAAAACCCTGGCATATTAATTGGCGTATCCCTGGCATATTGAGTGGCATAACCCTGGCATATTAATTGGCAAAACCCTGTCATATTAATTGGCAAAATCCTGGAATATTAATTGGCATAACCCTGGCATATTAATTGGCAAAATCCTGGAATATTAATTGGCATAACCGTGGCATATTAATTGGCAAAATCCTGGCATTAATTGGCATAACCCTGGCACATTAATTGGCAAAATCCTGGCATATGGAGGGCAAAATCCTGGCATATTAATTGGCATAACCCTGGCATATTAATTGGAAAAATCCTGGCATATTAAATGGCTATTAAACGCTATTGAGGGGCAAAATACTGGCATATTGAGGGGCAAAATACTGGCATATTACATGGCAAAAGAATGGCTTATTGAATGGCTAAATGCTGACTTATTGAGTGGCAAAATACTGACTTATTGAGTGGCAAAATATTACTGGCATATTGACCAACTGCTCCCAACCACCCTTCATATTACATTAGACCGGGATAACATGCTTGTGAGGGTAGGTGGGGCGAGTGGAAGATATTGTCGGAGATGTAGGGGGAGTTTGTGAGAGAGAGAGTGAGAGTGACAGTCTGTGAGAGAGTGAGTAAAAATCTGCGTGTGAGCAAGCATTGTGCACATGTGCAGTAGCGATCCTGGCTTCAGAAGCCCCATCGTAAAAGTTTAGTTGAATCGCAGGATTTTTTTCAACTCGGCTCCTTTGGCATTAAGTTTGAATCGGAGAATTCAGCTGAATTGGAGAATTTTTCCAACACGACTACTTTGACCTTTTGTATTAAATGTCCTTGTGCATTTCCCACAATTCCTCTTTCATGAATAAAGCCCTGTAGGGATGATTTACAAACATGGCGCACACACAGCGATATTGCCAAATACTGGCGCTATCTGCCTCTGCTCCTATGTATAAAGCAGAATCCCCACAGATTATTGCTCTTCCTAGTTGTGAAGCCCATGTTCAAACAACCAGGTGCTGAAAATTGCCTAATTAGTGTGAGAGAATTGATGCCAAACACTATTTTGCAGTGGTTCTTCTCCCTGGCCTTCTAGTGTCGGGATTAATAAAGAAATCATATTCACAGTTACATACCTCCCAACTCTGCCCCCCAGCGGATCGGGACACTGGGGGCGGGGTCAGGGGAAGGGGGCAGGGAATAGGGGGTGGAGTCTGGGGAGGAGGAAGGAAACAGCGGGCGGAGTCTGGGGAGGGCGGAGTCTGGGAAATGTTAGGAGGTATATAACACCATTTTCTAGAGTGATCGTTGCATACAGATTGTTTATGCCTGATTTATTTTTTCTGGAATTTGAACATTTTTAAAGCAATGCATTCCCCTGGTAAAAAGTAAAAGAAAACAAACAAAAATTATTTTTTTTTACAAGGTTCTGAATTAAGAAGCTGTAGTATACGGTATGATCCCTGCCAACCCCTTGCAGATCTCCCAAGTGGAGACAAGTGGTTACGTTCTCTACTGTATATTCGTTGCTCCTTTTTGGAGCAATTCTTTGGAGCGTTAACAAAATTATTAATTGCAGAAGCCATGAATTATCCTGCAGGAACCCAGATCAGTGACTTCAAACCAGTGAGCAGAAGAACAGGGAAATTGGATCATGCTCTAATGCCTGCATGGTAGGAGGAAGACTATGTGTCACTTTGATTTACATCAACTTGAAATAAATGGGTATGGGATAATAGAAGCTCATTTACATGAAATATTTCTTTATTAATATTTTTTTTATCATTTTGGATAATATGAAGAACGATCAAACATTCTTTTTCGCCCTTCGGAACCACCAGGAGTAAACACCAGCATTGTTCACGGTGGGCATTTACTGAACTTTATCACAGACAATTTAATGACGTTCTATCGCCCTTCACAGAACTTCTCAAGGACTCCATTGCCCTTGTATGGACAGCTTGCCTTTGCCCATATCATGTATTTTTAATCAAATGGCCCTTAGACCCCAATAGGATTTTATCTCCCATTATTAATAGTTGTTAATAATATGTTCCCATAAGATCCCTTTCTCTTTTGAAATATGACTGCTCTCCCATTTAGTGCATAAAGCCTTTTGCTAGTAGAGATTTTGACTCTAAAGACAGTCAAGCAACATCCCCCAGACCAATGGCAGTGATCACTGACCATTTCTGAAGCTCTTGCCCACAACAGGACAGTGCTATATTGATAAGGCATGTTGCCTTTCAATATGGTGCTTGCGTCTGCACCAAGGAGCAATCGTATTGCTGCCGGAGCTCCGATGTCAGTATTGATGGATGCCTCGACATAGAGGCATTAGAGCAACACTGGCCGCTTCCGACACGCATGTATTTTCTGTGTCGTTAAGGGGTTAAGTCAGTTAAGTCATCATGAAGTCACCTCATCTACACCTCACCTTCCAATAAACAAACCCATATAAGTTACAAAAGTTACTAAAACAATATCAAAGTGAATGAAGTTGAAACATTGGGTTCCATGTGACTGTATTAAAAAGTAAATATCATGTCTCCTGACAGCTCTAAATTGACCCGGTACAGGAATGAAGTGGAACATTGTCTTTCTTTTTCTTACACAGATTGCTGGAATAATTCCATGTCAAATATGACTTTCTGTATTTTCTGTTGCAAGCCTTGAATTATGGTGCTATCTGAGCTAATTTGTTTCCTTAAGGATTTATATTGCGGTTGTGTAAGATTTATATCCAGCCATACACATGGTGAGTAAGGAAGGTTAGCGCAAGGAGAGGATTATCTATATATTGCATTAACTGTTATATATTTCTCAACAGGAAACAGGCTATTTGGAATATTCCTGCCATATACTAAAAACCTTAAACCTTCATCCCGTAAGGCACTGTCAGAATGTTGACTCATTAATGATCTTCCTTCCGTAGAATAATTCCAAAGAATAGAAACAAAAGTAGCATCTTAACCATGTGTCATCATAAATGTGGACATAACAGAATATAAATGAAATACAACGAATCAGTAAAAAGGTCAAACCTAAAAAATGAACCTATCAAAAAACAAACACATAGTGACATCATCCTTATATACACACTGTGCTCATTAAAGAAAAGATTTAGATTTGAACTTAATTTAGGCAATTATCTTTAGTTCGGTGTCATTTGCTAATTTTTTTCATTCAACCCTACATTTAATTATAGATACATTTTTTCTTGAGTTCCAACTACTGCCATTATCTTGTGTCGATCTATACTTGTTGTCAGTGCATTGGACTGAGCACTGTGGTACCAAGATATCAAGTGGTCAGGTTATCTCTCTCGAGAAATTACCTACAGAATTTTTTAAACTCTACAATATATAACCAATTTGTAGGTGACTCAGTCTGCTATGAAAGTGGTCCTGCTTGCCAAATTTAAAATCCCCATTTCTAATCCCACGCTTGTTTTGTTTTTTGGCAGGTTGGGATAAACACATTTATCCCACCTGGGACAATATCCTACAACCGAATAGTCCCATTTTTCTTCCAGGGGTTAAAAGAGCCCTTTGATTCCACCCGCAGAGGAGTTGTGGATGTTTTTCAGGGTCAAGCGCAATGATAAGAGCAGAAAACACATGCCAAGTTTGGCACATGGGATGGTGATTACACTTGCAGGTGTGGTACGTCCAGGAGAACCAATCCAGTATCCTTGCAATGTGCGGACACAGAAAGGTCAACAGGCTAAGTTTGGTCTTCTGGAATAAAGTAGACAGCTGCTAGGCTTGCCTGTCTCCCCCCTGCCATGTACTTGTTTTATGTTTTCAATAAAACTGGGCAATTTATATAAGACACACATACTGCTGTAGTATTCGTCTTATTTCTGGAGACCAAACTTGAAATTCGGCCAATGCCAACCAACTGTGTGCCTGGTGTGAAGTAGAGAAATATTCTTAAAATGAATGAACATGTAGACAACTTAGTACAAACATTAAGTGTAAGAAAAAACACTGTGTGTGTGTGATTCACTCAATACAGGATTATCCAACTTTTTTTTAAGTAGCGGGTCACAGACTATGCAGAATCTTAGGTATTAAGGATCACTATGCGGACTATTAAGGACCGACATTTTTCCTTCCGTGATGTAACACAACAGAACACATGGGTTTTTATTTTTTTAGATGCATAAAACATGAGAACAACAATAATGGGCTGTGCAAATAATCCTATATCTTCGTGACCAGGTTGGGCAACTGTCATCTGTGTTGCTCTGTAACCCCACTCAGTAGGCCGAGGCTGCGACACTCTTCATTTTTAAATGCCCCAGTGAGTAGCACTGTTCTATCCATATGTCTTGTCTGTCTATTAATCTATGTACCTTATCCGTCAGTAGATCTGTCTTGCCTATTTATTTGTGACTATCTCTGATAACAGGGTGGCTGATGAAGTTGCATTGCGGGCTACTAAATTGTTTTTACCCCCTGGGCCAAACGCTGCCAGCCTTCCCCTGATTATGATCAGTCCTCTTGGAACAAAAAAGGAGGCAATAATTCTTAGTAGTTTAATGTGCTGGAACAAACAACTTACCTATAAATCTCCACCATGTTCTGTGCTCCTTCCTATACTACAGTGCCAGCATCTTATGTCTGTCTCACTGTCTGCCTTCTCCCTACTACAATGTCATACCTCCTAGTTGTTCAGTAGAGGATTTCCATACACACTGGACTGTCTCAATGTAGCAGTAGCTTCACAAAATGATGTTTGATGCAAACTATGGGATATATTTTCAATGGTAGTTTGTAGAAGTACAATTCAAAAACAGCGATAAATAGACTTTCATATAAATATATTTTAAAAAAAATTGGGGGGAGGGAGGGATTTTACTCCCTCGTAAAAGGCTTCCTCTTCGTCTCCCTATGGTAGAGGTGATAAAATATTATATCACATATGATGTCATATCCAGGGCACATATTTATTACTGCTGCATGGCCAGCAAGGCATCAGTGGGAAGAGAGGTCTCCCTGATTCCTCATGGTAGACCAACAGGTGTTATTGGTGATGCATAAGATGAAGTACTTGTGGTCCAGTTCTAGTTAGATGCGTAGGACACTCATTGTTACACGAACAGCAGGATTAAAGCTGAATTGACAAAAATTATGGTTGTTTAAAAAAAAAAAAGGTTGTTTAAAATGACCACATCGTTTTTTTCATTCAAGTAATTACCTTTGCATGGATAACCTCTTGTTCCACATCTCTGGAGTTTGTAAATTTTTAATAAAAAAAAATATAGATGTGTAATTATTCTTAGTTTCAGCTTTGAGTTTTCCAACCTAGTAAGATACAGTACATATGGCCAAAAAAAAAAAAAAAAAAATTTAAAAAGTTAACCAATATATGTTATTTATAGTTTTCCAGATTACATAGCTATGTGAACATCTATCCTTAGGACAGACCAGGCAAAGATTCAGACATAACACATGTGTATCCAAAAAACACCCCAGAAAACAGAATTCCTAATAAACCTCGTTCTTTTCTTTTCCAAGGATTCAATTTATCGTGCATAGCACTATGTTCAAATTACCTCTGGGTAAGGAGGAATATTTTTAGGACAGCATTAGTTGTCACATGTGTTTTTAATAAGTAATATTGTCTTTTATAAAGATGAATGCTAAAAAAAGGGACTTTATCTCTCCAGCAAGGAAGGGGGAGAGGGAACCACAGCAGATTAAAGATGCCAGAAAGATGTTTTCAATAAATACAGCTGAACTTCAGATTGTAATGTCTTTTTAATCGATGCCAAGTAAATAAAGAAGCACTTACAAGGGACAGAAGTTTGGATTCAGTGCAGGCCTGGCGTGGTCACAATCCAAACAAGACCTAGAGAGTAAGAATTCTGAAAATCCAATTAAAGGGACTCAATGGCAGAAACGTCTTATCTTCCAACTGCTGGGGATTTCTGGGCAATTATGCAATAAAGCATTGGGGTTAAAGGCCCAGGAGACTAAACAAATGTATTACACTATGCTGACCATGCAAAGTTTTCGATGGTGTAAGATCCATCTAAGTTGGGTCAGGAACATACTTGGGAACCTGATGGGTCAGACCCGGCAGCTCCTGGTTTGTCCAGCTGACAGCGAAGGCTTTCCATGTCTACTTTTGAGAAGTGCCATCCATTTTCTGGGGAGGGGCCTGCAGATCAGGCTACACTTTGGCAATCTGTTATAATTCAGAACCCCAGGAGGGATGAAAAATGTGGTCTGGATTTCTAATTCTGAAAGAGTCAGCCTTGGAATGTTATAGTAACAAATGATGTTAATTTATTTTACATACATATTTTTTTGACTGGTGGCGAATGTCTTACACACAGTTACTGGGTATTGGGTTTTACTTTTGTGGGGTGGTCGTGGGTGGCCATAGTTTTTGCACACTTAGTTTTATTTTCTATTGGGTTCCCCTTTTCTAAAGGTGGCCACGGTTGTTCAGTATTAGGTTCACTTTTCTAAAGGTGGCCACGGTTGTTCAGTATTAGGTTCACTTTTCTAAAGGTGGCCACGGTTGTTCAGTATTGGGTTACATTTTCTAGAGGTGGCCACAGTTGTTCAGTATTGGGTTAAATTTTCTAGAGGTGGCCACAGTTGTTCAGTATTGGGTTACATTTTCTAGAGGTGGCCACAGTTGTTCAGTATTGGGTTACATTTTCTAGAGGTGGCCACAGTTGTTCAGTATTGGGTTACATTTTCTAGAGGTGGCCACAGTTGTTCAGTATTGGGTTACATTTTCTAGAGGTGGCCACAGTTGTTCAGTATTGGGTTACATTTTCTAGAGGTGGCCACAGTTGTTCAGTATTGGGTTACATTTTCTAGAGGTGGCCACAGTTGTTCAGTATTGGGTTACATTTTCTAGAGGTGGCCACAGTTGTTCAGTATTGGGTTACATTTTCTAGAGGTGGCCACAGTTGTTCAGTATTGGGTTACATTTTCTAGAGGTGGCCACAGTTGTTCAGTATTGGGTTACATTTTCTAGAGGTGGCCACAGTTGTTCAGTATTGGGTTACATTTTCTAGAGGTGGCCACAGTTGTTCAGTATTGGGTTACATTTTCTAGAGGTGGCCACAGTTGTTCAGTATTGGGTTACATTTTCTAGAGGTGGCTATGGTTGTTGTGTATTATATCCTAGAGATGACCACAGTTGTTACATACTGGGTTTTATTTTCTAGAACTGACCAGAGTTGCAGGGTATTGGGTTTTATTTGTTTAGAGATAGCCATAGTTGTTGTTTTTTTGGATTTCATTTCTAGAGGTATGCTTGGGCATTGGTTTTTATAATCTGGTGGGAGGAGAGAGAGCACAGTTGTTGTAGAGTCATTACCCATCAGAAAGGGTCAGACTATCAACCTTTGTTTAACCAAAATGTGTTATAAGCAGATCATTACATTTAATGTAAATACAGACATCAGAGGAAAAAATGGCGCACGTACCACATCTAACATTAACTTGAGGAATAATGGAAGTTAAGAGTTGTGGAATGGGTCAATATGCTAATATGCTGCATTTTGGGTAAGTGTATATCAAAATGGTAAGTGATGTTTTATGACTGTAGTATACTCACCTTGAGAATGGCAAACTGTGCTGAACCCGGTCGGTGATAATGTATGAAGCAATAAACTCACCATGTGGATTTCCATAAAGATCTGAATGCCATCGTCATTTTTGTTTCAACGTGTGAGAATTATTCCTCTGACCTCACAGAAGTGCCAACTGAAGGTATATTGCAACAACTGTAAACACTAATTTGTGTTACATCACATACATTGTAGTCCTCTGTACCTTTACAATTTATATTACTCACTGGAAAACCAATAAATTGTAAGAATCGTGCTCACAAGCTTAAAATCTAGGGACATGCATATCATCTTCACATCTCTCAACTTCTTTCAGGAAGCCCGGAAAGGTGCAGCCTGAAAGGTTGAGTATGCATGCACAGCATTCATTCTCCTGTGTCCCGGCTTAAAAGTGGGACAGAGGTAGAGCAAAGCAGGACAGAGGTAGCGCTTGGTCAATTGCCTTCCAAAATACAGAGGCAAATTTGCCCTCAGTGAAGGAGTTTATGCATGTGTGAGATAGACTCAAGGCCATCCTAGATATAAGATGCAAGTCTCTGGATTTGCAAACAGCTCACTGGGAGCCGCGAAGAGCTGTTAAATGCAGGACGTTCCATGCCGTCCTACAAGCCTTTAGGCGCTAAAAAGTAGGACGGCATAGAACGTCCTACAAGTGGGTTAATGCCCCACCCACAGCCACACCTTCAGTCATGCCCACAAAAACAAAGTGTCCCTCTTTGGCTGTCTGAAATGTTAGGAGGTACTTTTTTCCCAAAGCTTTAATATCTGTTTGTCTAGATGTTTTTTCAGACTGTAACAATCTTGTAATGCTGCCATCTGCTGGCCAGGATGACCATGCATATCGATATTTGTGAACATGCAGTGGTATCTATCTGAAATCCGGGATAATGTGGAAGCATCACAGGATGGTGGGGTCCAGATCCCACATCAGAACAGTCCCACCTAACCCTGGATATTTTGAAGGTATCCATTACTTATAAATACCACTGTGTTATTGTAAGTTCCCATTCACAGTGGCAAGACGGAAAGTAAACAGTTTCTGTTTTTTCTTCAGATAGCTGCCTACTCACGCCTGCTGCCTACTAACTTGGGTGCCGAATTTGACTTTGTCTCAAAATGAAAGTCAATCTCCAAAGTCGAAGTTTAGTGAATAGACCCAATACACATGGATAGCTAATCACCACTGTAAAGACTATTTAGCTGAAAGAGCCCAATGCCAGGGTGAGTGTGGCAGCTAAAGCATACTTTAAACAGATACATCATGACCCAGAGCAAGAAACTGAAAGGCCCAGATGTCGATTTTACCCAAAGCATAGTTGCCAGCAGTGTTATATTTGAAAGACAGACATGTTTTCGGTGGTCATGTCCAATCCCATCAGGTATCTATCCTAGTATTACTGCTGCATATTGCATTGCACTTGTATATCTATGCATATATAGCATTAACGCACTAGTCTTGAGAAAAAGATGCTTGGTACATGCCAGCGGTGTATCTTGGTTTTGTGCTGCCCTAGGCAGACATAATTCGGGCACCCCCCCCCACCCATGTTGCACACCTACGACATGCCCCACCACCCACGTTGCACACCCACGACATGCCCCATCACCCCATTACATGCCCCCTTCACCCACATGGCATACACACTAAATGCCCCATCACCGCCATTACATGCCACCATCACCCTCATTACATACCCCCACCACATCCATTACATGCCCCCATTACCCTGATTAATTGAAAGGAGCTAAAGCTTGCTGAACTGTGGGGGAGGGAGCGAAACACCCTCTGGCAAAGTGCCTTGTTTGCCTTGTGGAAGATACACTACTGGTACAGGCATCTACCTCATCTGGGAAGGCTCTGCCATAATTCCACCAACCCACCCCCAATGAGTCCTAGACAAACATGCCACAGGTCCTGAAAAACAACAAAGGAATCAATATCCCAGCAGATGTATGGAAGAAAAGCATGGGTCGAGCATCTTAAATCTTGAATATTGGGATTTATTCTGTAATGATGTCTATTTAGGCAATAAAGGCATGAGGTCTTAGACATAGAGCAAATTATGCCATGGAGCCCAACAATATATGTCTAAGCAAGCGGTGGGGAACCTACGGCCCTCCAGATGTCAGGGACTACATTTCCCATACTCCTCTACCAGCCTCTAAGCTACACCTTCTCTTTCTTGCATTATGTAATGATTTTTTTTTCAGTCCGTACTTCTATGGAATAGATTTGTTAATATTATTATTTTTACACAATAATATATAATCTCTCCAGTACACACAATAATGTGCAACTGAATGAAAGAGATTGAAAGGATTTGCCTCAGTGTGTGGACCTCGTGTATTTATGGTATCCAACAGAAGGCAGAAATAGTCTCTGGAATGCCAGCTGTTTGTTTTGAGATAATCAACGATCTCAAAATACAGGGAGCAGTAAAGAAAATCTGCTGTAAAACAGCCAATTAACACATATACTTGGTCAAAGGTAAATATTGAATTTATTTACTGATAACCAGAAAAATGTGTTTTAATACAGGGGCACTAGAATGAACAATTAATTCAGTACAAGGTGGAATTAAAAAAAAAAAATTTGATTTGATTAGACTGTAATATACTTGCAATTCTCATGTATATATATCTATATATATTTTTAATGATAAAAAAAATAGCATCTTTGCGATGGCCAGGAAAGTATTTGTAACAAACTTTGAGGGCTGTGGATAAAAAAGGCACACACGGAGATAGTGATGGATGCAGGTGCGCCAGTAAAGGAAAAGGGAAAAATAGAAAAAAAGATGGAAGCCGCTCCGAATACTCTCATAAATTTGGGCACAGGTAACAAATGGGCTATTTAACACAGTTATAAAAAATATATGTTAAAAAACAATGTCTAAAACAAACTAGTACACCAAACAGTAATGCCCTAATGCTGGTGAAATGCGTCAGGGCTCCTAGGCCACATTAGGAGTTTACAGGTTTGGTGTACTAGTTTGTTTTAGACATTGTAAGTTAATATTGTTTTCTATATTTATTATTGCATTAAATAGCCCATTTGTTACACGCTTCCTTTGCAGTGCTGTTCCACTTTTTTCTTTCCTCAAACGCTTCCACCATTACTACCTCACACACTGAGATTGTGTGTAATACGTCTGGCAGTTGTCAGGCGTTTGACTATGCCGGTCCTGTGCTTCCAGGTTGGCGCTCGGTGTGTCGACGCACACCTAATATAAATGATCAGGTGCTTTTCAGCATCGGACTAGTAGGAGAGTTTAGCGGAAATTCTTCTTCCGCAACTATAACTTGTCAGAATATACAAAACAAAGGCTTAAATCAGTGTTATACATACCAAACGGTGATTGTGCCCATTTATATCACTTCCTGACACCTTACATTGGGGAAGTTTTAAACATAACCACCAACGGCTGTTAAAAATTAAGTACAGCTGGTGGGGAGGCGTGATTAAGACGCGGGTATGGGGATGCTGTTCACATGTCTGATGATGTCACACCTTGCCCACTAATGAGAGAGCGTTGGCTCAATAGATCCCTTATAAGGACGGTGAACACGTTTTTCTGTTCCTGCTGCATGCGCAGTGGAGCATATTTAGGAACTCTGGGAAATAAATAAATATGTGTAAGATTTAAAATATGTTATTTTTAAATCAATAAAATGAATTAATTCAGTTTTGTAAATATTGATCCTACAGTTGTATGTGTATATTCAAGAGTTCAGGCACATACCTGTTTTGTTTATTACTTTTACTGCTCTGGACAGGCTGTATTTTGATAGGGGTTTTGGCAATCATTTATTTTCATATGTGTATTTTCTGGTCAGTGTCAATGATTTGAATTCGAACTTGGCTTAGAACACTAACGGGTCTGCTCAATAGAGAACTGAGATGGGAATTTGGAAACGTAAGGCCAAAGTTGCTGAGTTGGAAAAATTCTCCCATTCAGCCGCACTGGTGAATTTTTCCAACTCGGCAACTTTGGCCTTAAGTTTCAAAATGCCCATATCAGTTCTCTATTGAGTAAATTACAGTTTAAATTCCCTGCAATTCTCTCTTTATTGAATAGACCTTCAAGAAGCCAATCAGAATTCTGCTTCGATATAAAAGGAATTAAGTGTTGTCTTTTTAATCTGTATCTCTCGGTCACTCCCTGCTCTCTCTGTTCCGAAGAGTTTTTCTGAACAGTAAAGAAAGCAAAACCAATCATTTTATATATAGATTTAAACGGGCAGTACCACCTACCTTACAATGTATATGTTTATAACATACATGTGAAATGCACTTCTTTTTTTACTATAAAGGGACACTCCCACCAAAAAAGGAAAAGGGTTTTATTTTTATTTTGCATTGTTGATTTCAGATATGTCTTTTGTTTTTGTTATGTGAGATTATTTTATAAAATATTTTACTAAATAAGTGTGACTGGGCGCTGCCATTTTGTGAAATATAGTGTTTTGGGTGCCACCCCCCAGTTACTTTACAGCACTAGGATCTCACTTTGGTTCTGGGGACAAAGAGTGCAGTCTATAAGTCAGAATTCTGATCATAGACTTGCATTGAATGGGAGGGTAATGTAACTATGACATCACAAGGGGGAGGAGTTATGATCATGTTTGATCAGGTCAATCTCCTCTCTTTGTGTTGGAAGACAGGTAAAAAAAGTTGTACACAGCCACCTAGTCCTGCCCACTATGATACACAGAAGCCAGTAAGAGAGCAGGGGAGTATCTTATGGCATCATCATGCAGGCTTTGGCTACAGTTGTTAACTGAGACTGGCTGGAAGATTTTGGACGATGTTGCATCATGGGAAATATTCACAAAATGTAGCCTGGAGATAAACACCTAATATTATTTTTTATATGCAATTAATTCAATCATATAAAAAAAAAACACAGTGGTATATGAATTATAAATGACTTATCTAGTTACATCTTCTGTAAGTGGTAGTTTCCCTTTAAGACATTACTGTTCCTTTGAATACAATTTGAGGAACACACTCCTGCTGTTAACATACTATACTAGTCCATACATGGTCATTTGCCTAGTGTACACAGTTCTTTTCGTGCCACGCCTCATGATTCCTCTGTATCATATCAATATTTACTTATGATAAGACTCTTTCTACCTTAACATTGCTCTGATTCATAGGAAACATGTTCTGTATTATATCTCTTATGTATACATATTATCTCTTTGATGTTTTTATTCCCTCCGGCTTTCTTTCTGTTATTTATTTTGGCCCCTGTACATATGGGGATCATAGCCATTCACAGCCAGTGTAAAGCTTATAACACCAACATAATGTGAAATGATGGCTGGTGAAACTATTTAAAGACATTATACAAGAAGTGTTTCCATTGACGCCAACATATTTATTGGCAAATAGAGGGTTAGACCAGGAAACTTTGCAATTTACATATGTATGCAAATAAATAAATGTGTACAATGTACGGATGAACCAAAGTTAGTTTAATGCCGGGAGTATCCATTTAATTTTACATTGTGGCATGTGCATGTGGAGGAATTCATGGAGAAGCTTCTGAAAGTGGAATGATCAACAGGAATATTCCATTAGTTTCCAGGGGGGTTGTATACATTTTAGAGGCTCAAAATTACATTTTATTTGCTGTATTTGGTTGGTTTTAACAAATCTGTCTGACCATATTAATGTAAATTCTTAGTAGTGTCCCTGCTTCACTATTCATTATTATTTGTATTATAAATATATTTAGATTTTTTTTAATTATTATTATAGGGAATTTGCGAAAAATGTTCTAAATATATTTTTCCCCCTCTTATGCAATCAGACTGTTAAGCTTTCCTCTGTACCACACAAGAAGGACATTCACATTAGCCGAATTTCACGCGTCCTCTCCCAGACAGGACTTGAATGGCTTGGGGTAATAGCGCTGATCCCTTACCACACACTGTGACACTATGTCCCTGGTTCGCTAGTATCAAACATTCATTGTTCCGATCTTTCTACTGCAGTTCATTCCAATAGATTATGTTATCATGTACTTGCAAGTCTGCTAACATATTGTATTTATATATTGTATATATATTGTAACATGTTTTATATTATTTGTTCTAAATTTACAATATGAGCAATGTTTCGGTGACAGAGTCCTTTGAATGTTTTTCTTTTCAAAATTACATTTCTGTGTTATAATGTTCTGTTTGACCCCTTTGTATAACACATAACTGTCTATCCTGTGTATGACCTGAATACAATTTACAATTTAATTATTTATGCTACAGACCACACCATCAGACATATGTCAGCATCTTGCCTTGAAATAACCAGACCTCTAAGAAATAACAGCCCTGTTTGTGTGTAATACAAGGAACAGACACAATATCTAAGAGGTGTGACATACAGTGATAAAGGGACCCTGTCACTTTAAATCCCTTTATACTGTGAATGTATAGAATAATAAGTGATAAAACTACTGTGTTAGCAGAATTGCAAGCAAATACATAATATATTTTTTTTTCCTGTGGTGGCACTTGTGGCTTGAGATGCAAATAAACTGTGTAATTTACATATCAAACCACAATGTGATGTCACAAACAAGAGACAACTCAGTTAGAGACTCATTTAAAACATGTTTTTCTCCTAACTTAGGGATTTGCTTGTAATTCTTCTAATATAATGTATAGATCATTTGCCATGAAAAACAATTCACAGTATAAGCAATGTATATGGGAGGGTGTCTCCTAGGTAGACTAATATTTGTCATAATTAAAAACGTCTATGAAAAACCTCTATATACTACTGTGCACTAAAATCAGCATCGTGTACAATTCTTCTATATCTATGGTCATTTTCTGAAGGATGAAGATATTCATGTAAAGTGTAATAATAGAGACCTTTGGGGGCATTTCCTCCAAAATTATGATTTTCTGTCTGTTTTTTTATTTTAATTTTTTCTTCAAAATTGTAGCCCATTTTTTGAGGGGCTACAACCTAGATTCTCTCTTGTTGAACTTAAATGTCCTCATTAATAATGTAATTGCTTTTAAGATACATTGCATCAGATGTAGCCAGACCTGCGTTAACATAGTAACTGAATCCTTTAAAAATGTAACAGCTATTAAGATATTTTATCACTCCCGTCAAACTAGGATAGAGTGGGAGAAATGGAAAGGAGAGGGGGGGGGGGGGGGGGGGGATGCATTGCTTTCAATAGGTCTGTTATCCATGGAAATGTCTGAAATGGTTTAGAGGATGTACCATCACATTGCTAGACAGCCACAGGCATTTCACATGGCTATCTGACAGCGGGACCAGCCTCGGCCTAGATACCAGCGTCTTCTGTGTGTGTGTAGAGCTCCATTCCGCTGGAAACTGACTTCAAATGACTATATTACATCCAAGTGTTGCTGTGTGCCTTGCCACAAATGCCGAGCATCTTCAAGAACTTTTTTTGGAAAGAAATGCTTTACAATATTTGTAGTTAGACAGCCGACAAACTAAGGAGTCACTGTGTGTAATATTGATGCGTTGAAGTATAGTTAAACTTGTGTAGAAACCCAGATTATAATAATAACAATAACAGTATTTTTTTTTCGTTTAGATTCTCTTGTTCCCAGTTATGTTACTATTTCAAGGGACGGTCCTGTTAAATTGGGGTCTTACTGTGAAACATTGTGCACAGGCAGCATTGTGTCTAATCTATAGGCTCTGCTCAATAAATAGAGAATTACAGGGAACGGAGACAGGAATTTCAAACTTTAGGACATTGTAGTAGAATTGGAAAAATTCTCCAGTGCAGCTGAACGGGAGAATCTTTTTCCAACTCGCCTACCTTGGCCTTAAGTTTGAAATTCCCATCTCAAATTGCTGCAATTCATTCTTTATTGAGTAGACACAAAAAGATAGAACACAGTGCAGTGCAATAGTAAGGAGAGACTGCACTGTGTTCTATCTTTATTTTCCTTTGTCCATGTTAGTGTTTAGGAGAATAGTAGTGTGCAGCAGTGTAATAGGAGGGATAGACTGCACTGTGTTCTATCTTTATTTTCCGATGTCCATGTTAGTGTTTAGGAGAATAGTAGTGTGTAACAGTGTAATAGGAGGGAGAGACTGCACTGTGTTCTATCTTTATTTTCTGATGTCCATGTTAGTGTTTAGGAGAATAGTAGTGTGCAGCAGTGTAATAGGAGGGAGAGACTGCACTGTGTTCTATCTTTATTTTCTGATGTCCATGTTAGTGTTTAGGAGAATAGTAGTGTGCAGCAGTGTAATAGGAGGGAGAGACTGCACTGTGTTCTATCTTTATTTTCTGATGTCCATGTTAGTGTTCAGGAGAATAGTAGTGTGTAGCAGTGTAATAGGAAGGAGAGACTGCACTGTGTTCTATCTTTATTTTCTGATGTCCATGTTAGTGTTTAGGAGAATAGTAGTGTGTAGCAGTGTAATAGGAAGGAGAGACTGCACTGTGTTCTATCTTTATTTTCCTTTGTCCATGTTAGTGTTTAGGAGAATAGTAGTGTGTAGTAGTGTAATAGGAAGGAGAGACTGCACTGTGTTCTATCTTTATTTTCCTTTGTCCATGTTAGTGTTTAGGAGAATAGTAGTGTGCAGCAGTGTAATAGGAGGGAGAGACTGCACTGTGTTCTATCTTTATTTTCCGATGTCCATGTTAGTGTTTAGGAGAATAGTAGTGTGCAGCAGTGTAATAGGAGGGATAGACTGCACTGTGTTCTATCTTTATTTTCCGATGTCCATGTTAGTGTTTAGGAGAATAGTAGTGTGTAGCAGTGTAATAGGAAGGAGAGACTGCACTGTGTTCTATCTTTATTTTCTGATGTCCATGTTAGTGTTTAGGAGAATAGTAGTGTGTAGCAGTGTAATAGGAAGGAGAGACTACACTGTGTTCTATCTTTATTTTCTGATGCAATGTAAGTGTTTTGGAGAATAGTAGTGTGTAGTAGTGTAATAGGAAGGAGAGACTGCACTGTGTTCTATCTTTATGTTCTGATGTCCATGTTAGTGTTTAGGAGAATAGTAGTGTGCAACAGTGTAATAGGAGGGAGAGACTGCACTGTGTTCTATCTTTATTTTCTGATGTCCATGTTAGTGTTTAGGAGAATAGTAGTGTGCAGCAGTGTAATAGGAGGGAGAGACTGCACTGTGTTCTATCTTTATTTTCTGATGTCCATGTTAGTGTTTAGGAGAATAGTAGTGTGCAGCAGTGTAATAGGAGGGATAGACTGCACTGTGTTCTATCTTTATTTTCTGATGTCCATGTTAGTGTTTAGGAGAATAGTAGTGTGTAGCAGTGTAATAGGAAGGAGAGACTGCACTGTGTTCTATCTTTATTTTCTGATGTCCATGTTAGTGTTTAGGAGAATAGTAGTGTGTAGCAGTGTAATAGGAAGGATAGACTGCACTGTGTTCTATCTTTATTTTCTGATGTCCATGTTAGTGTTTAGGAGAATAGTAGTGTGCAGCAGTGTAATAGGAGGGAGAGACTGCACTGTGTTCTATCTTTATTTTCCGATGTCCATGTTAGTGTTTAGGAGAATAGTAGTGTGCAGCAGTGTAATAGGAGGGAGAGCCTGCACTGTGTTCTATCTTTATTTTCCGATGTCCATGTTAGTGTTTAGGAGAATAGTAGTGTGCAGCAGTGTAATAGGAGGGAGAGACTGCACTGTGTTCTATCTTTATTTTCTGATGTCCATGTTAGTGTTTAGGAGAATAGTAGTGTGCAGCAGTGTAATAGGAAGGAGAGACTGCACTGTGTTCTATCTTTATTTTCTGATGTCCATGTTAGTGTTTAGGAGAATAGTAGTGTGCAGCAGTGTAATAGGAGGGAGAGACTGCACTGTGTTCTATCTTTATTTTCCTTTGTCCATGTTAGTGTTTAGGAGAATAGTAGTGTGCAGCAGTGTAATAGGAGGGAGAGACTGCACTGTGTTCTATCTTTATTTTCCGATGTCCATGTTAGTGTTTAGGAGAATAGTAGTGTGTAGCAGTGTAATAGGAAGGAGAGACTGCACTGTGTTCTATCTTTATTTTCTGATGTCCATGTTAGTGTTTAGGAGAATAGTAGTGTGTAGCAGTGTAATAGGAAGGAGAGACTGCACTGTGTTCTATCTTTATTTTCTGATGCAATGTAAGTGTTTTGGAGAATAGTAGTGTGTAGTAGTGTAATAGGAAGGAGAGACTGCACTGTGTTCTATCTTTATGTTCTGATGTCCATGTTAGTGTTTAGGAGAATAGTAGTGTGCAACAGTGTAATAGGAGGCAGAGACTGCACTGTGTTCTATCTTTATTTTCTGATGTCCATGTTAGTGTTTAGGAGAATAGTAGTGTGTAGTAGTGTAATAGGAAGGAGAGACTGCACTGTGTTCTATCTTTATTTTCTGATGTCCATGTTAGTGTTTAGGAGAATAGTAGTGTGCAGCAGTGTAATAGGAAGGAGAGACTGCACTGTGTTCTATCTTTATTTTCTGATGCAATGTAAGTGTTTTGGAGAATAGTAGTGTGTAGTAGTGTAATAGGAAGGAGAGACTGCACTGTGTTCTATCTTTATGTTCTGATGTCCATGTTAGTGTTTAGGAGAATAGTAGTGTGCAACAGTGTAATAGGAGGCAGAGACTGCACTGTGTTCTATCTTTATTTTCTGATGTCCATGTTAGTGTTTAGGAGAATAGTAGTGTGTAGTAGTGTAATAGGAAGGAGAGACTGCACTGTGTTCTATCTTTATTTTCTGATGTCCATGTTAGTGTTTAGGAGAATAGTAGTGTGCAGCAGTGTAATAGGAGGGAGAGACTGCACTGTGTTCTATCTTTATTTTCTGATGTCCATGTTAGTGTTTAGGAGAATAGTAGTGTGTAGCAGTGTAATAGGAGGGAGAGACTGCACTGTGTTTTATCTTTATTTTCCAATGTCCATGTTAGTGTTTAGGAGAATAGTAGTGTGTAGCAGTGTAATAGGAAGGAGAGACTGCACTGTGTTCTATCTTTATTTTCCGATGTCCATGTTAGTGTTTAGGAGAATAGTAGTGTGTAGCATTGTAATAGGAAGGAGAGACTGCACTGTGTTCTATCTTTATTTTCCTTTGTCCATGTTAGTGTTTAGGAGAATAGTAGTGTGCAGCAGTGTAATAGGAAGGAGAGACTGCACTGTGTTCTATCTTTATTTTCCTTTGTCCATGTTAGTGTTTAGGAGAATAGTAGTGTGTAGCAGTGTAAAAGGAGGGAGAGACTGCACTGTGTTCTATCTTTATTTTCCTTTGTCCATGTTAGTGTTTAGGAGAATAGTAGTGTGCAGCAGTGTAATAGGAGGGAGAGACTGCACTGTGTTCTATCTTTATTTTCTGATGTCCATGTTAGTGTTTAGGAGAATAGTAGTGTGCAGCAGTGTAATAGGAGGGATAGACTGCACTGTGTTCTATCTTTATTTTCCGATGTCCATGTTAGTGTTTAGGAGAATAGTAGTGTGTAGCAGTGTAATAGGAAGGAGAGACTGCACTGTGTTCTATCTTTATTTTCTGATGTCCATGTTAGTGTTTTGGAGAATAGTAGTGTGTAGCAGTGTAATAGGAAGGAGAGACTGCACTGTGTTCTATCTTTATTTTCTGATGCAATGTAAGTGTTTTGGAGAATAGTAGTGTGTAGTAGTGTAATAGGAAGGAGAGACTGCACTGTGTTCTATCTTTATGTTCTGATGTCCATGTTAGTGTTTAGGAGAATAGTAGTGTGCAACAGTGTAATAGGAGGGAGAGACTGCACTGTGTTCTATCTTTATTTTCTGATGTCCATGTTAGTGTTTAGGAGAATAGTAGTGTGCAGCAGTGTAATAGGAGGGAGAGACTGCACTGTGTTCTATCTTTATTTTCTGATGTCCATGTTAGTGTTTAGGAGAATAGTAGTGTGCAGCAGTGTAATAGGAGGGATAGACTGCACTGTGTTCTATCTTTATTTTCTGATGTCCATGTTAGTGTTTAGGAGAATAGTAGTGTGTAGCAGTGTAATAGGAAGGAGAGACTGCACTGTGTTCTATCTTTATTTTCTGATGTCCATGTTAGTGTTTAGGAGAATAGTAGTGTGTAGCAGTGTAATAGGAAGGATAGACTGCACTGTGTTCTATCTTTATTTTCTGATGTCCATGTTAGTGTTTAGGAGAATAGTAGTGTGCAGCAGTGTAATAGGAGGGAGAGACTGCACTGTGTTCTATCTTTATTTTCCGATGTCCATGTTAGTGTTTAGGAGAATAGTAGTGTGCAGCAGTGTAATAGGAGGGAGAGACTGCACTGTGTTCTATCTTTATTTTCTGATGTCCATGTTAGTGTTTAGGAGAATAGTAGTGTGCAGCAGTGTAATAGGAAGGAGAGACTGCACTGTGTTCTATCTTTATTTTCTGATGCAATGTAAGTGTTTTGGAGAATAGTAGTGTGTAGTAGTGTAATAGGAAGGAGAGACTGCACTGTGTTCTATCTTTATGTTCTGATGTCCATGTTAGTGTTTAGGAGAATAGTAGTGTGCAGCAGTGTAATAGGAGGGAGAGACTGCACTGTGTTCTATCTTTATTTTCCGATGTCCATGTTAGTGTTTAGGAGAATAGTAGTGTGCAGCAGTGTAATAGGAGGGAGAGACTGCACTGTGTTCTATCTTTATTTTCTGATGTCCATGTTAGTGTTTAGGAGAATAGTAGTGTGCAGCAGTGTAATAGGAAGGAGAGACTGCACTGTGTTCTATCTTTATTTTCCGATGTCCATGTTAGTGTTTAGGAGAATAGTAGTGTGTAGCAGTGTAATAGGAAGGAGAGACTGCACTGTGTTCTATCTTTATTTTCTGATGTCCATGTTAGTGTTTAGGAGAATAGTAGTGTGTAGCAGTGTAATAGGAAGGAGAGACTGCACTGTGTTCTATCTTTATTTTCTGATGCAATGTAAGTGTTTTGGAGAATAGTAGTGTGTAGTAGTGTAATAGGAAGGAGAGACTGCACTGTGTTCTATCTTTATGTTCTGATGTCCATGTTAGTGTTTAGGAGAATAGTAGTGTGCAACAGTGTAATAGGAGGGAGAGACTGCACTGTGTTCTATCTTTATTTTCTGATGTCCATGTTAGTGTTTAGGAGAATAGTAGTGTGTAGTAGTGTAATAGGAAGGAGAGACTGCACTGTGTTCTATCTTTATTTTCTGATGTCCATGTTAGTGTTTAGGAGAATAGTAGTGTGCAGCAGTGTAATAGGAGGGAGAGACTGCACTGTGTTCTATCTTTATTTTCTGATGTCCATGTTAGTGTTTAGGAGAATAGTAGTGTGTAGCAGTGTAATAGGAGGGAGAGACTGCACTGTGTTTTATCTTTATTTTCCAATGTCCATGTTAGTGTTTAGGAGAATAGTAGTGTGCAGCAGTGTAATAGGAGGGAGAGACTGCACTGTGTTCTATCTTTATTTTCTGATGTCCATGTTAGTGTTTAGGAGAATAGTAGTGTGTAGTAGTGTAATAGGAAGGAGAGACTGCACTGTGTTCTATCTTTATTTTCCGATGTCCATGTTAGTGTTTAGGAGAATAGTAGTGTGTAGCAGTGTAATAGGAAGGAGAGACTGCACTGTGTTCTATCTTTATTTTCCGATGTCCATGTTAGTGTTTAGGAGAATAGTAGTGTGTAGCAGTGTAATAGGAAGGAGAGACTGCACTGTGTTCTATCTTTATTTTCCTTTGTCCATGTTAGTGTTTAGGAGAATAGTAGTGTGCAGCAGTGTAATAGGAAGGAGAGACTGCACTGTGTTCTATCTTTATTTTCCTTTGTCCATGTTAGTGTTTAGGAGAATAGTAGTGTGTAGCAGTGTAATAGGAGGGAGAGACTGCACTGTGTTCTATCTTTATTTTCCTTTGTCCATGTTAGTGTTTAGGAGAATAGTAGTGTGCAGCAGTGTAATAGGAGGGAGAGACTGCACTGTGTTCTATCTTTATTTTCTGATGTCCATGTTAGTGTTTAGGAGAATAGTAGTGTGTAGCAGTGTAATAGGAAGGAGAGACTGCACTGTGTTCTATCTTTATTTTCTGATGTCCATGTTAGTGTTTAGGAGAATAGTAGTGTGCAGCAGTGTAATAGGAAGGAGAGACTGCACTGTGTTCTATCTTTATTTTCTGATGTCCATGTTAGTGTTTAGGAGAATAGTAGTGTGCAGCAGTGTAATAGGAGGGAGAGACTGCACTGTGTTCTATCTTTATTTTCCGATGTCCATGTTAGTGTTTAGGAGAATAGTAGTGTGCAGCAGTGTAATAGGAGGGAGAGACTGCACTGTGTTCTATCTTTATTTTCTGATGCAATGTAAGTGTTTAGGAGAATAGTAGTGTGTAGCAGTGTAATAGGAAGGAGAGACTGCACTGTGTTCTATCTTTATTTTCTGATGTCCATGTTAGTGTTTAGGAGAATAGTAGTGTGCAGCAGTGTAATAGGAAGGAGAGACTGCACTGTTTTCTATCTTTATTTTCTGATGTCCATGTTAGTGTTTAGGAGAATAGTAGTGTGTAGCAGTGTAATAGGAAGGAGAGACTGAACTGTGTTCTATCTTTATTTTCCTTTGTCCATGTTAGTGTTTAGGAGAATAGTAGTGTGCAGCAGTGTAATAGGAAGGAGAGACTGCACTGTGTTCTATCTTTATTTTCCTTTGTCCATGTTAGTGTTTAGGAGAATAGTAGTGTGTAGCAGTGTAATAGGAGGGAGAGACTGCACTGTGTTCTATCTTTATTTTCCTTTGTCCATGTTAGTGTTTAGGAGAATAGTAGTGTGCAGCAGTGTAATAGGAGGGAGAGACTGCACTGTGTTCTATCTTTATTTTCTGATGTCCATGTTAGTGTTTAGGAGAATAGTAGTGTGTAGCAGTGTAATAGGAAGGAGAGACTGCACTGTGTTCTATCTTTATTTTCTGATGTCCATGTTAGTGTTTAGGAGAATAGTAGTGTGCAGCAGTGTAATAGGAAGGAGAGACTGCACTGTGTTCTATCTTTATTTTCTGATGTCCATGTTAGTGTTTAGGAGAATAGTAGTGTGTAGCAGTGTAATAGGAGGGAGAGACTGCACTGTGTTCTATCTTTATTTTCCGATGTCCATGTTAGTGTTTAGGAGAATAGTAGTGTGCAGCAGTGTATTAGGAGGGAGAGACTGCAGTGTGTTCTATCTTTATTTTCTGATGCAATGTAAGTGTTTAGGAGAATAGTAGTGTGTAGCAGTGTAATAGGAAGGAGAGACTGCACTGTGTTCTATCTTTATTTTCCTTTGTCCATGTTAGTGTTTAGGAGAATAGTAGTGTGCAGCAGTGTAATAGGAAGGAGAGACTGCACTGTGTTCTATCTTTATTTTCTGATGTCCATGTTAGTGTTTAGGAGAATAGTAGTGTGCAGCAGTGTAATAAGAGGGAGAGACTGCACTGTGTTCTATCTTTATTTTCTGATGTCCATGTTAGTGTTTAGGAGAATAGTAGTGTGTAGCAGTGTAATAGGAGGGAGAGACTGCACTGTGTTCTATCTTTATTTTCCGATGTCCATGTTAGTGTTTAGGAGAATAGTAGTGTGCAGCAGTGTAATAGGAGGGAGAGACTGCACTGTGTTCTATCTTTATTTTCTGATGTCCATGTTAGTGTTTAGGAGAATAGTAGTGTGTAGTAGTGTAATAGGAAGGAGAGACTGCACTGTGTTCTATCTTTATTTTCCGATGTCCATGTTAGTGTTTAGGAGAATAGTAGTGTGTAGCAGTGTAATAGGAAGGAGAGACTGCACTGTGTTCTATCTTTATTTTCCGATGTCCATGTTAGTGTTTAGGAGAATAGTAGTGTGTAGCAATGTAATAGGAAGGAGAGACTGCACTGTGTTCTATCTTTATTTTCCTTTGTCCTTGTTAGTGTTTAGGAGAATAGTAGTGTGCAGCAGTGTAATAGGAAGGAGAGACTGCACTGTGTTCTATCTTTATTTTCCTTTGTCCATGTTAGTGTTTAGGAGAATAGTAGTGTGTAGCAGTGTAATAGGAGGGAGAGACTGCACTGTGTTCTATCTTTATTTTCCTTTGTCCATGTTAGTGTTTAGGAGAATAGTAGTGTGCAGCAGTGTAATAGGAGGGAGAGACTGCACTGTGTTCTATCTTTATTTTCTGATGTCCATGTTAGTGTTTAGGAGAATAGTAGTGTGTAGCAGTGTAATTGGAAGGAGAGACTGCACTGTGTTCTATCTTTATTTTCTGATGTCCATGTTAGTGTTTAGGAGAATAGTAGTGTGCAGCAGTGTAATAGGAAGGAGAGACTGCACTGTGTTCTATCTTTATTTTCTGATGTCCATGTTAGTGTTTAGGAGAATAGTAGTGTGCAGCAGTGTAATAGGAGGGAGAGACTGCACTGTGTTCTATCTTTATTTTCTGATGTCCATGTTAGTGTTTAGGAGAATAGTAGTGTGTAGCAGTGTAATAGGAGGGAGAGACTGCACTGTGTTATATCTTTATTTTCTGATGTCCATGTTAGTGTTTAGGAGAATAGTAGTGTGCAGCAGTGTAATAGGAAGGAGAGACTGCACTGTGTTCTATCTTTATTTTCTGATGCAATGTAAGTGTTTAGGAGAATAGTAGTGTGCAGCAGTGTAATAGGAGGGAGAGACTGCACTGTGTTCTATCTTTATTTTCTGATGTCCATGTTAGTGTTTAGGAGAATAGTAGTGTGTAGCAGTGTAATAGGAAGGAGAGACTGCACTGTGTTCTATCTTTATTTTCTGATGTCCATGTTAGTGTTTAGGAGAATAGTAGTGTGCAGCAGTGTAATAGGAGGGAGAGACTGCACTGTGTTCTATCTTTATTTTCTGATGCAATGTAAGTGTTTAGGAGAATAGTAGTGTGTAGCAGTGTAATAGGAAGGAGAGACGGGGGGGGGGGGGGGGAGTCAACATTAAAAGGGACTCTGTCACCTAAACATTGTTAAAAAACATAAAAAAAATATTGGAAAGGATCTGTACACTGTGCAAACAAATGTTTTAATTAAAAGAAAAACATGTTTTAAATCTGTCTGTGGAGTCTCCTGCTTATGACATCACTTGTGGCATGATATGCAAATAACACATTTCCTACTGAAATCCAGTTTATTTGCATATCAAGCCGCTGGTGATGTCACAAGCAGAAGACTCCACAGACACATATAAATCACACGTTTGTCCTAATTCAGGCATTTGCCTGCAGTTGTGCTAACACAAAATATAGATCATTTGCAATATTTCATTATTCTCTATTATTCTCTATATCCACAGAATAAACCATGTTTGATATAATCCCCTATATATTTTAGACAAAGCCACCAAATTGTGCAGTAATATTCTGTAGATTTTCGAAAAATATAGGAAATTGCATTATTTTATTTTTAATATATCTGTGTATATATTAGCAAGAGCTCCACTTCATTCAAACTACAGTGGCGTTTATTTCAGGGAAAACGATAATGATTTTACCTCCTGTCCCAGTTTTTGGGGAATTAAATGGTGTAAGGGTTATAGATATGTTGGAAAGAATGCTCTGGAAAGAAATGGTTCTAATGATTCCAGCACTGAGTGTCCTGCCTAACATCCAGCGGTGTGAGCCAAGGAGAGAAGGATTACACGCCCAGAAGGAATGAAAAAGAGAGGGGAGAAGCGAAAGTCCAGCAGGGTAACAGCAGAAAACGACATGAAAGAAATCGCACTCAGATCCAGCACGCACTTGGCTCGGATACTTTTTTTCCCCTTCATTGACTATTTTTGAAAAACTGCTGAGTGGATTTACAGCAGGAGAAGCCGAAGCCTTGGAAAGTTCTGTCCCATGCAGGGCCGATCGCCGCTAATGGCACACACAGGTTTGTTTGTAAGATCCTGGCTGGTGCTTGTCCCTTTAAAGTTAAATTCGCTAAAACCGAAACAGTTTTTACTGTACATATAGAGAATATAAAATGAGTGAAAGTGAGCCATACATTGCGCTAGCAAAACTGCAAGCAAATTCCTAAATTAGGAGAAAAATGGGTTTTAAATGTGTCCGTGGAGTCTCTTGCTTATGACATCATCCAGTGGCAGACTAAGGGGGGCAGGGGGTGTTTGCAGAAGTAACCGCACCTCCGTTCGCAAGTCCCCAAGTGAATAAGAAGCAGTGTCGAGGAACTAAGCTTCGCCGACAATGCACATATCACCTCACTTAATTCCTCCCTCCTCAATTCTGCGCGTGACATCATGCGCAAAGGTCAGAGGGAGGGGGAGACAGAAGCGCAGGAGCAGTCCCGCAGCAAGGTAAAAAAAAATGATGTCTGTGTGTGTGTCAGAGTGACTCTGTGTGTTTAAGTGTGAGTCTGTGTGTGTTAGTGTGAGTCTGTGTATGTAAGTGTGACTGTGTGCAAGTGTGAAGCTTGTGTGTAAATGGTGTAAATGTTATGGTGTGTGTGTGTGAATAAGTGTGTGTGAGTGTGACTTTGTGTGTAAGTATGAATCTTTGTCTCTGTAAGTGTGACCGTGAGTCTATGCGAGACTCAAGCTTACACACACAGACACACACTTATATGCATAGGGTGGGGGGGGGCGGGTGCCAAAGGCACAGGGCCTGGCGTGGGTGCAAAGTGCTCTAGGTATACCCCCGACATCACCTGCAAATAACTGATTTACAATGGGAAATGTATCATTTTTATATCAGGCCGCTGGTGATGTCATAAGCAGGAGATTCCACAGACACATTTAAAACACATTTTTCTCCTAATTTAGGCATTTGCTTGTAATTCCACTAACACAAGGTATATATCATTTTCAATGAATTTTATTCTCTACATGCACAGTAAAAACAATGTTTGGGTGATACAGTATACTTAAGGTGACATAGCCGAGCTCTCTCCCTCCTTTTCAAACTTTAAAAAGTCGCTCAAAACTCATCAGGCTTACTACCCAACCCACTAGAATACTTTTTACCTCTCGCACTTTTCATTCTGTCTCACACTCTCCTTGTGTCTCTCATGTCCCCCATCCCCTCTAGAATGTAAGCCTGCGAGCAGGGCCCTCTACCTCATGTTTTAGTCTGAAAATGTTTTTGTCTAATTTTGCTTGTAACTCCCTTCTTATGCTCTGTACCAAGTGCTGCCTAAATTTGTTCTCTATATTTTTGGTCCCGAGTGCCCAATTTTTGACCGACACAAATTTGCAGACCATAAAGTGCCAACACCGCATACTCACACATACGTCCATACACACTTATACTCATACTCTCACACACACACACACTTATACTCATGCGCACACATTTATACTCACACACACACACACTCATACTTATACTCACACACACTCATACTTATACTCACACACACTCATACTTATACTCACACACACACATATACCCAAACACACACACACTCATACTCATACACACACACACACACTTCAAGTATAACACACACACACACACTCATACACACACACACACTTATACTCATACTCACACACTTATACTCACACACACACACTTATACTCACACACACACCTATACTCACAAACGCACACACACATACAGGTTCAGCTCTCACCGGTAATCTGCTCCGTTGTCCTGGAGGCTCAGACATCAGTGTAATAGACGGCATACACATACACTTATGCTCATGCTTATACTCATACTCACACACACACACTTATACTCATGCGCACACATTTATATTCACACACACACTCATACTTATACTCACACACACTCATACATATCCTCACACATATACCCAAACACACACACACTCATACTCATACACACACACACACTTATACTCATACTCGCACACACTTCTACTCATACAGACACTCATACACACTTATACTCATACACACACTTATACTCATACACACACACACTTATCCTCACACACACACTTATACTCACAAACGCACACACACATACAGGTTCAGCTCTCACCGCTTATCTGCTCCGTTGTCCTGGAGGTGCAGACATCAGTGTAATAGACGGGCGCCAACACCGCATACTCACACACGCTTATACTCATACACACACATGTTCATACACATACACACTTATACTCATACTCACACACACACACTTATACTCATGCGCACACATTTATACTCACACACACTCATACTTATACTAACACACACTCATACTTATACTCACATACACTCATACTTATACTCACACACACTCATACACACACATATACCCAAACACACACACACACTCATACACACACACACACTTATACTTGTACAGACACACACACACTTATACTCATACTCACACACACTTATACTCATAATCATACAGACACTCATACACACACACACACACACACACACACACTTATACTCATACACACACACTTATACTCATACACACACACTTATACTCACACATACACTTATACTCACACACACATACAGGTTAAGCTCTCACCGGTCAATCTGCTCCGTTGTCCTGGAGGTGCAGACATCAGTGTAATAGACGGGCGCCAACACCGCATACTCACACACGCTTATACTCATACACACACACGTTCATACACATACACACATTTATACTCACACACACACTCATACTTAAACTCACACACACTCATACTTATACTCACACACACTCATACTTATAGTCACACACACTCATACACACACATATACCCAAACATACACACACTCATACTCATACACACACACACACACACACTCACACTTATACTTGTACACACACACACACTTATACTCATACTCGCACACACTTATACTCATACAGACACTTATACACACACACTCATACTCATACACACACACACTTATACTCACACACACACTTATACTCACACACACACTTATACTCACACACACACACACACATACAGGTTCAGCTCTCACCGGTAATCTATTCCGTTGTCCTGGAGGTGCAGGCATCAGTGTAATAGACGGGCGCTGCCGGTCACCTGCTTCTTCTCCAGATGATTCACAGAACGCGCATGTGCCAATCATCTGGAGAAGAAGCAGATGACCGGCGGCGCCCGTCTATTACACTGATGTCTGTACCTCCAGGGCAACGGAGCAGATAAGCGGTGAGAGCTGAACCTGGCCGCGTGCCACAGCTGAGGGCTCGGCGTGCCAGTAGTAGCACGCGTGCCATAGGTTCGCCACCGCTGTTCTATGCTGTCCTATTGTTTTTGGTACCAAAAGACGGTAGGATAGCATAGAGCCTCCAACTTTTAACAGCTCATTGCGGCATTAGCGGCAGTATCTCACCTGTCAGATGAGGCCACTTTGAGCAGCCTCAGATTAACCCAGAAAATGTAGTGAGCACCGGCTACATTTGACTAATTTGCGGGTTCGAGCACACCTCTGTGACGTCACAAGTGACGTCGGGATGACTCATGTTCTTTTTTGTCAGGCCAGACGGTGTCTCTGAAATTGTGTCCCTGTCTAGAGATCACCTTGTGATTGGGGCAAGGATAAAAAAACTGCATCACAAAGGGTTTAAACTCCACTATGAATGTCTGTGGTGTCTTCTTCTTATGACAGCACTTTTTGGCTTGGTATGCAAATGACACCTCTCCTTTTTGTACTCAGTTAATTTGCATAGTGAGCCACTGGCGATGCTATAAACAGGAGACAAACACATTCATAGTGGGGATTAAAGCACATTTTCTCTTAATCTATGCATTTGCTTGCAATTCCGATAACACGATATACAGCTGGTTTAGCATCGTCATACATCTTTCGTATTCACAGTATGAATACAAAAGTATAACAATGTTTAGATGACAAAGTTCTTTTAAGCTTAGTGTTGGGGGGTCGGTTTTTGATTTTCGCATTTTGTGCGTTTTCCTGTTGTCTGGCTGGAGCGGGAACATTGCACGTATTCGCCTGTTCCTCAGCAGAGAGACTGCCAAAATACTAGTGCACTCGCTTGTGATCTCTCGTTTTGACTACTGTAATACCCTCTCAAAAGTCTTCCTTCATGCTCATCTTTCTCCCCAGCAATCTGTTCAAAATACAGCTGCCAGGCTCATCTTTCTCGCTCTTCGTTCCAATTTGTCTGCTCATCTCTGCAAAGCCCTACGCTGGCTTCCCATATGCGCTAGGATAAAATTCCTCAGCCCCTCCCTACATTGCCTCCTTCATTAACGGATACCACCCTGCCCGACCCATGCGCTCCTCAAATGGACTCACTATCTCCTCCAACCTCACCTCCTCTTCCCACTCCCGCCTGCAAGAATTTGCCTGAGCTGCAAGTTCTCTATGGAACTCCCTTCCCCAGAGCATGCAGCTCTCTCCCTCTTTCTCAAACTCCACTCCCCTCTTTAAAGTTCCCTGCTACTCATCCTACTAAAATACACCTTAATTAACCTCTAGCCAATCCCACCTAGCTCTCACTGTCCTCAAACACTGTTAGGAATAGGAATCATCCAACTCATCCAACTAGAACACTCATAATTAATCTCTGGCCAAACCTTTCCTAGGTCCAACCATCCCTCGTAAGGTTACTATCATCACCTCCTTCACGCCCTTAAGGTGTCTCATGTCCCCCACTCCCTCTCTCTACTTCATGTATCAGTCCTTTATTGTTCAGCTAATATAGTAAGTAGTGCCCCCTCTATGCTCTGTATCTAGTGCTATGTAAAATGTTGGTGATTTATAAATAAATGTTAATGCAATGTGTTACAGTTTGGGGGCATAGTGGCACTTGCCTGCTCTAGCTGACAGTATGAATGAAAACCAAAGACTGTTTATTAATTACGATAAAACAAACTGGTTTCTGGTACAATATTCGTTGGAACCTTGGAAAGACAGGCGTGCTATTGTGAAGGACTTTCTGGAATTCCCTGTCACGGACATCCAAAGGCACTTTCTTTAGAACTTTTGGAAAACAGTGGATCCTGTTTACACTGGCATTTGATTAATGTGAAATAATCTCTGCAGTCTCACACAGCCTCTTGTTCATGTGTTTATTAGTTTACTCTTGTCTTTCCTCTTGTGTGGATATTTAATGGTGCCTTTTTTTTCCCTAGTGCTTTTATTGAAAGGCAAAAATATATATATTTTTGCCACTGTTTTCTTACTTGTTCCTTAATAGCCATCCCTCTTCAACACACTACCCGAATTACAACTGTATTGATGTTTTTATCCTGAACGTGTACCTTAACTCCGCCTACTTTTCCATTCATGCATATTTATGCATGCGCTGACATTTTTTTTGGGGTGGCGGTGGGGGAGACAGTTACATTTTACATTCCTACAAAGGTTGTGCCAAACATTGTTCAGGGAGCACAATGAACTTTGGGAAAATGTAATAGTTTTCTGGGGACTTTCACAAACCTTGCCATGGACACTGCAGTCTTTGTAAGGACACTCTGCCTATTCTAGGATCCCCTCCTTGATTAACTACTTGGTTCCTTCTGGACTCCCTTGCATTTTACTTTCTGCAGGGGAGCAGGTAAAAGTTATTTGTGTCCAACAAAATAATGGCAGTCCTGGCAACCCTAGTTGTACAAACTGTACACAGACAGTGCAGTGTAAGGCTCCTGTGTAGCATAAGAATGCACAACAGTCCTGCTCTGCATTGAAAGGACCTACTATAGAGACTCTTGTTTGATGTCACACTGAGCTCTATCTCTGTCCTGCTCTTTACGACAGAGGTAGAGATCAGCGAAACAGGTGGATCAAGACTGCAGTCCTGATCTAATTCTACGGTTTCTGCAACACCCGAGAATGCCTACTACACATGTGCAGCATTGTGGGTACACGTGATAGCGCTGTCACTCTGACCTCCCAAGCTCCACCCCCTAGTGTCCCTATTCACCGGGGGGTAGATCTTGGGAGGTATAATATTGCAAATATAGCTATCATTTTGTATAATTAGTTTTTTTTTACTTTTTGAAGAACTTTCAAATACTTTTCTACTCATAGAGCTGAGACAGAGGGCCAGCAGTCTGTACAAACCTGTGCATAAGTTAAACCTATTTAGAATACAGATATTTATATCTTTAAAATGCATACTTTTGTTTTTATATAACTATTTAACTTTAATATGCAAAAAAAAGGGTAGGTTGATTTCAAGTCAGAGTGGTCCTTTAGATGTAGTTCGGTTTGTAAATCTCTTATTTGAATATTGTATTAATTATTTTATTTTTATTTTTTTAACAGAAGCAATTCCATAATCACACTGCTCTGTACTCTCAGACTGATTCCACATCCATTGTCTTGTCTCCTCCTCAGTATGGGAACAATCTAATCTATCACAGACTTGTAAGTGACATCACAAGATGGTATCAGGGTGGGCAATACATATCTGCTACACATCTGGGAATTTGACAGGTTTCATGCAGGTGCTTAGATATCAAGGCTTCCACTCCAGAAGCAGGATTTGTCTCTACTCGGCTATATTTAATTTTAGTGGGGGCCCCACCTGCTGCTGGCAGGCTGGTTACAAAATGTGGCTTGAGGCCAATATTAAGTCTATGGAGGCAATAGCATGGCCGGTAATTTCTTTTTAAGAAACGGTAACAACCCAACTGGTAACCCCTCTCTCACCGCAGTGGTCCAGCTCATTCTGGAGGCCCCTGTGATGGTAGCAGTCTGTGACTCATGGGGACACCAGGGTTAATTGTATTTGTAGGTTTAAAACAGATTGTGTTTGATTGTTCTTTATCCCAATAATGCCATTGATGTTTGTTGGTATTGATTCCCGTGTGTAATGTCATTATGTTGAAGTGTTACTTTTTTTTTTATTGTGGTGTGAACTATGTTATCTCAGGATGGTGCCTCATTATTTTCCTACAAGATGTAATTAAGCTTATGTTACCTTTGTGTAGATTTACCCTCCTCCCACTGTTTCCCTGTATATAAGTTGGTCTGTCTTGTAATAGAGCAGAAGCCTTTCCCAAGAGTTTGCTGTCCATTCTAGGGTTGCCACCTTTTCTTCAAGAAAATACTGGCCATGCTACTGCCTCCATAGACTTAGCATTGGGGTCAAGACAATTTTTTAATGGCCTGCCGGCCATTGAGCTTATTACTTGGCAGCCTTTGTAAAGGCTGCACTTGGAGGCAGAGGGGTCGATACCTGCCTCCCTCTCCAGCGGGCAGAGGACTCTGTGATTACCCTGGCTACCAGCTACTGCCCCTTCAGCCTCATTTTGTAAAGTCCCACTACTGAGACCAGCATCCTGGGGGAGATATAGTCACTGACTTGACCCCGGACTCAGCAACATTCCCCTTAAGGATGATACAACTAGAGGAGAGGCTGCTCTAGGGTTCCGAGGCTGATCTAGGGTTCCGAGGCTGATCTAGGGTTCTGTATCATCACAGCCACCTCCTACCAGTGAGCACCATTACCTTCCTATCCCCAGAAGTAGTCTCCATTCTTTTTTCAAACACTCTGGGGCATAATTCACTGAAAGGGGAGTACATTTAGTTTTAAACTATGCAGGGACAAACTGGTGAGTTTGATTAGTGAGGGGAAACTCACCAGGTTTGTCTCTGCACAATGTATAGTTAAATGAGTGTAATGAAATGTTTAGCTCACCTCAACTCACCTTTTAGTGAACAGAAACCTGCATTTCTTAGTTGCTTGCTTGTCTTTTAGACATGGGATCCTTTAAGTCTTTTTTACTCAAGAGCTCTTAAAAAAAAAAAACTACAACTGAAGCCATGAAAGTTAGAGCCTCTGCTCTGAATCACCATGGTGAATCCCCCCATACCTCTCAACATTTCCCCTCCATCAACGTAGGATGCTTGGGATGGGTAGTGTTATGGCAACATGTTGTCATGGTAGTGCTGTTACTCAAACCTCTTTTCTTGTGCATTAATCATTCTGCAGTGTCCCATACACCGGATAATTAAAATGGGGACTGCAGAATACCAGCCAGTTGGATGGATACGTGGTCAGAGGGGACACAGTGACTTTCTGCAGTGCCAACAAAATTACATTTTCATTTGGGCCCAAGGAGCTTCCTTCAGGGATAGGCAAAGCCTATGGGTGTCAGTGGCAAGGTCACATAGGTGAAGGTCCATAAAGCATCCTTAAAGTATAGTCCAGTAAATGTCCACCTCAAATCATGTTGGGGCCTACGCCTGCTTCTTTCCACACGTTATTGAGAAGATGAACTACTCTCTGTAGAAAGAAAAAAAATACTTGCTCCTTTTTAAGCCATGACCAAGGGCTACACGAACAAAAAGGCCAAAAGACGTTGTATAGAGCTGGGTCTGATTCACCCAACTTTATTAATGCTTTTTATCTTGAACATAGAAACATCAGAAGATAAATTAAATGCTTGAATCAACGCCAATTTTGCTTCCAACCCCACAGTTGACTGAACGCATTGTACGGGTATTTCCTGTAGGGATATGTCCCCCCCTCCCCCTCTTTATCTTAAATCACTCACTCTATAAACATATACAAGTGTTCCAAACAGCCCATGGTGTGAGGGATTCGTGAATTCCAAGCCAAGTGCCGACTGCCTTGTTTCCATTCACAAAGTATAAAAAGCCAGCTTTCTTAACCAAACATGCTGGTAGTGAGCATAGATAAGGGTATTTTGACTAGGTATCATGGAGGAATGTAGAGAATACATTTTTAATCAAATAATGGAGGAATGTATAGAATAATTTTTTTTAATGAAATCATGGAGGAATGTATAGAATAATTTTTTAATCAAATCACGGAACCATATTTTTGAAATGTAAGTGAATTAAATTGAATTTCCATAATTTAGATATGATGGCTATTAATAGAATTGGATCAGGAAATGGACACAGATAAAAATCACTGTTTTGCAGTGTGGCTTAGGAGACAGTTCTACCTATCTTGTTTTCTGTGTGTCGTACAGGTTTCTAATATGTGGATACCTTAAACCAAATTCTATGAAAAATGGACCGACATTCTATCTCGTAGGAAGAGCAGTATGGATTCCTCCACATGTCATATGATGGAGCACTAAGAGGTCTGCTCAGACAGTGTGTCTTTAAAAGGGATGGGCACCATTGCTTATGGTGGACATTTACCGAGGTTTGTGGCATAAAATGTAGTGAAGGTTGAAGCACCTTCACAAATCTTGCCGTGGACACTGGTGACTCTTGTCGAACACTTTGCCTATCCCAGATCTTTAATGAGATATCACTTCCTCGAACTAGAGCAAGATTCCATATTTGGTTGCCCTAGGGTGGCCAGTCCAGTTGCAGTGGTGACCCCTGTAGGGGGGTATGGTGGACAGTGTGGGAATTATTTATCTATCGATGTTACAAACTGAGATTTTGTATACAGGAAAATTCATGATATAAAAGTACATATTGATACAAAATGCTTTAATTAGGTAACTTGGAAATAAGCCTAGTTAAGTATTTTTATGCCTTATTTTCTGTTTATAATTAGCTATTATGTAACCATTTTTAAATGTTACTTCCTGTAAAAATACATAACTTTAATTTAATCAGCCATTCTTGTGATAGCACTTAGAAAACCAGATAATTGGTGATAAAGTTCCATCTTTCACTAAAGTATTCATAATGTTATTACGAAACACATGACGGGGATAAAGAAAGACATCAGAAGGGATATTTTCAGCCCGGCAGGCAACTGGAATTAGTACTGCAAATTTAGCAAATACCTCACAACTTCCAAATTCTGAAATAAGGAACATGTAATGGAAATGGATCCATCTACAATGGTTTATGTTCCATCGTCCAATATGATGGTGGCAAAGTTTCTTTTGTAAGAAGAGCTCAGCTGGCTATGGATAAAGCAGAGTTTCATCTTTACACAATCTTACTTTTTTTTAATGTATTATACAGGGCCAGATGTTGTTCTTGCAGAAGGGACTCGCCTAGTTTGTCCCTGTACAAGATATAGATAGGCCAGGGACATAGAGTGTTCATCCTGTCTCTGGAACTCACTTTGACCATCCAGCTATCCCTCTCACTGTCAAGCTCCAAAAAGTCACTGAAAACTCAGCTCTTCAAAGAAGCTTGCACTTCATCCAACTAGAACAACCATTAAAACCCCTCTGAACCATCTAGCTGTCACCGCCATCCCATGAACTACTATTGCCACAACCTTCTTGCCCAGTGCTGTATTTACCGCGAGGCATCCTAGGCGACAGCGCCCCCCAGCACTGGAAAAAAAAAAAATCAAAAAAAAAAAAAATCAAAAAAAAAAACCTGGCCCTTTAAAAAACAAACAAACCCCACCGCGCTTGCAGGCAGAGACGGAGGTGAGAGGGGATCGCAAGATCCCCCCTCACCAACGCTCTGCCTGCCAGGCTGCACGGGGAGCCGAACAGGCAGCACAGAGAAACCTCCGTGCTGCCTGTTCGGCTCCCCGTGCAGTGTGCCGACACGGAAGTGCCGACAGGTCACGTGACGGGCGCGCCGACGTCATACGCGCGCCCGGTCACGTGACCTGTCGGCACAATCGCCGGGAAGCCGAACAGGCAGCATGGAGGGACCATGCTGCCTGCCTGCCAGGGAAAGGTAAGTGCTGATGGGAGACTGTGTGTGTGTGTGTGTGAGTGACTGAGTGTGATGGGAGTCAGAGTGTGTGTGATGGGAGACTGTGTGTGACTGAGTGTGATGGGAGTCAGAGTGTGTGTGATGGGAGTCAGAGTGTGTGTGATGGGAGACAGTGTGTGTGACTGAGTGTGATGGGAGTCAGAGTGTGTGTGATGGGAGTCAGAGTGTGTGTGATTGGAGACAGTGTGTGTGAATGAGTGTGATGGGAGTCAGAGTGTGTGTGATGGGAGACTGTGTGTGTGTGTGTGTGTGTGTGTGTGTGTGACTGAGTGTGATGGGAATCAGAGTGTGTGTGATGGGAGACAGTGTGTGTGACTGAGTGTGATGGGAGTCAGAGTGTGTGTGATTGGAGACAGTGTGTGTGACTGAGTGTGATGGGAGACAGTGTGTGTGACTGAGTGTGATGGGAGTCAGAGTGTGTGTGATGGGAAACAGTGTGTGTGACTGAGCGTGATGGGAGACTGTGTGTGACTGAGTGTGATGGGAGTCAGAGTGTGTGTGATGGGAGACAGTGTGTGTGACCTGTGTGTGATGGGAGTCAGAGTGTGTGTGATGGAAGACAGTGTGTGTGACTGAGTGTGATGGGAGTCAGAGTGTGCGTGATGGGAGTAGGAGTGTGTGACTGAGTGTGATGGGAGTAGGAGTGTGTGACTGAGTGTGATGGGAGTGTAAGCTTGATGTGAGTCTGAATGATGGGGCATGTCTTAGGTGTGTAAAGTGGGTGTGCAGCTTGGTGTGCCTAGGGCAGCACAAAATCAAGATACACCACTGTTCTTGCCCTTTCGCTCTTATATCTCCCTAGGAATTGTCCGTGTGTGTATTGAGTCACAGGGAGAAAAGCGCAATAAAAAACATATGTTATTTGGATCGATCCACTAAAATCTTGGAATTTTGGAATTAAAAATTCAGCAACCTCCCACCAGGTCAGGACCTCACAAAATTAAATTCACCAAGCATATATTCAAGTTTGAGATGTGGTTAAGGTGTGTGAAATGGGGAGGAGTGAGGTTAAACCTTTCCATGGTCCATCTCTCGACTGTGACTTATTCTGAAAAACCTTCCCCCATTGCAATAAATGGGTGCCAGTATTTAATGGGTGCGGTAAAAATAATTTCCACCCCCGTTAAATTAAATAACCTAACCTTACTGCACCTGTTAAAAAAAATACAACCCCATTTGAATACCAGGGTTGGGGGCTGATGAAATAGCCATCTAATAAAAATTGGGGCCAGGGGCTTGCCAGGAGACGCTTGCCTCCCCGTATATGTAACGACCATCCAATGACTCCCCTGAAATCAATGGGGAAAGTGGCTGGCCCATATTTGTAATGGGGCCAGGGGATACACAAGATGCCTCCATGCCCATATGAGTAACAGGGCTGGGCAAAATGCTCCAGCGATAATGCCCATGGACTCTTAATAATGAATGGGGGCAGGGGGCTGGCAAAGTGAATATAGTTTAGTGAATAGCTCAATGTGGTCGACTTGGGAGGTTGAATTTTATTTTTACACCAAGGCAAATGTCACCTCCTTGAGAGTAAGTTGAATTTGGGAATTGATGCATAAATGCATGTAATAGGAGAAGGAGAAGGTTATGTATTCTTTTTTTTTATTATTATTTATTTGGTTTTCTCAATGCAATTATATTTATCAATCATTGCAAGCTCACACTTTTCTATAAATTTGCATTATAAATACAGACTTACAAAGACCTACAGACAAAACATTACATAGAATTTTACAGAATATTTACAGCTTATTTTTCTGATACGGGGTGGTGACCGGGGGCTGAATGGGTCAAGTCTCTACTCAGCTGTGTTCCCTCCCTGTCCCTGGGTCTTCCCTTATAGTTTCTCTATCCACTTTTGCCATTCAATCCAATTTCTCTTATATCTTGTATGTTGTCTCAAGAAACCTGCCTCCATTTTCCATTGGTAGGGAATTTATGGGGCTATTTTTTTCCCATGTGGGTTGCTCTGATGTCTTCCAAGCTCTAGCTATAGAGAGGTGTGTGGAGGAGATAATCCATAGGGGTATATTTTAAAGCTATACCAGTTAGTTCAACTATTTTATTTTCCACACTTTTCCATAATGTCTGAATCCCATGACACTACCACCATATGTGTATGTATGAGCCATCCTCTTTCCCACATCTCCAGTATATTGGGGAGGTCTGATTATACTTCCTCATCAAGTTTACTGGGACTAAGTACCATTGGTTGATCATTTTGTAGAAAGTCTCGACCAATGAAAGGCAGTGGACTGCCCGTTTCACCTTAAGGACTGACAAACACCATTCCTGGGTTTCAATTGATACATTTAAATCTCTATTCCATTGTCTAACAGCTGGTATATTCATCTTTATTATATTGAAGCCTAGTATGTCCGTAAGATCCCTTAGATGGTTGTTGATTCTGTTTTTTATAGTGCTTGTTGTAGAAATTCTATACTACAATACAAATGATTTAACTCTAGTGTACTTGAATATATCTTTCGGGGTTATTTTGAATTGATCCTGCATTTGCTGAAAGGATTTGACTGTATCTATAATCATTGCATTCCCTATATTTTTTGTGCCATTTCTCATCCAAGTATTCAGGTTTATATTTTCCATATGATCAGTTATAGTATGAAGCCTTTTATTCCCATCCTCTTTTTAATTTTGACCCCAAACTGCATTAAATGATACGTGATCATACTCAATTTTGAAAGTTCTGCATTCTAATACACCATCAATAGACTTTGTTCAGCCAGCAGGGTCAACCCAGCCCTTCATCCTTATGAAGTTGCTAAAATGAGGACCATACACTGGGTAATAGTAACATCCCCTAGATATTAATATTAAAAAGTAACCTCATGCATGAAAACCAGATAACTTAACCTCCCTAATTAAACACGGATCATTAGTTCACACTGGGCAGACTAGATGGGCCGAATGGTTTTTATCTGTAGACACATTCTAAGGGGGTCATGTACTTAGTGGGGAAAAAAAGTAGGTAAAACATGAGTAAGGAGCAATTTGCGACTATTTGTAACATTCTGAGCTTTTTTCCCTGATTTGCGTCCCTTCTGTTTATTTTTATTTGGCGTGCATGTTTCCGATTGCGATAATAAATTGCGATTATATTTGCGCACGCTAAAGAGCTTTGCGAATATTTTGTGAAACATAATTCTTATTTACGTGTGAAAATTACACTTAGCGCTATCAAAAGAGGTAGAAAAAATATTCGTAAAATTGTCTGTTTTTATTGGCAATTTGCGCGTATGTACTATTTGAGTGTTAAATCTTTAGTACATTGCAATAGGAGCAAAGCAGAAAAATAGTTTTGCACATAAAATATATTTGCGTTCTTTTAGTACATGCCGCTCTTAGTTTCTAAATTAGATTAAAGTAATAATGATATTCCAAGTTTTGTTTTTAAGCAAGTTGCATGTCATTCTCGTTTACCAAACCGTGTGGCAAAATTCATAATGATAAAGCAGGAAGAAAAAAAAAAAAAACGTGTGTCAACTATTTTTCAATACGAGGGGATTATGTGCATTTTCATTTTGAAAAGCGAGTGAAAGCATGGGATAGTGGTCTAGAATGAAAATGAAAGAATGGCGATTCATGCGTGTAAATATTGTTTTCGCTACATAAACCAAGCTATTGTCTGCCAGGTTAATGTCTGGTAGGCTACGTGCGTGTCGGAGGTACGGGGCCCCATAAGAGGAAGCCTTTGGGTGGGAGATTGAAGTCATGGCATCTGCGCTAATACATTTAAAATGTTCTATTATTTTCCTTATGGGGAAAGTGTCCTCACAGGGTTATCAGGCTATATACATCTCTCATTCACTATAATAATAGATAAATAAAAATAACAACAAAAAAAAAAACCAATGAACATAAAATCCAGGCTTAAAAATGAAATACATATTTAAGCTCACAGTTGAAACAAAGACATGCATTCATTTTTTAGGACTTTGGTACCTAACTTTGTATGAAATCACCCACCTAATATTGACAAAAAGTCAATACTTCAGCTATTAACCCCTTAGTGACAAGACATTTTCACCTTGACTTTCCCTTGGTGACAATGGCTGTTTTGACATTTCTAGGGTGTTTGTGTTTAGCTGTAATTTTTTTCTTTCTCACATACAGTACCCACACAAATTATGTGTTGTTTTTATCGTCATAAGAAGGGCTTTCATTAGATACCATTATGTTCATCATATCTTATAATTTACTACAAAAAAAATCATAAAATATGATGAAAAATTTTAAAAAACCCACTTTTTCTAACTTTGACCTAAAATATAATTTACACAAATAAAATCATTAAAAAAGACCCCGTCTAAATAGTTTCTAAATGTTGTCCCGAGTTCAAAAATATGCATGTTTCCATATTTTTCGGTATTTTTTTGCGAGTTATGGGGCAAAAATAGTGTTTTTTGGTTTTTTCCTATATTGATCTTTTGACCCCAACCCGAACCCAAAATTTAACCCTAACACTAAATTTAACCCCAACTCTAATCCTTTTTATATCCCTTAATATTTTTTAACTTTAATTTAATTTTAACCCTATCCCTTATGCTAAAAAATATTTAATTTTAACCCTTTAGGCTAATATAGCTAAATAACCTGTTTTTATTTAATTAAATATGTATTTTAATTATTTTCCATTGCAATGCTACTAAACTACCACTAGGGGTAGTCAAGTAGCATATTCAGAGCGACGGAAGTGAAGTTACTTTCACTTCCGAAGCTCAGACCGGCAGAGGACTTAGCCATATTGACGGAGCAGCATGCTCCGTCAATATGGCTCCCCACGATCGCTCCGTGGAGCGGTCGTGGGGGTCCCAAAATAGAAATATCGGTGCTGGCTATTGCCTCGATGTCGAGGCAATAGACCAGCACTGTTAAAGCGGTTTTCGCGATCCTTCTCGCGAACCGCTTCATTCACTGCAGGACGTGCCAGACACGTCCTTTGTCATTAAGGGAGATTCTCCCAGGACGTGCCTGGCACGTCCTTTGTCGGCAAGGGGTTAAATCAAGTGTTGAGTTTGCATAATCCTGAACATACAGCTCTGTATGTGGATCAAAATTTAAGGAGGGACTAAACCTTCTATATGATCTTTTAATCACACAGAAGGCTACATCATGGAGATTGTAACCTGGCCTACCAGTCTGATTGATGTGCTGAGTTCTATGATGTCAAATGCACCTCCAGTTAAAGAGGAGATGAGACTACAGCCTCCCAAGTGATAGGCCATGTGGATATGCTCCATGACATGAAAGCCCCTTGTCCTTGACTTTGCAACAACTTAGGGACACTATCTTTTAAACGATGCTCAATTAAGTTGAGCCCAGCTAAAATCGAAGATGGGGAGTGGTCAAACAGCCTGCCCAATGAGAGGGTACATACTCTGGAGCGATTGACAAGGTTTTTTTTGCTGCCTTGCATCATTACAGGGAGAATCCGGAACTTCAGAGCAGAAGTAAAAAAAAAAAAAAATGGGACTGTTCCACTTTAAGAGAGAATTAGCAGGAGAAAAGGCGTTGGTTGAACTGTTACCCGTTTTTGATTTAGAATACAGCAGCACTACCTTCATCCGTGATAGAACTAAGAATTCTAGCTATAGAACAGATGTTATTCCCACCTTTAAAAACATATAAAATAATACCAGGTTGAGGCTATAACAACCAAACTCTTTTTATTTTGCAAAAGGTATTGGATCATTGCCCACTAAGCTTTCAAGCCATAGAAATGGCTGTGGTTTACGACTTAAAGTGAAACCTGCGTTAGATATCTGCTTTTGAGCGATGGATAAATGCAGTCGAAATCTCAGCAGATGTGAAATAAACTAGACCCATCTGAAATCACAACCATTGCCAGAATACATCTTTTGGAGAGAGCCAGATGGTCATTCCATTGGCAAAAAGAGATTTGCGAACAGGAAGAAGGCATAACGTATAAAACTTTAAAGCCTGATCTAATTTAGTCACAATCATGGCTGATACTAACGGTCTACGGTCACTAGAGAACTGACAGGCTCAGTTGCCTGTTTGTGCTGGTCCAGCCTTGCAGCAGGAAGCAACTTCCTGCATGCCGATAAGACAGCTAGCTGATTAGCTGACAAAAGAACCTTGCTGGATGACGTAATCCTTCCCATTTTGCCTCCATCCCACTCATATCCTCGGACCCTTTTATTCTAAAATTGTTAGCTATGCTACATTAAAGGGGGACATGAAAAAAAAAACTATAGAAAAAAAGGAAACAAAAAGATTTATACTGAATGAAAGAAAGGCCCAGGTTGTTTCAAAAACTGCAGGTATATTTTGTAGAATGGTTGCACTATAATTATCAAGCATGATGTCTATTTATGATATTTACTACAAGTTAGGAAAAGTTCCTCCCAGAGCAAAATAGCATAGATGTCTTAAACAAAGGGTAATTGAATGGGTAAACCTCTAGGTGTGTACTTGGACATGGTTCAAATGTAACCATTTTCAAAAATTTGAAATATTAAATATGAAAAAGTCATATTTCCATCAAGCCAAGAGTTGAAGCCAAGAGGCTTGCTATAAGTTGTATATAATTAAAGATGAACATTTTGAAGGGAAAGTGTTCTACTATTAACAGACACAAACGTCAGGTTTTCAAACTGTAAAACATAACTGGATAATCTAAAAACTGAATAACTGGATAATCTAAATCTGTATATTTTCCAAGAGAGGTGAAAACCCCCATCAATTCCATCATATTTGAAAAAAGCTTGAAAGGGAAGAGCACGTGTTGTTCAAATGAATCCTTAAATCTTAAAGGACCACTACAAACTGAAAATGATCTACCTTTTTCATACATATTAAAGTTCAATAATTATAAGTATGTATTAAAAATAATTAAACTAAACTAAACTATTTTATTATTCTTTCCCTATCTATTACTGACCAGGCGTACCATCATATATGTATAGCAGGACTGAACTATATAAGAGTTGAACACCTTCCAGAATAGTAAATAATATACTAAGGAGTGTGCCTCTAACAGACTCAGCAAAACTGATTGCATCTGAACAAGCTAACAACAGCAATCAACTATTACAGTGTCTAAAAATGATTGTGTGTGTATTCATCAAATCGGACATGATAGCCTCCAGAATGCTCTCTGTGCTTACGCTAGCTGTTACACAGTGCCAGTGGATGGCTCTTAAAATCATTTTTTTGCTGTGCAAGTTAATAATGAAGCTGAATTATGTCAATGGCACAATGCTTCCATAGCTCATCTTACGCACTTTGCCAACAAGATGGAATTTGAGTTGGTCCAGACACGGAGCTGAACATACTATGTGTAAAGGCCCCCAGTGAAAAACGTGAAAGAAAGGGTGAGGGAGGTAATCACCAGTATCTTATATATAAAGGCACCTTCTTTTATTTAATGACACTTTTATGTTTGTCATTCGTCGGGACTTGGCCTTCTACAATGGGACGCGGGGTGGTAAAGTCACTCTTTGGCGCTATGCTCGCAATCTCTGGGTTTTCCTCCTAGCATAATGTTGGAGGAAGGGCGTGTTTGAAGCGGTCACATTAAGATGGACAATCAAAGGCTCAGTGCTTCTGTGCTTATGCAGACCTCTGCGCATGTGCATATTAATTCCGCTGTGCCAGAACACTGGATAATGTAAAGCAGGACCGTGGTATAGTTATTCCAAACAGGTGGTCTGTACATGGGTTGTGCAGCATCATATCCCATAACTGTAGTTGTGGAGCACATAGTGCTAACATCTGGCCCTTTTTGTGATTTTTTTTAATAAAAATTTTACAGATTTGTAGCTTATTGATCCAAGGAGAAATCTGATTGCCTCTTGGAGTCAAGAAGGAATTTTTCCCTCTAGGAGGCAAAATTCGAAATAGTTTCCTTAGGGGTTTTTGCATTCTTTTGGATCAAAAGCTGGAATGATAGGTAGAAGGGTTGAACTTGATGGACTTGTGTTTTTTTTCAACCTATATTACTACGTTACTATGTATTTGTCTTTTTTTTTTAAAAATGTAATTATGGGTCATTTCGGGAGGACTTTGCCTATTTTGGCCATAACCAAAGTCCTCCTTTTGACTTCTATGGGAGGACTTTGGCTAAATCTGATAATAGTCAGGGTCCTCCCGCAATGGCGCTGAAATAAGCTGATCCCCCCCCCCCCCCCCCCATAGAAGTCTATGGGAACGAATGAGGCTACTGTTTCAGCAGCCAAATTTCAGAGGAGTTCAGCTCCCAAAATGTCGGCACAAAAATTGCCCACATGTTGGAGCCAACTCGAGTTTAGTGGTGGCCCGAATGTGTGGACTCCTCGGATAGCTGAGTGATCTAATTTGGTCCAAAACGCAAAGCTCCAATTTTCTAGAACAATCAGTGTTACCGGAGTAGCCCCTCCAATGTGTTTGATCTCTTTAAAGCAGAGTGTCCACTGTTCCCCTTGTTTTGCAAAATAATTCTGAGATATTAATTCAGGATACATTACTCTGACGGGCATTATACACAGCAGATAACAGGTGTCATTAATTATATTAATACATTTAAATTCACTTTTCATTTCCTCCTAGCTCCATCTGTTCTCCTTCTAATTTATTTTGAAAGGTTAGTCATACAGAACACAGAGTAAATATCTAATTAGCATCATCTGATCCAGATTCTCTACCTTTAAATACATCTGGCACAGAAAAATTACCCCCCGAGACCTTTTCTGATATGGGTCTTTGTCATCCCCTTTTTTTCTCTATTAAATTCCAGAAAACTGACGCGGACGATGCCATAATTGTTATAACTGCATAACATATACCTTTTAAAAATGACGCACAAAGATCTGTGATACCTTTAAGTCCTCCTTTTTGGCCCAGGGAAAGGGGCCATCCAAATAAATAAATAAAAGACAGGCATATACAATCTTGCTGTATAGTTAACAACTTACAATACACAGCATATCTAACTCTCAGATGTCCTGCTCACATGTACAGTGAATAGTTTATATAAAAAAGTATTCCTTCCTGTAAAGAAAAAACTGGCTATATAGCCATAAAAAGTTCCATAAAATAATGCTGAAAATAATTGTATAATCAACAATATATACACCTCCTTCGCTGGCCAGGCTTTATGGCCCAAGGGGAGGGGCCTAATGTGGGCAGAGAATCTGACTGCATGGGATTGAGCTCCAGCCCACCCAGAACAGATACCATGTGTTCTTTGCATGATGGCTGTGTGTGCAGGGGTGTAACAATCTGGGTCGTAGGGGTCACAAATGCAACTAGGCCCGTCACTCCGGAGAGCCAAGGCGACCCCTGCGATCTACCCTTGAAAAGCCACTAGCCGTAGGTAACACCAGCAGTAAGTGGCACTGAGCGACCTCACAACCATTTCCTGCATGCTAGATCAGTTTGCGTAGACATGGAGGGAGAGACACAGGCAAACTGTTGGGAGTCTTAAATGACATAGAAAAGCTTTCTGGGGACAAAGATTGTGCAGGCAACATGTTTTGGAACAAAGATGGCACAGATAAGCTGTTTGGGGAAAACATGGCACAGAAAAAAAGTTTGAGGGCTAATGTGGCGCAGAGAAGCCATTTTGAGGTAAAGATGGCACAGACATGCTGTTTGGGGGCTAAGATGGCTCAGAAAAGTTGTTTGGAGGGCTACAATGGCACAGCCATGCTGTTTGGAGGGCTACGATGGCACAGCCATGCTGTTTGGAGGGCTACGATGGCATAGCCATGCTGTTTGGAGGGCTACGGTGGCATAGCCATGCTGTTTGGAGGGCTAAGGTGGGACAGCTGGCACTGGCAATTTGTTTGGGATAAAGCGGTCACTGTGGGACATGTTGATTGGTAAAGTCAGAATGGTTATGCCCTGGTCTGTACGTCACTGTGTACATGCAGTAATAATGATGGGACAAATCTGAATTTGATAAGATAGGATCCCTAAAAAAAAAAAAAGGGGGGGGGGGGGCTCTCCATAGAAAATCCGGGACTGCTTAAATCTCTAGTGAAGGTGGAACTGCCACTTTAAAATCATATTCTTCCTGTACTAGGGATTTGGGAATACAGATATTTTGGTGGGCAGTATAATGTTCCACTATTTCTATGTATTGTTTGGTGTTTGTCGCTGTGAGTTCTTATCTGGAGACAGATTTACAGTCTCTTCGAGAGTTTGGTTTGTTAACAGCCAAACACAGAGTGAGTTTTTTTCTGTCAGCAAGATCCGTCTTGTGTAGTGGTTGTTTTATATCAGGGAGTAGTCTGCTCTCCTGCATGAACACTAATAGCATAGGCCCAGAACTGGGCTCCCTGTTTTGCACCAGTTATAAGTGGCAGGACTTCATCTCTCCTCGACCAGCATCATTACAGGATACATAGTTGACTTACATCCTTTGACTGAAACACTTTGACCAGACCAGTTCAATGGAAACATGGAACAGAAGTGGGAACTGATGACCTCGAGCCCTATAGCAGCTGTGTGTAAGTAATTAAACCAGTGATTCTTAGAAGGGTATTAATTGATTTTCATTCAGAAGGAGTGAGCAGGTAGAGTTGGCTGTTTATAAGCAGGGCTCCACAGCAATGTAACAGACAGTAATGTGCAGTGTGCATGAGTATGTAACAGACCTCCCATACTAAGCATCGGGTACCACGACATGGTGGGGTGGAGCCAAAATGGAATGGTTACATTAAGTCACCTGATCACAGAAACTTAGCTCCAGTATCCTGGTATAGCTCCACAGCAATAAAGCTCAATGTAATATACAGTGTGTGAGTGTATCACAAAGCTCCACAGCAATAAAGCTCAATGTATTATACAGTGTGTGAGTGCATCACAGAGCTTCACAGCAATAAAGCTCAATGTAATATACACTGTGTGAGTGTATCACAGAGCTCCACAGTAATAAGACAGCATCTCTGCTGCATGAAAACTCACAATAATGTGCAGTGTGTGAGTGTATTACAGAGCTTCACAGCAATAAGACAGCATCTCTGCAGCATGAAAACTCACAGTAATGTGCAGTGTGTGAGTGTATCACAGAGCACCTGATCAATAAAACTCACAGTAATGTGCAGTGTGTGAGTGTATCACAGAGCTCCACAGCAATAGCGCTCAATGTAATATATAGTGCGTGAGTGTATCACAGAGCTCCACAGCAATAAAGCTCATTGTAATATGCAATGTGTGAGTGTATCACAGAGCTCCACAGCAATAAAGCTCAATGTAATATACAGTGTGTGAGTGTATCACAGAGCTCCACAGTAATAAGACAGCATCTCTGCTGCATGAAAACTCACAATAATGTGCAGTGTGTGTGGGAATCACAGACTCCACAGCTATAAAACTCACAATAATGTGCAGTGTGTGAGTGTATCACATAGCTGCACAGCAATAAGACTCACAGTAATGTGCAGTGTGCGAGTGTATCACAGAGCTCCACAGCAATACAACTTACGGTAATGTGCAGTGTGTATGAATGTACCACACAGCTCTACAGCAATAGAACTGACAGTAATGTGCAGTGTGTGTGAGTGTATCACAGAGCTCCACAGCAATAAAACTCACAGTAATATGCAATGTGTGTGAGTGTATCACTGAGCTCCAAAGCAATAAAACTCACAGTAATGTGCAATGTGTGTGAGTGTATCACTGAGCTCCACAGCAATAAAACTCACAGTAATGTGCAATGTGTGTGAGTGTATCACTGAGCTCCACAGCAATAAAACTCACAGTAATATGCAATGTGTGTGAGTGTATCACTGAGCTCCACAGCAATAAAACTCACAGTAATATGCAATGTGTGCGAGTGTATCACTGAGCTCCACAGCAATAAAACTCACAGTAATATGCAATGTGTGTGAGATTATCACTGAGCTCCACAGCAATAAAACTCACGGTAATGTGCAATGTGTGTGAGTGTATCACTGAGCTCCACAGCAATAAAACTCACGGTAATGTGCAATGTGTGTGAGTGTATCACAGAGCTCCACAGCAATACAACTTATGGTAATGTGCAGTGTGTATGAATGTACCACACAGCTCTACAGCAATATAACTGACAGTAATGTGCAGTGTGTGTGACTGTATCACAGAGCTCCACAGCAATAAAACTCACAGTAATATGCAATGTGTGTGAGTGTATCACTGAGCTCCACAGCAATAAAACTCACTGTAATATGCAATGTGTGTGAGTGTATCACTGAGCTCCACAGCAATAAAACTCACAGTAATATGCAATGTGTGTGAGTGTATCACTGAGCTCCACAGCAATAAAACTCAGAGTAATGAGTGGTGTGAGTGCTTCAGCAATTAAAAATATAGAATACAAATTATAATTACTTTGGTAAAAAGCATCATGTGTCTCATGCAGATTGATGCACACAGACTGCTGGAGATACAAATGGTAAACAGATAAAGTACATGCCATAGTGATCCCCTATATCAGGAACAATGTAAACATTACATGTAAAACTAAAGGGGATTCTAAGCAAACTCCATGAGACCCTCCTGTAAGATACATTTTAAGTGGATTATTGTAGATTGCAGATTTTATGTTTTGGCTTCAACCTTATCTTGTCATCCAAATACAGGTGTAAATAATAAGGTCAGCTAGTTAGGATTGAGTTCTTTTAACACCATTTAATTTCCGACCTTTACCAGTGTCCCATACAACATCTCAGACACCCCTGACCCTAAAGGGTACATGAGTGCAGAGTTATATGGGTGAGCCATACACAAAGTGTTATTTGCATGATATTAATGAAATGTGTATTACAGTATTCAGCATCTTAGTACCGGTTCTCCTCTATTTCTAGTTAACCCTTCCACTTCCATTGCCATCTCTGCTTTGCAAGGAACGGGAAGCTCGGACGGTGAAAGGGCAAATCATACTAATTAGCTTGGTAGGTTTGCAGGGAATCTTAATGTTGGCTGACAGGTGACACTGTGCTGATAAAATGAGAGCAGACAGTGAGGGAATACAACTGTCCAAATGAGGAAATCATACCAGATTCACATGTCTCTGTAATACACCAGGTATAACACAGAAACAACATGACATTGGACTCCACAGCTGGGACAATGCAAGTTGCCAAGTGATTATAAAGAAGTCATTCTAATGGGGACATTTTATCTCCAAACCAAGCCAACTGCATGACATGGCCCATGGTGGACATGAATTGGACAATGTAATGATGGATGACCTTCACCGAGCTTGACATGGAGACTGGAGTCCTTGTACAGATACATTGCCTGTCCGTGTGCATTCCTCCCAACCATCCCGAAACTGAAGGGACTGTACTCAGTGGCGGCTCTAGACTTTGTGAGGCCTTAGGCGAAAGTCGAACATGAGGCCCTCACGGACACACATTATTTAATAAAATATATGCAAGTGATAATAAAAATGAACTGTAGAAATAGCATATTTCAAGATCAGACTCAAATCCCAGCTTCTAGAAATGAACAGCTCCTAGAATTTTATTTGTCTCATAATTATTCTACAAACATCTATAAACATTTGGTATAGATAAAATTGTGTGCGGCTGACATTGTTATTGCTGTGTCCTAAATGTGAACACTAACACATATCACACAGTCATTCATAGACACACTCAGTGAGCACACACTGACTCACAGACACACTCAGTCAGCACACAATCACACTCAGCCAGCACACACTCACAGATACACTCAGCCAGCACACACTGACTCACAGACACACTCAGAAAGCACACAATCACACACTAAGAGAAACACTCAGCCAGAAGGAAAGGTGCTCAATGTTGAAAGTGGTCTCAGTGGTGCTAGAAGGCACTTTGTTCTTCCTCACAGCACCGGATGCACTGTGATTTAGCCATTCAAAATGCCAGAATTTTGCACTCAATATGCCAGGATTTAGCCATTTAATATGCCAGGATTTAGCCCCTTAATATGTCAGGATTTACCCCCTCAATATGCCAGGATTTAGTCCCTCAATATGCCAGGATTAAGCCATTCAATATGCCAGGATTTTGCCCCTCAATATGCCAGGATTGTGCCACTCAATCTTCCAGGATTTTGCCCCTCAATATGCCAGGATTTTTCCACTCTATGCCAGGATTGTGCCCCACAATTTGCCAGGATTTTGCCCCTCAATATGCAAGAATTTTGCCCCTCCATATGCCAGGATTTTGCCACTCTGTGCCAGGATTTTTCCCCTCATTATGCCACAATTTTGCCCCTCATTATGCCACAATTTTGCCCCTCACAATGCCAGAATTTTGCCCCTCACAATGCCAGAATTTTGCCTCTCAATATGCCAGGATTTTGCCACTGTATGCCAGGATTTTGCCACTGTATGCCAGGATATTGCCCCTCACAATGCCAGGATTTAGCCTCTCACTATGCCAGGATTTTGCCACTGTATGCCAGGATATTGCCCCTCATAATGCCACTATTTTGCCCCTCACAATGCCAGGATTTAGCCTCTCACTATGCCAGGATTTTGCCACTCTGTGCCAGGATTTTGCCCCTCATTATGCCAGAATTTTTCCCCTCACAATGCCAGAATTTTGCCTCTCAATATGCCAGGATTTTGCCACTGTATGCCAGGATATTGCCTCTCACTATGCCAGGATTTTGCCCCTCACCTCATTATGCCAGGATTTTGCCCCAAACTTTGCCAATATTTAGCCCCTCAATATGCCAGTCTTTGCTCGTTTGTGCCACCCTCCTCCCCTCCCTAGTACTTACCTCCATGCTGCTCTCCGTTGTTTCCTCCGTGCATCTTCTCTCCTGCACGGAGGAAGGAAGTTCCGGTCGCGTTTTTTTTTTTTTTTTTAAACTTTATTGAAGCTGCGCGGGTTCAATAAAGTTTAAAAAAAAACGCAATCGGAACTTCCTTCCTCCGTGCAGGAGAGAAGATGCACGGAGGAAACGTCCAAGGTTAGTGTAACAGGGAGCTTAATGGCAGCGTTAAGCTCCCTGTTACATCAAAGGTAATAAGGTGAGTTAGGCAGCCGCGAGGCCCCCGTGAGTGCGAGGCCTTAGGCGGCTGCCTAACTCGCCTAATTAGACTGTACTGATTTAGTTCCCCTAGCAGAGCATACCAAAACCATTCCCTGCTTTTATAAGATACTTGTTAAAGGAAAGAATGAGGGAGAGGTTACAAAGAAATTGCTGGCCACACCGTGATCAGTCAGACATAATATCAATATGTGTGTATTACCCAACAGGACTGGAGTTAGAAAGCATTGTATCAGTGTGTATTACCCAACAGGACTGGAGTTAGAAAGCATTGTATCAGTGTGTATTACCCAACAGGACTGGAGTTAGAAAGCATTGTATCAGTGTGTATCACCCAACAGGACTGGAGTTAGAAACCATTGTATCAGTGTGTGTCACCCAACAGGACTGGAGTTAGAAAGCATTGTATCAGTGTGTATCACCCAACAGGACTGGAGTTAGAAAGCATTGTATCAGTGTGTATTACCCAACAGGACTGGAGTTAGAAAGCATTGTATCAGTGTGTATCACCCAACAGGACTGGAGTTAGAAAGCATTGTATCAGTGTGTATCACCCAACAGGACTGGAGTTAGAAAGCATTGTATCAGTGTGTATCACCCAACAGGACTGGAGTTAGAAAGCATTGTATCAGTGTGTATCACCCAACAGGACTGGAGTTAGAAACTAATGTATCAGTGTGTGTCACCCCACAGGACTGGAGTTAGAAAGCATTGTATCAGTGTGTGTCACCCAACAGGACTGGAGTTAGAAAGCATTGTATCAGTGTGTATCACCCAACAGGACTGGAGTTAGAAACCATTGTATCAGTGTTTATTACCCAACAGGACTGGCGTTAGAAAGCATTGTATCAGTGTGTATCACCCAACAGGACTGGAGTTAGAAAGCATTGCATCAGTGTGTATCACCCAACAGGACTGGAGTTAGAAAGCATTGTATCAGTGAGTATCACCCAACAGGACTGGAGTTAGAAAGCATTGTATCAGTGTGTGTCACCCCAACAGGACTGGAGTTAGCAAGCATTGTATCAGTGTGTATCACCCAACAGGACTGGAGTTAGAAAGCATTGTATCAGTGTGTATCACCCAACAGGACTGGAGTTAGAAAGCATTGTATCAGTGTGTGTCCCCCCACAGGACTGGAGTTAGAAAGCATTGTATCAGTGTGTATCACCCAACAGGACTGGAGTTAGAAAGCATTGTATCAGTGTGTATCACCCAACAGGACTGGAGTTAGAAAGCATTGTATCAGTGTGTGTCACCCCACAGGACTGGAGTTAGAAAGCATTGTATCAGTGTGTATCACCCAACAGGACTGGAGTTAGAAACCATTGTATCAGTTTGTGTCACCCAACAGGACTGGAGTTAGAAACCATTGTATCAGTGTGTATCACCCAACAGGACTGGAGTTAGAAACCATTGTATCAGTGTTTATTACCCAACAGGACTGGAGTTAGAAAGCATTGCATCAGTGTGTATCACCCAACAGGACTGGAGTTAGAAAGCATTGTATCAGTGAGTATCACCCAACAGGACTGGAGTTAGAAAGCATTGTATCAGTGTGTGTCACCCCAACAGGACTGGAGTTAGCAAGCATTGTATCAGTGTGTATCACCCAACAGGACTGGAGTTAGAAAGCATTGTATCAGTGTGTATCACCCAACAGGACTGGAGTTAGAAAGCATTGTATCAGTGTGTGTCCCCCCACAGGACTGGAGTTAGAAAGCATTGTATCAGTGTGTATCACCCAACAGGACTGGAGTTAGAAACCATTGTATCAGTGTGTGTCACCCAACAGGACTGGAGTTAGAAACCATTGTATCAGTGTGTATCACCCAACAGGACTGGAGTTAGAAACCACTGTATCAGTGTTTATTACCCAACAGGACTGGAGTTAGAAAGCATTGTATCAGTGTGTGTCACCCAACAGGACTGGAGTTAGAAAGCATTGTATCAGTGTGTGTCACCCAACAGGACAGGAGTTAGAAACCAATGTATCAGTGTGTGTCACCCAACAGGACTGGAGTTAGAAAACATTGTATCAGTGTGTATTACCCAACAGGACTGGAGTTAGAAAGCATTGTATCAGTGTGTATTACCCAACAGGACTGGAGTTAGAAAGCATTGTATCAGTGTGTGTCACCCAACAGGACTGGAGTTAGAAAGCATTGTATCAGTGTTTATTACCCAACAGGACTGGAGTTAGAAAGCATTTTATCAGTGTATATTACCCAACAGGACTGGAGTTAGAAACCATTGTATCAGTGTGTATCACCCAACAGGACTGGAGTTAGAAACCATTGTATCAGTGTTTATTACCCAACAGGACTGGAGTTAGAAAGCATTGTATCAGTGTGTATTACCCAACAGGACTTGAGTTAGAAAGCATTGTATCAGTGTGTGTCACCCAACAGGACTGGAGTTAGAAAGCATTGTATCAGTGTGTGTCACCCAACAGGACAGGAGTTAGAAACCAATGTATCAGTGTGTGTCACCCAACAGGACTGGAGTTAGAAAACATTGTATCAGTGTGTATTACCCAACAGGACTGGAGTTAGAAAGCACTGTATCAGTGTGTATTACCCAACAGGACTGGAGTTAGAAAGCATTGTATCAGTGTGTATTACCCAACAGGACTGGAGTTAGAAACCATTGTATCAGTGTGTGTCACCCAACAGGACTGGAGTTAGAAACCAATGTATCAGTGTGTATTACCCAACAGGATTGGAGTTAGAAATCATTGTATCAGTGTATATTACCAAACAGGACTGGAGTTAGAAAGCATTGTATCAGTGTGTGTCACCCAATGGGACTGGAGTTAGAAAGCATTGTATCAGTGTTTATTCATCAGCCTGTGTATCAGGCTTATTAATAAACTGAAAATCTTTGAGTTTGGATTTCAATATTGTTGAATGGATTAGACAATGGCTGAGTGACAGGCAACAGAGGGTTGTAGTCAATGGGGTATATTCGATGCAAGGTCTTGTTACTAGTGGGGTACCTCAGGGATCTGTACTTGGACCCATTCTCTTTAATATTTTTATTAGCGATATTGCAGAAGGTCTTGTTGGCAAAGTATGTCTTTTTGCTGATGATACAAAGATTTGCAGCAGGGTTGATATTCATGGAGGGATAAGCCAAATGGCAAATGATTTAGCTAAACTAGAAAAATGGTCAGAGCAGTGGCAACTGACATTTAATCTGGACAAGTGCAAGATTATGCACCTTGGGCGTAAAAACCCAAAAGCAGAATATAGACTATTTGGTACAGTCCTAACCTCAACATCTGAGGAAAGGGATTTAGGAGTAATAATTTCAGAGGACTTGAAGGTAGGTAGGCAATGCAATAGAGCAACAGGAAATGCTAGCAGAATGCTTGGTTGCATAGGGAGAGGTATTAGCAGTAGTAAGAGGGAAGTGCTCATGCCATTGTACAGAGCACTGGTGAGACCTCACTTGGAGTATTGTACGCAGTACTGGAGACCGTATCTCCAGAAGGATATTGATACTTTGGAGAAAGTTGAGAGAAGGGCTACTAAACTGGTTCATGGGTTGAAGGATAAAACTTACCAGGAAAGGTTAAAGCATCTTAACATGTATAGCTTGGAGGAAAGACGTAACAGGGGGGATATGATAGAAACATTTAAATACATAAAGGGAATCAACACAGTAAAAGAAGAGAGTATATTTAAAAGAAGAAAAACTACCACAACTAGAGGACATAGTCTTAAATTAGAGGGGCAACGATTTAAAAGTAATATCAGGAAGTATTACTTTACTGAGAGGGTAGTGGATGTATGGAATAGCCTGCCAGCAGAAGTGGTAGAGGTAAACACAGTGAAGGAGTTTAAGCATGCGTGGGATAGACACAAGGCTATCCTAGCTATAAGACCGGGAACGGGGGACTAATAAAAGTACTTAAAAAAGAAATTGGGCAGACTAGATGGACCGAATGGTTCTTATCTGCCGACACATTCTATGTTTCTATGTTTCTATTACCCAACAGGACTTGAGTTAGAAAGCATTGTATCAGTGTGTGTCACCCAACAGGACTGGAGTTAGAAAGCATTGTATCAGTGTGTGTCACCCAACAGGACTGGAGTTAGAAAGCATTGTATCAGTGTGTGTCACCCAACAGGACAGGAGTTAGAAACCAATGTATCAGTGTGTGTCACGAAACAGGACTGGCGTTAGAAAACATTGTATCAGTGTGTGTCACCCAATGGGACTGGAGTTAGAAAGCATTGTATCAGTGTTTATTCATCAGCCTGTGTATCAGGCTTATTAATAAACTGAAAATCTTTGAGTTTGGATTTCAATATTGTTGAATGGATTAGACAATGGCTGAGTGACAGGCAACAGAGGGTTGTAGTCAATGGGGTATATTCGATGCAAGGTCTTGTTACTAGTGGGGTACCTCAGGGATCTGTACTTGGACCCATTCTCTTTAATATTTTTATTAGCGATATTGCAGAAGGTCTTGTTGGCAAAGTATGTCTTTTTGCTGATGATACAAAGATTTGCAGCAGGGTTGATATTCATGGAGGGATAAGCCAAATGGCAAATGATTTAGCTAAACTAGAAAAATGGTCAGAGCAGTGGCAACTGACATTTAATCTGGACAAGTGCAAGATTATGCACCTTGGGCGTAAAAACCCAAAAGCAGAATATAGACTATTTGGTACAGTCCTAACCTCAACATCTGAGGAAAGGGATTTAGGAGTAATAATTTCAGAGGACTTGAAGGTAGGTAGGCAATGCAATAGAGCAACAGGAAATGCTAGCAGAATGCTTGGTTGCATAGGGAGAGGTATTAGCAGTAGTAAGAGGGAAGTGCTCATGCCATTGTACAGAGCACTGGTGAGACCTCACTTGGAGTATTGTACGCAGTACTGGAGACTGTATCTCCAGAAGGATATTGATACTTTGGAGAAAGTTGAGAGAAGGGCTACTAAACTGGTTCATGGGTTGAAGGATAAAACTTACCAGGAAAGGTTAAAGCATCTTAACATGTATAGCTTGGAGGAAAGACGTAACAGGGGGGATATGATAGAAACATTTAAATACATAAAGGGAATCAACACAGTAAAAGAAGAGAGTATATTTAAAAGAAGAAAAACTACCACAACTAGAGGACATAGTCTTAAATTAGAGGGGCAACGATTTAAAAGTAATATCAGGAAGTATTACTTTACTGAGAGGGTAGTGGATGTATGGAATAGCCTGCCAGCAGAAGTGGTAGAGGTAAACACAGTGAAGGAGTTTAAGCATGCGTGGGATAGACACAAGGCTATCCTAGCTATAAGACCGGGAACGGGGGACTAATAAAAGTACTTAAAAAAGAAATTGGGCAGACTAGATGGACCGAATGGTTCTTATCTGCCGACACATTCTATGTTTCTATGTTTCTATTACCCAACAGGACTTGAGTTAGAAAGCATTGTATCAGTGTGTGTCACCCAACAGGACTGGAGTTAGAAAGCATTGTATCAGTGTGTGTCACCCAACAGGACTGGAGTTAGAAAGCATTGTATCAGTGTGTGTCACCCAACAGGACAGGAGTTAGAAACCAATGTATCAGTGTGTGTCACGAAACAGGACTGGCGTTAGAAAACATTGTATCAGTGTGTATTACCCAACAGGACTGGAGTTAGAAAGCATTGTATCAGTGTGCATTACCCAACAGGACTGGAGTTAGAAAGCATTGTATCAGTGTGTATTACCCAACAGGACTGGAGTTAGAAAGCATTGTATCAGTGTGTGTCACCCAACAGGACTGGAGTTAGAAACTAATGTATCAGTGTGTGTCACCCAACAGGACTGGAGTTAGAAAGCATTGTATCAGTGTGTGTCACCCAACAGGACTGGAGTTAGAAAGCATCGTATCTGTGTTTATTTCCCAACAGGACTGGAGTTAGAAAGCATTTTATCAGTGTATATTACCCAACAGGACTGGAGTTAGAAACCATTGTATCAGTGTGTGTCACCCAACAGGACTGGAGTTAGAAACCAATGTATCAGTGTGTGTCACCCAACAAGACTTGAGTTAGACAGCATTGTATCAGTGTGTATCACCCAACAGGACTGGAGTTAGAAAGCATTGTATCAGTGTATATTACCCAACAGGACTGGAGTTAGAAAGCATTGTATAAGTGTGTGTCACCCAACAGGACTGGAGTTAGAAACCAATGTATCAGTGTGTGTCACCCAACAGGACTGGAGTTAGAAAGCATCGGATCAGTGTGTATCACCCAACAGGACTGGAGTTAGAAACCATTGTATCAGTGTGTGTCACCCAACAGGACTGGAGTTAGAAAACATTGTATCAGTGTGTGTCATCCAACAGGACTAGAGTTAGAAAGCATTGTATCAGTGTGTATCACCCAACAGGACTGGAGTTAGAAACCATTGTATCAGTGTGTGTCACCCAACAGGACTGGAGTTAGAAACCATTGTATCAGTGTGTGTCCCCCAACAGGACTGGAGTTACAAAGCTTTGTATCAGTGTGTATTACCCAACAGGACTGGAGTTAGCAAGCATTGTATCAGTGTGTATCACCCAACAGGACTGGAGTTAGAAAGCATTGTATCAGTGTATATTACCCAACAGGACTGGAGTTAGAAAGCATTGTATCAGTGTGTGTCACCCAACAGGACTGGAGTTAGAAACCAATGTATCAGTGTGTGTCACCCAACAGGACTGGAGTTAGAAAGCATCGGATCAGTGTGTATCACCCAACAGGACTGGAGTTAGAAACCATTGTATCAGTGTGTGTCATCCAACAGGACTAGAGTTAGAAAGCATTGTATCAGTGTGTATCACCCAACAGGACTGGAGTTAGAAACCATTGTATCAGTGTGTATTACCCAACAGGACTGGAGTTAGCAAGCATTGTATCAGTGTGTATCACCCAACAGGACTGGAGTTAGAAAACATTGCATCAGTGTGTGTCATCCAACAGGACTAGAGTTAGAAAGCATTGTATCAGTGTGTATCACCCAACAGGACTGGAGTTAGAAACCATTGTATCAGTGTGTGTCACCCAACAGGACTGGAGTTATAAACCATTGTATCAGTGTGTGTCACCCAACAGGACTGGAGTTACAAAGCTTTGTATCAGTGTGTGGCACCCAACAGGATTGGAGTTAGAAAGCATTGTATCAGTGTGTGTCACCCAACAGGACTAGAGATCGGAAGCACTGTATCAGTGTGTGTCACATAACAGGACTAAAGTTTTGAAAGCAAATGTACCAGTTTGTGTCTCATAACAGGACTGGCGTTTGGAAAGCGTTGTATCAGTGTGTGTCACATAACAGGACTGGCATTTGGAAAGCACTGTATCAGTGTGTGTCGCATAACAGGACTAAAGTTTTGAAAGCAATTGTATCAGTGTGTGTCTCATAACAGGACTGGCGTTTGGAAAGCACTGTATCAGTGTGTGTCTCATAACAGGACTGGAGTTGGAAAGCATTGTATGAAATGGTCAGTTGACACATTAGAGCAGTGAATAATGTTCACAAAGGAGATTTGTGGACATTTTCTGAGATATTTCTTAGCCCAACAAGAGGATGGTAACCGTAGCTGACATCCCCTAAAGACTGTGGCCTCTTTTGTCTTTCATTCTTGACATCCTAGATTTAGATTGGATGTTTTCACCCATCCAAGCAGAATTATATATAAACGATCCTTCAAGAATGGAGCTGGTACTAGTGATGAACTCACATGTCATTACTGTTATCTGTATGGCTCCTGGGAAGAGGCAGAATCTGAAGTTATGTTTAAATAAAAGATTAACTAATATGAAGAGAATATGTGGCCTGTGTAGGTCTATAAGGATTGATTCCTGATGAAGTCTTGTCCAATTCAGGCGAAACGCATTGGATATTGACACCCTTGTTTGCTGTGTCCATAACTGTTTTTATTTTTTTTTTAAGTAGGAGCAGCAGCAAATCGTGTTGTGTGCCAAGAGAGGTCAGGAATAGGTGCAATATGGGCCAGTCCCAAAAGGCTCAAATTCTGTTATACTTTAGATACAGAGATTGTGCCTCTATTTAACTTACCGACACATGCAGTCATGGACTGTTTTTATTTACTGCAACATCACTAGAGGACATAGTCTTAAATTAGAGGGGCAAAAGATTTAAAAGTAATATCAGGAAGTATTACTTTACTGAGAGTGTAGTGGATGTATGGAATAGCCTTCCAGCAGAAGTGGTAGAGGTAAGCACAGTGAAGGAGTTTAAGCATGCGTGGGATAGGCACAAGGCTATTCTAGCTATAAGACCGGGAACGGGGGACTAATAAAAGTATTTAGTAAATTGGGCAGACTAGATGGAGCGAATGGTTCTTATCAGTCTATGTTTCTATCTGAATAGCAGATATACCAGACTTTTTTAAATTAATCATTAATGCAGACAACGTTCATTAAATATGCCTTACACATGCACAAACGAAAGGGATCTCTGCTTATTCCAACCCTTCTAAACTCACACGTGAAAATCGTATTCAATTTCAAATAAAGAAAGAAAATAATCTGAGAATTGAAATTTGAAAAAAGTAGAATCTTCTTTTTATATGACACAGCACCACCTGCTGGTCACAGAAGATATTGCAAAAAAAAAAAAACAGTTTTTGAGAAATGTATTTGGAGGCTATTCCTATTTGCCATGTGCGGAGTAGGATTCTATTTGATAGAATAATGCAAGAGATGGGTTTATATTATTATTTTGTTTTTACAATGTTACTATATCAATGTATAATTAGAGATGCACACCAAAAATATGCAATGAGCCCAATGTACTGCCTCAACTAAACTTCCCAAAATATACAATGCGGAAGAACCATCAGGTCACTGGTCCCCAGGCGCACGTATGAAAAATGCATATTCCGGGTCTTCACTATACTGACCTGATATATATATGCATTTTTGGGAAAGTGTCCCTGAATTAGAATGCTAATGTGGTCACCCTACAGAGCATCCCTCCCAACTGTCCTGCTTTGTGCGGGATAGTCCCTATTTGGGAGATATGTCCCGCTGTCCTGCCACGCTCTACATCTGTTCCGGGACAGAGTAGAGCTCAGTGGGACAGCAGGTCTCAGGACCGCAATCCCGGGGTCCTGATCACATTCCCAGACACTCGAGAATGCTTACTGGGCATGCGCAGCATTGTGCACATGCGCAGTAGCGATCCTGGCTTCAGAATCCACGATCAAAAATGGCTGACAGTGTTACCGGATTGGAGCGTTAGCACTGACACCCCCCCTCCCCAGACTCTGCCCTTGTTTCCCGCCCCCTTCCCTGGACTCCGCCCCCGGTGTCCCGATTTGCCGGGGGGTCAAAGCTGGGAGGTTTGGACAGAGTAAAGAGTAGGGTTGCAGTCCAGGCATACGGGTAAATCAGTAGCTTGCGGCCGATGATAAGTGTATGGCGGCAGTAACCTCCATAGATAGGGTGGGAGAACGAATACATCAGGCTCCCCTTACTTTACTCCCTGCTTACTTTAGTAATAATGTCTTGCCATATATTGCATCCTCCCACACAGCCATCTGCTCCCAAGACTTAGCCAATGCATCCCCCCAAAGCCATCTGCTCCCCAGACTTAGCCAATGCATCCTCCCACACAGCCATCTGCTCCCCAGACTTAGCCAATCCATCCCCCACACAGCCATCTGCTCCCCAGACTTAGCCAATGTATCCCCCACAGCCATCTGCTCCCCAGACTTAGACAATCCATCCCCCCACACAGTCATCTGCTCCCCAGACTTAGCCAATGCATCCTCCCACATAGCCATCTGCTCCCAAGACTAAGCCAATGCATCCCCCACACAGCCATCTGCTCCCCAGACTTGGCCAGTGATGTCCCCCACACAGCCATCTGTCCCCCAGACTTGGCCCATGCTGCCCTCTCCCCAGACTTAGCCAATGCTGCCCCACACCCCTGCCCCATACTTAACGAATGCTAAGGGGAACTATTGGAGACTATTGCAGACCACGCTTGTCAATAAACCCTGGGAAGGTACAGAGACCAGGCTTTCCAATCTGCCTGAGGGTGTGTAATCCTTGACTAATTTGTGGAGGATTTTCTTACATGACTTATTACACCTGATAATGAGGTTTGACACTCAGAAGTAATGGATCCCCCGGCTGTAGATCACATTCTCCATTCACATCCCTTCTGTAAAAGCAGGGTTAGCTGCTCCTGTATGACAGCTGTTACACACCGCAGGTCAGGAGGAGCAGTGTGATTAGCTACAGAGGTCACATGACAAACAATAGGATGAAGAGCGATAGGCCAGCTCCTTCACCTCTCACTCATTCTCTCCTTGAGAGCCCGTTTAAGGTGCACTTTCACTTGTAATAAATATACTCGCGTTTTTTTTTTTTAACATGAGTATATTTTGTTTTATTCCCCGGGGAGCATAGTATCTCACATTCCTGAAATGCTAAATACCTGGCAACGTATTATGTTTCCAAAGTATTTGCTTTTAAAAGTTGGAGAATTTTGTCACTCTGGGGGGGGGGGCAAAAAGTGGGAAGTAATGTGGGGTGTAGCAACCACTCAGAGGTACCCACCATCCCAATACATCAAAAATAAATAAAAACTACAGTAGAGAGGGTGCACAAGGATATATCTTATTATTCGGATTCTCCTGAGGTCAAATGGTGAAAAATGAAACAGCTCATAAAAAAGATTGACACGGATCATATAGTGTAGTTTATCCAGCATTTATAGGTGACCCACGAACATATAGATATGTCCCCTTTAAGAGATACACTCACATGATTCTGAGCCTAATGGAATCAAGGCTCAGGGATATTAAGTATATTGGGATCATGGAGTGAACTCTTTTTAAATGCCCATCATGAAGATGATGAGATGAAATGTATGAAGACTTGGATGGAACAAGCGACAGCACAAAAAGCTAAGGAACCAAGTTATTAATATATACAAAATATTTACTAACAAACATGAAAACATATCTGCTTACATGGTAAACTGGTAAATAGCAGCAACAGGGGAGCGGAAAAACGAAGCTTTCGTGTAAAGTCTCCGCAATCGGCTTCTGCACGATCACATCACAGCTACATCACAGCAAAAGTGATGTATTTGCTTTATACAGTATTTGCATTGATCCTTCTGCATCTGAGAGACTTTAATATATCTTATTGGTGACAATTATCCATTATCCGGAATGATCCGATATACAAAACACTTCTGGTCCCAAGCATTTCGGATAAAGGATACTCAACTCGTAGAATGCTGAGTTGGTGGATCAAGTACCACACACATTCTTAGCTCTGTAGTCTTAAGAATCAGGTGGTGGGTGGGTGGTACGTCCGTCAGAACCCTTCCTACATGGGGGGTGGTTGGCACGAAGCTGGGGTTCAGATTAATCCGATCTCTTTGAACAAAACAAGAAATCAACTTGTCTAATCAGGAAATTCCCCCAGAAAAAGTGCACAAGTAATCATGTGAAGCTCACACACATTTCCCAGCTTTAAACAAGAGCAAATGAGGCTATGATACAATCTCTGTTATCCAAATGTCATAACAGACGTGTTTTTACCAAGGCATGTGTATGCAAACATGTTTACACTGTGGCTGCACATGGGGAGACTGCACAGAGCTTAGACAAATGTCCGTGTACACAAACATGATCCGAGTACTCAAATAACACACATAATTATCTACACCTTCTCTTCAATCAAACGCATATGATCTGTCAGCTCTACGAGATGCTGGTTTATTTCACCATGGGAAAGAGCTTCGGGAACATTTGACAAAGTCTTGTTCAAGTTTGAAATGTGGTCTTTGATACAAAGCATGGCTCCGCACAGTGTATGGGTCGACATCTGCTTCATGTCAAAGACTAGGATATCCCTTGGTTAGAAATAAATAACAGTCTAAGACATGAGCAAAATAACTGGGGGAACATACCATATTCACTCAAATAAAGGCTGATTATAAGACGACCCCCCTCCCACAAACTCAAGCAAATTCATCATCAGCACATCGCTGACGCAGTGCAGACTCCCAAAATTTGTCGGGAACCTGCTTTATACATAGGGGCACAGGCCATTATTTGGTGCGTTTGTACATGACCTCCACTGTGTTTGCACGAATTGGAAAAGGACCATAGAAAAGTTATGGGAGCTCTGCAGAAAACTCTCTTTTTAATTGAGTTGGTCAGTAAAAATCCATTTGGTTATCATCAAATACCAGACATCAAAACACCATATATTACTATAACACCTTTGAACTTTGGTATGGTTTAAGCTCCAAAGAATTTCCATAAATGAACTCTCCTGAGAGACTTGTGACGTTCTTCTACAAACAAGTGGTGGTCCTTCACAAAAAGAATGGATATTTACAGTCTCCTTAACCTGACTATTCTTTCCTTTTACATCCATCATCTGGAAGCGTCTGATATAGTGTAACGATAAGAAGATAACTGTCAGTATATATCTCTCCGCACTTGGCACATCCCCAGAATCTTCTTCTGGCTGTTCTTAGGAATGTACGCTTTGCACACCGAGGATTCTAGTATTATTTTCATTGGCACAGCCAGGGGAATGCACATATATGTCTCTTTTCCTATTTCCAGGTTTTATTTTAAAGCTTTCTTTTTTAAAAAACATTAATTTATATGTCAAGTGTTCATTTATAAAATGCAGAGCTATATAATACCGCCCCAAAATTTAGTGTAGAGTAGCATATTCCCCATAGATTATGCACACACTGTATTTGGCTGGTGTTTATGGAGTAAATATAAGAAGTGCTTTTATTACATTTCTTGCCACATTCACACATGGAAGCACAGAATACAGTTTACAGTGGTAAACTGCGACATTATGGCCAATTGTCAATTTATACAAATATATATATATATATAAACACAATTACTGCACTTTAAAATGTACCATTACTGAGAGTTTTATTGCTGTGGAGCCAGTCATGGGTGGTGGTAAGGTATAGTTATCAGATAATTCAATTGTTTACGAAAAAATGCAGTCCTTGCTTTTAGTTCATTCTTATGCACTCCACTCACATGACTTACCCCAGGACCCAGACGGCATTCAATAGGACTTGCCCCTGCAACCACGTTGCACTCACAGGACTTGCTCCAGCATCCACTTTGCACTCACAGGTCATAACCCAGCACCCAGACTGCATTCCCAGGATTTACCCCCGCACCCAGATTTGCAACCACTTAACTTGCCCCAGTACCAAGACTGCACTCACAGGACTTATCCCAGCTTCCACATTTGCACTCAGGACATTCCCCCAGCACCCACTTTGTACTCAAGACTTACCCCAGCACCCACTTTGCACTCAGGAATTACCCCTGTACCCACTTGTCACTCACAGAGATTATCCCAGCACTCAGATTTGCACTCACAGGACTTGCGCCAGCATCCACTTTACACTCAGGACTTGCCCCAGCACCCACTTTGCAGTCACAGAACTTACCCTAGCACTTGCACCCCCTTTACTCACAGGACTTGTCCAAACACTCACATTACACTCAAGGACTTACCCCAGCACTTACCTTTAACTCAAGACTAACTCCCAGCACTTGCTCTGCCCCTTGCACAAAGAGGGCTGGCGAGTGGAGTTCTTTTGCTCTCCCCCAGCCAGCGCCTCTGGCCCCTCAGGGTGTTGCGACATGTGTGGAGCTGATATAAACTAAAAATTCTGAGCTCCCAGAAAAGAGGGACAATAGGGGAGAAAAGAGGGACTTGGTAGGTATGAAAGTAGTATGTGGTTCCTTTCTATGCAGCTACAAGTGCTGTGTAAATTGCTGGTGCTATATCTTTAAATGTATTTTAATGTGGTAAAAGTAACAGTCTTCAAATCATATTTTCAGTCTGAGAAATGCAATTCTCTTTCTTTTTCCATTGTATTTCTTTTACACAGATTTCACACCCTTTCCCACATCCACATTTACTATTCCAGCTAAACCTGCCTATTATTTGACAGCAATTTCCCCCACAATGCACCACTCTCCTGTGAAGCCGCTTTCTATCTCCATGTCTAGGCTGCGACAATGCAGATGTGCCATAACACTGTAACACAGATGGCCAGACGATCGGGGGCGTCAAGCCATGTTTCAGTTCACAGCATGAATAAGAGGCTGGTGTCAGGAAAGTGATACAGGTAACATACTCAGTAAAACACTCTTAACATGATACTCTGACAGATGCACTAAGCCAATTAGCAGGTGACACCAGGAAGACAGAAAAAGTTCCCTTGAAGCTGCACATTTTTATACAAGTCTTTTTTTTTTAAGTTACACTATCTGGATTTTTTAATTTCACTTATCAAACTTAGGGACAGCAGTGGGAAAGAACCATAGGCGTGCGCACGGGGTGTGCCGGGTGTGCCTGGGCACACCCTAATCCAGGGCTCGACAAACCCCGGGCGCCAGGTCGCCATGGCGACTAGGAAATTGTACCTGGCGCCCGGGTAGGATCAGCAGCACATGGCGCTCCACCGTCCTGAGGTTAGTTAAAAAAAAAAAAAAAAAAAAAAAAAGTATTATTCTTTCGCAGCGCGAGGGTAAGCAGAGTGTGCGCTTCCTGCTCCGCCCCCTCGCACTGTAGTGTCGGATCAGCGGGTGTCACGTGACATCCCACCAATCAGCAGTAGCATGCAGACGGTCTGTGCCTGTGTGACAGGCATGGGTCAAGCTGCAGTAGAAATCCCCCTCCCGTGCAAATAGGTAAAACAGCAGGGAGGGTGAGTCACTTTTTGTTTTCTCTTTTCTTTTAAAAAAAATAACAACCTGATGGCTTATGTGTGTGTGTCTGGCTAAGTGTGGATGTGAGTGACTGACTGACTGACTGTCTCTGGATGTGTGTGGATCTGACTGACTGACTGTCTCTGGATGTGTGTGGATCTGACTGACTAACTGTCTCTGGATGTGTGTGGATCTGACTGACTGACTCTGGATGTGTGTGGAGACTGACTGACTGTCTTTGCATGAATGTAAATGTCTTTGTATGAATGTGACTGACTGACTGTCTCTGTATGAATGTGAATGACTCTGTGTGTGTCTGTGTGTGTGTATGTATGGTTTCGTGTATGTGCCGTTGTCTGGCTCCTAGATTTTTTTTCTGGCTCCTAAAAGTAAATTAAATTTGTCAAGCCCTGCCCTAATCAAGCCTCAAAATTGAGGCTCTCTCACCTCCATGCTGCACTGCCGTCTGCCGCCCGAGTTTGTCTCCTAATCCGATCCTTCACTATGCGAGCGGAAGCGCCGCATAGTGAAGGACGGACTTTCTCCTCCCTCAGACCTCCCCTGTATTGTACGCGTTCGCGTACACGCGTTCCGTGACGTCACGCAGAGGCGGAGTCACGGCAACGCAAGGGTGAGGCCCAGCCGCAGTGCCAGAGGAGAGGGTGCAGAGCGGAGCACAGGCACATCGTTTTTTCCCAGGAGGGGTTCTGGGGCGGCCGGCTGGCTGGTAAACTTTAAGTAAGTGTTTTTTTAAGTTAAAAAATGTGAAATGTTTGTTTACATTGCTAAATGCTTAATTAATAAAAAAAAAGTTTTAATACAGTTTTTAAATGTTTGTTTATATTGATAATTATATGAATGCGGGTCTGTATGTAAGTATGCAGAGTGCATTTGTGTATGTGTGTGTATAGATATATAGATAGATATATATCTATCTATATATCTATACACACACACGTGTGCGGCGTGTGTGTTTGTGCTTTAGGGTGCACACCCTAATGCAATAGGCTGCGCACGCCTATGGAAAGAACCCCCCTCCAACATCCAACATTGCCGGGGGTAAGAAGTTGATAGGTATGGTGTAGTTGCATCTTTGGTATGTCTTTCTGATGACATCATCTGTGGCTTTATATGCAAATCATCTATCTCACTGGCATAATTTGCATATCAAGCCGGACAAACAGGACACATTCAAAACACATTTTTTTTTAATCTTAGTTTAGGCATTTGCTGCAATTCTGCGAACACCATATATCGATCATGTTTCATCATTTTATATCATGCTCCACATTCACAGGATGACCAATGCTTAGGTGACAGGGCCCCTTTAATCACAAACTATATTTTTATCAAATAGTTTTTGTAACAATACTGATGTCTCATTTCACAAAACTGAAACTTCATGAAATTGATTTACATTATACATTGTAAATTTTTCTCTTGTGTTCTGACACAAAAATATAATCAAATCGTATCTGACTAATGGCTATAAGCAAGAACCTTAGATACCGCCCAATTCCTGCCCCCTGGCGAATCAGGACACCGGTGGGGAGGAGCATGTGAGGTCGAGTGGAAAATCGAGACTGTCCCGCAAAAGGCCGAATGGTTGGCAGGAATTCACTTATTACCAAAAATCCAATTAAAGATAAACTGAGAGTGAATTAAGTGACCTACAATCACACTGAAATGTGTTTTAAAACCTATGCAGAATGAAAAATATAAAACAAGATCTGACCCTTTTTTTAATAACAGTGATAAATGCAAAGATAGCTAAACACACGTAACTTGTAACAAAAGGAACAACATGTATATTACAATAAGAAAAACAAATGACATGTTAGTGTCTCTTTAAGCTAAACCTCAATGGTAAGCATAATTAATTAATAATTCCTTATACAAACAATCCACAGTTGTCGTTTTTTTTTTTTTTTTTTTTAAATAATATTACTTAATATATTATTTGAAACAAAAAAAAAAAATCATGAATAGGAATACTATAATAACATTTACCAACAAACTAAAAGAAATATAAATGTTTTTTATTTAACATGTATAGGAAACTCAATCATGTGTATAAGTGTGGCAGTGTTCCGAATCAGAACAGCATGCAGCCAATCAGGAAGGAAAAGGGAAGATGCTTAATTTCTCATTGGCTGCTTACATTTCAGCCAATTAACTCTTTGGCACCTCTCATTCCCATTAGAATTAGAAACATAAGGGTCTACTCAATAAAGCGAGACCAGCGAGATGGGAGTTTCAAACTTTAATTAGCTGAGTTGGAAAAATTATCAAATGCAGGTGAATGGGATGATTTTTCCAAATCAGCTATTTTGGCCTTAAGTTTGAAATTCCAGTCTCAGTTCCCTGCAATACTCGCTTTACTGTGTAGACCCCATAAAATGTGTCAGCAGACAAGTACCATTCGACCCATTTAGTCAACCCAATTCCTGCCTAAAAAAAAATCAGAATACATTTATTATTTATATATATTCTAAGTTAGCCTTATCGCTTATGCTTATCCAATGCATGCTTTAACTCCTTTACTGTATTCCTCTCTACCAGTTTTTCTGGAAGGTTGTTCCATGCATCTACTACCCTCTACATAAAGTAATAATTTAAGACTATGTCCTCTAGTTGTGATAGTTTTTCTTATTTTATATATATACAACAAACGATAATATCTTCCCTTTATGTATTTAAATGTTTTCATCGTATCCCCCTGTCTCGTCTTTCTTCCAAGCTATACATGTTAAGATCCTATAACCTTGCCTGCTGTAGAATAATTATCTTTTGCATACATACAACCGCTGCTTGTATCAGTAAAACAAATGCACATAGAATAATGGCAATGGCTTAGTAATCAAGGCTCGGGACTCACCGCAGGTGTAGATGACGTTGAGATGTTTGCGGACTCCGGGGTAGCACGGGTCCCCGAATTCATTGGTGCTGGCATAGACAATACAGCTTCTCCTGCCGTGGCACCGTTTGGTCATCAGTGAAAGGGCCGACACTGATTGGCACTCTATTAACAGAGAAAATATATGGTGGGTCATAGCACATCAGGACATGCTTCTAGCACACCGGGGCCCTAGATTGCATCTGGTTTTCTTTACTTACATCCTTAAAATCTTTTTTATTTTTTTGAATTTCCAAGATTAAAGAGTCTACTCAAGATGCACCTTTCCAAACTGGATTCAGATCCGGCATAATAGCCGAGCTGTACACAAAACCCCCGAAATGCGTCTACTTGTGCTAGTTTTCCTTCTTTTAAACACCCTCTCCTCCTTTACTGTGATGATTCCCTTTACGTATGTAATTGTTTCTATCACATCCCCCGTCTTGTCTTTCTTCCAAGAATAATCAGGTGTATAAGACACTATTTCTAGCAGATGGCAGGACTGTTGACCACTATGCTACAAACTTTATTTAAAAAATAGCGCAATTCCCCCCCCCCTTTTTTTCTTTTTACTTTAATAAGCAGAAGTTCATTATATATCACCAGTATGATAACTAATAAAGATAACATATCTGGCCATTTAGTGAGCAGTAGTATCTTACCTAAGGAAGGCGCGCTCAAGCTTTGGTAAGGACATTCCAGGCTGCCGCCTTGTACCCTTCCAAAAATCACTGAATAAATGGTAATTACAGTGTTCCTCTTGCAGTTCAACCTCAGTCTGTCATCTTCACAGGCTATTTTGCTTTTGTACTCATCTGAAACAAAGTGACAAACAAAAATGGCAAACCAAAACAGTAATACATAGAATAATAAATACAATATTTCCATTAACAGTGCTGGTAGTTTGAGTATTGGCATAATGCACACAGAGAAAGTCACCTATCTAGTGCATGCCCTTTCTTAGAATGGTCCACCAGCTGTGTGTTGACTGAGCATCATGGGAAAGCATGTCAACCCCAGCTGTGGTGGGAAAGCTTAGCCATCACTGCAGTTTGTGGGTTAGTAGGAAGGTCAGAGAATATAAAAAATGTCAAAACAAGGAAGCCCATTTTGACTCATTGTTTTACCACATTCAGTCAAAAACTTAACTTAAATTGTTATTATTTTATTGTTGTGGGGACGACAACTTACTTTGTACTTTATTTAATTCAGAGAGTACCCAGACCCTCCTACTTTTAATCCTGACCCCTTCACTAAAGAGAGAGAGAGACACACACATATTTGATCCTTAATATGCCACTGATAATTTGCTCCTTAATATTCCACTGATAATTTGCTCCTTAATATTCCACTGATAATTTGCTCCTTAATATGCCACTGATAATTTGCTCCTTAATATTCCACTGATAATTTGCTCCTTAATATGCCACTGATAATTTTCTCCTTAATGTGCCACTGATAATTTGCTCCTTAATATGGCACTGATAATTTGCTCCTTAATATGCCACTGATAATTTGCTCCTTAATATGCCACTGATAATTTGCTCCTTAAAGTGCCACTGATAATTTGCTCCTTAATATGCCACTGATAATTTGCTCCTTAATATGCCACTGATAATTTGCTCCTTAAAGTGCCACTGATAATTTGCCCCCTTAATGTGCCACTGATAATTTGTTCCTTAATATGGCACTGATAATTTGCTCCTTAAAGTGCCACTGATAATTTGCTCCTTAATATGCCACTGATAATTTGCTCCTTAATATGCCACTGATAATTTGCTCCTTAATATGCCACTGATAATTTGCTCCTTAATATGCCACTGATAATTTGCTCCTTAAAGTGCCACTGATAATTTGTTCCTTAATATGGCACTGATAATTTGCTCCTTAAAGTGCCACTGATAATTTGCTCCTTAATATGGCACTGATAATTTGTTCCTTAATATGGCACTGATAATTTGCTCCTTAATATGCCACTGATAATTTGTTCCTTAATATGGCACTGATAATTTGCTCCTTAATATGCCACTGATAATTTGCTCCTTAATATTCCACTGATAATTTGCTCCTTAATATGCCACTGATAATTTGCTCCTTAATGTGCCACTGATAATTTGCTCCTTAATATGCCACTGATAATTTGCTCCTTAATATGTTACTGATAATGTGCTCCTTAATATGCCACTGATAATTTGCTCATTAATGTGCCACTGATAATTTGCTCCTTAATATGGCACTGATAATTTGTTCCTTAATATTCCACTGATAATGTGCTCCTTAATATGCCACTGATAATTTTCTCCTTAATGTGCCACTGATAATTTGCTCCTTAATATGGCACTGATAATTTGCTCCTTAATATGCCACTGATAATTTACTCCTTAATATGCCACTGATAATTTGCTCCTTAATATGCCACTGATAATTTACTCCTTAATATGCCACTGATAATTTGCTCCTTAATATGCCACTGATAATTTACTCCTTAATATGCCACTGATAATTTGCTCCTTAATATGCCACTGATAATTTGCTCCTTAATATGCCACTGATAATTTGCTCCTTAAAGTGCCACTGATAATTTGCTCCTTAATATGCCACTGATAATTTGCTCCTTAATATGGTACTGATAATTTGCTCCTTAACATGGTACTGATAATTTGCTCCTTAATATGGTACTGATAATTTGCTCGTCCCCGGCTCTCTCCTCCATTGTTTCCTGCACGCACACTGCATGCAGGAAATATAGCCACCGTATAAGACTTGCTGTTAATTCCGGCGGTTGGGACTAAAATCCATCGGCAGACTTCTGGCTGCTGCCCGACCGTGAGACAGTCACCCATGGGGCAGCGGCTTTTGGCCCCCAGGTATGAATGGTCCCTGGGCAGCTTCCCTGTTTGCCCACACTTTTTTTTTTTTTTTTTTTAAGGGATATCTGGCAAGTTGGGTGAACTTGTTAAAATTTAGTAACAGGTTAGCACAAACCAGTGCATACCTGCGGAATCCCACCGCTGATCATTTCTGATAATTCAATCTCTAAAACCACAAACAATCTTTAGGTGTCAGCGATGGGATTGTGAGAAGGTAGAAAGGTCAGGCAGAGGTCCTTCATTCTAGTGCAAGCACCAACTCTCATTCCATTAATACACTGAAGGAGTTTATACTATTCTCATTATACAAGCGCAGTAACTAGAGAGAATAAAGTTTCCCTTTCTGGTATCCATGAGATACTTACTTGGCCTGCATTTGTACCATACAACCAGGTACTTGCTGGTCCCCGGACACGGATCTGAACCGAACAATCGACTATTGACTAGAATTTGGCAAGTCCTGCGGTCCTGGCACTCGTCCAACATTTTCTGTACAGGGGCACAAAAGAGAGAGAAAAAAAATCACTTTAGTAGTTATAACAAAACCTCAAGTGGAAACATTGAAACATCCCCATCTTTCAAGTCCCACAAAGCATTATTGACCAGATTATATAGTTGATGCAGTATGCCCACTGAGCAATCTCACCATATTTCAGATTGGCCCCTTTCATTCGGGTTTGTCTAGTATTTTAAAAGCCCACTCCACATAATATTTCCCTACTGTTTTGTTACTCTCCTAAGCAGCTATATCTCTTGGTCACACTTTATGAAAGGCTGCAGTTTTCTTGCTAATGATCCGAAAAGCTCTTATTCTATCAGCAGCTCTTATGCTATCCTTCGGTGCCCTCTGTTGATATCATGCAACAACGAGGTTCTCACTCTGCAGAGGGCGCGGGAGTCTCACCTGATCCGACGTGGAGAGTGAGTCCCCGCTTTGATTGGCTGTGCGTGCGCTGACACTGTCAGCATGTCCCAGCCATCAGACCTGCTAGACATTTTTTTTTTAACCCATTAATTAATCAAGGTACTTCATACTGGACCCAATCCTTGATTAATTAACTGGTTCCTTCCTGGACAGATTGGCATTTTACATTCTGCAGGGGAACATGTAAAAGTTCTACACTGTTTGACTTGCCAATGATAGCTGTACAAGAGGTGGGAAACCCTTGCAGATGTGTGCTATGTACAGGCTTGTGTGCAACACCTTCATGTGCACATTGCAAGTACAGTTATCATTTTGGAAAGCTCAGTGGGAGGATCAGTAGAAGCTGTAAACCCGTTCTTTAAATGTTTTGTGTGTGTGTGTGTGTGTGTGTGTGTGCATGCATTTTTTATTTATGTATCATTTTATTTATTAAATCGATTTATACTTTATTCATATATTGGTTTCATGTGTTTTCAACAGAGTGGCGAGAAACAGAGAAACCTCTCCACCCGCTGTATAGACAATCTGTTTAGGTCCACACGGAAATGAAGAGGATTCTTCCCCGGTGTTCAGTGTTAGGAACAGGAACTTGGGCTACCTGAGACTCCAGTGGTAACTCTCTCTTCCTGCACACTGTTAGCGGCAGTGTGTACTGCAGAGGTGGGGAACCTGTGGCCCTCCAGGTGTTGCAGGACTACATTTCCCATAGTCCTCTGCCAGCCTCTTAGTGGAAAGAGCATTATGGGAGAGGTAGTTCATCGGCAGTTGTAGGGTCGCAGTTTACCCACCTCTGGTGTACTGTATGTGACATCACAACCCACAATGTAATAAAAATGTTATTGAAAGATTGTATTTCTTGTTTTTATTTCCTATTTCTGCACCCACATTGAACCTAAAGGACTTAACAAAGCACCATACAGCACCCACAGCAGTTGCCATGCATCTGTATTGCACCCACAACACTTGGATTGCACTCATATTACACCCACACAATTTGGCATGCCACAGTGTCAATGTGCCCCACAGAACATACCGCAGTGTCACTTTGTCCCACAGAACTGCCCCTGCAGAACAAGCCACAGTGTCACTTTCCCCAATAGTAAATTTTATTTTGCCCCACAGAACATGCCACAGCATCACTTCGCGAATTAAAATAAGCCACTGTCAGGTACCAACATATGCAACATTCAGTTTGCCTATTAACATATGCCACTGTTTGTCCTTTACATATGCCACAGCTTGTCCATTAATATGCCAGTGTAATTTTGCCCTTAATATGCCAGTATTATTGTGCCATTAATATGCCACAGCCAATTTGCCCATTAGTATGCCAGTATTATTTTGCCATTAATATGCCAATATTACTTTTGCCATTAAGATGCCAGTATTACTTTTGCCATTAATATGCCAGTGGTATTTTGCCATTAATAAGCCACAGCCAATTTGCCCAATAATGTGCCATTGTTATTTTGCCATTAATAAGCCACAGCCAATTTGCCCAATAATATGCCATTGTTATTTTGCCATTAATAAGCCACAGCCAATTTGCCCAATAATATGCCAGTGTATTTTGTAATTTAATAAGCCACAGCCAATTTGCCCAATAATATGCCAGTGTATTTTGTCATTTAATATGCCCCTGCCAATTTCCCCAATAACACGTCACTGTTTTTTCTGCCATTTAAAATGCCCCAGCCAATTTGCCCAATAACATGCAAGTGTTTTTTTGCCATTTAATATGCCCCAGCCAATTTGCCCAGTAATATGCCCCAACCAATTTGCCCAATAATATGCCAGTATTATTTTGCCATCAATATGCCCCATCCAATTTGCCCAATAATATGCCAGTGTTATTTTGCCATTTAATATGCCACAGCCAATTTGCCCAATAATATCCCCCCTCCTCCCCCTTCCCCAGTACTCACCTCTTGACTGCTCCATGTCCCTGGTAGTCTCTTCCGTGCATTCTTCCCTCCTGCACGGAGGAGGCAAACACAGTCAACGGATATGACGTGATGTCATATCCGGACGCAAAGTTTTCTTTTTAAAACTTTTTTTTTTTCACTCCCACTGGATGATGCCAGTGACCTCCCGGTGCAGGTCCGTGGCTGTGAGGGAAGTGTTGTGTGCTCCCCTCCAGCCGATGCGGATTCAATAAAGTTTGTTTAAACTTTTTTTTTAAACAAACTTTATTGAATGCGCATTGGCTGGACGGAGCGCACAAATCTTCCCTCACAGCCACGGACCTGCAGCACCGGGAGACAAAGCAGCAGTGAGGAGGTAAGTAAAGGGAAAGGGGGGTGGAAGAGGGTGGCTAAATCCTGGCACATTGAGAGGCATAATCCTGGCATATTGAGGGGCATAATCCTGGCATATTATGTGGGAAATCCTGGCATATTGAGTGGCATAATAATCCTGGCATATTGGGTGGCTAAGTCCTGGCATATTGAGAGGCATAATAATATTGGCATATTGAGGGGCATAATAATCCTGGCATATTGAGGGGCATAATAATCCTGGCATATTGAGGGGCATAATCCTAGCATATTGTGTGGGAAAATCCTGACATTTTGAGTGGCATAATAATCCTGGCATATTGGGTGGCTAAGTCCTGGCACATTGAGAGGCATAATACTGGCATATTGAGGGGCATAATCCTGGCATATTGAGGGGCATAATCCTACAGCGATTATTCAAATTACAGTGATTATTTTAGTGGGTGCTACATATTTGTACCCTGCCCTGAGCCCAGTGCCACAGAGAGTGCAGTGCACTTGCAAATGCATGTGTGCCAGGCACATGACTTTAATCCTGTTCTGTTAGCTCAGTGGGCAACATTTAGGCATTTTTAAATACTGCAATTTGTTGGTTTTAAATATTACATTTGCGTCCTGCACTTCATATCTGAGAGTCATATAGAACCATCAAATACTGTGCTTACAGCGCATTTTTGAAAAATTCTAATAGTTTTGGGTGGTAAATAGTACATTTGCGTCTGGCGGTGCACTTCATATCTGAGAGTCAAATAGAACAGTCCAATACTGTGCTTACAGCGCACTTTGAAAAATTCTAATAGTTTTGGGTGGTAAATAGTACATTTGTGTCTTGCGGTGCACTTCATATCTGAGAGTCAAATAGAACAGTCCAATACTGTGCTTACAGCGCACTTTGAAAAATTCTGGCTACCTCCTCCTTCAGTGCCGCTTCCACCTACACCGCCACGGTCACCGCCTCCTCAACCTATGGGTCACTTAGTATAAACTGAAAGTGAATACCCTGCACTCCAACCCTCTCTCAAATGGATAATTCTGTTGATCCTCCTTGCAGCCATGCTTTAGATTTAGATTTCTGTTCTTCCAAAGCTAAAATCAAAGATTCCATCTAGTGCTATTTTATGGCTCAGCTGTATTTGTAAGTATTTTATGTTATTTTAAGTTATTTCCCTATCCACATTTGCTTGCAGGGCACTTGTCCTACTCTTACCCACATTTTACTCCATTTTGCAGCCCTCTAGCCCTTTCCAGGACTTTTTTAGAGGCATTTTAGTGGCCAAAAGTTCATGTCCCCATTGACTTCAATGGGGTTCGGGGTCAAGTTCAGGGTCAAGTTCGAGCCCGGACCTGGACATTTTTTCGAAGTTCGGCCAAACCTGCCGAACCCGAACATCCAGTTGTCCGCTCAAGTCTAATCATTGTGTTTTGCATAGAAATATAGAATGTGCCATTCAGAACCATTCAGATCAGCTAGTTTGCCCAATTTCTGATAACATTTTTTTACAAATATATGAATACTTTCATTAGTCCCTGGATTTATACTATGTCAAAGCTTTATTTATACAATTTGGCTAAAACAATGTATAGACCGTTTTCTATAGTTGCATCAAATTCCAAAATAATCTTTAAAAAATATTTTTTTAGTTGATGATATGTCATGGAATTTTGTGTGGATAACGTCATTCCTTAAAGCCATTGTTACTGTTTATATATTTAAGGATATTTCTCAAAAGCCAATAAATAAAAATAATTGTGGTAGCAAATGCCTAAATTAGGAGGAAAATGGATTTTAAATGTGTCAGTGTCAGTGCTTATGACATCACCTGTGGCCTGATATGCAAATCACACAGTTCCCAAGGACAACCAGTTAATTTGCATATTATGCCATAGGTGATGTCATAGCTCTAAGCATGGATGGGATAGACATAAAGCTATGCCCATGACACATTCCATGTTTCAAAAACACCAGGCAGTATTCATACAATAGATGAAGGTCATTATAAAAGAGACCAGCTCAGTCAAGTCAGACAACATTAAGAAGTATCACATTCCTCCCAGCGTTCATTTGATTCATATGAAGTTCATTATCTACTCATTGTATGCAGAATCAGTTGTATTGAGATTTTCTTTGTAAATACAATTTGCCAAAGGCTTTATCAAAATTAAATATTTTTTGGGGTTCTTAGAAAAACCTAAAGAAGACTCATATCTTGTTACTTTGTTTAAAAAAAAAAATATATATATATATATATATATATATAATTATTATTATTTGAGATAATATTACAGCCTTAAAATCTAAAGAAAACTCATATCTTGTTACTTTGTTCAAAAAAATATATATTATTATTTGAGATAATATTACAGCCTTAAAACCTAAAGGAGACTCATATCTTGTTACTTTGTTAAAAAAAAATATAAATAAATAATAATTATTATTTGAGATAATATTACAGCATTTCTATCGACAGTAAAGGTATATTAAATTAAATAGTTAATGTAAGCCAGTTTATTACTCTACATTAAAAGCTATCCTCCTATATAATTATGGAATGATCATATTTGCTTGAATATAAGATGACCCTGATTATAAGACGACCCCCCCTAATCTTTGGATATTCATTTAGGAAAAAAGAAAAATCCCGATAATAAGACTATCCTATAGGGAAAGAATTGTTTAAAGTAAATATTAATGCACATGTAGACTGTTATTTCATATTTAATGAAAAGTGTGCAAGCAAACAAAATAAAACACCAAATATGCAGCTCATACAGGCAAAACCTTAGCAAATCCTCTAACAAAAGATGTCAAAAATGACAATCCACTGTGACAGTCAGGACTATGTTATTTAGAATCTTGGGTCAGATGAAGGAAGATCAGACTCCAGCCTATGAACAAGATGTCCTCCCCTGATAGAGCTACACAGAGCAAAGAGGGCTCAACAATGTACTTTATTCATTTTTTGTATTAAAACATATAAATGTCTACACCTGATGCAATCTTTCAATTAAAAAGAAGATATTTTTGTTGTTGTTGACAGATTACGGACTCATTTCTAATTTCTAACTTTAATTCAGTAGGAATCTTGCTTGATTCAGTCTGATTTTTCGTTTGCAATCCATTGTTTTCACCTTGCAGGAGATAAGACTATAGGTAGAGTACATCAAGGCATATCTCCAATATATGTGTATTTATAATGTAATCACGGTCCTCGAAAATCATTGTGCCTATGGAGCTTAACAACAACTCAACCTAGATCAGTCACCTAGTGAGATTCTTTAGCATTTTAAATCAAAAAATAAAAACATTATCTTACAGTCTAACCCTCTTCTTTCCATTGAGCGCAATTCCTAGTCCATACATAACAGTAGAGTGTAAAATACATAAATAGGTTTTGTAAATTCCAGTGGATTGAATTGAATTGATCTCAACATGATTCCTCCCCACTCATTGTTTCACTGAGGCCTCATCCATTATCTTGCAACTAATTCAATGGTTGCACCAAACTGGCAAGATAACAGATAAAAGAAACTCAGAGACTCATTAGCATTGTATACTGGACTAAAAAGAGTGTTTTTATTTATATTAACACTGCCCCATAAAAACCTTGGCAGTAGCTCGGTCTTTAATATCTGCCTGGACCTATATGATCATCTAAAGACATCTCTTTCCCCGAAGAGGAAATATCAGTCTGGACCTACATGATCTTCTGAAGACATCTCTTTCCCCGACGAAGAAATATCAGTCTGGACCTACATGATCTTCTGAAGACATCTCTATCCCCGAAGAGGAAATATCTGTTTGGACCTACATGATCTTCTGAAGACATCTCTATCCCTGAAGAGGAAATATCTGTTTGGACCTACATGATCTGCTGAAGACATCTCTATCCCCAAAGACGAAATATCTGTTTGGACCTACATGATCTTCTGAAGACATCTCTATCCCTGAAGAGGAAATATCTGTTTGGACCTACATGATCTGCTGAAGACATCTCTATCCCCGAAGAGGAAATATCTGTTTGGACCTACATGATCTTCTGAAGACATCTCTATCCCCGACGAAGAAATATCAGTCTGGACCTACATGATCTTCTGAAGACATCTTTTTCCCCGACTAGGCAGCGACTTGAGCACGTTGGATTTATTGGAAGTTTTGTTTTCACCCCAATTCTCTTGTGAACGTTTGCTGCTAAGAACCTACATGTATGACAAGCACAGAGCGATCTAGTCTTGGATGCTATCCTCCCTTCCAAGGTAAGAGCAATATTTACCATTGCAATATTTACTAGTATTCAGGATTCTTCATTAGATAGATTCTCTTAATGGATGTTCATGTTGGGGTATGAGACTGATATGGGTATAAATATTTAATTTAAAGGCTGGACAACTTTTAAATAATAAATTATATATATAGATATTTCACACACACACACACATATATATATATATATATATATATAAATATTTGTATTTATATATAAAATATTTTTATATAATTATATATATTTACATTTAGATATATTCCCTCACACACACACACATACATATTTAAATTTTTATATAATTATATATATTTACATCTAGATATATTCACTCACACACACACACATATATATTTAAATTTTTATATAATTATATATATTTACATCTACATATATTCACTTACACACACACATATATATATTTAAATTTTTATATAATTATATATATTTACATCTAGATATATTCACTCACACACACGCACATATATATATTTAAATTTGTATATAATTATATATATTTACATCTAGATATATTCACTCACACACATATATATATATGTATATATATATATATATATATATATTTACATTTTTATATAATTATATATATTTACATCTAGATATATTCACTCACACACACACATATATATAAATTTTTATATAATTATATATATTTACATCTAGATATATTCACTCACACACACACACATATATATATAAATTTTTATATAATTATTTATATTCACATCTACATATATTCACTCACACACACACACACACACACACACGTATAGAAGGTCTGAAATAAAATACTAGCCGTATCCTGATTGGTTGTGAAATTAAAATACCCCTAATATGGTTATGCAGTGGTTTGCACGTTTTAAAGATACATGTCATTTTATCCACTGACTGGTCCACTGTGAAAAATCCTTTTTTTATTGTAAGGGACTGTGTCACCAGAACATTATTTTTACTGTGAAATGTAAGGAGAATAAAGAATGATTGCAAATGAGCTATACATTGTGCTAGTAAAATTGCAAGCAAATGCCTAAATATGGAGGAAAAGGTGTTGTAAATGTGTCTGTGGAGTCTGCTGTTTATGACATCACCTAAGGCTCAATATGCAAATTACACTTTTGTCATTGAAAAACAGACCATTTGCATATTAAGCCACAGGCAATGTCATAAATAGTAAACTCCACAGATACAGTTAAAAACACATTTCTACTAATTTTGATATTTAATTGCATTTTTTTTTTTTTTTTGCTGACATTATTTTCATTAATTTTTTTTATTCTCTACAGTTACAGTAAAAACAATGTTTAGGTTTTTTGAATGTTTTTTTTATGTGACACTTGTTTGTATGTTTTCTTTTGGAATCATATTAAACTGTTTCTATATATTAGGGACATAGGTTTTAGCTTTCACTTACTATCATAGCAATTACACCAGCTGGTTATTATATTGTCTTTTTTCTTTCTGAGCAGTAGGGACATGCTCTTTGGTTGTTGGTTGTACCTAGCAGCTACATTCTAGCGTTTTTTTTTGTTTTTTTTGTACTTTCTGCTTCTCTTCCTTTTTTTTTTCGCTGGCACAGATCTACGTTTTAAGGGTCTGCTCGATAAAGAGAGAAATACAGAGAATTGAGATGGGAATTTGAAGCTTAAGGCCACAGTAGCTGAGTATGTATGATTATGTATCATAATATTTCTTATACAACCCCAAAAGATAAAATTAATTAAAATATTAAATGTCCTGCATTTACAACCCGAAGTACACTTTCCTTGATCTCCACCCAAGAGAAGGTTTAAAATGACTCTATCACCTAAACATTGTTTTGACTGTGAATATATAAAAATTAAAAAAATATTGAAAACGACCTATACATTGCTTTAGCAAGATTGCAATGAAATGTGTTTTAAATGTGTCTGTGATGTCAACCGTTTATGACATCACCTGCGGCTTGCTATGCAAATTACACATGTCCCATTGAAAAACAGCTCATTTGCATATCAAGCCGTAGGTGATGTCATAAGCAGGAGCAGGAATTCTGCCAATACAATGTAAAGATCCTTTTCAATCATATTTTAGTCTCTACATTCACAGTAAAAACAATTTTTTGTTTCATTTGATCAAATAGTTTTTTTTTTTTTTTATCAAGTAAATCAATAATTCACTAATATCAGATTCTTTAAAGTCAACCTAAAAGTAGCATATACTGTGACAATGAAAAATGATCTATACATTGTGTTAGCAAAATTGCATACAATGCAAAACATAACCTGTGGCTTTATATGCAAATGAATTAATTTCCAATGGGAAATGCGTAATTTGCATATCAAGCTAACATTTGATGTCATAAACAGGATACAGGGCATCTTTCTATTATTTTATGCATTTAAATACAATAATGCTAAAGCAATGAATAGATCATTTTTCATGAGTTCTTTTATTCGTTATATTCACAGGGACAAAGTTGGCTTTGAATATTTTTGTGGGAGTACCTTGGCTCCTAAAATTACCTGGGCTATTTTTGTAATGTTGTATTGGTTGATCTGTCTGTCTGCTGGAGTCTACAGGTGTTAATGCTTTATTGAGATGGGATAGTGTCATATAAACGTAGCATTATTTTCTTATCAGCTCTAACACGTTCACATTTTGCATCTTCAGGCCAAAGTCTATTGTGCGGGGAGACCTTGTGTGGAGCATTGACCACACCGTGTTCCAGGCTAAAATGGAATTCCAGAACGTCGAGGACATTGGAGGTCAATATGAAATTCTCGGACTTCTCGGTCAAGGAACCTTCGGAAAAGTTCTTCTGGCTCGAAACCAGTCATCAGGTACAGGCACAAACTGCAAGGAGTCACACAACATACTGCTTATAGCCAGTGCCCACAACGTTACATCTTCTGGGCCCATGACTGATCCTGGTTATACTAAGCAGTGGGTATGATTTACAATCTATAATAAAAACCACCTCCTTTGTTTGACCAGGACAATCAGTTGCACTGAAGTTTATAAGGAAGGATCGGACAACACTGAGCAACTTCCTCAATGAACTGTTCATGTCAGTGCTCATCTCCAACCACGAGCGCATCATCACCACCTACCGAACTTGCTTGGTGCATGCGGACTACTATATCCTCACCCAGGAGTTGGCCCCAGCTGGAACCCTAGAGTCAGTTATTGAGCCACGGGTAAGCAACACATGAAGATCAGGACACCCAACATTTACGGAGCAATGATAACAATAAAGGCCAATACAATGTAGGTTGTTGTCATTGGCTCAAGACTGAAGCTATATATATATATATATAACCTGCTGTTATATTGAAGAAACGTCTATTTACTGCAAAATGATTTGGTTAAAACTGGAACGAAAAGAAAAAAATATAAAAGAGCCATCAACATTATGGGGCATGCTAAAACAGACACTGACTTATTCGTTAAGTGTGTATATACTACACATCAGGGGGCGGACATGTTGTTTAGAATCCTGGATCAGATGAATGAAGATCTCTTCCAAGTTGTGCACCCCTGATGGAACTATACAGAATAAAGAGGGCTCAATAAGGTACTTTATACGTATTCTTTCATTAATGCATTTCTATTTAAAATGTCTGCACTTGGTAGAATTTTTCTATTAAACTTTTGCCCATAGTTCCTTTTTTTTTCTTTTGCGCTATTGTCATTTTTGTATGTCTAAACGAAATGGTGCCTTTTTCTTACATACCAACACATCTGTTTGCGAGATACTGCGCCATACACTGTTCTGTCAAGCAGCCACATTTTTAAAACATGGGTTACGCAGTGCTCAAAACCCAGAATCACAGCGCAACTTCCAATTGGTGTCAGGACTGGGAGTTTGTGCTATACAATGGTGTTATCAGCATGTGTGATCTTTGTATATGTAACCACCAATGTATGAGAAAAGGCATATAAAGGTACTTTGTCATCCTATAAATTGCGTATACTGTGAAAAAAAGAGAATATAAAATGGTGACAAATGATCTATATGTTGTGTGAGCAAAAAGACATTCCAATACATAAAATAGGAGTAAAATGTATTTGTGGCTTCACCTGTTTATAAACATCCCCAGTTTTGGGGTTACTATATGTGACCCAGGACTGGGGCAAACAAATGTAGCTTGGAATACTCCATTTCGCCTGTTTTCAGTAGGTCATTAAGACACACAGATGTGAAGCTTATTCTATCAACTATTCTTTAGATAGGACTCTCGTTTATCTTTACTCTTAAAGGGGCAGTATCACCTGAACATTGTTTTTACTGTGCAAAAAAAAATGGAGTCAAATGGTCTATATGTTGTATAAGCAAAACTGCAAGAAAATTCCCAAATTAGGAAAAAATGTGTTTTAAATGTATCTGTGGAGTCTCCTGTTTATGACATCACCTGTGGCACGGTATGCAAATTAATTGCTTTGTGATGGGAAATGTGTCATTTGCATACTGTGACACAGGTGATGTCATAATCAGGAGACAGCCCAGACACATTTAAAACACAGCTTTCTCATATTTTACTAATTTGCTTGCAGTTTTGATAATACAGTGTATAGATCATTTTCAATCATTTTTTTATGCTCTACGTGCACAGTAACAGAAATGCTCAGGTGATACCGTCCCTTTAAAATGTTACACATTCAACAGTATTATTTCCATTGGATCATGCCAGGTAGTTAATAGCCATACATTTAGGGTGCTATTCTGCAAGCATTCGAATCTTTCATAATCTGTTTGATTTCCAGGTTGGAATGCCGGAAGAGATGGTAAAGTGTTGTGCCTTGCAGCTCACAGAAGCCCTCCAGTTTATTCATGACCACGGGATAGTCCACCGGGATCTAAAGCCAAACAATGTGTTGTTGATGGATAAACAATGCCAGCGCATTAAACTGAGTGACTTTGGTTATACTCAGAGTGTTGGTACTGAAGTCCATGCTATGTCACACATAATTCCATACATGGCACCAGAACTATGCCGTCTAAAGAGAAATGAGTTCTTAATTCTGGCTCCGAGTTTAGATATCTGGGCTTTTGGCATTCTACTCTACGTGGCGCTCATAGGGTATTATCCCTGGGACGAAGCTGTGGAGCCAGACCGCGAATTCAGTTCATTTATTCACTGGCAAAACAGTGGACAATATGGTTTTCCAGCGTACTGGGATGTGTTCACAACTGAAGGATTGGCCATGTTTTCAAAATTACTCTCCCTGGACCCATCTGATAGGCCCTCAGCTAATCTAGTCCAAGAATGTTTCCGTTTCCCTTGGCTTGTCCAAAATACTCTAAGCAACAGTGAGATAGAAGAACCCGAACTGGATTTGGTGACCATAGAGCAAAGCGACGACTTTGAGATCGTTATTAGACCGGGGGATGATGAGATGCTCCTCATACAAAGCATGTCTGGCTCGGAATGTGTGTTCGTAGAGGGCCCAACAGTGGTGTCCGGTGACCCGGTTGTATTGGTGCTACCCAGCAGCGCCTCCATCAATGTGGAGTCTGAAACGGATATCACCTGAAGTTATTGGTGCACTAGAAGAACAACAGAAATCAAGATGGAGCTAACGTGAGTAGATTTCATATTCTTCTCTCCTGTTATACATAGATAAAGATATGGCAGGGCAATAATTGGTGCACAAATGTGAGTTTTCACACAAACTGGAAATGTATTAATGAATTGAGAAGGGTCGAAACTTTGTCTAGCTGTGCGTGAACAAGTCAGGTCACTATAATAACTGTGGACTTGAGTTTCATTTCTGCTATATTTGTGAATATAGAAAATATCTGCTCTACCAAGTACAACTATTAATAGTAAAAACTGTTTTACAATATCACTGCTCAGATTATAATCTGTTTTTGTTTTCTTTGTTTATTCCAGAGGGACAAGGAAGTAGAAGATTGTGCATCTCATCATCACGCTGACCGATGATCTATATCTAGATGAATGTTCCACTCCAATTGACAACTCCATTTTGTCCACGCATTCCACTCCAATGGAGTGTTGCCTTTAATCACCGTGATCTACTATAATTGTCACTCATCCTTCATGCTTTACCTTGTTAATTTATTTAATTTATTTATTCATTGTTCACTTTTACTCATTTCTTAGAGTGCAGAAATTAAGACATTATGAACCCACTCCCAGTCATCAAAAAAGGTATAGTGGGCTAATTAGTAAAATTATCCAGTGTTTTAAATTGTTTTTGTGAATCTGAATTTGTATTATTGTTATTTATTATTTTTAGACCTTTTGCTATTTATCTGGTGTGAGGGTGTAAATGTACTTGGTATGGGTAAAATTTACCAAAGTCAAATATATATATATATTTATTGGGTACTTCTTGTTAAAAGGGCAAAATAATACATTTTTTTGGAGGTGAAAAAATACAAAACAGAACTATGTCGAAAAATGTCTAAACTTATTTGGTCTTTTTTTTTTATGTCCCTTCTAAGGGACAAAACGCGAATTAATAATACTTCAAACATGGGCATCTGCATAAAATGTATCCAGGGCATGAGGAAAAGTGTTAACCCCCCCCAAGCTCCACCCTTTCCATGCAATTATATATAAAAGTCAATCCAGGGGACCAATTCTAAAAGTAGCCCCAGTCACCATGGAACCCAATGTGACATTCCTGATATTTAGACTGCTTTTAGGACTGTGCCCCAGAAATAAGCCACAATGCCAGAAAAGGGGTGGGGCAGTCAGGAAGATATGGAACATGAACGAGCCTCGGCTATTGTACTTCTGTACCGGCGCTGCTCACTGCCCATCACCCTCTCTCCTTGGGGATCACAAGGCAAAGTTAATTGCACCACTTCCTCTTCTGGCTTCACCCCTTCCTCTCCATTACACTGTGCCCTTAACAAGGATATGCAAAATATCCATGGCAAGGTACATGATGCTCCCCATTTATTTTTTGGATGGCCCCTTCCCTGGGCTAAAGATGAGGAGCGAGGGCATCACTAATCATTGTGGGACATTTAAGGTATTATTCTTAAGGTACGTTTTTGTGCCAGAGGGGTGGGCCCCCCTCCAGCTGGCCAAGGTAGAGGTAGGGTAGTGTAGGTAGGGTTCATTTATTTTTAATTGATTTATTAATAAGGTTATCCGTGCTGCCTTGGGGCAAATGGGCCAGGGACTCATTCCTTTATTGGGGCTTAGAGCCATTTGGCAGGCTCCCAGCCACATTAACAGGGGTACCAGGCCATGTGCCCTACCCCGCATATTAATAGTATGGTGCCTGGAGCATCAGCAGCTTCTGACACCCCATGTTTGTTGGCAGTTAAAATCTCTTCTTTCCCGACATTTGTAGATGGGTAGAAGGTTTGCATTTACATATGCCGGGAAAGAAGATCATTTAACTGATTGTGCAGTGCCTGGGATACACGACCAGGAGGAAGCCCACGATGGGTATAACGTGTTCCGTCAGGTCTATTCTGTCCCTGTACTGCCTTCTGGATCCCATATTGGCCACATTTGGGACTTTTTATTGTTTTAAAGCTGTCATACCCAAACTGCACATGGAACAGTGAACATATGCAACCATTTATTTGGTGAGCACTACAATCTGCTAAGTTAGTGAGTGAAAATGCAAACATTTTTGCACTTCATCTGTTGTTTAGCTGTGTTGTGCTATGTATCTTGTCTCTTTTATTTCCATTTGTTATGCTTTGAGACATACCAGTTGCTTGATCAATCAACATATCAGGGAATTATTGTTTTGCTCTTTGTTTTGGTGGTGGTCACTTAGCGCACCAACCATTCAATTTTTTGGTCTATTTATTGTGTACCTTTTTCACGTGTGTATACAGAGAATCACACAGGTTGTTGCTGCTTTGCGGGGATTGAGCGCTAGAATTCACTTTTCCCTACCTATGTAGGAATGTAGACTTGTCATCCACCAGTCATGAACAGGTGTACTATTAATCTAAGACAGTGACCAGATGTATCAATGGTATGTTTTTAGAGACTGTTTCAAGGTTAGTGTTCATCTGGTAATGAGCCATATTTATCTAGTCAAATAAAAAGGTACAATTGAAATAAACTTAACATACAATTGCTCCTTGTACAAGTCTACAGTGATGTAGACACATTACATTAATATTTGTTTATAAAGCTCTTACATAGCAAAACCAATGTTTAGGAATGGATCTCATACTTTGTATGAACAGATACAGCTTTAATAATACCACATTAAAAGTAAACATTTCAGAAAAGTCCAGGTCTTGTAAACACAGAGCACAGTGCTTTGCTAGGTGGCAGTGACCTGATGCGTTTCGCACGAGGGCTTCGTCAGAGGTTTCAGCCTGGCTGAGAATTATATTATAAAAAGGTACTGTACTTTATTGTAAATAGGACTGTATGGATGGTAAATGAGGAAAATGGTTTTATAGATGACTTTTCTCAATCTTAGTCGCACATTTGACTTAGTGATGATCGATGTATCACCTAAACATTGTTTTTAGAGAACAAAAAGAGAACAAAAAATGCCTAAATTAGAAGAAAAATGTGTCTGTAGAGTCTTCTGCTTATGGCATCACCTGTGGCTTGATATGCAAATAAACTCTTTTCAATAGGAAATGTGTAATTTGCATACCGTGCCACAGGTGATGTCATAAGCCGGAGACTCAACAGACACATATAAAATACACTTCTCTCTTAATTTATGTAGTTCTGTGTTATTTTTCTAACACAACATACATAGTTGCCAACATCGGTCATGTTTCCAGGGACACATATTTGTTCCACATGCTGCAGAAAGAGTATGCAAAGTACAGCCTGGCAGTATGTAGGATGGATATACGCACAGACAGAATCCAATTAATTAATCAGGGTGGAGATCTCACAGGACCTACCCTGATTAAGTAATTGGATCTGTATGTGCGTACATCCATCCTCCATACTGCCGGGCTGCACTTTGCATGCTCTGTCTGCAGCATGTGGAACAAATATGTGTCCCTGGAAACTAGGGTTGCCACCTTTTCTTCAGAAAAATACCGGCCTTGGTACTGTCTCCATAGACTTAACATTGGCCTGAAGCCAATTTTTTACCGGCCTGCCGGTAAAATACCGGCCAGGTGGCAACCCTACTGGAAACATGGCCGATGTTGGCAACTATGCAACATATAGATCATTTTCAAATATTTTTTTATTCTCTACATGCACAGTAAAAACAATGTTTGGGTGATCCAGTCCTTTTAATAGGTCACATTGTATAATTTGGTGTGGTGTGTATTTATGGATGTGGCTATGTATACAGAGAGTAGTTTGCAAGCCCTGCAGCACTAAATTACACGAAGCCTGGATTCCAGGGTAGGATTTCATGGAAAAATAAACCCCTTTCAAGTCTGTAGTGAATGAAAGCCAATTGCATTACCTGCCTCCTTTTTGTTTGCAGGCTGTCAGCACTCTGGCTTTAGCTTCTGTTTAGTCTGCAATTAACATATACAAATTGTAATTACACTTGTTGAAAGTGAGGACTGGTAAACATTCCCGGAGTGCTAGCATTCTGCAGGAAGTTGGGTCCAATACACAAGTAATGACTCATCTCAACATTTGAAAGAGTTAAAGGGACAGTATCACCCAAACATTGATTGTACCCTGACTGTAGAGCATAACAAATGATTGGCAATGATCTATACATTGTATTAGCAAAATTGCAAGCCAATGTCTAAATTAGGAGGAAAAAGTTGTCAGTGGATTCTCCTGCTTATGACATCACCTGTGGCACGGTATGCAAATGAACTGCTTATTTTTGAATCTAGAAATCCAGTGCCTTACCCTTCTTGTTTGACAGCACACCTGCCTGCCAACGGAAAAGCTACTCGATCACCTAAACATTGTTAATACTGTGAAAAGAAAAATGTCGGTGCGCTAAGCTAATGCTATGACTATTTAGTATGAAAAAGTATCAAAAATAATCTAAGCACTGGAGGTTATGTGTAAAGTTGACTGCACTGTGCAAAAGAAATTTGTTAGCCATAAACAGAAAATTCTGTTCACACATTGACTTTGCCTCTAATTCAGGGGATGGGACTCTTCATCGCGGCTGCTTCCGCGCAGCCGCTTCACCGCCGACTCTACAGCACAAGACAGATCGTCGCTGGAGATTTCATCGCGGGTCATTTCATTGCTAAAGGTAAGTATTTTACCGATTTTACTTTGTTTAGAATTAGGGTTTAGGGGGTTAGAATTAGGTTTAGTGTTTAGTGTTAGGGGTTAATTTTACTATTAGGGGTCGGGGGTTAGTATTAGGGTTAGAATTAGGTTTAGTGTTAGGGGTTAATTTTACTATTAGGGGTCAGGGGTTAGTATTAGGGTTAGTATTAGGGGTCGTGGGTTAGTATTAGAGTTTAGGGGGTTCATTTTAGTATTGGGGTTAATTTTAGTGTTAGTATTGGGGTTTAGTGTTTAGTGTTACTATTGGGGGGGAATCATTTATTAGGGGGGGGGTATTTTACTTTTACGTTTAGATTTGTAAGAGCTGACAGTTCAGCGCTGAACTGTCAGCTCTTACATAGCTGCAGCTGCGGTGAAACAGCCGCGTTATTCTTCATTGCTGACAGTTCCGCGTTCTAACTGCTGCGCTGAACTGTCAGCGATGAAGATGCGGCGAAGAAGTGTCCTAGACCCTCTAATTCACTCGTAGTGCTTCGTGCATTTTTAAAGTTTTTTTAATAAATACATTTGATTGTAATACATTAATTTAATTATAGTCAACCCCTGAATGCCTGTTCTGATTCTTATGGCTTTAAGATCACACTGGTCAGAGTTTTTTTGTTGGGGGGGGGGGGGGGGTTTGGGAACCTATTAGTTAGGATAAGCGTGTTTGTGTTGTACTAGTTATGTAGATTATTATTGGGAAAATAATGGGGAAAAACATTTTTTTCCCCAGAATGTTCCCCTTTTATGTGTATTTTTTAAATACTAAATTATAGATATTTTTTATGTTTAAGGTATCAAAAGAAAGCTCTAACTGTCCTTTAAAAAAACAACATATAACTTGTATGGGTGCGTTAAATGGCAGAGAGGAAAATTACGTTTCAACAATTACATATTAAAAATTGCTCTGGTCCTTGGCCCAGAAAATCCCTGGTCCTGAAGGGGTTAAGTGTATCAGGTTAAGCACATTACACGACTTTAAAAATACTCAGGAGTGAGTTGAAACATTGCCTTTTGCGGAATAAAACCACTTTGGATACAGAATGCTGGTCGATTGATTTATTTGTTGATACTGCATTGGCGGTCGGGTTGAGACCGGGACCAAGTACCTGTGAGTGTGAGTGCACATCCACACTAACTGATTAAGCAAGGAAGGAAGTCATTTTTCAAAAGAGTGTCAGCCGGGTAATGTGAACTTTGAACATAAAATAAAAATAGATTATAAAATAACACCACAGCACTAAAGATGTAAGAAAAAATGTGGCCTATTCCTTTAAGAAGATTGCCCTTTTTTTTTTTTTTTTTTTTAAAAAGAAACGTCATATACATGGGTACCTGCAATGATGTGCCAGCTGAACAGGATACATCTTCTTTAAAAAATGTTGCAAAAGACTGGAAGTGGCGAGTCGGGCACATCTGGTGACTGGGCATGTTACGTCCGTAAAAGGAGGACTGAATACTGATGGTGGTCCTGTGAGGACACTTGAGCGCGGCATATTCTCCATCGCAGGCTCGTAATGTATAATTCTTCAGTATTTTAGAAATATAACCTGTCAAAAAAAGGAGACATTTGTGGTGTATGAAAACATGGCAGCCTTTCTACAAATGCTCAGTAAAGCAATATATGCTTTATATGCCAATACTGGATATACTATATGCATACTTCCCAATTGTCCCGATTTGGGAGCCAAGTCCCGCTGTCCCGCTGCACTCTACCCATGCTTTTCGGGACAGAGGTAGAGCTCAGTGGGACAGCAGGACTCAGGACCCCAGTCCCGCGGTCCTGTTCGCATTGTCCGGTGTCCCAGCCACCAGAGAATTCTTACTGCGCGTGCGCAGAAGCGATTCTGGCTTCACAAGCCAGGATCAAAAAACGGTTACAGTGTTACCGCACATGAGTGGTAGCACTGACACCCCCTCCCCAGACTACGTCACCTGTGTCCCACCCCCTTCCCAGACTACGCCACCTGTGTCCCGCCCCCTCCATAGACTCCGCCCCTGGTGCCCTGATTCATCGGGGGGGGCAAAGTTGGGAGGAATGGAAATGGACTATAGATGGTCATTATGTATGTATAATGTAAACAATGGTTTTACTCTATTCCATAGCAGTGTACCGTGGGAGGATGGTGGACAGACAAAACATACAAATACTAAGGGAATATTACAAATTACACGACAGTAAAAGGAGGTCCTGTTTAAATGAACTCAGTCGCCTAAACATTGTTTATTTGGTGAATGAAAGTTTTTATCCCCTTCATGACCAGACTTTTAAAAAATGTGTTGTGCTGGGCAGTGGTTGTTTTAACACCTCTCTCATGTTACTGTACCAATACAAATTATATATATTCACGTGTGTAAATATATATTAAAAAAAAAAAAAAAGTAGGGCTTTCTTAAGATCAGTTATGGTATCCGTCATGAATCCCAGAATCACCAAGCACATGTACATATTCTTCAAACGAAGACAACTCACGGAATGTAACTTGGAATATTTTGACACTTTTCATGGAGTAATTTTACCACCAATCTTTGGTTTGCAGTATTCATTTTGTGTGTGTGTTTTTCCCCCCTTCACACTGTATCCCAGGTAGGAACTTACAGGGTTGTTATGTGTTACTGCCACACAACACCCCAATATCTGATACCCCCATGCAGTGGTGGATCTTGGTTTTGTGCTGGCCTAGGCAGACAAAATTCAGGCACCCCCCTACCCACGCACAACATGCCCCATAAGCCACATCACCCCATTACATGACCCCATCACATGCCTCCATCACCCCCATTACATGCCTCCATCACCCCCATTACATGCCCCCATCAGCCCCATTATATGCCTCCATCACCCCCATGATATGCCTCCATCACCACCATTGCATCCCTGCATCACCCCCATTACATGCCCCATTACATGCCCTATCACCTCCATTACATGCCCTATCATCCCCATTACATGCTCCCATCACCCCCATTACATGCCCCCTCATCCCAAGACTACCATACTGCCTGTTCGGCACCCATCGGTGAGTGTAGATAGGTCACGTGACCACACGTCTGATGTCAGAGCGCCAGGTCACGTGACCTGTCATCACTCCGCCCCCTAAGAAAAAAACGCACAGGCAGCCCAATCATTGCGTTTTTTCTTAGGGTTTTTTTCTCACTGTTGGGGGGCGCTGCTGCCCCCCATAATTTGCCACCCTAGGATGCCTCGTGGTAAATTCGGCACTGCCCCCATGCATAGGCATGCTAGGCTTATGTATCAGGTACAAGGCAAAATTTGGGACACTGTCATTGTAACATAGATTTTGATCCTTCGCTTTACGGACTACAATTCCTATCAAGCTCAGCCAGCCAAAAGCTAACTTCGCTTCATAGTAAATATATTCTACAACAGGCAGCACAGATCTTTGCTACCTTGCTGCTGGATCACATATCCAGCTAAAGCAAGGTAGTCTCTACTGCTCGGACTCCATTGGGAGTCTTTTTTTCAATAAAATGTCACTACAGAACCACTTAACATGCCATTCATTCTCTATGGCATATAGAGATATACATATTTTAAAAAAATATATGTTTAATAGAAACCTACCTAACAATATAACCACAATGTTTTTTGTTTATTTTTAATTATAAAAAAGTGTGGGGGGCTATGGTAGATGTGGGCTCTTAGGGGACAGGGGTAGGCTGCTGATAATGTAATTCATTTATCCAAGCCCCGCAACTGCTGTGGGGCAGGGGGATACAAAAAGCTGTAAAAGTCAGGCACTGGCTTTGACAGCCATATACATCTGGTGCCTATGATTGTCACAGCAACTGGACGTGTACCCAGAGTCCTCTGCAGACATGGTTGATGTGCCTCGTTCCCAAGGCATATTGGCATACTGGGTTCAGAGCTGCGTAGGGTTGCCACCTGGCCAGTATTTGACCGGCAGGCCAGTAAAAAATTGGCTTGACCCCAAGGTTAAGTCTACGGGGGTAGTAGCATGGCCGGTATTTTCTTGAAGAAAAGGTGGCAGCCCTAGAGCTGCGTGATGTACTAAACATGTCTATTGTGCGACGGTATCGATGATGTCATTGCTTCATCAGGATTTAAAACTCATTTGTGTCTTATCCTTCATTTCCTATTCCCCCTCATTATAAAGTCCCGAGGCTGCTACAGGATTCATCATTTGTAACGGTAGATAAGTGCTTTAGTGTTTGTGTTTCTTGGTTTTGTTTGTTTGTTTGTTTTAGAAATACATGAAATAATTCTCTTAGTTCCTTCTTGTTTAGCTTGATATAATCACAATAAAAGGATCTGCTAGAAGGCAATAGATTATAAATTTTGCACTAAACCAAAAGAAATTTGACAAACTACACGGGTTTTTCTCTGAATTAAAAGGAATCATTGTATCGTACATGATTACAGGGAACTTCCTACAGATAAAGCTTGGCAGAGCCGTCATCCATCAGACCTAGGGAAGCTCGGTTACTGTTGGGAGACTACATTTAATTCCTAAGATTACAACTGATAACTCATTTCTTGGCACTTTTTGGTTGTTATCTCCTCATGTTATAGTTGATCCAACTACTAAAAGGAGAGCAATGTTTGCTGAGTTCATTTCTACAATGTTATCAATAATAGACGTAAACTGATTATATTCAGTGCCTGATTGGGCAATAGCCGAACCACTGTTACATTTGGTTTAAGGCTCAGCATTTGGAGATCTATACACCAATACTGGGAGGACTTCATGCCCATTTTGTACTGGAAGGTATTCTCTTTTAATATAAGGTATTTTCATTAGTATTATAAAGGGCTCCATCATATAATCATTGTTTATACTGCAAATGTAGAGACTAAAAAAAATACGAAACTACTGGCCCTCTGAACACAATGCACATCACCACATGATACCACCAGTGCAATACACCACCACTGTTCATGTACTAGCTTTGTCCACACCCTACTTATAAGTTGCCACTGCAACTGGAGAGGACACCCTAGGTGGCCCATGCGACCGCTGGGACCCGTTACCACTGTACTTATGTACTAGGGGTGTGTGAACAAAGCTAGTACATCGACAGTGGAGGTATATTGCACTGGTGGTATCATGTGGTGTGTGCTACTTAGTCAGAGGGCCACGTGGCAATCTTACCACCAGTCACGCCACTGACTAGCACACCCACATAAAGGTACCCTGTCATATCCACAGTGGCACAAAAAATGGCACATTGACAATCGATTTGGACATAAAAAAAACGGTACCGTGATACATGTGGCGTGATGACGGAAAGGAACATATAAAGTAACAACTGTTGACGTTGAACAATAACCATTGATGGTATACCACCAAGAGCTGTTATGGTGGTGTGTTAAATAATATAGGTTAATGAATGTACACACACACACACACACACATATATATATATATACACACACACACATATATATATATATATATATATATATATATACACAGACACACACACACATATATATATATACACACACACACACATATGTATATAAACACAAATATATATATGTACACACACACACACACACATATATACACACACACAATGTATATACACACAAATATATATATATACACACGCACACACACATATATATACACACACACATGTATATACACACAAATATATATATATATATATATATATACACACACACATATATATATATATATATATATATATATATATATATATATAGTGTGTGCAATTCTCTTACTTTTATTAGGGTTAGTAAGTGGGGTATGCGATATGTGTGAATGGTTAATTGACGTGGTAACTGCATCATTTGTGTCATAATAGTCTATTTAAAAAATGAATCCAAATTAAGTACTGAAACTGTATTTCCAAAGATACTTTGGTAAGCTCTTCTATTATGTTATCCCTATGTACAGAACATTCTTTCCAAGCATTTACAATCAATATTAAAAAAAAAAAGGAAGCCTTATTGGCACTGCCACTCTACTGAGAGACCCCTGTATTTTAGTTAAATCATTAGAGGGTCCTGTTAACCACCAGCATAATAAAGTTTACACTCCAACAGTCAGATCAGTTTTGGTGTGTTTGGCTTTGTCTGCTTTCTCATGTTGCGCGTATTCAGACACAAGAACCGCAAGCCTAGGATGTGTTACTATATGCCCAGGGGTTTTGTGTTTCTCAGGGTAAATCCAGCAGAGATAGCAATATAAAGGAACTCATTCACTAGAGTTGTGACAGGTTTTCCTCAGATAATTGTGAGCGATCGCGTTTAATTTTATACACGAGGATACCCGAGGACGGAAAGTCAGTATCTGTGCTCCGCATTCTTTATCTCTGTGTTTCTTCAGGAGAGTTTAAAACTCTGTGATGAAATGATGGTCGTCAAGCGTTTGTATTAAGCTTTGGACTGCCTGATTGTCTCAATTTAAAGGTGAGCTGCAGGGAACGCTGTATAGCACTGATTTAGCTATACATTGTGTAGTTACAAACTTGGAGAGGTTGTCCCGGCATCATGTATAGCTAAATCAGTGAGATGCAATGTTCAGCTCACCAGCACCTTACTTTTAGCGAATGCCCCCAATATAAATCTAAAACAGGGGATCCAGGTGGGGGGGTAAATAACATCTTCTAAAAGTAAAATGCCATTGTGATCCCCTTCTGTGTAAAAAGTAACAAATGGGTGGATAAAGTGCTGATGTCTGTGATTGCCTGATATGTATAGAGGCTCCCCTCCCAGGTTGGGGATGGGACACTTCACCGCAGCCGCTTCACCGCCGTCTCTTCACCACATGACAGCTCGTCGCTGGAAATTTCATCGCTAAAGGTAAGTATATTTCAGTATTTTAGCTATTTTAGTTTATTTTAGTAAGGGTGGTAAGAATTAGGGTTTAGGGGGTTAGAGTTAGGGTTTAGGGGTTAATTTTAGTATTAGGGTTCGGGGTTAATTTTAGTATTAGGGTTTAGGGGGTTAATTTTAGTATTAGGGTTTAGGGCAGTCATGTCCAAAGTCCGGCCCGCGGGCCAGTTGCGGCCCGTCCTTTACTTCCATACGGCCCCAGAGACACGGCTGATCAATGTCTCTCTCTGAAAAAAAAAAAAGCTTGCAGGCAGAGACGGAGGTGAGAAGGGATCGGAAGATCCCCCCCCACCATCGCTCTGCCTGCCAGGCTGCACGGGGAGCCGAACAGGCAGCACAGAGAAACCTCCGTGCTGCCTTTTCGGCTCCCCGTGCAGTGTGCCGACACGGAAGTGCCGACAGGTCACGTGACCAGTGCGCTGACGTCATACGCGCGCCGGGTCACGTGACCTATCGGCACAACCACCTGTGAGACGAACAGGCAGCATGGAGAAGACCATGCTGCCTGCCACTAGCCACCAGGGAAAGGTAAGTGCTGGGGACTGGGGAGATTGGGGGAAAGTACTGGGGAAAGAGGCAGGGGCTTATTAATGATAAGGTAACACTGACATATTATTGGGCAAATTAGCTGGGGAATATTAATGGCAACTAACACTGGTATATTACTGGGCAAATTGGCTGGGGCATATAAAATGGCAAATAACTGGCATATTACTGGGCAAATTGGCAGGGGCATATTAAATGGCAAATAACATTGGCATATTATTGGGAAAATTGGCAGGGACATATTAAATGGCAAATAACACTGGCATATTACTGGGAAAATTGGTAGGGGCATATTAAATGGCAAATAACACTGGAATATTATTGGGCAAATTGGCTGGGGCATATTAAATGGCATATAACACTGGCATATTATTGGGCAAATTGGCCGAGAGAACCATGCATGGGAAGGGAGAAGAGAGAGACATAAATGGAATGGTAGAGGAGAGACAGACAGACATGGGTTAGCAGAGGAGAGACAGACAAATATGGGATGGCAGAGGAGAGACAGACAAACATGGGATGGCAGAGGAGAGACAGACAGATATGGGATGGCAGTGGAGAGACAGACAGATATGGGAAGGGTTAGTTGTGTTCCTGACATATATTTCAGCATCTTGTGTTGTTGTTTTTTTTCATCTGGCCTTCAGATATGAAAGGCAGAGTGATTTTACTACTGTTTAGAATTGTCATTCAAATCGTTTGCAATAAAGTTTGCATAAAATAGTTCATTTGTACTTAATTTTAACTGTCAGGCAAAATGGTCGGCCCTCACGCATGTTCACTTCATCAAGTCTGGCCCTCTTTGAAAAAAGTTTGGACACCACTGGTTTAGGGGGTTAGTATTAGGGTTTGGGGGTTAGTATTAGGGTTTAGGGGGTTAGTATTAGGGTTAGGGAGTTAGTATTAGGGTTTAGGGGGTTAGTATTAGGGTTCGGGGGTTAATTTTAGTATTGGGGTTAATTTTAGTTTTGGGGTTTGTGGGGGGCACTTTGGGGGGAATCATTTATTAGGGGGGTTATTTTTTTTATTTTTACATTTGTAAGAGCTGACAGTTCAGCGCTGAACTGTCAGCTCTTACATAGCCGCAGCTGCGATCAAACGGCCGCGTTATTCTTCATTGCTGAACTATCATCGATGAAGATGCGGCGAAGAAGTGTCCTAGACCCCCCAGGTTATGCTTGGATCCTGTACAGAACAAAAAAAAGATCTGGTCACTACCTTTAAAACCCACTGAGGATCATTCAGCCCAAATGTTATTACAAAATGTTAGATGCCATGTCCATTATTCCAAAAGATGGGCTTTATTAGAGAGTAAGCTCATAGGATTAAAATCATTTGTTTTATGCTTCGCTATTCCCATTATTAACCATTGCTCTACTCTTGAAGGACTCTTCACTAAAAAAAAAAAATTGTCTCAAGGTGGTGGGGAGGTCAATGACCTATCTGGACCACCTTGAGCTCTTCACTAAACCAAACTTGACCTCCAACTTGACCTCCACAGAATACACGAAAAAACGCTGCCAATTCCATCTCCTCGGTACTCCTCACTTGATCTCCATCTTGCTTATCTTTACCACATCACCACTCTTGAAAAGAGTGCTTTGTAAATAGCCTAGATGGGTGCATTGCAGGGGAGGTCGAATCTGTCCAAGTATGGTTGTCAAGAGGAGTTCTAATCTCCAACACTAAACTCAGACCTTAGTGAATAGGCTGTATGAGCATTATAACAGGATGCTATGGACTCTGTGGCCTCTGATCCTCTAATTGATCCATTGGACTTGGCCAGTCTGAGTCTGAGTTCCCCCTGGGTGATGCTGATGTGTCTGTATGCTTGGTCCCAGGCACAGAAACGGTTAAGTATTGTGTAACCAAAGCAAAGGCTCATGTTCTAAATGTACGGTTCATGTATTTGGGAATAGTGTTCATTAATTGGTTTAACGTCATTGTTTAACGATGGGTAGGACAATGCATACATCTGAATCTATAATAACTGTATTATTCACTTCTGAAGCTCTTCCTCTTCTCCCCATTTGAATGCAGGTATGTTTGCGATTGGTTAATATGTGGACAGTATTTGGATTAGTAGATCTAATCAGGGTATTTCTTTTTGTAACTCAAATAAAATAAATAATAAAAAAAAAATATATATATAGTCAGGTTTTTTTTTTTACAGTCTTATAAATAAGTCTGTATTTTCACCATTAAAGGGAGACTACCACTTACATAAGATGTAACTAGATAACCTGGTCCATAAACAAACACATATATAAATCATATGCCACTGTTTGTTTTTTTTATATGATTAAATTAATTGCATAGAAAAGGAAAAATAAAATTAGGTGTTTCTCTCCAGCATCTTCCTGCCAGTCTCACTTTACAGCTGTGGCCAAAGACTGCATGATGATGGTGTCATAAGATACACCCCTGCTCTCTTACTGGCTCCTGTGTATCATAGTAGGCAGGACTAGGTGGCTGTGTACAGCTATTTTTACCTGCCTTCCAACACAAAGAGAAGATATTGACCTGATCAAACAGGATCATAACCCCGCCCCCTTGTGATGTAATAGTTACATTACCCTCCCATTCAATGCAAGTCTATGATCAGAATTCTGACTAATAGAGTGCACTCTGTGTCCACAGCCCCAAAGTGAGATACTAGTGCTGTAAAGTCACTGGGGGGTGGCACCCAAATACACTATATTTCACAAAATGGCAGCGCCCAGTCACACTTTTTTAGTAAAATATTTCATAAAATAATCTCACATAACAAAAACAAAAGACATATCTGAAATCAACAACGCAAAATATAACCTTTTAATTTTTTAGTGGGAGTGTCCATTTAAAGAGCTGCCCCAGTTTTACTCTCAGTATATTAGTCCTGTCTGTGTTACTGTGGGGTTGGGGTGGGGAAATCTGCTATGGTAGGAACTGGTCATGGTCCCTAGGAGACAACTATACGCAGTTTTGCTCTCTGGTTGGCTGTAGGGCTGCCCCCTTTTCTTCACAAATAAGTAAATACAATATTGGCTGGGTGGCAACCCTTGTGGGCTGAGCATAGGGATAGATCGGCATTGATGGCGAGGTGTTGGCGATGGTTGGTCATGCCTTCAGGGGGCCATTACAAAGATTGACTAATTCAAGAAAGTACTTTATTTGTATTATTTCACTGAAAGAATTCCTGTATCAAGCATTTACACTTAAAATTCACTGGCCCTTGTGGCTGCTACCAACAGAGAGACCCTGATCGGATTCGACAATCACCCCCACGCCAACGTCCTGATGAGCTCTGCCTCAGCTGAGAGGAGAGCTCAGAGTAAACCCATGTATCTCCATGCAGGTGGCACCAGCCTTTTAGCAACTATTACAGAAGCAAAAGTAAAAAAAAAATAAATGGTATGCCTCCCCATATCTATGTGTCAATTATGCATAAGTTCATTTTTTTTTTAGCTATGGTTGCCCTTTCATGTTTGAATTCCCTATAACTACAAAACATGTCTTGAAGAGCATAAATCCCACCTTCCAATCAGGCGGGTGGGAGATTCCTCGAGGAGATGACATGGAACCTTCTGCTGGAATGATAAATATTTGAAAAAGCAACTCATGCGGAGACGGGGAGGAAATGATGATACTTCACCCACTTCAATTAACCATATTTGATGAGCAGAGGGCAAAATGTTTCCATTCATGCCTCAAACCCAGCCGGCTGGTGAAAACGCATAATATGTTATGTCCTTTTCATCTGCATAGCTTTGTGCTCCCGCAGGTTGCAAATGTCAACAGAAACTGGAATATTTATCTTCTTGTATTACAGAGTCAATATTCCTTTAAGAATGAGTCCCTGTCATCTCATCTGCCTTGATTGAGTGTTGGGACGGAACATCTTGCCATAAGGTCAGAAATGCAGTGCTCTAGAACATGAACTATCAGTGACACATTCCATGGAGAATCTCTGCAAAATTTCCACTTATCCTTTTTTAAAGATTTTAATACATTTAAACGGACTGTATCTTCTAAACACTGTTTTCACTGTGCATGTAGGGTAAAAAATGATCTATACATTTTGTGAGCAAAAGTTCAAGTAAATGCCTAAATTAGGATAAAAATGTGTCTGTCTCATGCTTATGACATCACCTGTGGCCTAATATGCAAATTAACTGCTTTTCACTGGGAAATGTGTAATTGGCATATTGGGTCACAGGTGATGTCATAACATGGAGACGCCACAGATACATTTAAAATACATTTATTTCTCCTAGTTTAAGCATTTACTTGCAGTTTTGCTAATGCAATGTATAGATCATTTTCAAATGTTGTTTTTTTTTTGTTGCACTCTACATGCACAATAAAAGCAATGTTTAGGTGAGACAGTACCATACCTCCAAACTTTGCCACCTCCCGGTCAAATCGGGACACTGGGGGACGGAGTCTGGGGACAAAAAAAAATTTGTTTTAAAAAATGTGCACAGTATCTGGGACATGCGAACAGAAAAACTACCACAACTAGAGGACATAAATTAGAGGGGCAACGATGTAAAAGTAATATCAGGAACTATTACTTTACTGAGAGGGTAGTGGATGTATGGAATACCCTTCCAGTGGAAGTGGTAGAGGTAAACACAGTGAAGAAGTTTAAGCATGCGTGGGATAGGCACAAGGCCATCCTAAATATAAAATAAGGCCAGGGACTAATGAAAGTATTACTTTACTGAGAGGGTAGTGGATGTATGGAATAGCCTTCCAGCAGAAGTGGTAGAGGTTAATACAGTGAAGGAGTTTAAGCATGCGTGGGATAGGAACAAGGCTATCCTAGATATAAGATAGGAAACTGGGGATGAATAAAAGTATTTAGAACATTGGGCAGACTAGATGGACCGAATGGTTCTTATTTGCCGACACATTCTATGTTTCCATGATGCCCTCATACACTCGCTAATCCAGTGCCGTCATTGACCAAGCAGTAGTGTAAATGCAGCATGTAATGCTCTTGTCTGTTTCCCTTGCTGTCTGGACTCAGGCAGGTGTTATGGATAAGGCCATCTCAATGTCACATCGGCTGACAAGTCTCCTTGCAAACATCAGTTTGATGCTTGGCTTCCTCCGAAACTTCAAAGGCTTCTGTTCAAACTCTAACCATTGGACGTTTAACCTGTTGTGAGTGAGGTGTGAGAAAGATCTGAGCCGCCCGCATTGCAGTGTAACATCTGAAGACCGGTTCCAATGTAGTGCATTAAATGTTATCACTGTGTACACTTTGCCATGTTAGCACACTATACATGTCATGTTATAGATATACATTACTGACTGCCATTGTGATATAGCAGAGGGCTGCTGATGATTAATAATGAATGCATGCATGATGGCTATTTATTCTCTTTCCCACAGTCATTATATTTTCAGTGATAAAGGGACACTACCACTTACATAAGATGTAACTAGATTATCTGTGCATTTAAAATAAATATATATAAGACATTTGCCACTTTTTTTCTCTATGTGTAAAAGTAAAAATTAAATTAGGTTTCTTTCAACACAGTAAAGGAAGAGAGTATATTTAAAAGAAGAAAAACTACCACAACTAGAGGACATAGTCTTAAATTAGAGGGGCAACGATTTAAAAGTAATATCAGGAAGTATTACTTTACTGAGAGGGTAGTGGATGTATGGAATAGCCTGCCAGCAGAAGTGGTAGAGGTAAACACAGTCAAGGATTTTAAGCATGCGTGGGATAGACACAAAGCTATCCTAGCTATAAGACCGGGAACGGGGGACTAATAAAAGTACTCAAAAAAAATAAAAATTGGGCAGACTAGATGGACCGAATGGTTCTTATCTGCCGACACATTCTATGTTTCTATGTTTCTCCAGCATCCATTTTGAGAATTTTACCCATGATGCAAAATTCTCCAAAATCTTCCAGCAAGTCTCATTTTACAACTGTGGCCAGAGCCTGCATGATGATGATGTCATAAGATACTCCCCTGCTCTCTCACTGGCTCCTGTGTATCATATTTGGCAGGACTAGGTGGCTGTGTACAACCTTTTTTTTTTTACCTGCCTCCCAACACAAAGAGAGGAGATTGACCTGATCAAACAGGATCATAACTCCGCCCCCTTGTGATGTAATAGTTACGTAACCCTTCCATTCAATGCAAATCTGTGATCAGAATTCTGACTTATAGACTACATTCTATGTCCCCAGCCCCAAAGTGAGATACTAGTGCTGTAAAGTCACTTGGGGGTGGCACCCAAAAAACACTATCTTTCACAAAATGGCGGCGCCCAGTCACACTTGTTGAGTTACATATTTTATCAAATACAGTCACATAAGTAAAGCAAAAGACATCTGAAATCAACAATACAAAATAAAAAAGGTTTTTCATTTTGTGGTGGGAGTGTCCCTTTAATATTGCTCTTAAGGAACTCCCCTGCATTCTACACCAGAGGCGCTACTGCAATGCCATTTTTCAGTTTTATCTGATGGAAGGCAGGTACATTATGGTGTCCAGAAATTAATTACTTTATCACATCACACATCATAATATCAAAAGTGTCTTCACTTTTACACACATCAGTATGCTAGTGACAATCTAAACGGCAAGTCAACTTTTGTAACCTTGTTGATATGTATTTGGTCGGATGAGGTCAAGCATCAACAGTATAAATGATACATGACAATAGAAACAAATACAAATATAGTGTAATATCTTAGACATATATTTCACACCCACTAAATATTGCACTCACATATAAAATGTGAAATAGAAGACTCATCAAAAGGATCAAACTCACAGCGAAATACACAGTTCATGTTCTTGAATTAAAGGGACTGTATCACATAAACATTTGTTTAAACTGTGAATGTAGAGAATAAAACAATGATCTATACATTGTCTAGGCAAAATTGCAATCGAATGCCTAAATAAGTCTCCTGCTTGTGACATCCCCCTGTGGCTTGATTTGCAAACTAAGTGCTTTTCAATGGGAAATGTGTCCTAAATGGGAGAATCCATAGATACATAGAAACATAGAATGTGTCACCGGCAGATAAGAACCATTCGCTCCATCTAGTCTGCCCAATGTTATAAATACTTTCATTACTCCCTGACCTTATCTTATATCTAGGATAGCCTTATACCTATCCCACGCATGCTTAAACTCCTTCACTGTATTAACCTCTACCACTTCCGCTGGAAGGCTAATCCATACATCCACTACCCTCTCAGTAAAGTAATACTTCCTGATATTACTTTTAAATCGTTGCCCCTCTAATTTAAGACTATGTCCTCTAGTTGTGGTAGTTTTTCTTCTTTTCAATATACTCTCTTCCTTTACTGTGTTGCCTTCCTTTACATTTCCCTCCGAGTTTAGACTCTTTCTTGCAGTTTTGCTAACACATTACTGTTGATGTTTTTCAATCATCTTTTACTCTCTACATTCACAGTAAAAATCCATGTTTAGGTGATACCGTCCCTTTAAGTGATCCAGGAGTTCATTATCCCATTATATAACCGCCAGTCTTCAGGTACGGGAATGTTAATCTGCACAGTCTGCTACAAAGTTGTCGACGAAAAACACTTGATACTTTATTCAAACGTTATTGTTTTTTAAAATCTCTTTACATATTCTTCTTGGGAGAGTTCCCAGCTGTGTCAGACATCAAGCACTGAACCCACTAAGCATGAAGGGAGTTGCAGTCCAAACCCATAGGGAATGGATTGTATGGGATTTTTCTGCCACTGAGCCTAGAGTACAGTTCAAGGAACTAATGTCTTAATATGACCCATCAGCTTAGTCCCCAGTGTAAACAAAGCGGGTTCTAATTAGTTTCACCAGGGCTACTTTGAGTAGAAGACAAATGGATTATGGCAGAGCTTTAGGAGGGTTTGCTGCTCATTCTTTGATGTTACTGGAAGTATGGAGTAAGGATTTTTGCTCTGGAGCAGATGTTCCCATTCATCAGGGATTAAATGAGATTACCTCTGTCAGCAGGTGGTCTGCCCTGGTCTGTGTCTGCATCTACTGAGGACATGTTCGCAAACACTAATGTGATTTCTTGACATTGAGATGCCTTTAAAGTGCTCTAGGTGACAGATACCTTTTGAATAAAGTGCGGGGGGGGGGGGGGGGGGGAGGCACAGGGAAAGTGTTTTAAAGTGATACGGTCACCTACATGAATGTACTGAAGGGGCAACAGTAAGAAAGATGTAAACATAGGGGGGTTCTCACTATATAGTCATTTCTGAAGGTCCTGGTGTAATCTGTGAGTTGTCCTAGGTATGGCTGGTGGGGTTTTTTTTTTTGCTTTTTGCCAGAATTGAAAAGAAGGCATAGTTTGCCATTAAAAAACTGGGCGGCAACAGCATGGGTTGGGATCTTAGGATGGGCACACCCAGTGCTGTATTTACCACGAGGCATCCTAGGCGGATGCCTATGGTGGCAAATTTTGGGGGGCGGCAGCGCCCCCCAGCACTGAAAAAAAAAAAAAAAAAAATCCGGCCCTTTAAAAAAAAAAAAAAAAAACCCCACCGCGCTTGCAGGCAGAGACAGAGGTGACAGGGGATCGGAAGATCCCCCCTCACCATCGCTCTGCCTGCCAGGATGCACAGGGAGCCGAACAGGCAGCACAGAGAAACCTCCGTGCTGCCTGTTCGGCTCCCTGTGCAGTGTGCCTACACGGAAGTGCCGTCAGTCACGTGACGGGCGCGCTGACGTCATACGCGCGCCCGGTCACGTGACCTGTCGGCACAATCGCCGGGAAGCCGAACAGGCAGCATGGAGGGACCATGCTGCCTGCCTGCCAGGGAAAGGTAAGTGCTGATGGGAGACTGTGTGTGTGTGTGTGTGTGTGTGTGTGTGTGACTGAGTGTGATGGGAGTCAGAGTGTGTGTGATGGGAGACAGTGTGTGTGTGTGTGTGTGTGTGTGTGTGACTGAGTGTGATGGGAATCAGAGTGTGTGTGATGGGAGACAGTGTGTGACTGAGTGTGATGGGAGTCAGAGTGTGTGTGATGGGAGACTGTGTGTGACTGAGTGTGATGGAAGTCAGAGTGTGTGTGATAGGAGACAGTGTGTGTGACTGAGTGTGATGGGAGTCAGAGTGTGTGTGATGGGAGACAGTGTGTGTGACTGAGTGTGATGGGAGTCAGAGTGTGTGTGATAGGAGACAGTGTGTGTGACTGAGTGTGATGGGAGTAGGAGTGTGTGACTGAGTGTGATGGGAGTGTGAGCTTGATGTGAGTCTGAATGATGGGGCATGTCTTAGGTGTGTAACGTGGGTGTGCAGCTTGGGTAGGGGGGTGCCCGGATTTTGTCTGCCTAGGGCAGCACAAAATCAATATACACCACTGGGCACACCCACTATGCTGAGCCGGTTTGTTACCCCTGTGTCCTGGTTCTCTTGGACACTGGAAGAAATGCATACTGTGGCATTAGCCTATGGCGTGACATATCAACCACACATGTGCATTTGGTTGGTATCCTACATGTTACTCAGCTTGCGCATGCACGTCTGGAAGGCAGTGTAGTGTCAATAAGTGTGGACATGCCCTCTCCAACGCTCCAACCCGGAGCATCCTGATTACAGGAACAGGAATGGTAAAGAGGTTTAGAATGAGTAACAGGTGAAAATAAGGAAGACGTTCTGGGCATTGATGGTGATTCTTGGATGACTCCCCACCAAACTCTCATTCTTATTTTCCACCTCCGCATAGTTTCCTATTTGTGCTGCCTCCAGCATCCATCAAAAAGTTCTTATTTCCTTTATTTCCCCTTCATTCTCTTCAGTTTTAGGGCGTGTGAAGCACCTTCACACCCGGAAACATTGGTAGCATACCAACCCTGAAAATGGCCATGACTCGTTAGTGATGTCTTCAAAAAAAAAAAAAAGGGATGGGCCTCTCCAGAAATGGGTGCGTCTAGCCAGAAAGGTGGCACTGGGCAAGGAGTGGGTGAGGCTAAATAACATCCCCCAAGACATCAAAGGTTTTACTCAAAGGCCCAAAAGGCAACTCCCAAACCTCAAACCCTCCAGATAATAAGGGTAATGTCCCAAGTCTGGCTATGAGTCATTTGTTCATGGAAAGTGTGGAATGTAAAACTGAGCGTCATTACCTCTTGTTGGTACAGTAAATTCTAACTGCATCACTAGAAATCAAGTGTGAGTTACGGTATAAAATAGCTGGTGTCTGGTTTACAATATGTGTAGAAAAGAGGTCTAGTATTACATTGTTTTACATTTTGATGTTGTAATGCCACAAACCTATGACTGCTCCGTATCGACGGCATCTACGCGTTCGAGGAAAAACCCTTCTTAGTAAACATGGGAATTATCTTTAATGCATTAATATACTCATGCATTCCCTTTTTTATCTCACATATTTGGCTGGCACGCCTCCTTAGTTTTTTTTTCTACTTTAATTTCTCAGCCAAGTTAGCAAACAAAACATATTTTGTAAACACTTTGTAATTAAAAATATAATTTTGCATAATTATGTTCACAAATGATTAACTCCTCTGCCTTGAATAAAAGCGATTAAGGCCATAATGTAAGACTGCCGCCGTAGAGTGTAGTAGAAAAATGGAAAATAGACTATAATTAGCACTTTTTTTTTATTTGAAAACCCAGGTGCCAAATGTTTTTTTTTACTGTGATTGTCTTGATTTCATCTTTGTATGTTATTTGGAAGAAATTTACAGGCAAAAATTCAAATTTCTACATTTTTAAGCTGTTCATATTAAACTATATAGTGTCCTAGTAACAAAGGATATAAGGACAAGTACAAATTATCAATGAATAAGACTATAAAATTAATTAATATTACATTGTGATGTACAGAAATGCCATATAATGGACAAGCAACACTTAAAAATAACATAAGTTAGACATACAGATATAAAAGGTGAGAATGGCCCTTTTGGTTCTTTACTTCATGCTAATTTTGATTGGTTTAATTTATATCTACCTTTAGCACTATTTTAGACATCTCAAAAAATAGTTACATTTAAAACACACACGTTCCTGGCGTTAATACGTTCTTATGGTACTTTAGGTAAAACAGTGTGTATTTTAAGTGTTGCTTGTCATTGAGATAAAACAGTTGTAAAGTTAGTAGTATATTAACTGAAAAAAATACACTTTTTTAAAAAGGTTTTTTTTAGCCTTTTCATTTTATTTTGCTTTACATTTTCCCACACACTACTTTTGTCAAACCACAATTAACCAGGCAGAAAACTACTTCTGCCAGATTAATACTTCCTTATAAATGGTGCTCCACTCAGCCTGGCTGGACTAAAGTGATTTAGAGTCGCAACAGGGCCACTCCATCCCTGAATACCCAGCATTCAACACTGGATTTCGTCGGTCTCCATTAAAATGTTTTGGGTGGTAAGAATTACAGTAGTCGACATGGGTGACTGTCATATGGCTGAAAAGAAAGGGCATTGGAAGTATTCTTTCAGAAGTAATTTGAACCACTTCCAGTCTGTGTGGCACATGCTTTTATAACCTGTGTTAGCGAATGGACCATACCATTTCATAGGTGGGGGTGACCATATATTGTTCTGAAGCCAGTGCCTGGAATCTACATTAAGTCCTATATTTCCTTACCTTGAAAGATTTCTGTTGATTTACATGACAGTGGAAATATTTTTTTGCCTAATATCCTTGTACGTGAGGAACTTGTAGGTCTATAGTGGTGAAGATCCACCTTATTACATATAAATGGGCCATATTTTCTTAAGGGGGAATCCAGGGTAAAGTTATCCAGGTTAAGCAATGCGGCGACCATAGGGCTTCCACCTTCCCCTCCATAAAATACCGGCCTGTGAGGGCACAAAAAGGAGGAGGCAACAAAGGGTGGAGTCACTCAATGTCTCTTCCAGATTAAGCTTGTTGGTACAGGTACCTTGAACACAGTTCTGGTAAAGAATTGTGCATATTTTAAAGCACATACCCCCTCAGGTAACCAGTGATATCTCCTTATCGTCTCCCTTTCCCATCTCCCATTGTGCCTGTCTCTCTTTCCCATCTCCCCTTATGCTTGTCTCTCTTCCCCATCTCCCCTTATGCTTGTCTCTCTTTCCCATCTCCCTTTATGCTTGTCTCTCTTTCCCATCTCCCCTTATGCTTGTCTCTCTTTCCCATCTCCCGTTATGCTTGTCTCTCATCCTCCATCTCCCCTTATGCTTGTCTCTCTTTCCCATCTCCCCTTAGGCTTGTCTCTCTTCCCCCATCTCCCCTTATGCTTGTCTCTCTTCCCCCATCTCCCCTTATGCTTGTCTCTCTTTCCCATCTCCCCTTATGCTTGTCTCTCTTTCCCATCTCCCCTTATGCTTGTCTCTCTTTCCCATAGAATAAAATACAGGCCAGCAGCAAAATTTAAAAAAACCTCACTTCTATGTGTGCACTGATGGGTTAATACATCACTTCACATAGCTTCCTTGAACACAGACCCTAACCTTTCACCTTTAGTTAAACAGCAGGTTTTAGTAAGGCCCAGTAGGTGTTGGGTTCCTTTCTTTGGTCAGGTCTTTCCTTGAACTCTGCAGGCTTTCTATCCCATCAGTCATTGCTCTGTTATGGCTGACTTGCTTCCTAAGAAGTGTGGCTGACTGCTGGGGTGGGTTACAGCACCTGGAAACCACAGTAGTGTGCATTAGGAACGTATCTCAAATGTCAGCCATTGTCCTGGTCTCAAACAAGAAGTAAATGTCATGGACTATATATTTGGATTATTCAGGGCGGTCTTTAATGTGGGGCAAACGGGGCAGCTGCCCTGGGCCCAGTTACTCCTGAGCGGCCGCTGCCTTGGGCTCCTCAGGAGTAACTGGGCCCAGTGCAGCTGCTGAACTTTGTTTATCCACTGGATGCTGCGGCCAAACCCCCCCCCCCCCCCCAAAAAAAAAAACCCATTGCCACCGTATATGACATCACGTCATATCCAGTGGCTGTGTTTCCCTCCTCCGTGCAGGAGTGAAGACGGCACGGAGGAGACATCTGGGGACACGGAGCAGCCAGGAGGTGAGTACTGGGGAAGGGAGGGAGGAGAGTGCTATATAACGTGCACCGGGGCATCTTAAAGGGTGAATTGGAACAATATTACTGGCAACTGAATGGCATGATAATACTGGTATGTACAATGAGGGAAAGTGACATTGTGGCTTGTTCTGCATGGGCAGTGGGACAAAGTGACACTGTGGTATGTTCTGTGAGGTAAATTGACACTGTGACATGCCAAATTGTGTGGGTGCAATCAGGGCCGCTATCAGGGGGAGGAAGGATCAAACACCCCCGTCCCGGCCCTTTAAAAAAAACAAACATATGCAAACGGGGCAGCTGCCCAGGGCCCATTCATTCCTGGGTTCCCAAAGCAGCTGCCCGTCACACACGGAAACAGTGACGATTAGGAGACAGCCGGCAGATCCGCCTCCAGCGGACCCAGCTTCTAGTAACAGCCATCGGAAATTACATCATGTCATATCCAGTGGCTGTATTTCTTGCACGCAGCGGCTATTAAAGGACAAATTATCAGTGGCATATTAATGAGCAAATTATCAGTGGCATTTTAATGAGCAAATTATAAGTGGGCTATAACTATCCAGGGGAGAGGTGAGGGAGGGCTTCCAGAATATTTTTTTCAGTAAGGGGTCCTGAGATTTCTGAAGGCGGCCCTGGGTGCAAAATGAGTGCAAGCCATGTGCTGTAGGTGCAATATAGGTGCATGACAAGTGCTGTGGGTGCAATATGAGTGCAAGTCAAGTGCTGTGGCTAATCTATGGGGCTGTGTTAAGTCTTTAGGTGCAATGTGGGGGCAGAAAAAGGGAATAAAACCAGAAATGCAACTCTTCAATTTTTATTACACATGAAAATAGTTGAATATAATATTAAGAAGTTCATATAAGTATAAATGTAAGTGAGAGAGAGATGTGTATAGATATTTATACATGTATGTGTACATATGTAAGTGAGTAGTTGTATTGCAGTGTTGCATTATAAGATGGTATACATTTTGCAGCCATGTATACACATTGTGTTCCATATATACAGTTTATACACTGCAATTATACACTTAATATACACATTTTTTACACTACAATAAAGGTCCAATTGTGTGTGTGCTTATCTTAGTGTTTTTATGTGTGTGTTGGGGGTAATATTGCGATGGATGACGTGAATGCATGCCGGGGAGGGCAGGGTCCAGGGGGCCCAAGCAAATGCTTGCCCAGGGTCCAATCAATATTGAAGACGGCCCTGGGATACACAATCATGTGCACACCTCTTTACATATAAAACAACCAGATGCCACCAAATAGAAATCAAGAGGGGATGCTTCAGTTGCAAGACAAAGTGAATGAATGTTACGCCAACCTGATTTTGGAAAGTCCATCTTTAGTAAAGAGTGAAACGCCTCATGCGTATGGAGCTTTCAGAGTGGCTGACTGAACTATCCATTTATAACTTAATACCGGTTATACTGAGCAGAGCATTTAAGCAAGTCATCCTGATAGACATCTGGGCTTGGCCAAATAAGGGGTCTTAGAAGGCAGAATGATGCAAGCCTAGACAGATGACTTACTTACCCCAAAATGGCCTTTTATATAGAAACCCCATTGTAGAAATTAAAAAGAAAGGGTACTGGGTGAAAATAGATGGTTGGGATCATTAATTAACAGAGATACCTGCATCCTAGTGCTTAACATGATATCCAGATGGCCAGAAATAGCCACATTATTTACATTTGTTGAAAGAGGACTTTTCTCTACAGCTGGGCTAGTGGGAGGTCTGAGAAAGCGGTATCTGAAAAGGCTCATTAGGAATGTCATCCCAGATTTATAACTCAGAATTGACCATCAAAGGCTAAAAGGAAAAAAAAAAAATAACAACCATGACAGCAGTAAAAAGAGTCATAAATAAATCTACACCAGCCAGCGCTGGAGCTGGAATAAAAAGCAAATATATCCTGTTAATGCTGTGTGATTTACACAGCGTCTCCTGTATAGATAATCCAGAGCACTGCAAAACAATGGCAGATTTGGGTTACTTGTAAAATATACATAATTACTGTTTAGAGTGCAATTAAAATAAATACAGTGTTTAGAGAGCACTGGCTCCATAAATCACAGCCCTGACAAGCATTTCACTGGGAATCTGGTTCTTTAGGACCAGAGTTACGGCGAAGCCCAAGCACTCTGCATGTCAAGCACCTGAATAAGGATGGCCCCCAAGACAGTATATTACCTGCAGGCTGGTAAAAATTTACCTTGAAGCTAATGTTAAGTCTATGGAGACTATTGCATTTTATTTGAAGAAAAGGTGTCAATCCAGCGCCAGAGCGGTACCGTGTGAGTGCTATTGTTTTTAAAGATAACCCTCTGCCATCTTCTATTGGAAGAAGACATAGCCACTGTAAAGGGCATGGGTCATATAACCCCGCCCTGTCTGTATAACAGCACCATGCATAGGGGAAGTATTGAGTCAGTGCCTTATGCCTCCAAAGTGTTTCCTGGAGACCTACACCTGCAGAGCAAGCAACTGCACGTTTTGGTGGACAAAATGGCACTGTAATGTAGAAATAACTGGCACTGCAACATATGTTGGGGCAATTAGTGACACTGGGGCACAGTGAGGATTTATCTGCGGGGCAATCTAATGCAGTTTTTTTGGGCAAAGTGATACTGTGCTAAGTGCTGTAGGGCAATGTGGCCCACTATGGCAACTGCTGTGGGGGAAGAGCGACACTGTGACAAGGGATGTGGGGAAATGCTACCCATGATGTGTTCTGAGAGTTTTACTGTTAAAAGTGAATTGTGACTGTAGTCTGATAAGAAATATGGGGTGGAGCTTTAAGATAGAGCTATGGAATGGTTGGCATGGAACAGCTGTATGACAAAGTGTTACATTTGTGAAGGGATGAGTTAGCCATAAAGCTATCCCCACCTGGGGGCGCCAAAAAAGTGACCCTGAGGCTCAACCCTGCTTAGGATTTGAAAGATTATCATGTCCCTTTGATATAATCTTACAAGGAACAATCTTAAGGGGGAAAATATATTTACTCAATGTCTTCTTTCCATAAGACTGAAAGTTTCTCAGACGCTACGCCCACTTAGCTTATTCCATCTTTTCACCTCTCTATTTTGCACCACTGTTGATTACTCAAATGTTGCATTTTTGAGACAGATTCATCCCCCCCCCCCCCATCCCAGGCTCCAGCCAAATGCTGAGAGCTGCATGGGAGGATCGGTAGAAGCTGCAAACCTCATATTTCTGAGTAAATGAAAACGTTATACAATTATTATCTTTTAAATACTTTGTCAGCCAAAAGTAAGTCTAATAATACACTGCAGAATTTATTGGGACGTTACAAATAATAACGAATGAAAATGTGACCACCCACTCCTGATGAAGGCACCACACCGTCGTAATACAACTTTACAAAACCCGAGGCAAGTATGAAGACTTCTGATATTACAAATCATATCACAGATCACAAAAATGTAAATCCTGTGCCTGACATGTAGATAATAAAGTTTCCATGGTAAAAACTAAACAGAAACACTGTAGTAATGTAGCATGAATGACAAGTTATTATATGAACACCCCAAAAAAAGTATCCAAAATACCTTACTGAGCTAGTCTGCCAATCATCTCCTTTCCCAGCTATAGTTAGCCACAGGGCATTATATATGTTAAAGGGAAACTGTCTGTACACTGGTTGTGGTCAGATCTTTGTTATTGTGTCCAACTAGGTTATCAAGATCATGCACTGCTCCAGCAAAGCCTTATGTAATGCTCATTCTGATCTTTTTCTAGCCAAAAACCTATCATATTGTATTGTATTTCTTGGAATGTTACCGGTCTTCCAGCGGAATCTTTCCTTGTTCAACGGGTAAATGTTGGCTTGCTCCCATAGGCCAAAAAGGGAGGCTGCTGCTCTTGCTGCCACCACCCAAAATGTTAGTGTTTTTGCTCGCTTGATATGAAAAAAAGGCTGTTAGGTTTCCACTGAAATTTGAAGGCCTGGTGCGCTATGGTTTTTTTCTTCTTCTTTCTGTAAAACAAAAGTCTTCTAAGCCCCGGCTGCCAGGGGAATAATTACACTCATATTTAATGAGTTTGGACATTTTGGGAGGTTACCTGCCGATCACAGTGACTGGTCTACTAAAGCATGTGGGAGCTTGAAAGTGTTTCAGGAAACTGATCTGTCAGTCAATGTGATAGACAGGTAAATTCCTTTTTTTTTTTATTCTTTATTGAGTTTTTCATAATTTATAACAAATACATTCATATTAATAAGTAATAATAATGGTTAGGGTACAGAATGGGTTTACCTCTATATATAGATATTTCTTCTTCCTTTCCCTCCTTCCCGTCCCAATTAAGCCCTTCATAAATATCTCTCCCGACTCCCAGCTCCGACTAGCCATATCTGGTACCAAGAGTCAAGATTATAAAGGGGAGAAGAGAGAGAGAGAGAAATTTCTCTCTCTCCCTCCCATTCCCCCCACATTCATCTCTTCATGCATTCACACATTCACCTTAACCATATTCACACTCACGCTCATTCTGCTCCCCCGGAACCGGTGATCTATTCATACATATTTATTATTAAATTTATTTTAATTTTTTTTCTTTCCTCTATTTTCTTTTAATCACATCTAAATATTTGTCTGTCCAACCAAGGTGACCAAACCCCATAGTATTTTCCTATTCTGTCGTAATTGTTTAGATAGTGACGTTTCTCCATTTGTGCTTGGTAGTCAATTTGATCAATTAGATTAGCTATGTCCAGTTGGCCTGGTGTTTTCCACGATCTCGCAATAATAAGTTTTGCTGCCAATAGAATTTGTACGAGAAGAATTCTTTTCTTCCTATCCCAGATCTCCATGCCCATATGAAATAACATCATTCCTGGGTTACATATAACCTCTACTCCCATGATCTTGGATGCTAATAGGGATACTAGGCTCCAGAACATTTTTACAAATTGACATTCCCACCATTGATGTGCTAAGGTTCCCCTATTATTTAGGCATCTCCAACATTTATCACTATGATATACAGGTAAAATCCACTCGAGTGATTGGTTCTGGTCCGACTTCAATAAACCAGCGCAAGGGGGAAACCATACTACACTGAATTGTGGGATTACAGTAGAAATGTAATTATTGACTATCACTGTGATAGAAAAATGTACCTGTTTCCATGTTAGGTTTTTTTTTTTGTGTTTTTTTCAGTGTCCTTTAAGTGTATTTCAAATATAATCTTTTTTTTTTTACATTTTTTTTATTATAAACATAGAAAAGGTGATACAATATTATCATATAAATAGATGTGTATAGCCTGTGTAGACTTTACATAAAACAGGTCAGAGTCAGATGTTTGTTATTAGTTGATACTTATCATTTCCATTTATTTTTTTTAAAACATATTATTGTGCCAATTCTTCAGTTAAGTCTTGGATGAGGGTGGTGGCAGACTAAGTTGGATTGGTGTTTGCATGCATACAAATAAAGGGTTTTACTATAACTCCACCCACTTGGCTGAGTTATGACATTTCTCAGTGTACAGGTGTATGCAGAAAAGTGCTTCCCTCAATAATAGCAATTGAAGATCCGCAGTCAGTAATGTTATGAATGCCCCCATTCATATCTATGGTAGCCTTGTAATTAGAACAGGACGTTGTGGATGCTTATGGTGGGTGAACGAATATCATTATTTCCAGGAGCTCAAAATTACTGAATTGTAGTAAACTTTGGTAAAAAATGAAAAGATACAAACTACATATTTTGTGAGCTTTCCTATGCATTATTCATACTTTTATCGATTTATTAGCAACTTTGCTTGTTGTCGTATATATCGGACATTCTCTCCGCAGCTCCCGCTTGTGAATAACAAATTAAACTGGGGGGGGGGGGGGTAGGAGAACTGAGGTGGTTATAGTCCACTTCCATTACTGGAGGTAAACTAATTAGTCAGGTATTGATTACCTCCATCATTATCACACAGCTAATAACAGTTACATAGGAAATGCTAGACTTCATTCTCTGTGATAACAAGTAGCAACAGATAAACTTATAATTAATGGCAATCATCAATCACCTATTCATTGGCTAATTGGAGTATACTCTAGAAACTTCTCCAGTGCATTATAAATGTAATTAAAGCACAAACAGTGATATCTACATTGTGTTTAGTATCTTATATACTAGTATCCTTACTGTGCAACAACATAGTTGGCAACATTGGCCATGTTTCCAGGGACACATATTTGTTCTACATGCTGCAGAAAGAGCATGCAAAGTGCAGGCCGGCAGTATGTAGGATGGATATACGCACAGACACAACCCAATTAATTAATCAGGGTAGAGATCTCATAGGACCTACCATGATTAATTAATTGGATTGTGTCTGTGCGTATATCCATCCTACATACTGCCGGGTGGCAGTTTGCATGCTCTTTCTGCAGCATGTGGAATAAATATGTGTCCCTGGAAACATGGCCTATGTTGGCAACTATGCAGCAACAAACTAATATAGATTATTTTTGTGGAGCAATCCAGGGGCAACACTCTAAAAGTGGAGCAGTCACCATGTGAGCTAAACGGTTTAGAAACCAATAGCATGTTCCTGCTGATTAGTCCATTTATTAAACATTGAGAGTTTTTTTTATAAAAGGTTAAAAAGTGGCACAATCCGCAGGAACAGTCCCACTGGTGTCTGTGGTGATCGCTCCGCTGCATTTCACTCTAAATAACCCAACTTAGAGCGAGGTGGTTATCAGTGAGTTGCATAAGTCCGGATTTACTGCGGCCGGTCATAGACAAGCTTAGTGCGCTGACTAATCAGTGAAATGTAGACATTCTGCCTTATATCTATCTAGCTGCAGTGCTAAAAGATGCCATTCGAAAGCGTTCCTGAATAAAGTGGCAAAGCTTCACCCCCAACTAGCACTCTAATGACAGATGGTTATGTTCCATTATACAAGGTGAGGCATTCTTGGCTGGCACTGAAAGGGTTAATGAGGTGCATCACAAGTAGTGTTACATGCCGTGGAATACAGGGGGAGATTAGTGAAATGCTGACACAGGAACAGCTAGATGAATGCACAGGCAAGCAGAGACATGTGGAGGGGGGGGGGGGAGGGGGGGGGGGGTAGCAGTCAGCCACAATGTCAAGAAGACTTTTAATTAATCAGACTGCGGTTACATCCCCACTCAATCATCAGACACAGACAGGAGTGGATCAGGCCCACATCCAAATCTACCAGCCCACAAACACCAACAATGGATTACAGAGACTAGCAGGACCAGCAGCTCATAATTACCTGGGACACCTTACTATATAAAAAAAGGAAAAAAACATTAACTGCAACTTTACTGGTGATAAACAATGCCACAAACCTCTAAACTAATGCCAGCCTGTCTGTGTGCTAGACACACATTCAAATATCCTAAACAGACCATTTAGACGAGTTATACATGGAGCAGCTCTAGTTTTTTGGGGGATGATTCTAAGCTTTAAAAAACAAACAAATGGAGAGTGCCCAGCTCCACCTATTGCCCCCTCTACCCTTCCTGTATCATTTCCCCACCAATCCCTAACTTCATTGTGCCTTTTCATTTGTCCTGCCAGACTAGTAAATAATTGGCTCGAGGTCAGTGTTAAATCTATAGGGGTAATAGCATGGCATAGCTTTTTTTAATCTTTGTTTTTTATGAAAAGGTGGCAGCTGTACACCCTCACCGGCAGGATTGGCACACACAAGACATGTCCACAATAACACTATGGACCTTGTTTGCTAAGAAAATGATACAGCTGTGCCAGTCATGCAATGCAAAGCTGGCAGACTGGTTAGTGTGCATTGTCTCGGGCTAGATAGGCAGTGAAGGCTGCAAATTAAATAAACACATACATATCTCTTCTACACACCGGTACAGACGGCACTTCCAAGGCAGCGTTCCTTTCTTATACGCGTGACAAGGCCTTTCACCCCAAGCAAGTGGGGGCCCTAACGGCCCACTTAATTGTATTATATGGAACTGGTAAATAATTCTGTTTTAAACTTATTGAAAAATAAATGGAAAAATCAACTTAAAAGGACATTCCACGTACCCATTGTTTATACTGTCAATGTAAAGAATACCAATTAATTCTCAAAAATGAGCTATACATTATGTTAGCAGAATTCAAAGAAAATGCATAAATTCAGAACAATATGTCTAGGGGGTCTAACTTTTATGACATCACAATGTTTAATTTGCATATCAAGCCACAGGTGATGTCATAAAAGGGAGACAGCACAGCCATATTACTCTCATTTCATGCATTTTGTTCCAAATATGCTGACATAATGTATAGCTCATTTTCGATAATTTTTTTAATTCTCTAATTTCAAAGTAGAAACAATGATTAGATGACAATGGGAAATGTTTAATATTCATATCAAGCCACAAGGTGATGTCATAAGCAGGCGACACCACAGACTCATTTAAAACGTATCTTTCTCCTATTTGATGTCTTTATTTTATGAAAGTTGACCTCCTCGAACTATTCTCTAATTTTAGTGAATAGACCCACATAACATTTCCAAACAATATCAACACACATGTTTAGTAACTCATCGTTATTGTCAACAAGGGATATTTTTAATTGAAATCAGATATGGGATATAGATAGGAATGAATATGTTCCATTGTTCCTTGCGTGTTACTTTCTTGCACCGTCCTTGTTAGTTTGGGTTGATGTGTATATTCACTGGAGTCACAAGACTATTATCTCGGCCACCAAATCTCACAAACGCTAATCTGTCTTGGTATCCTCTGTGCAGCTAACACAGAGCTATAATAGACATCCCTCCCCTCAATACCAAGCCCATTACCATTTAAACACCAAAGGTATTAGCCTTTATCAAGCACCATTCAAAATAAGCCTGTGAATGGACTTGTCATACAAATTGCCTTTATTAGAGTCTGAAAGATTATGCCTACAAGGGGAAGGTCCAGGATAAGCCCATATCAGTTCAGATAAACAGAGAAAACCAATTAGCCCAGAGGTGACAAAGTCACACATTAGTGCACACACACTGCATGGGACATAGACTATAAAAGGTAGAAAATAATTCAATCTTGCAGAAGTGTAATTACATTAAATAATAGGAGCACTATAGGTTGAAAATTGAGGATTTTAGGTATGCGTGGGATAGGCACAAGGCTATCTTAGCTATAAGATAGGGAACTGGGGACTAATAAAAGTATTTAGAAAATTGGGCAGACTTGATGGACCGAATGGTTCTTATCTGCCGACACATTCTATGTTTAACCTACACAACTGCAAAATAAATAAATACTTTGCACTTGAAAATGCTTTTCAATTGTATTTGTGCACCACCAAGTGAGGGACGGGAGGGTGGCAACATTGTGCGTTTCGTCTTTCAAACAGAGCTTAATCGTAAACGACTCGTGATTTTCTTAAATATTATTGCTATCCATGACATGTTTGAGGCACATCCAGATTTGGCACTCTGCAATGCATCACCAATCAGCTGGAACAGTTCAGTCCTGCAGCGAATCAGCACAAACCCCCCCCCCCCCCCCCCCCCGTCAGCTGCTTGGAGGCCGTTAACTATTGTTTATAATCAGCTAGTTTAAAGTTGACCTCCTCATGGTCTGGTGGTGGTTCTATTTTTTATTTTTTTTTATTTTAAACCATCTTTGTATCTTAGTTACACATTGTATTAATAAACATCACAGGACAAATTTACATCAAAGGGGACACTTCAAAGAATACCAGTGAACTTTCCCCCATTCCCCTTTCCCTCCCCGGTCTCCAAACTAATTCCTATACAAAAAAAGGAAGAAGCCAAACCTCCCCACCATGTCCCACACCACCTCCCCGACAGTGCCATGGTACCTCTCATTAGTTGGGTTGTATACCAGGATATCTCCTGAGTTGGAAATGTTTTGCATTCTGCTCCCTAGTCCTGGAGGCGTTCAACCACTCCATACACAATAGATACAAGAGTTTCATTAAGAATAGGCTCATCATGGGGGGTTCTTTATGTATCCACTGTTGTAAGGCTGATTTTCTATCTACAGCTAGAATAATGTGAAGCAGTGCCAGGGAGTGGTGTTGAGGGTCATCCCTCTTCGACAAGGATCGCTGCCCTCTAGGGGGATTGTGTAATTGTGGATTTGACTGCTGCAGCATAGCCAGAAGCTATGTAAAAGGTCCTCATTTGACAAGGTGCATTTTGGGCACTAGAAGGGGGATTATACCTATTTTGTATTTTTGTGGCTATATATATATAGCCACATCACCAAATTATAGTGCATTTCCATGTTTGTGCTTGCGGGCAGGGCCGATCCTAGGGTCACGGGCGCCTGGGTGCAGGTTTTCCTTTGGCGCCCAAGGGTGGGCGTGGCTATATTATGAACTCCTCCCCTTTAGACATTTCTGTTCCAGACATGCCCATTTCAATATTGGGGAGAGGGGCCAACGTTTATTTTAAATAAAGATATATATTTTGCCATAATACTGTGTAGTGGTTTTATTTATTTCTATGATGCTCAGCCAGCAACATGGGAGACTTTTTGCTGGCTAGCAAAATGAGTTTTAACTACCGTTCCCATGATTCCCAACCAGCCAAAGTCTCTCATTAGTCTGGCTGAGCATCATTGGAAAAGAAGTACATAAGGAGTGATAAATAATATTCCACCAAGTAAGTCACTCACGTGTCTCTCTCTCTCTCCCCATACCCTCATGTCTGTCTGTCTCTCCCCATACCCTCATGTCTGTCTGTCTCTCCCCATGTCTGTCTCTCCCCATACCCTTGTGTCTGTCTGTCTCTTCCCCATACCCTCATGTCTGTCTCTTTCTCCCCATTACCTCATGTCTGTCTCTCTCTCCCCGTACCCTCATGTCTGTCTCTCTCTCCCTATTCCCTCATGTCTGTCTCTCTCTCCATTCATGCTCCATGTCGGTCTGTCTCTCTCCACTCATACCCCATGTCTGTCTCTCTCGCCACTCATACCCCATGTCTGTCTCTCTCTCTCCGCTCATACCCCATGTCTCTCTCTCTCTCTCTCCGCTCATACCCCATGTCTGTCTCTCTCTCTCTCTCCGCTCATACCCCATGTCTGTCTCTCTCGCCACTCATACCCCATGTCTGTCTCTCCCCTCATCCCTCATATATTTTTCCATCTCTATCTTTCTGTTCTCCATGCTGGCCTCTTGTACACACAGTCATACATAAACACACACAGTCACACAAACACAGTTACACACTTAGTCACCCTCACAGACATACATTTACACAGACACCCTTATACACACTGTCACACATACATAAATACACACAGTCATACATAAACACACACAGTCACACAAACACAGTTACACACTTAGTCACCCTCACAGACATACATTTACACAGACACCCTTATACACACTGTCACACATCCATAAATACAAACACAGCCACCTTTACACACTTAGACATAGGATACACTTGCACAGACACTCCTGTACACACACTTACACAGACAGTAACACACACATAGTTATACACATTGACACACACATACACACTTATACACATACACACACACATACACAGACAGTAACACACACATAGTTATACACATTGACACACACATACACACTTATACACATACACACACACTTACACAGACAGTAACACACACATAGTTATACACATTGACACACACATACACACTTATACACATACACACACACACATACACAGACAGTAACACACACATAGTTATACACATTGACACACACATACACACTTATACACATACACACACACACTTACACAGACAGTAACACACACATAGTTATACACATTCACAGACACTTTCACACTTTCTTTCTTTTTTTATTTTATATTTTAACACCCCCCAACTGTTATTACCTCCTCCTTCTTGTTAGTCCAAGCACAGAGCAACGGGGGAAAGCTCCGCCCCCGTCACGTTCTGTGATTGGCTGCAGGGAGGAGGATGTTCTCTATGGTGTCTTGGCAGATACTCTAGAGAACGTCCTCCTCCCGGCAGCAGCCAATCACAGAATGCGACGGGGCGGAGCTTGCACCCGTCGCGCTGTGCTTGCTTTAACAAGGAGGAGGACGGCAGGGAGAGAGCTCCCTGCTACAGCGCCTCTCCTCCCGTGCGCCTGGGCGCGGTGCACCCCGTGCACCCGCCCAGGATCGGCCCTGCTTGCGGGAATTCGTTTATAGATAAGAGTTATATATGGAAGATAAGAGAGAAATCCTATATTTCTATGAAGTGTCGAATTCATTTGGTAATCCTTAAGGTCTTGGAAAGTTGCAAAGTGTAAGGCCCTGTATATACCTTAGTGGATGTTTTAGGTGAAGAGGATAATCTCAGTCCCTCTAGGTGAGCTCTTGAGTTTGGGATCTAGCAAAGCTCTGTAATTGTAGGTATCCAAACCAGGCCATGTTTATATTTTTGTGTTTTTCCCTGCATTGTGTTTGGATGGGGGGTTCTTCGGAAAAAAAAGGGGGGGCATCCTCATTACCTCCCCAGACCCACTAAGAAACTGCCCAGGAGATGGATGGGTATACACTAAGCACATGTACTGTACCCATCCTATCTTTGTCTGATGTTACCAACACCCGTTATTTTTCAATCCAGGGAGTGCTGCACATGCACAACTCTGCAAAAGTTAGCTAAACGATGGAGCAACTTTTTATGCTTTTTGTACTGCACGCTAACATGTGCACATTTTCTGGTTTTCTTTGAGTGTGCAAGAAAGCAGGGCGTGCTTATTTAAACATGCCCCTTGGTTTGACAGCTGGATTGGCTCCATTAACATGACCTAAGTATTTTTTTGATGGTAACAGACTTTAAACCATACAAGTGGCTGACGTCATGTGCAGCCTCCAAACATTGCTTCAAATATCTCCATCATGTCATTTCCCTTGCTTCAGCATCTTCGGTTGTTGGGTCAGTGCTGCCCCACAATGTCCCAGTCACCCCGAGTACAGCAAATGTTATTTAGCTATGGGCTTTACTTAGATTATAGAAGCATAAGTAAAAAAAAATCTGGTGCCACCTACCTAGAGTAAACCAGACCTGTTTCTTTGCAGCTAAGGCAGAGTTCGTGTGGGCTCTGGCGCCCTCATATTGCACTCAGCCAATCAGCTCATGGGCTCAACACTCGCATCTAACCGAGGTCTGTCAGGTCCAGTAATCTCTCTCTGCTAGTGCAGAGAGAAGCCTACATTGTTGTGGCATGTGAAACAAAACGTCTCTCAATATACTAGAAGTGAGAGCCTGTCGGTGAGTCGTAATACTTCTTATAGGAGCATACCTGCCAGTCAGAGGATAAATGGGCATGTTTCTTAACCCCTTCGTGACCCTTCCCTGTCAGATGAGGCCATTTTGAGTGGGGACATCTTGGACACAAGCACCATGTGCCAAGAAGGGGTAAAAAAGTACATGCCAGAGTATACTCACACTAGGGACTACTGCTCTTTTCACTTGTGATTCTATATCAGAAGTACAAGTGGGGAAAAAAAGTAGTTTAGTGGCCAAGAACTGCCATGTTGAGGTTAATTTCCCAAGAGCCTTGTGTTTCATGGTTTACTTACTTTTCATACTATATTCATTCATCCTTCCCCTGGAAAATCATAAGTAATGGGAGGCTGCGACCATTGATTTGGATCCAGATGGTGTCAAGTGTCTTGGAGTTTTTTGTTTTTTTTAAATAAATCTCATGCACAGGAATCAAGGGATACCCAATATGTATCTCTTAACATATCATTGATATCCATCGCTATTATGATGGCTAAAAAAAGACAAATACGGATACTGGCATCCAGACTGTAATATTGTAACATAGTTTAATATCAAAAACCGACTACACCAACTATCACTATCAGTTGAGACCTGATACACACACTTATACACACACACATATATACACACATACAGACACATACACACACATGCACACACATATACATATACACACATATACACAAACATGCACACACATACATATACATAATTTGAAAAATGTACATATAAAGTCATTTCATCTATGAAATTTCTAGCATTTGGGCCTGAAGTACAATAGATTTTTTTCCCCGTTTTCTCGTGACAGGTACTCTTTGTAAAATCTCTTATATTATACTATACATTTACATGTTATAAAAATAATATTTGTAGTGCTCTTTTCAAAGCTCCTTCTGAATACACTAGAATCTCTAAACTAGATAACTCTTCCCCAAGAAGTATAGCAAATTGTTGCAAGAGTTTGGAGAACCAAGCCATATCGCCATAGAACATTCCATTCTAACAGAAGATCAACCCTAGATTCGGTTGCGTTGTTTAATCTACAGATACCGTGGCAACCACGGATTCTTAGCATGAGTGGCACAACGCATTACTTCCTTCCCATGAGAGATCAAAGACTGCAACTGAGAGTCAATCCACAGATCACTGACCAGTTCTAACTAGGCAGGTCAGCTAGTCTGACGACATTATACACACACATTCCCATAGGTAAAACATGTTTTATGTTTCATATTCACAGCTAGGTATTCAATAAATCACTTATATTGTATGCTATCACAAACAATATGGTTTTATCCATACCTATTCTATAATTAAACATGTACCTGTGTATTTTTAGTTAGGATAATCATTATCTGACACACACCATGCCGGTAAAATTGCAAAGGAAGTGTTAAGATAGAGACTAAATCTGTATGCAACCTAGTTATGACATCATCCTGACACCATAGGCAAATTAAGTACCAAAATGCATTACAAAAAAAAAAAATTCCATATGGTTCCACAAAGTTATTATGTACATGGCACAGGTACATCGAAAAGCACATTTTTTTCCCTCGAACATTTGCACTATTTAATTGACATTTAATTTAAGTTATGCTAGACATTTGCTTACCACATTGAATAGAAAAATAGTAATCACTATAAGATCACACAGTACCTGCAGAATAAGGACTTTAGGTAAGTCTAAAGCAGCAAGCAAACATATGTTTAAAAAAATATATCTGTGCAGACAGGTTATTATCAGGATTAGAGAAGGCATGCATTATAATTAACATGTAGTTATAAAGTGGGTGACATGATGGCAGAAGTAATAAATGTGGTTTTAGGAGCACAATTAAACTAAGTCTTGAAGGGACACAACAGTCAGCAAATTTACTTTGGTTCATTTGTTAGTGTTTTAAACTGTACATTCGCACAGGGCTTTTTCTATTTCTTCGAAATCTCTTGCAAATGTTCCCAATCTAGCAGTCTCTCTGCCATTGCGTACTTGTAAGAGGATCACTGCGGTTGCACTGGGTTATGTGTTCATGAGCAAAACTTCATTCAGAGGGTAGTTAAGTACCTGTTTTTTTATGTTTGTTTTTTTACAGCAGTGAATGATTGGGCAGCACAGATTTGTGATGTCACTACATATATTGTGAGCATCCTCACCTTATCTATTTTAAAGATCACTGATTGGCTGCCTAGATATGCTGGGGATTTTTTTCCCTTGAGCTACTGGTGTCCAATAAGCTGAATCCAGGAGACAGACACACTGCTGAAAATATTTTCAGGATCATTATTAGAAACAAAAAGTGGAATAAATCAACACCTAATTATTTTTAATGTGTTAGCTTTACTATGCATTTAAATGCCCGTGTTTTCTTTCCAGACCAGAGTGTTCCTTTAAAAACACAACTCAACACTTTAGAAGACCTCCAACCAGTGGACTTCACAGAATTATCCCACCCACATTGCTGAATCTTAACACTATAATGACATCATGTTACTATTGGGGGGAGACCACACCAGGCAAAAGGAGAGAACACAAAACAACAGTTGTAAAAAAACAGTCATTAAAGTCAAAGCAGCAGCAATTAGCAGGGGTCATAACCCCAAAACCAACCTCACTAATACTTTACCAAAGCAACACATTTAACAGATACAAAGGGAATTGTCTGTCACAAGTAGGAAAAGTAACAAAACAAAACCCCATTTGCCGTTTTTGGAGGTATCATGTTGCTCAAGTTTGGAAACATAGGATTTTGATGCAATTAAACACTTGGTCCATCTGTCCTGCTCAATGTTCTATCTGCTTTAGTAGCACAAAACTTACTTGGTACTTTGTATCTCCAGTGTAACTTTGGCTCCTGTCAAATTCTTGTTTTAATTCCTTTACTGTATTACCCTTTACCACTACAAGGCAGCTCCACCACACATCTCTGTGTGAAGAAATACAACTGCAAGAATCAGGCAGTAGCTGCAGAATTGGGAACATTCTGCAACTTGTCCATCTTTCGAACTCCACTATAAATCCCTGACGTTTTCAGTTTACGCGCAGTTCACTTATCTGTTCCCCTTTCGACAAAAAAAACCTTTGAAACCCTCTGGTTTTGTACTAGGACCTCTCATATTCACACATCCCCACTCCCCACATAAAAAAAATATACATTTGCTGTACTCTTTGTGTACATATCTTATCCCTGTTGAGTGTTTAGCGTTTCCTGATCTTATTTTTATCAAGTCATTTAATATTCAGCACTGGGGATTCTTTAGCTGGAGGTAGACCCACTGGTGGCCCTTGTGGTAAATGAACCATTGAGAGGTTTTGTGTAGTGTTCCACCTGTCTGGAAGCCATAATTCATGGCTAACCGGTTCCTGGTGCATCTCAGCCCATATCTGCAGAAAGATACATTGATACTGGGCTAAGGCTCCAACTGTTTATCCCCTTAATGCCAAATGACAGGCTGAGAGCATCATTTTTTTGTTGGCAGAACTCTATAGAGCGATGGATGATGATAATCAGGAAAGGTTTATACTGGCATCCTCTAACTAAGGGCAAGAGTATGACATTGGAATTTAATTGTATTAATCAGTAAGGGGGTACTCTACCCATCCTCAAGGATTAAGTTTATCATGCCCAGTCAAAGCAGCTTTCCATCCTTTTGAAATCTGTAAAATGAGTACTATCAATGCCAATTGTTTCCTTATTTCTGCTGATTATATCGCTGGCATTACCAATTTTTTAAGTCAAAGTCTTATGCAGGAATACTAAGACCAGCTTACCATTGCTTAAAAACAAAAAAACAGTGTTTCTAAACCGTTACTATTTTTGAAACTCGGTCCTTAGCGTGATAGGATTTTATTCTGTTGAGAAATCAAGAAAATGCATTAATAAAAGATATTATAGGGTGAATGTTAAGGTAAATTAGCCAATATATAGTTCCTAAATACATATAGGTCATTACATCAACTTAATTTATATAGCACTTTGTCCAGACTTTAACCCCTTCGTGACGCAAGGTACTTGCATCCCAAACGACGCAAGCACCAAAACGTCACGATTGGTTCCTGGCCATCGATCACAAGGTGATCGGTAGCCAGGAACACTCTCGCAGAGACACCCTCAAAGTCTTAACAGACCCTGTGGGTCCCTGCAAAAAAAAACGCGAGACCTCCGGATGTCAAATGTGACGTCACGGAGCGTGCCTGAACGCGGAAGTTCTGGCACGGCGCGATTTGGAGAAATGTAGCCGGTGTTCGCTTTGAACAGCGCCTACATTTCCCCTGTCAGACTGAGGCCATTCAAAACGGGATCCGAAAACAGCTCATCGCGGGGAGCTGTTTAATACAGGACGTACTATGCCGTCCTAATGACTTTAAGGCACTTAAAATCAGGACGACATAGTACGTCCTAAGGTCGGGAAGGGGTTAAATGGGATCCCTCGCCTAAACATTGTTTATGCTGTGAATGTAGAATAAAAAAAGCATTTAAAAATGATCTATACATTGTGTTAGCGCATATATTAAAAGATTATTTTCAATGTGTCTATATGGTGTCTTCTGCTTATGACATCACCGGTGGATTGATATGCAAACTAACTGCTTTTAATGGGAAATGTACAGCTATGAGGTACAACCATTAAGGGGTTGTGGTGACACAGTGCACATGTTGCAGATATAATGCGCCAGTAAAAAGTGACTGAGGCGGCCATCCAGTTGGTTCAGAAGAAGGTTCTTTTAGAGATCCGGGAAAAATCAAAGCATAACAGGACATAGGTGCCAACATGAGACTGTCCACTGAACCAGGAACAATTGGGAGGCATGTTACAGGTATGAGAGACAAAACAATCTAAATTATTTTCTAAGGTATGATTATTCTAACCATAGGTTACCAATAGAGGTCTACATATATTTTAGCTGCTTTTGGGCAGGACAATAATTTGGGGTGGATGACGTGAGACAGTAAGACAATAATCTCTCACTTTTCCATTTATTCCACCCTCTTCACATCGGATAATCATTTTTTTTTTTTTTCCACAAAATAAACTCTCTGCGTCGGAAGGCGTGAGAGCCATCATTAGCTCACTCTATGATGGAGCTTTAAGGAAAAAACTACCAGGCTGTGTTAAAACTGCCATCAAAATAAGTTATGTCGAGAACAGAAATATTGAAAGACTGAATCAAGTTTAGGCAGGTTAAGTAAAAATTCTTTAATGAAAGAATATAAATAAAATTCCTCATTGAGCCCTCTTTTGCTTGTAGAGCTGTATCAGGGTGCGGACATGTTGGGTCAGATGAAGGAAGATTCTAAACATGTCTGCACCCTGATACAGCTCTATGGAGCAAAGAGGGCTTAACACAATACTTTATTTATATTCTTTCATTAAATCATTTAAAATGCCTATATTGGATGCAATCCTTTAATTAAATAAAAGCTAATTGTTTGGTGCTGGTCATCTAAGTACCCTTAGGAGAGAAAAAAGTGTACTTTGCTTCTCAGTGCTGCTAAAATATTGACCATTGCAGGGTAGGAGGTGATATTTTGAAGCCCTTCCTGCTCTTACCCAACAGTGTAAGTGGTCATTGCCACTGACCTCTATTAGACACCTTGTATTGTAGAGGATGGAAATCAAAGCATTGCTTACCATGCTATACCTTCTGAATGATGCTAACTAGGAATCGGTGCAGTTTGATAGCAGTTACCCGTTTTGGATTTTCTCCCCATCTGGCCACCCACCAAACAACTCAGGGACCCAAATATCTTCTGGAAAACCCATCCTATCTGTACGGGCATGTGGTTACTTTTGGTATACATGTATCTTGCCTTCTTACACTTTTTGCATTCCCACTTTCCCACTTTTTCCTTGAATTTACTTCTTCTCTCAGAAATAATACTAATGATGCTCTTGACTATCCATTCTAATGCATTTCACAATTTCCCAAAGTAAGACACATTCTACTGGGTTCTTCATTCTCAAACGTAGTGTTCCAGGAACACGAATAAAAAACAAAAACTATTTTATCTTCAACCAATTGAAAGTCGTCTCTCACTTTCTTTAAATTAGAGTACATGTTGGTCTGACCCACTTTTCCGTCACTGTGCCTAAACTTATCACGCCACCAATTACATAGAAATGTAAAATTTGACAATAAGACCCGCTTTTCTCTCTAATCTGCTCAGTGTTCCACCTGCTGTAAAATCCTGCATCCTTTCTTGATCATTGATCTTCTGTTGTGTCCGTGTCAGCCAAATACCCACACACTGCTTAGACCCCATTACAATAATAATCTCCGCAATTTATGCCGGTAAGTTATCCACATTTTTTTTTTGAGCACTTTTATTAGTCCCCCGTTCCCGGTCTTATAGCTAGGATAGCCTTGTGTCTATCCCACGCATGCTTAAAATCCTTGACTGTGTTTACCTCTACCACTTCTGCTGGCAGGCTATTCCATACATCCAATACCCTCTCGGTAAAGTAATACTTCCTGATATTACTTTTTAATCGTTGCCCCTCTAATTTAAGACTATGTCCTCTAGTTGTGGTAGTTTTTCTTCTTTTAAATATACTCTCTTCCTTTACTGTGTTGATTCCCTTTATGTATTTAAATGTTTCTATCATATCCCCCCTGTTACGTCTTTCCTCCAAGCTATACATGTTAAGATGCTTTAAACTTTCCTGGTAAGTTTTATCCTTCAACCCATGAACCAGTTTAGTAGCCCTTCTCTGAACTCTCTCCAAAGTATCAATATCCTTCTGGAGATACGGTCTCCAGTACTGCGTACAATACTCCAAGTGAGGTCTCACCAGTGCTCTGTACAATGGCATGAGCACTTCCCTCTTCCTACTGCTAATACCTTTCCCTATGCAACCAAGCATTCTGCTAGCATTTCCTGCTGCTCTATTGCATTGCCTACCTACCTTCAAGTCCTCTGAAATTATTACTCCTAAATCCCTTTCCTCAGATGTTGAGGTTAGGACTGTACCAAATAGTCTATATTCTGCTTTTGGGTAGATATTAATGCTTGGGAACTGCCAGTTCCCTTAAAAATAAGTTCCTTTTGAATAAGGGATAATTCTCTTTGTAGTATTCATTACACAGTCTGCTTTTTTTTTTAGGGCTGAGATGTTTCTCTCACTGGCAGAACTGAAGTACAACACACATTACAGATCACAAACAGAAATATTGGACAGATAGACAAGTGAGGCCAATTAGAAACAAGATTTGTAGACTAGAAATAACTTTCCAATTTCTATTTTATCCTCCAGGGCCTGTGTAATAGTTGAACCCTCTTTGCCCGGTATAGCTCAATCATGGAACTGACTGCTTCCTCATTCGAACAGAGGTGAAGGAGCATCTAATTCAAAATTCCAAACATGTCTGCCCCCTGATGGAATTGTAATGACTCCTTAGCTATGCCTGCACTTCAGCTAATTTGCTGTTTTATTTCCTATTCTGTAGATATTAGAAGATCCACAAATATTTGCACTTATTAGCACCATTTCTTTGTATTTGTACCTTATAGAGCCTGTTTGTATAGCTCTGTTAAGGGGCAGACATTTTGGTTTTGAGGACTATTATGTCCACTCCTTGACTGTGCCAAACAAGCAAAGATGTCTAAATAATGTACTTTATTTGTATTCTTTCATTAAATCCCTTCTATTTAAAATGCCTGCACTTTATCTCACCGTAGCTGGCCTTTAACATTTTTCGATTCTAGAGGTGGAACATTGCCTTGCACATCCGCTTATTACACAAAGGGTTAATTAAGGGCGTTTGACAATGACAACATGTCTAAATTCAGTTACCTCTATTTTCCTACTTCAAGTTTACTCTTACAACAAGTACCATAATTCAGTTCCTCTAATGCGCTTACGACATGACGCAAACGACATCTCAAACACTTGAAGCTGGAAGAGTGCGCGGAATGTCTAGCAAAGTAACTATGTGGTTACTAAACATCTTTCGAATGCCTAAGGGAGAGTAAAACCTTAGACCTCTTAAAGGGTTGAGACATCAGGACGCACTCAAATTACCCTCTCTAAATCTTAACTCATGAAGACGTACATCCTCTTCATTTTGGAAAGTCCCTTATCTTGAATAGTGAATGCATACAGCATGCATCTGTGACGTACCACCTCCTACAGCAAGCTTTACTGTATTACAATACTAGTTAACCCCCTCGGACCTCTGTGAGGGTCGTAACTTGAATCCACCAGATGCTCCCCCGGCCATGCCACACATTACATTACCAGGTATTTATATAGCGCCAACAATTTAACTAGTGCTAGGTACAGAGCATAAAGGTGGACTACATACTAAGTTATATGAACAAGAACAGACTGATACATGAGGTAGAGAGCCCTGCTTGAAGAACTTACAATGTAGAGCTAGTGGGGGACATACTACCAGTGCAATAAAACCCCATTTCCACATTACTAGCTTCTGTCCCCATATCACTCACCACACTGCTGCCTTTGACCCACTCCACTTGTCAGTGCCAGCTCTGCCCCACTCCACTTGTCAGTGCCAGCTCTGCCCCCACACCACTAGTCAGTTCCAGCTCTGCCCCCATTTCACTTGTCAGTGCCAGCTCTGCCCCAACATCACTTGTCAGTGCCAGCTCTGCCCCCACATCACTTGTCAGTGCCAGCTCTTCCCCCATATCACTTGTCAGTGCCAGCTCTGCCTCCACATCACTTTTCAGTGCCAGCTCTGCCCCCACATCACTTGTCAGTGCCAGCTCCGCCCCTACATCACTTGTTAGTGCCAGCTCCGCCCCTACATCACTTGTCAGTGGAGTGGTTGCCTGAACCCCCTCAGGTGGCGTGCCCAGTACGTGATTGTCATGCATCTGACTGTACATATCACATTATGGGGGTCATGTACTAAACAAGTGCAGTGGGAAAAAAGTAGGTCGCACATGAGTAAGGAGCAATTTGCTACTATTTGTAAAATTTTGCGCTTGTTTTCCCTGATTTGCGCTTCTTCTGTTGATGAATTTTTCTGGTTGCGCTAATAAATTGCGATTATATTTGCCCATGCTAAAGAGTTTGCGAATATTTTGTGAAAAATAATTCTTATTTGCGTGTGAAAATTACACCAGCTTTTAGCGAGCGCTATCAAAAGAGGTAGAAAAAATATTCGCAAACTTGCCTGTTTTTATTCGCAATTATGCCCATTTCTATTTGCAGTTTGCTCGTATATACTATTTGAGTGTTAAATGTTTAGTTCATTGCAATAGGAGCAAAGCGCAAAAATAGTTTTGCACATAAAATATATTTGCGTTTTTTTAGTACATGCCCCTCTAAATGTGTTCTCTTTCTTGCCAAGTATATCAGCTAAAATGGATTGTTGCCTCATTACAGGGATCAGACAAACATTCTAAAATCATTTATATGGCTTTGGAACCGGAGTCCAATAGTGCCTGTACATGCCGTGGCCCACAGTCTGCCAATGTCGAAGAGTCAAACCCACTGCAACAACCAGGCTCCTTCAGAAATTGCACAGTCCTCTCTAGTCCGATGACAGTGAATGTAACCAGTTAGGATGAGTTTGTCTTTATAGACATGACTCTTAGCATGCTGGTATAATCCATTACTTAGCACAAACATAAGGGTTTCCTCTAATCTTGCTGTTACCATTTTTTTGTCCATTATCCGAACTACCGGTGTTAAAAATAATATTGCGCTAACATGGTTTGGAGCCAGACCGTAAACATTTTTTATTTTGAAACAGATAGAGTTATTTAGTAGACTGCATCCTTCTTAACCCCTTGAGCACTGACGATAGTCCTGGCATATCATTAATGCAAAAAAGAAAAGAAAAATAAAACTTGTGCAAAGATACATTTTTACATGAAATCAGGCTTTTTTTTTTATATAGAACCAAAACAAAGTCCTAAGATGCTGTAAAAGAAAAACAATGTCTACTTAACACTACAAGAGAGGGAATTATAGCTAAACATACAAACCTAATGCACGCAAAAGATCTGTTCCTTAGAGGCTTAATCTTCTCCAGCGAATTACTTTATGTTAACTTTTACCAACGCGAATAACCTGATTGCACAGCCCCTAATACCAATGACTTGACATTAAACTGTTTTGAAGTACCCCCCTTGGCCCTTTAGAACAGGGGTTCATAAATCCCCCCCCCCCACACACAAATTTTTTTCAATGGTCATAAAATTCTCATGCCTATAGGAAACTTGCCCATGGTCATTAAATTGTCCAACACATGGTCCAGTCAATGTCCACCCATTCATCCCTCAGCATTTCAAGCCTTATTGGCATCATTGACTTGGGCATTCGATAGATACTCTCAGGCAACTGTTACATGTTTTTATTCTTTCCTATTTAGCTCCTCTGTTGGTTTGTGAGTCTATCACTGCAACAATTAAAATATTTAGATAGTCTGTCTGGAGTACTCACCCTCCTCTCCTGAGAACTACACATGGCGCCCCCAGGGCTTATGCCTCCAGGATTTAAAGCCCCGCTTTAGAAGTTCTCCAATCGCATAGCAAGTTGAAAAAGTTCAGACTAGCGGCTACTAAACCCTCCAATAACAAATTACACCATTAGATGCATTTATATTCGGATTCTCTACATAAGGTCAAGATTTACAAATACACAGATTTCCTTATCTCACATAGCAGAATCAAGCCCTATGCTGATCACAATGTAACTATATGGTTGGTGCTGAACCTACCCATGGGGGGGGTGATGTATAAACATGGCGCACCTGCAGAAAGCAGCAAATACTGGTATCTACGTATAAATTCCAACACTTTACAGCACAGGGAGTATTTATACGTACATCCAATTGTTGCAGGTTTGATTTGGGTTTGAATAACCTCAGCTATGTTATCACAACGCACTCACATTAGCACCAGCATGGACAACGAACAGGAACAAACAACTCTCTGCAGCTGCCAACAATTTACGTAACGCTAGGTACAGAGCATAGAAAGGGAACTACATATTAAGTTAGACAAACTAGAAACTGACTGGTACATGAGGTAGAGAACCCTGCTCGCAAGCTTACATCTAGATTTTGCATTATGTTGATCATGGCTGGGCATCTTAGGAGTTGTAGTCGGAGTGCTCTAAGTTTGTTATTCCCGTGGATACGTTTGCCCTGGAGCAGGGACGTAGTCTGGATTCTTACCTGAAAACTCGGAGGCGGCTATCGGGTGATGTAAAACTGTAATGTAAAATATTCCCAAAGCACAAACAGAAATCCCAGACGCTCCATACAATCCCATCCTTGGACAAATCCTTGGGTTCCTGGTTTTGTTCCCTTGGTTTAAAGCAGTCCTTTCCTCCCCAGTAGCGTGCACACACACTGTGTTATTCCCATAGCTCAGGGCATTCAGGAACATTCAATATCCTCCCTTCACAGGCAATGAATGGATCAAACACAGAGCCTGGCGAAACTATAGCAGCCTTAGACCTACCTGTCTTAACTCATGCTCCCCTGGGTCCTAGCACCTACCCTTCAACACCCAAACTCTTATCTGGGAACCTGGCAATGATTTGGATAATGTTTACTGTATGTATAGATTAAATGACCCTACATGTAATAAGATCAAAGTGACTGATAATCGTGAGAAAAAAAGTTAGCCACATTTCTTAAAATTTGTCAGGAAAAGTTTGGTGTTATAAAATATCTTTTATTATGTATTATAAAAGTACATAACTAGATACACACGTACATACGTATGAGATATATACACAGATATACACACACATCTGTTTTCATAATATAAGATTGATGGGAACAGAATATGTTATGAAATAAACAGTATTATTGTTTATTAGTATTGTATAATAAAAATAATTATTTCTCCTCAAAGGGTTTCACTATATCAGCTTATTTATAGAGCACCAATATATTACACTTCATGCATTTGACTTCTAGTAGGACATGGGAGTGCAAAACAGAGGTTTGCCAAAATTTAAAATAATAATTATATAAAGTTGTCATTGAGTGACTACCGTAGTAATTAATTAGAACATATAGTACTTTATAAATTAGGACCAGCCAAATAAATTGTATTAAGATGACTATTGGGCTGTGTTTTACCCTTGGTGACATGGGCTGTTTTAACATTTCTGCGGTGTTTGTGTCTAGCTGTAATTTACTTCTCTCTAATTTACTGTACCCACACAAATGTATTATTTTCATTGACACTGAAAAACATGGTTACACATCTACAAACGCAAATAAGAAAAATCTGCTAAATAGTTTCTAATAGCCTGTGTTTGGGTGTTTTTCTGTTTGTTTGGTTTTTGTGTGTGTGCAACTTATAGGGCAATAACCAAAAGTACCATTTTTTTGTTCCCTAACCATTTCCTCCTAGTGATTTTTTTTTGTTTTGCGGACCCGATCCAAATCCTTACCCTAACCCTAGATTTAAGGCTTATTTAAATGACTTTGGCACCGGATTTAGGTGTTGCTTAATGCCTCCACATCGAGGCATTACAGAGTTAGCGAACACCACTCATTCCATCGCAGAACATGTCAGGCATGTCCAGTGTTGCAAAAGGATCAAAGAAAGGATCCGTAGCTGTGTTCATGGAGAAGCAGGGTTAGGCACCCCATTGTTTATGGTGAAAATTTGATCAGTCTTTGGTGGACAATGTAATGATGTTCTATGGACCTTCACAGACCTTACCATGGACTCTACCTATCTCTGTGCAGAAGGTCAATCAACCTTATAACTAAATTACTCTTAACTATCAGAGCAAAACGTATACTGAATAAAGGAACATACAGACTGTGTAAAGATAGTGCTCAAATGAATACAATGCTTGAAATGAACCAGCATGTATGACCAGGGCAATTATTAGGAATGTATCAATCCTGACACAGGTCTAAGCTCCCTGTTATCTTACCAGTTATAAAACAAGTTGGTAATATTTACAAAGAAACACACTGCAGCCAAAGGAAGCCACACGTATGTCGGAAAACGCTGTGCTGTACACATAAGGTACAGGTAATAAGTGGAAGTGTGCTAAGACATAAAAATATATACCAAGTATTAAATATTAACATGAATACTAGATAGAGTCTAAAAGGAGGGACACCTAGGATTGCTGGTAAGTATGAGATGATTTATTAGGTTTGTTCTGCAATGATTAGGTTATTATATACAATGACTGTCCCAAGGGTTCCTTACTGGTATTTTGGCAGTGAAGTAGTTACGTTAACTTGACTCTATTGTCTACGGTACATGGCCAATCAATTTACTGCTATTATCCGCATGTCAATCACTGTACATTTGCAGTTGAAGGGTGAAAAACAAAACAGCTCCCTTTGTGGCAGGACAAAGAACTCAGCATGAAGTGCATTTGGGAATAGAGAGTTAATGGTACACAAAAGGAGATATGTTTCTCAAATGCAGATTTGTGGTTAAAAAAAAAAAAAAAGACACATTGTTAATATTCTTTTAGTGGTCAATTTTGCACCATCTACCAAGCTGTCCCTTCTCGGCTCAGTTTGGCTGTCTTGGTAAGTTGGTGAATGACCCCCGAGGTTGTTGCAGCTCCCCGGTTAGCTCAGACCCCATTGATCTCAACGGCAGATGGTAAGCCCTGTAGTCATTATACATTCACTTATAGATACTTCAGTGAAGTAGCCCAATAACCAAACATTAATAAGCATTTATTTAATGAAAATCACAGAGCTCGGGGGGATTTGAACGGCAGAGACATATTTGCCCATTTATTTTAAGGTCAGAAAAAAAAAGTCATCAACATCAAATGACAAATAGAGCATACATAATAGGCTCGAATTTAAAAACCACCAACATGTAAAATAATAATTCAGACTCCATATGACTTGGAAGACGGAGAAGAAGTAAACGATAATTGAATTTTTAATTAATTTACAAAAAAGATTTTAAAAAAAGTAACCTGTAACCTGTCCCATTATACCCATTTTTTTTATTTTTGCATTTTTAAAGTAATACACTTTTTTTAATATATACATTTTATTGTATTATATTAATTTAATTACAGTTAACCCCTGCATGGCCGTTGTGTGATTCTTATGGCTCTGACATCACACTGGTCAGAGTTTTTTTTCTGGAGTTTATTGTTGGGGGGGTTTGGGAACATATGTATTTTTTTTTTATTAGTTAGTTAATTAGTTGGGATAAGTGAGTTAGTGTTGTACTAGTTGTGTAGATTATTATTGGGAAAATAATGGGAAGAACATTTTCTCCAAGTATTTTCCCCTTTTATATGTATTTTTTAATACTAAATTGTAGATTATTTTTATGTATAGGGTATCAAAAAAAAGCTCTAACTGTCCTTTAAAAAACAACATATAACTTGTATGGGTGCGTTAAATGACAGAGAGGAAAATTACGATTCAACAACCACATATTACAAATTGAAAAATTGCTCTGGTCCTTCACCCATAAAATCTCTGGTCCTTAAGGGGTTAATGACCAAACCGGTGTCTTTTTTGTTCCTGGCTGGAGCATCCAAGCAGGGACCCGCGAACCTTAACGTGACTTCACGGAGGCCTGCCCGAACCCGGGAAGTTCGGGCACGCAGGGATGCCAGAAATGTAGCAGACTCTCGGTTTGAGGGATTGGAAGTGTCCCATGATTTTGTTGTTATGCTACTGCCTATTAAAAGCTATGGAAACACTTTGATACATATATGTTGTCCTGGCCCTTTATCTTTAATAGGAGTGATTGTATCCAGCAAGAGTGACAAATGTGAAAATCAGAAATCTCTTCCGTCGCTCTGTTGTTTGACTGCCCCTAGAGGCAGCCAGCAACATTGTATTGAAGAAAAAAATGTAAAAACTAATCCTAGATCTATTAATTCTAGATCCATTCACCATCCATCTAGGGTTAAGGGTTGGAGTTTTACTTAGGATTACCGGTGGGTTAGGGTCATACTTGGGGTTAGATTCAGGGTTGGGGTCAAAAGGTCAGTCCAGGAGAAAATGGTTGGGAAAGAAAAAAAAAAAGATTATTTTGGTTATTGCTCTATAACTTGCACACAAACAGGAAAACATGTAAACAAACTTTAGAAAGTATAGATATTTTACTATTTTGTAATTGTGTAAAAGATTTTTTTAATGATTTTTTAATAGTCAATTATATGATATGATGAAAATAATGGTATCCAAATAAAGTCCTTTTCATGGCACTTTAAAACAATATATAATATTTGTGAGTACCTTAAACGAGAGAGTAAATACAAACGCCACAGAAATGTTAAAACAGCCATTGTGACAAAGGGTACAAAAATTTCAAAACTGTCCATTCACCAAGGGGCTAAAAAGTTTCACACCATCTTGCAAAGCCTAGAGAGGCGATGGATATTCAATATCTTTCTGACTTTCTTTCCCCAGACAACAAGCTGTTTTCCCAGAGAAAATAATTTCTCAAAAAAACAATTTCTCGAGAAAACAAAACAGAAAAATATTGAAAATGCATGTCCTCTCTAAGCTTCCGTAAAAGCCAGTAGCAGGTTTTAAAATCTTTTGAGACCCAGGTGATGAGCAGTATGAAGGCAGTAGATGTGGAAGGTTGATGATCACGTAACTGTTTAATGTGGGCTGGCTAAACAAAGCTTGGTCGTTTGCTGCTGTCTCAACAAGACCATTCAAGAAAATTCCAAATGTTGTAAGTCACTTAAGAATAGAAAGTGTGCTCCAAGTGCCATTCAAAAATGTGGGTGTTTGTACAATGCCTTGTAGTGCTTGTAAGGTATATCAGATGGCAACGTAAGATTAGTTACATGGAATGTGCCTAGCCTGAGGCTAAACAGGTAAAATGGGATGTGGAATCCTGTGAATTAATGGAAGCAATAAAAGATTTCCCACTTGCAACAGATAATTAATCACATTAACTGAGCCATCGAAACTGCTCTGTGCCTTATCTGATGGTTAGAAACGCACGGGTATATTCTTGTTGCTTGAAATCAGCCTCTTGGCATGCGAAGGAATGTGTCTGCAGCATTATTTATCAGGATCTAAGCCATGTATATTTAATTATCCATTGCTCTGTTGTTGCAAGGCATGTGGTATAGTGCAGGGTATAGAATAAACTAGTAAAATGCCAAGGGAAATGCAAATAACTGATCTGGAAAAGATTTCCAAGTGTTTTCTGTTTTTACCCTGTCCATTCACACCAGGGAAGGGCTGGCAGGAAGGGCAGAGGGGCAATTGCTCACTTACCTGACTCCACAGCCTGGGGCTCCACAGCTTATAACTTTAAATGCCCCAGTACATAGCACTTTGTTGACTGTACAATGTCAAAATGTCATTACTCTACCTACTATGAAGACACAGGTGGCTATGTATAAAGGATTTTCCCTCACCATAAGTCTGGTTTACCCCCGTGTATAAAATTAATTCCGCCAGAAAAATGCCACGGTATGCCTGCTGCGCCAATATAAAAAGGTGATCTACAGAAGCATGCTGGATTATAATGTCCGCCGTGTTGAAGAAAACACGGCTACAAATGTATTATGTATTTCGCAAACAAGCAAATTTAAACTTATCACCAAATTGGCAGCCTGAACTGGCTAACCGAAGAATGGAACCTCACGGACCCACGGCCCAGCGAACATGCGCGACACCTTGCATGGAATTGGCCCTGCCAGACAAACACATCCTATCCTCAGCCACCCAGGTTGATTATATTCCTCAATTTCAGGCCTTGCTCGTTAAAATGCACTCCAATCAATACCGTAGTTTGCGGTGTTCAGCAATGCCTCTATTTTAACTTACATTAACCAACATCTTTTCTTGATGCTTTTTGGGTCTGCCCAGCGGTATATTTAGTTAAGGTTGGGAAATTACTGCACAATATCATTTACAGGTTCTCGCAGACAAAAGGACATTGAGAATGAGAGCACAGAAATAAAATGAGCAAATTATCCCCCTGTGTGAATTCTTAGCTCGAGGAGAATTTTTTTATTTTGTTTTTTGGTAAAAACACATAAAACACCAGTAAAAGAAATGATCTAATCATGTGTGGACAAAGTGCCCATAGGACAGGTATATGTATAGCAAATAAAGCAAAGGCGTATAGTGCCTCTGAGTGACAGGTGTTTCCAGGATTTGAGTTCTCCAAGCAGAAAGCACACAAACCCTGGAAATACACGAAATACATCCGAGGGGCCGACAGCAGCAGTGAATCCGGCATCAGAGTCACTCACTGTTGCCCATTCGATTCGACCATCCAATATATAGGAAAATTTGTACACTTTTTATGGTGGTCGAACTGGCAACAGTGTGAGTGACACTGATGGCGAATTCGCAGCTGCCATATCCCGGAAGTATTCCCAGGTTTGTGTGCTGCCTGTTCGGACCACACAAACTCTGGAAATATACAGCGCGGCTGCGTGCTAGGTGTGCGGCGGATTTTTAGGCTTCCTATGAAATGTCTATCGGGAAGTCCAATTTCAATTTTTGTTCGTCCAAGAAAATTACTCCGTAGCAGTAGTTCACACCGTGCCCAGCATAACATTAATCAATGAACAGACTGATACAACATCATTAACATGATACTCAAAACAAATATTAAGGTGTTGCCATGACTATAGGTTAAGGCCAAAGGAAGATGTTATATAACCCAAATAAGACAATTCTGGTCAGAAAGTTAATCAAATAGTATAACACGTTCCAAAATACTCTACGCTTCCAATAAACCATTACTCTTCCAATATACTATTACTCTTCCAATATACTATTACTCTTCCAACATACTCTACGCTTCCAATAAACCATTACTCTTCCAATATACCATTACTCTTCCAATTTACTCTACGCTTCCAATAAACCATTACTCTTCCAATATAATATTACTCTTCCAAAATACAATTACTCTTCCAATATACCATTACTCTTCCAATATACTATTACTCTTCCAATATACTATTACACTTCCAATAAATTATTACTCTTCCAATATACCATTACGCTTCCAATATATTATTACTCTTCCAATATGCCATTACTCTTCCAATATACTATTACTCTTCCAATATACCATTACTCTTCCAATACACTATTACTCTTCCAATATACCATTACTCTTCCAATATACAATTACTCTTCCAATATACCATTACTCTTCCAATATACTATTACTCTTCCAATATACTATTACACTTCCAATATATTATTACTCTTCCAATATACCATTACTCTTCCAATATACTATTACTCTTCCAATATACTATTACTCTTCCAATATACTATTACACTTCCAATATACCGTAACTCTTCCAATATACTATTACACTTCCAATATACTATTACACTTCCAATATACTATTACACTTCCAATATATTATTACTCTTCCAATATACTATTACACTTCCAATACACTATTACTCTTCCAATATACCATTACTCTTCCAATATACTATTACACTTCCAATATACTATTACACTTCCAATATACCATTACTCTTCCAATATACTATTACTCTTCCAATATACTATTACACTTCCAATATATTATTACTCTTCCAATATACCATTACGCTTCCAATATATTATTAGTCTTCCAATATACCATTACTCTTCCAATATACTATTACTCTTCCAATATACTATTACTCTTCCAATATACTATTACACTTTCAATATATTATTACTCTTCCAATATACCATTACTCTTCCAATATATTATTACTCTTCCAATATACTCTACGCTTCCAATATACCATTACTCTTCCAATATACTATTACTCTTCCAATATACCATTACTCTTCCAATATACAATTACTCTTCCAATATACCATTACTCTTCCAATATACTATTACTCTTCCAATATACTATTACACTTCCAATATACTATTACACTTCCAATATACCATTACTCTTCCAATATACTATTACTCTTCCAATATACTATTACACTTCCAATATATTATTACTCTTCCAATATACTATTACACTTCCAATACACTATTACTCTTCCAATATACCATTACTCTTCCAATATACTATTACACTTCCAATATACTATTACACTTCCAAGATACCATTACTCTTCCAATATACTATTACTCTTCCAATATACCATTACGCTTCCAATATATTATTAGTCTTCCAATATACCATTACTCTTCCAATATACTATTACTCTTCCAATATACTATTACTCTTCCAATATACTATTACACTTCCAATATATTATTACTCTTCCAATATACCATTACGCTTCCAATATACAATTACTCTTCCAATATATTATGACTCTTCCAATATACTATTACTCTTCCAATATATTATTACTCTTCCAATATACCATTACGCTTCCAATATACTATTACTCTTCCAATATACTGTTACTCTTCCAATATACTATTACTCTTCCAATATACTATTACTCTTCCAATATATTATTACACTTCCAATATATTATGACTCTTCCAATATACTATTACTCTTCCAATATATTATTACACTTCCAATATATTATTACTCTTCCAATAAACTATTACACTTCCAATATACTATTACACTTCCAATATATTATTACTTTTCCAATATACTATTACACTTCCAATATATTATTACACTTCCAATATATTATTACTTTTCCATTATACTATTACGCTTCCAATTTACTATTACACTTCCAATTTATTATTACACTTTCAATATATTATTACACTTCCAATATATTATTACACTTCCAATATACTATTACTCTTCCAATATACTATTATGCTTCCAATTTACTATTACACTTCCAATTTATTATTACACTTTCAATATATTATTACACTTCCAATATATTATTACGCTTCCAATATACTATTACTCTTCCAATATATTATTACACTTCCAATATATTATTACTCTTCCAATACATTATTACACTTCCAATATACTATTACTCTTCCAATATATTATATTCTTCCAATAAAACATTGTCTTGACTGTAAAAGGAACTCTCATTGGTAATAAAAACAGGAAGCAGGGACTGAATGCAAATCATAGTCTCTGTGGACGTAGCTACAACTAGACAGGTCTCACCTAGATGTCCTAAATGGTGCTCTGTATGACATATAGGTAGCCTGAAAGACAGAATGTTAGTTTAGTAACTGTTACAGATCCTTAGAAATGAGAGGACTGAGAAATGGCACATGCAATAAATACCATCCCTCTGCCTCAATCGCCTCTTGTTAACTTTGTGCATATAAAGGTCTACTCAAAAAAGAGAGAACTGCCGGGAATCAAAACGGGAATTTCAAACTTTAGACCAAACTAGCCAAGTTGGAAAAATTGCCCAGTGCAACCTGAATGAGATCATTTTGCCACCTTGGGTACATCGGCCTTAAGTTTGAAAATGTCCACCTCAATTCCCCCGCAAGTCTCTCTTTATTGAGCAGACCATGTAGTGTGTATATTAAAGATCTGCATTAAACCCAGCAGACACACTAAGGAACACTAAGTTTTGATCTCAGTACCAGTCGTGACTCTGTATTTAACACAACATTAGTAAAATACATATACATGTATAGGGAGAACATAACGGAATCCATGTATGTGGAAGACTAAGTTGAGGTGATTTACATCTAACACTTGTCTTGCATTTTTTAGTTACTATAAAGTTTTATTAGTAGTTTTTGCTTTTTTGTTGATAAACAGAGGGGGGGTGGTCTGGGGAGGGGTACAAAATAAAAAAGCGTAGGTAACTGGGGGGGGGGGCAAATAGAGGGCATATAAAACATACAGCACATTCAACATCTGCGTACATTTCGGATAACAATTGAGGTATAGAAAAAACAGATGTAGAAGCAAGTTGGTTCACAGCATTGAAAAACAAATGGTGTTTTTTCGGTTCAGGTGAGGTGTACACAAGTTTAGTGTTCGATACAGGGGTAAACCAGTGTACACCCCTTTTTCATGTTCCCTACCTTGCAGCCGCACCTTAGATCAAAGAGAACTAATAGCACTAAGCGCTCAAATGCTACAGTTATTTTGTGAAATCATAATAATTATACAATAATAGTTTGACAGAACAAACACAGAAGAGGAAGATTATGGTGTTGCTGTCTTTCATTTCATCCACCTCTAACTATTGCTCTGCCCAAGAAATGACTTGGATGTATATAAAATGCTTCCACCATATCACCCTAATTATAATATAATTACTATAATCCATTATCCTATGGAAAGCCAGAGAGCTGCATGTTTACACTGTGAGATTCACAGCAGAATATTGCATCTTCCATGTTCACTCCTTCTCCTCAATACCAAAGATTAGTTAACCTCACCGTTGCTTAAAGCTGTGAATGTAGAGACTAGAATGAAAAATAACCTATACATCATGTTAGCAAATATGCATACAAATGCATAGAAACAAGAGAAATGAAAAGGCTTAATTGTGTCTGTGGTGTCTCATGTTATGACATCCCAGGGCCGCCATCGATACACCGGTCACGGGCCCGCTCAGGGCCAGCAGCCCTTTAAAAAAGCAAACTGGCTATGGCATATTAATGGTCAAACTGGGGAATATTTTAATGGTCAAACTAACAGTGACATATTAATGGACATCTTTTTGCCACATTACTCAGAGAATCCAATGAGGTTGGATTTGGAGTTGTGACCTATTTGCTGCTTCATTCTGTTTACATGACAGTCTTCACTCTTTGGCTCTGTGTCTCACTTAGAATAAAAGGGGCTGTATAGCCTTTTGGTCAGCACAGCAAAAAAAAAAAAGGCTTACAGAGAAGATTTCCATATAATGGCTTAGCTGTCATACAGAAGATGGGTGGAGTTAACACTAACTAAAAAAACAGAGGGTGCGCAAGTGATAGAAAGTGAAAGAAATGTATAAAAACAACAAGAATGTACTTATCTTGTAAGTTAAGATGACATTAAGCTTGTAGCCAGATTTACATATGAAAAAACATAATGCAAATGAAACATATATAGTGTCAGTGCGGTATTTAAAGCGAAGCATCCTAGGCGGATGTCTAGGGTGACAAATTTCCGGGGGCGGCAGCCCTCCCAACAGTGAAAAAAAAAAACAAGAAAAAAAATGTACGGGCAGCCTGATCGCGATGATCGGACTGCCAGTGCATTTTTTTTTTAGGTGGTGGAGTGATGATGTCAGATGCGCGCCGGGTCACGTGGCCTATCTACACCCACCGCGGGGAGCCGAACAGGCAGCATGGTAGGACACCATGCTGCCTGCCACTAGCCACCATGGATCAGGGTAAGTCCTGGGGTGAGGGGGCATGTTATGGGGGTAATGGTGGCATGTAATGGGGGTAATGGTGGCATGTAATGGGGGTAATGGTGGCATGTAATGGAGGTAATGGAGGTATGTAATGGAGGTGATGGAGGCATGTAATGGAGGTGATGGAGGCATGTAATGGAGGTGATGGAGGCATGTAATGGAGGTGATGGAGGTATGTAATGGAGGTGATGGGGGCATGTAATGGAGGTGATGGAGGCATGTAATGGAGGTAATGGAGGCATGTAATGGAGGTGATGGAGGCATGTAATGGGGGTAATGGTGGCATGTAATGGAGGTGATGGAGGCATGTAATGGAGGTGATGGAGGCATGTAATGGAGGTGATGGAGGTATGTAATGGAGGTGATGGAGGCATGTAATGGAGGTGATGGAGGCATGTAATGTAGGTGATAGGGCATGTAATGGGGGTAATGGTGGAATGTAATTGGGGTAATGGTGGCATGTAATGGGGGTGATAGAGGCATGTAATGGAGGTGATGGAGGCATGTAATGGGGGTGATGGAGGCATGTAATGGGGGTGATAGGGCATGTAATGGAGGTGATAGGGCATGTAATGGAGGTGATGGAGGCATGTAATGGGGGTAATGGTGGCATGTAATGGGGGTGATGGAGGCATGTAATGGAGGTGATGGAGGCATGTAATGGAGGTGATGGAGGCATGTAATGGGGGTGATAGGGCATGTAATGGAGGTGATAGGGCATGTAATGGAGGTGATAGGGCATGTAATGGGGGTAATGGTGGCATGTAATGGGGGTGATAGAGGCATTTAATGGAGGTGATGGAGGCATGTAATGGGGTCATAGGGCATGTAATGGAGGTGATGGAGGCATGTAATGGGGGTAATGGTGGCATGTAATGGAGGTGATGGAGGCATGTAATGGGGGTGATGGAGGCATGTAATGGAGGTGATGGAGGCATGTAATGGAGGTGATGGAGGTATGTAATGGAGGTGATAGGGCATGTAATGGAGGTGATGGAGGCATGTAATGGGGGTGATGGAGGCATGTAATGGAGGTGATGGAGGTATGTAATGGAGGTGATGGAGGCATGTAATGGAGGTGATGGAGGCATGTAATGTAGGTGATAGGGCATGTAATGGAGGTGATGGAGGCATGTAATGGGGGTAATGGTGGAATGTAATTGGGGTAATGGTGGCATGTAATGGGGGTGATAGAGGCATGTAATGGAGGTGATGGAGGCATGTAATGGAGGTGATGGAGGCATGTAATGGGGGTGATAGGGCATGTAATGGAGGTGATAGGGCATGTAATGGGGGTAATGGTGGCATGTAATGGGGGTGATAGAGGCATTTAATGGAGGTGATGGAGGCATGTAATGGGGTCATAGGGCATGTAATGGAGGTGATGGAGGCATGTAATGGAGGTGAAGGTGGCATGTAATGGGGTAATGGTGGCATGTAATGGGGGTGATAGAGGCATGTACTGGAGGTAATGGAGGCATGTAATGGGGTCATGTAATGGGATGATACCTAGGGCAACACAAAACCAAGATCCACCACTGTATAGTGTAGTATGTTTGTATGCTTGTATGGAGATATTCCCCAAAGTTTTTCTTTATAATATTTTCTTTGTGTGATAGTGTAATTTGCAACAATTTACACAAAAACCAGTGAACATCAATTATTTACTGTTTTTCTGTTAACACTATAACTATTTAATACGCTGTTGGATGCATTAAAATGTCTTTGTGAGAAGGAGTGTCCTGTTACAGACATGGGTTAGGTCATTCTGTGAATATTATGATGGCATTTAAATGATGGCACATTGCTTTAACCCCTTAGTGACAGAACTGTTTTGACATTTTTGTACCCCTCACTACTTATGTGGGGCCAGTGATGCCGGGGAGGCCGGTAAAAAAAAAAATGGCTTTCTGCCAATGTTAAGTCTATGGAGGCACCAGCAAGGCCGGTTATTTTTTTAGTGAAAAAGGTGGCAACCCTATGAGGGGTTTCACTGCAAGACGTTGTATCTGGTACAACCATGGTCACACAAAGTTTAATGTTATTATACACAATTAGTACAGAGTCACATACCACCCACGCTTGAGGGGAAACATAGAATGTGTCACTGGCAGGTAAGAACCATTCTGTCCATCTGGTCTGCCCAATTTTCTAAATACTTTTATTAGTCCCCAGTTCCCTATCTTATATGAAGAATAGCCTTATGCTTATCCCATGCATGCTTAAACTCCTTCACTGTGTTTACCTCTACCACTTCTACTGGAAGACTATTCCATACATCCACTACCCTCTCAGTAAAGTAATACTTCCTGATATTACTTTTTAAATATTTAGCACATGTCTGTGCTACTCCACATTTCCGGTTTTGTCGTCACGCAAACTGACAGCTTTTCACTTTCCGCTTACTTCAGTGATGTTTTGCAAAGGGTTAAACTATACACTTGGTTTCAATAATTTAAGTTTATCTAAGAATCGAATTTCAAAAATATAGCTGTATTTTTATAGCAACAGTTGTACAGTGTCCAAGCCCCCCTAATTAGAAGGCGCCGAATTTCAAAGATCCAGTGAAATTATTTTCGATGTAAAACTACAGGAGAACTGTAAATGTATTTATAAAGTGCATTTAAGCTAGATGGGACGGCCTTTTCAAAGAGTTTTTAGGTCTCCAGATACATTTTCCCTGCTAGTACAGTTTCTCATAACAGAGATTGGAATCGGTGATGTGTTAAGACACACATATTGGGTAACCCCGGATTCTGGTTCATTCATGACATTTATACAAAATTCCCAAGACACTTGACACCAACTGGATCCAAATCAATGGCCGTGGCCTCCCATTATTTCAGATTTTCCCGGAGGGAGGATAATTGGATGTAGTAGGAGAAATAAGTAAACCGTAAAATACATGACTTGGGAAATTATGACCTGCATTTCTTTATATAGTGAATCGGTCATTAAAGACCCTCAATCACCTAAACATTGTTTGTACTGTGAGTGTGGAGAACATAATCTATACATTATGTTGGCAGTTTTGCATGCAAATGTGTTGATTAAAGGGACACTCCCTCCAAAAACTGAAAAGGTTTTTTTAAAAGTGTTTTTTGGGCCCCACCCCCCAGTGACTTTACAGCACTAGTATCTCACTTTGGGGCTGGGGACACAGAATGCAGTCTATAAGTCAGAATTCTGATCATAGACTTGCATTGAATGGGAGGGTAATGTAACTATTACATCACAAGGGGCAGAGTTATGATCCTGTTTGATCAGGTCAATCTCCCGTCTCTGTTGGAAGGCAGGTAAACAAAAGTTGTCCATGACCACCTAGTGCTGCCCATTATGATACACAGTCAGGGGTGTATCTTATGACATCATCATGCAGGCTCTGGCCACAGTTGTAAAGTGAGACTCATGGGTAAAATTCTCAAAATGGATGCTGGAGATAAACACCTAATTTTATTTGTACTTTTATATGCAATTAATTCAAACATAGAAGGGAAAAACAGTGGCATATGACTTATCTATGCATTTGTTATGCAAAGGTAAACTACTTACATCTTATGTAAGTGGTAGTGTCCCTAAAAAAAAGTGTTTCAATGTGTTGGTGTATTATGTTGATGACATCACATTTTACAATGGGACTAATTGTGTGGGAAATAGGTTATTTGGATATTAATGCACCAGGTGAGGTCATAAAACAAGACATTTAATATTCATTTTTTCCTCTTATAATCAAAATACCATGTAGAGATCACTTTTTATATTCGGCATTCACAGTATAAATGATGCTTAGGCGATAAGTCCCTGTAGATATAAAAACATCTTGACTCTCTTCGAGGGGACAGTACTTAAAATGCCAGGCAATGAACCTCTTCCTGAAAATAGAAATGTCTCTATATCTGGCTAAATCCAAGATAATCAAAACCCCTGCACTTTATCTTTTACTATCTTTATAAAATATATATATTTTTGTTTTTGCATGATAAAACCCCCCCAAAAAACAATAGATATGATTTTAGACAATGTGATCTATTCAATGACATGAGTTAATGTTCTCATGTCACTGAATACCGTAGAGTGCAATAGAAAAACTTGAGTTAAAAAACAGGAATAAGCGATATTGTAGGTTATTTATTTGGGCCCATTGACTTATGTGGCAAACCTCATTGAAAATGTGAACTTTAACACATAAATTAGCCAATTAATTTTATACATTGCTAGTACTTGTTTTATATATTGGTTTGATAATGGAGTTGCAGCTCTAGTCTGTGATTCAAGACCCTATTCTGATTTGGTTTTAATTATTAATTATTTTTAGTAGTGCCTACACCTCTACTTTTCATCATAGTAACACCGGCAAAGCATAGGCAGTTAACCATTGATCGCTACTTATGCAGGTTTTAGCACAGGATGTGTTAGGGATGTCCATTATCACTAAGTGACATGTTCTACTGGTATGTCCTTAGTCGGGAAGTGGTTAAAGCAGGTTATACAATCAATAATCCACCTGGTCCAGGTTGGTTTCACACCTGGGAGGTCCTCAGTTAACAACTTAAGACACCTTACTGATATTTTGTACTCTTAATAAAAAGGGACATTTTTCTCCTCTCTTGGGCATCTCCCACATGGATGGTGGGGGTTCCTAAGAGGGGCTCTGATGACAATAATGGCTCTGTATTATAGAGCTATGGTGGCGGGGAGAGGTTTCAGCTCAAGTTAGGTTGATCTGGCAAATGGAACCAGGCAAAGCTGTCTGTTCTCACCATTACTCTACATAATTTCAATAGAACCTTGGTAGTAGCAATAAAGGAAGACTAAAATGATAAGGGAATTTGCCAAATCAAGAGGAAATATAAAGTTAAACTTATACGCAGATGGCAGTCATTAGTTTAGAAGATCCAGCAAATTCAATGGTAGAATTCATGAAAGAAAAAGTTTGTAGTTGTTTCTGGGTATAAACTTAATGAGGACAAAACATTAGCAATGGTTAAGAAAGTATGGCCAAAACCTGGATTAAAAGAAAGATATGGATTTAATTGGACGCTGGAGTATTTAGTCTACCTTGGATTAAGATATAATTTTCTACCTTTATTGACCTATACAACTAAACAACTTACAGTGCAAGCCAAGATAGAATTTTGAGATCTTACTTCCTACCTAGATGGTCCTATTTATTCCGAATGTTTCCATTATCAGTTCCTTACAGCTGACTTTGCATGTGTTAGCAGTGTTCCGTAAATTTGTCTGGCAGGGCAAAAAGCCAGGATTAAACTGGGATGCCTCTTTTATAACTCAACTAGAGGTATATGATCAAACACGATCTTTCAAGCTGTACAGATTTAGGTGAACTTTTTTGTGGTATAACCAGTTCAGGTAATTGGTAGAGTTAGAAGTCAAATATTTTTTGGTTTTTAAAAGTATCCTTGCGTCGTTATTCATAAAAAAAAATAATCTATATAAGATAGATAAATAGATAGATCATATATATCTATCATTTATATCTATCAATCATATAAATCTATATCTAATTGAATAATAAGGGGCTGAGATTTTTACCACTGCAGACTCCGTTCAATAACTTCTTAAAAATTACTTATCTAAGTAGCTACATCAGATACTACAGAAGTCAGTAAATGTCTAGGGATATTTTGTAGTAAAAAAAACAAATGTAAAAATATGCTGAAACATTTGGGTAGTAAAACTGAGCCTGAAAATGTAATTGCCCCACCAGAGACAGTAGTGCAGCACTGCCACTGTGCAGTGCACCGATAGCTGTGCTTGCCTGCTGCTGTATCCTCCTTCCGATAGGTGCGCTGAGTAATCAATCTGCTCAGCTGAGCGGTGGTGACGGCACACGTCTGCGCTCAGTGTGTGTGCGTTACTGCTGAATTGGAAGAAGAAGCCAGAGATGTGCTCGAGGAGTGTCAGTGTCCTCCTCGCCTCTGACAACACCCAGGTTACACTACACCTACCACCTGGGTAAGAAAGTAAATCATGGTAAAAAAAAACTTTCTTTCCCCCAGATGTCCCAGCTTTTCAGCCCCTGCAACTGTTTTTCTTATGCTTACATTAATCCAAAATTTTATAAATGAACTTTGCCACATTTAAGATGAGCAAAAGGGTGGCAAGGTTTAAAAAACAAAAACTTTGGTCAAATGTAAGCATAATAAAGCATCTGCAGAGGTTGAAAACTGGGGTAAAGAAATGCCTTTTCTGTTCTCAACTCTGATTCTTTCCCCAGCTTTTCAATCCCTTCTGCTGTTTTATTACCCTTACATTTGTCCAAAGTTTTTTTTTTTTTTTTTTAAACCTTGCCACTTTTTTTGCAATTCAAGGTTTAAAAAAAAAACTTTAGATAAATGTAAGGTTAATAAAAACAGTTGCAGTCACTGAAAATCTGTATTGGAAAAATATAAGGATAATACAACTGCTGCATGTGCTGTAAAGCTGGGAAAAAAACAGTGGCACCTATATAAAGAAAAGATGGGCTACACAAATAATAGGAAGGATGCAACGTGTGTGTGTATTAAGTGAGTGTTTGTGTGTGTGTGTGTATTAGTGAGTGTGTATTTATGAGTGTAATGTTAGTCTGTTAGTGTTTATGAGTGTGTGTATTAGAATGTGAGTGTGTATTAGTGTGTGAGCGTGTATTAGTGAGGGTTATGTGAGTGTATCAGTGAGAAAATAGAGTAAAAAAAACCCAAGAACAATTGGTGGTGTGTGATATGCATAAAATATGTAAAATGAAATGACAGAGATTACATTTTAGTATCAGACCAGTCGGGAAACTGTTAAATCCCAAAATTAAAATACCCGCTAAAGGAGTGCTAGTTAACTTCTAACAAGCCAGCTACTGTGTCCTACTTTACGGACAGGAGTGAAAGCAGTGCTCAGTCTGCACCCCTGTAATGACATCACATTTTGTTCATATAATTGTATATTGTTTGTGACTATTTTGTTTGGAAATATCCTGTTATATCATCAGTATACAAACTGCTGATAAAAATGTCTCCTGAACTGTGTATCAATAACGTTTTTATGTGTGGTTAAACGTACCTTATTTGTAATGTAAGGATCTGTAATGACAAACGCGATGCATATTTAACTGTATGATATGATTAAATAGTCAGTACTATAAGCAACACATTGTTTTGTGGTGGCGGACAGAAAATAATCAGGCAGAAGACCCTGAGTGGCCGAAAACATCCTCCTACAACAGTAAGGTAAAAAAAAAAATAATAATAGAAGAAATGTGTGACTGTGTGTGGGTGTCTCAATGCGTGTAAGTGTGTGTCTGGGTGTCTCAATGTGTGTCTGGGTGTCTCAATGTGTGTAAGTGTGTGTCAGGGTGTGTGTGTGTGTGTGTGTGTGTGAGAAAGAGACAGACAGTGTGTGTGAGAAAGAGACAGACAGTGTGTGTGAGAAAGAGACAGACAGTGTGTATGAGAAAGAGACAGACAGTGTGTGTGAGAAAGAGACAGACAGATGGTGTATGAGAGAAAGACAGAGACGGTGTGTGAGAGAAAGACAGAGAGACGGTGTGTGAGAAAAAGACAGAGAGACGGTGTGTGAGAGAGAGAGAGAAACGGTGTGTGAGAGAAAGACAGAGAGACGGTGTGTGAGAGAAAGACAGAGAGACGGTGTGTGGGAGAAAGACAGACGGTGTGTGAGAGAAAGACAGAGAGACGGTGTGTGAGAAAAAGACAGAGAGAAGGTGTGTGAGAGAGAGAGAGAAACGGTGTGTGAGAGAAAGACAGAGAGACGGTGTGTGAGAGAAAGACAGAGAGACGGTGTGTGGGAGAAAGACAGACGGTGTGTGAAAGAAAGACAGAGAGACGTGTGAGAGCGAGCAAGAGAGAGGGTGTGTGAGAGCGAGCGAGAGAGAGGGTGTGTGAGAGCGAGCGAGAGAGACGGTGTGTGAGAGCGAGCGAGAGAGACAGTGTGAGAGCAAGCGAGAGAGACGGTGTGTGAGAGAGAGCGAGAGAGACAGTGTGTAAGAAAGAGAGAGACGCTGTGTGTGTGTTTTGTGTCTGAGAGAGAGACAAGTGTGTACGTGAGAGACGCAGTATGTGAGAGAGAGAGACTGAGTGTGTGTGTGACAGAGCTCATCTGGGCTCTAGCCCCAGATCATTTGAAGACCTAGCAACGCCCCTGGCCCGAAGTATCTCACCTTTCTCCCGATCTGTAAAGTCCAGAAAAAATGCAGAGGTGGTGATCACAGGTGAGAATTAGGCAAAAGATGTATTGGATCCACCAGTTACAAACCCAAGTACCATTAGGATTTTAAGTGTCTCCTCTTTACCTAGTCAACCTCCTACTTTTCAAGCTCAATATTCCACTGTTCTCTTCTGCCTCTATATACAGCCCCTATTCTATATGACCTTCTTAGGGGCATGCCTCCCCCCCCCCCCCCCCTACTTTTCTGGGCCAAGAAATCATTTAGAAGCCAATAGGACCACCCCAGTAGGAATTTTGTATTCAGCATATTAATTAGCCCATCATTATTATTGCCTTTATTATTGTATTTCACACATATACATGGAGTTTGAGATGGATTCCATTTGCGGTTTCTATGTAAATGTGTCGTGTCTATGTCGGCCACAGTGCCAATAAGCCATCTTGTCTATACTAGCTTTCTGTCTTTCTTTCATAGCTAGCTCATTAAAGGTATAGTTTTATTTTCATCATAATTTTATGAAAATAAAGTAAAAAATTACCCTCCACATCAACTACATAACACTAACATCTCTTGAGGAAGGCCTTTGGTGCCGAAACGTCGGGTTGGCTTCCATGTGTTCAGCTCTCCTTTTTGCTCTCCTGTCGTCTGTCTATTTTACTTTGCCTATATAATTTATGTGAGTACTTTTCTCTGTACATTAGTGATGTATATGATTGTGCCCTGATTGTATTGTTATAATTAATATGTGGCTTATAGCCATTTAAATTGATCGGTGTGCTTCTTCTATTTTTCTTTTTGACATTTACTATATTTTGGGGGTTTTGTGGAATTCCCTATGGAGTGATGCACCTTTATTTTTGCATCTATCTTGTTTTACGGGGTGCCTGTCTAATATTTTGTTCATACTAACATCATGGTAATCAGTAATTTCTTACCATTCAACATATTGCAGTTATCACAACTCACCTTCCACCGGTACATACAAAAATATGACCTATTCGTATGAATGGGGACTCTATTTCAGTTTATAGAATAGCAATAGCATTACATGTATCACATAAACCAAAATTCTATAAACCGAAAGACATTCAGTTTATAGAAAGCCAATAGCATTACATGTATTCCATAAACTGAAAGTCTATAAACCGAATGTCTTTCGGTTTATAGACTTTCGGTTTATGGAATACATGTAATGCTATTGGCTTTCTATAAACCGAAATAGAGTCCCCATTCATACGTATAGGTCAATTGACCTATTCGTTTGAATGGGGACACTCTTACTCACATTTTACTTCATTTTGCAGCCCTCTAGCCCTTTCCAGGACTTTTTTTAGAGGCATTTTAGTGGCCAAAAGTTCGTGTCCCCATTGACGTCAATGGGTTCGGGGTCAAGTTCGGGGGCAAGTTCGGGGGCAAGTTCGAGCACGGACCCGAACATTTTTTCGAAGTTCGGCCGAACCTGCCGAACCCGAACATCCAGGTGTCCGCTCAACTCTAAAGGCTAGAACTAGGCAAGAGCGACGTTTTGGATCCACCAGATATAAACCCCAGCCCACTTTATAGAGGCTGAAGAGAACAGTGGGATATAGAGCCTGAAAAGTAGGAGGTGAACTAGACAAACAGATCCTTTTCTCTATAACCCTCTTTGGGGCATTTCCTACTCCCTCCTTTTTTGGGCTAAGAACTCCATGCACTCAAAGACGGAGGGGCGTGCACTCTTCCTCGGTCTTTCCTTTTTTTTATTTTTATTTTTAGATACATTTCTTTTTTATTTTGCAAGACATATAAAAGTACGAATACAAAATACATAATAAGAGAATACAAGATAATTGTTCAGTACAAAAACTGGACATACATTACAAAAAATTACAAAGACATCGACATCCAACCTCCCCTCCCCTCTCCCCACTTCCATCTTATACATAGAAAAATACAAACCTATCAATACAAAGACATACAGTAGTGGAGAAGGGCAGGAGAAAGGAAAAAAAATAAAGAAAAGAAAAAAAAATCCTTAGCACCTTCCATTAGCAAAGAAATATTTATGACCAAACTAATTTCAAATTTCTGTAGGGACCCATTCAACCTAATTTATCCCTGTTTCAAATTGTGTCTAAACATATATTGCAGGGAAAAAAAATCAGACTCGCACAGATACCTATAGGATGGAAACCACTTGCAAATTAGTTGAGAGAAGAGAAGAAAAAAAAAAAGGAAAAGGAAAAGGGGGAAGAAAAGAAAAAGATAAAGGGGAAAATACAAAAACAAAAGAGACAAGGGACCTCTGACTGGGAGAAGCAGACAGGGCTGGAGTTCTATCCCGTTCTTGACCACAATGTTTAAAGGGCAATGACCAGAGCGAAGGGCACTCAGGTGTTCCCCAATTTACCTGTCCGTCCTTCTTATACCTCCATTCAAGCGGCGGGCTTATATTTACAATGAGATACGGAACAAGTCCGTAAGCCCCTCTCCACCGAAAGTTAGGAAAGGATGAAATCAGATAGAAATTATAACATCCAGCTTGTTCAACCAGTTGCCATATCGAACACATTTATGACTAGAGATCTCACTGGACCAGCTTAACTCACTCTCCATATATAATTGATGTTTTAATTGATATATCAAGTGTTGCTTACAGTACAGAGAGCTGGATTTCCAATTACGGGCAATAATAATTTTTGAAGCCAATAAGCAATGGATCGCCAGGGGTTGAAGACAGGGAGGAATTTGATTCATTCTAAGGTGTAATAGGGCAACTTCAGGCTGGGCCAGAATTGTCAAACCTGATATCTGATGGAACAAATCGTAAGCCCATATCCATAGATCTCTAACTGCCAAACATCCCCACCAAACATGGAGGTATGATCCCCTCCCCTCATTCCACACCTCCAGCAGTTATCCGGGTAGTCAGGGTACATCTAAGCCAATCTATTTTGGACCAGGTACCATCTGTTGGCCAGCTTATATTGGTTGTCCACCAAGTTTAAACAATGGACATTTTTCTTGACCTTTGTCAAGGAAGACACCCAATCAGCAACCGAAATTTGGAAGTTAAAATCTCCCAAGAAGCTATGGCTCCGATGCAATTGTTGTAAAATACTTGTAAGATATCCTTGACCCTGTTTAAAACTCTAGAGACTAATTCAGAACTAAACAAAAGCATAAAAGGGCCTGATCTATCTTCCGGAGTCCGATACAAACAGGCCTCCAGATAGCTCCTTATTCTCATATAGTTGAATGATTCGCTGGGCGGGACTAGACCACTCTCTACCAGGAAAATGAAGCATTATGCAATAGGATTGACTATCTGAATGCTCAGATTGATCAACTGATAAGGTTTCAAAATCACTGCCCATAGGACCAACTCCTAAAGGGCAGACTGACAAAGAAGACAAAGAAAATCAAACCATGTTCTCCAGTCCATCCTATCAAGTGCTTACATATGCAAACACATTCAGATGGATCCATTTGCATTTTGTGTACTTATGTATGATTTATCAGGAGATCTTGCAGCCACTTACAAACTTGTTTCTTGTAGATGATGCATATTCTTGCAAATAATATTTGGATTTTTCTTTAGTCACAGTAAGAACAATAAAGTGACCGTGTCCCTTTAAGTCTTGTTTAAGTTTCAAAACTGTAGTCCAACATGTCCCTGCCCCATGCGGAGTGGACAATGTGTGTGCACTAATGTGTGACCTGCTTTGTCACCTCCGTGCTAATTCTTTTTTCTCTGTTTATCTGACCTGATGTGGGTTTACCCTGGCAGTGAGGACCTTCCTCCTTGTAGGCAAACTCTTTCAGCCTCTAATAAAGGCAATTTGTATGACAAGTTCATTCACAGACTTTTCAAGGGCGTCTAATTGTTAACAGATTCCGAACGATGCCTCACTAGTTCTTAATACCTTGGTAATGGGCTTGCCATTGAGGGAAGGAGGTCCATTATAGCTCTGTATTCAAAGCCATTCAGAGGAAGAACAATGATTTGGCAAAAAAAAAAAAAAGACTGATTAGGATAATAGTTTTGAGATTACAATGAAAAGAGAGATATATAGTTGTTATAGGATACCGTTAGTTCCCAAAAATATCAACTGTGCTATTAGCTTCATACACTTATCTTTGTCTTCAAGGCAATTTTTTTTTTTTTTTTTGACACAAATCAACCCAAATGAGTGTTAAAATAAATACACAAATAAGAAATGCACTCAAAAAAACTAAAAAAAAATCATGTTTCTTATAAGTATTTCTTAAAAAAATTAAATATATGAACACAATGGGGATTATGTTAAACGCATATACAACAGTGCAACTGCACCAAAGTTGTCTACCCCAAAATATAAAACTTTTATTTATTGTACATTAAAAAAAAAAAATCTAATTATTGTTTAAGAATTTTGTCTCTGACGATATATCAAAAAATGTATTAACAGTGGAGGGTAAATCAACTGAATCATGGTTAATCCTGATCCCAAAATGTGCAAAGGAACACATAAGACAAAGTATTAAGTAGATGTAATGTAAAAAAAAAAAAGAACATTTTTATGGAGCTTAAAAGCAAACACTACCCTGTATGTCAACAAAGAGGAGATCTCAATCGGAGGTTTAATGTGCCGGTGTTCTGACAAAAAACTGGAGCAAATTCTACTGCGCACGCGCAGTAGAATTCACCCATTGCGCACCACAGCACATGCGCACAAAGTTACGTGCGCCTGCATGAGGGACACACACCATCTCACGCCCCCTCCGGATCAGCTGTTGTGACACGTAAAGTTTAAGCGTCTTACTGATTATTCTCACTTACTAGCGTAGCAAGCAATTGGTAAAAGTTCTATCAGTGACATGCTACGCTAGTAAGTGGAAGTCACACACGGGGGACAGAGGGGGACACAAGGGGCTGATTGACAGCTGTAACTTTGTGCACATGCGCCGTGGTGCGCACTGAGTGAATTCTAATGCGCCTGTGGTTTTTGCCGAATTTTGCTTTGTTACGTTGGGTAAACTACAAGACCTCTCGCTGTGCGCATATGAGAACACAAAAGTGCAATTTCCCCCGTGGCACGCCATTTTTTGCAATTACCGTCATGGAATTCTTAGTAAATTCTCTCTCTTCATAGGTGATTTATTTTCTTTGCTATAATGTACTCTGTTTATTTCTGCTTTATACACTGTTATTTCTATATTTTTTATATTTATTTTTTTCCATTTATTTTCATTTCTGTGATTATTTTTCATTACTCTTGTCCAGTATGATTGTGTAATATATCTTTATTTTTCTATTTGTGGGCTCCTCCTGATTACTATAGTAATTTGTTTTTTATATATGACACTTGCTTATATAGAGGAAAATATAAGTTTCTCTTCCTAAAGACCCACTACAAAAATCATATGGGAAAAAAAAAAGTCAGACAATGTATATCATCCAGGGCAAACAACCAGACATCCTAGCAAAATGGTAAGTATTCAGAATAGTGTCACTTCTACCCAGATTCAACAGATGAAATGTGATGTTATGTTCATTTCCCTTTTAATATGTCTCCAGGTCTATAAGGGTATTAACAAGTAAAACTAACTGAAAATGCATATATATATATTTCAGTGGGTCATTTAGTAGACTTAGATATTTGTCTTCCGGTGTCCAGCAGGTGGCAGTAGTTTGCACTTGTTAAATTGATAATAAATGGCATGGATTTTGCAGTGTGTATTATATAAACACTCATAGAAACATAGAATGTGTCGGCAGATAAGAACCATTCGGTCCATCTAGTCTGCCCAATTTTTTTTTGAGTACTTTTACTAGTCCCCCGTTCCCGGCTTTATAGCTAGGATAGCCTTGTGCCTATCCCACGCATGCTTAAAATCCTTGACTGTGTTTACCTCTACCACTTCTGCTGGAAGGCTATTCCATACATCCACTACCCTCTCAGTAAAGTAATACTTCCTGTATTCCTAACACTCTAGTGAAGTTGCAGTTAATGTTTTTTTCCTTTTTTTTTATATAGTAAGGTGTCCCAGGTAATTATGATGTGCCGGTCCTGCTAGTCTCTGTAATCCATTGATGGTGTTTGTGGGCTGGTAGATTTGGATGTGGGCCTGATCCACTCCTGTCTGATGATTGAGTGGGGATGTTACCGCAGTATGATTAATTAAACGTTTTCTTGACATTGTGGCTGACTGCAACCCCCCCCCCCCCCCCCCCCTCCACATGTCTCTGCTTGCCACAGATCTGCCTGCTTCAGCACTTTAATAATCTTTATCTGTACTCCATGGGATGGAACAATATGTTTGTTAATGCTTTCAGTCCCACACGGGTTTGGATTGCACACACTCATGAGGTGGGATCCATTTTGGTCACGTGTTGCTCATGCCTCCAGCACCAGACCAGACTTCCTCTTCTGGCCCCACTTCATCCTGAGCACCTGAATGATCAGAGCCAAGTTTCTACCCAGAATTCCGTGCCAACTCTTAAAGAGACTGTATCTCCTAAACATTGTTTTTACTGTGCATGTAGAGCATTAAAACATTACTGGGAATGATCTAGACATTGTATTAGCAAAAACTACAAGTAAATGCCTAAATCAGGAGAAAAATTAGTCTGTGAAGCCTCCTTATGACATCACCTGTGGCACGGTATGCAAATTACACATTTCCCATTGAAAAAGCAAATTGTCATACTGTGATGCCATAAGCCGGAGACGCCAAAGACATTTAAAAACAATTAATTCTCATTTTAGAAATACAAATCCTGATTATTATCTTATTTCCAGATTACATGGCATGTGTGATAGAAATGGCAAGTAGATTTATTATTCAGTCTGTAGTCATTTTATATTGTATGTCACAAAGTAATTTGTTGATGCTTCACAGAATAAATGACAATTAAATATATTATAAGTGTCTGGCTCTGCCCATGTAGATATTAATAATCCATGTGTATATGGAAAGGTTGCCGTGACATGGGTGAGGAAGCCATTTGCTCTCATATACTCACATAGCTCTCTTGATTGACTGGGTTCATTCACCGAGCCAGTTAAGTCATGAGTGATCTACAAGGTATGTTCACTAGTACGTTTTGCAATGTAACTATAGCCCTGAATTAAATAGGGCTACATAGTACTAGGAGCTTGTAGTGGTGGAGCATTAAAGACAGCTGTAGTGTATAATAACATCCTCGGAAGCAGATAAACTCTAAAAAATAATAGTCATTTGTTCTATTGTCATCTTCTTTCCGTCTCCTACATCCTGAGCACAGCCATATTGCCAATGATGAGTCTCTGCTCTTTGGTGCATGCACCAGGTTGATGAGGCCCTGTTGGTTCACAGTCACTGTATTTCAGATTCACATCATCATATGGCTCCCGGACATGCACAAAACAGAGGAAAACTGCAAAGCACAGATTTTGACCTATGACCGCTCCTAGAAAGTAGGAAACAGGTTGTGCGGGAGGAAGGTCGTTTTCTATTTTGTAATTTTTTACAAGTGTTTGATCAAGATGACATGAGCACTTCATATGTCCTTTAATGTACCTCCCCTATGTATTGTCCTTTAATGGTTCCAAGGACAGATCAGAAAAAGAAACATTAAAACAAAATGATTCACAGTTTGTGAAAGGAAAGCATGGAAACTTACATTTCTTTTTCCAGATAAGATGATTTTTCAGAATATTATTTGGAAACAGAAAAAAAAACCAAAGAGGGGTAATACAGTGTTATACATTGAGGGGGATGTATTACAGAGGTGTGGATAAAGCATAATATGTTGGACCACGTAGGACAGTGGCGGCTCTAGACTTTGTGAGGCCTTAGGCGAAAGTCGAACATGAGGCCCTCACGGACACAAATTATTAAATAAAATATATGCAAGTGATAATAAAAATGAACTGTAGAAATAGCATATTTCAAGATCAGACTCAAATCCCAGCTTCTAGAAATGAACAGCTCCTAGAATTTTATTTGTCTCATAATTATTCTACAAACATCTATAAACATTTGGTATAGATAAAATTGTGTGCAGCTGACTAACTCACATTGTTATTGCCGTGTCATAAATGTGAACACTAACACATATCACACAGTCATTCATAGACACACTCAGTGTGCACACACTGACTCACAGACACACTCAGTCAGCACACAATCACACTCAGCCAGCACACACTCACAGATACACTCAGCCAGCACACACTGACTCACAGACACACTCAGAAAGCACACAATCACACACTAAGAGAAACACTCAGCCAGAAGGAAAGGTGCTCAATGTTGAAAGTAGTCTCACAGACCACGTTGTGCTAGAAGATTGGCACTTTGTTCTTCCTCACAGCACCGGATGCACTGTGATTTAGCCATTCAAAATGCCAGAATTTTGCCACTCAATATGCCAGGATTTAGCCATTTAATATGCCAGGATTTAGCCATTTAATATGCCAGGATTTACCCCCTCAATATGCCAGGATTTACCCCCTCAATATGCCAGGATTAAGCCATTCAATATGCCAGGATTTTGCCCCTCAATATGCCAGGATTGTGCCACTCAATCTGCCAGGATTTTGCCCCTCAATCTGCCAGGATTTTGCCCCTCAATATGCCAGGATTTTTCCACTCTATGCCAGGATTGTGCCCCACAATTTGCCAGGATTTTGCCACTCTATGCCAGGATCTTGCCCCTCAATTTGCCAGGATTTTGCCACTCTGTGCCAGGATTTTGCCCCTCATTATGCCAGAATTTTGCCCCTCACAATGCCAGAATTGTGCCTCTCAATATGCCAGGATTTTGCCACTGTATGCCAGGATATTGCCTCTCACTATGCCAGGATTTTGCCCCTCATCTCATTATGCCAGGATTTTGCCCCACACTGTGCCAAGTCTTTGCTCGTTTGTACCACCCTCCTCCCCCCTTCCCTAGTACTTACCTCCATGCTGCTCTCCGTTGTTTCCTCCGTGCATCTTCTCTCCTGCACGGAGGAAGGAAGTTCCGGTCGCGTTTTATTTTTTATTTTTTAAACTTTATTGAAGCTGCGCGGGTTCAATAAAGTTTAAAAAAAAAAAAAACGCAATCGGAGCTTCCTTCCTCCGTGCAGGAGAGAAGATGCACGGAGGAAACGTCCCAGGTTAGTTTAACAGGGAGCTTAACGGCAGCGTTAAGCTCCCTGATACATCAAAGGTAATAAGGTGAGTTAGGCAGCCGCGAGGCCCCCGTGAGTGCGAGGCCTTAGGCGGCTGCCTAACTCGCCTAATTAGAGAGCCGCCTCTGACGTAGGATAAATGAAGTGTGAGAAATACACTTCTGGTATCACAATGTGAAGATCTAGACTTACTTTTAGTGCAAAACCAGGGATGTGGGTATAAAGATTAGGGGGTAGACAATAAGGGGAGTTTACTTCTGTGTTTTAGACTAGGTGAGAGGGAAAGTAGCCTCATGCTTACACTGCAAAATCCAAACTTGGCTCCTGCATGGGTGTAATTCACCTGTAAACAACAGTGATTGACAGTTCTGCTTCCTGAATCAGTGGCATGCTGCCACAAGCTGTCCTAGACCAGTCACTGTGATTGGCAGGTAATCTCCCAAGGTCATTAAAATCTAATCCATCTGAATGTCATTTTTTCCCAAGGCTGCTTTGTTTAAGTGTAAAGTGGTTTTAAAATCTGAAATATGGAAACCTCATCCTTGTTACACTTTCGGTTTTATTCGATCATAGCATGACGTATGATCTTGATAACCATGTTTGGCACTGTGCCCAAGAGCTGACATCCAGTAGATAGTTTTCCTTTAACATATATAGTCCCCCATGGCTAATTACCGCTTGGAGTGCGAAATGATTGGCAGATCAGCCCAATAAAGTATTCTGGAATATGTTTTGTTCTTCTCCTTCATGATACACTTAGCCGTTCATTTAGCAATGTTTTTTGTTCCGTTTTTGCCATGGTAACCGTCATCTACACCATAAGCCAGGGGCAGACACGTTTTTAAAACCTCTTCATAATATTTTGTGGGGCACATATTCCTTGTAAAAGAAAAATGAGGAAATATAGTTTGTTAACCAAAAATGTCTGTGTGGCATTTTTTGAATTTGTCAAAACTAGTCCCTTAAAATAGTTTGAATAAAGTTAAACATTGCCGTTCTAGATAATCCTTGCAAGCTTGCGAGCAGGGCTTCTCTCGTGTATCCTTGTTTGTCTAACGTAGGGCCAACTTTTTCAAGGCAAAACAGGTGCGATATATTTTTTTTTAAAAGTGCTAAATCTGGAGCAAACTGACATAACTTTACATTATTTTCCATGGTTACTACTAATATTTTAGCACTTTTTCCTGAAATACCACATATTTTGTCTTGATAAATACGGCCCTTCGTATCTAGTTCCCGTCGATGCTCTGTACCAAAATTGTTGGCGCTTTATAAAATGTTGATGTAATGTCATTTATGAAGCTGGGTACAGGCAGGAATAATGGGTGTTTTCACTAAAATTTACTAAAAACTTTAGAGGTTGACTTTCATTTTGACAGTGAGACGAGAGGACTCAGAAGGAAAGACGGCGGCGACCAGCGGGAACAAACTTCACAGACCGGACCACAGATAAAGCTGAAGGTGAGTTTAATATCAGGTGTACACAGCTTCAAGGTCTAAGTGCCTGCTCCTACCCGGTGAAACACTGAACGCCTACGCGTTTCGCGCCAAACGTGGCGCTTTCTCAAGGCTCTTTCATTTGAGACTAAGTCAAGTTTGGTGCCTCAGTTTGACTTGGGGGGGGGGGAGGATCCCTGTTAACCCCACTGAAAGTAATGGAAGGCAAAATGACTGAAGCTATTTTTGAGACCAAGACAAACTTCGGTTGTACAGGAGAGGAATTCCAGTACTACCTATAGAAAATAATAGCTAATAAATATCCCCTTCAAAAATGGAGGTATGCAGATTATTTTGTTCCATTTTGTTTTTGCTGCTTAACTGCAAAAGGTACAGGAGGCCTTCTAGTGGTAGGATGTTGTTCCTACTCTGTGGTAGAAAACAGGCCAAGCATTAGACAAACTAATTCTCACAGACGTTATATAAAATCTGAAAGAAAACAGATACACCTGCCAGAGATCATCTCTGTCAACCTGAACACAGTATCCAGATTGTGATGCTTCTGGTACTGATGGGATTGTTTGGCACACAGAGGGAGATAATAAAAAAAATATGAGAGGTCAAATTAATATGCCAGTTTAAGGCCTTAATCACTGGCCTCAGAGACCTTACTAATTGACAATCTTTTTATAAGCCCTGGATTGCTGCTGTGAACTTATTTCAAACTACAAACATTTTGACACCTTCATGGATCTGGCCAAATCCATGAAGTCTTGGTAGCAACCCCTATGATAATATCCCGTTATTGGAAGTCTGACATAGTTCCTGCTATTAAAGAGTTATAAACACTGGCCTTAGAGAATAAGTGCTATGAGATGCACCTCAGATTGCTATCATATTGGACAATAATAATGTCAAACGAAAACAATCTTTATGATGAAATTTTTTCCAGATTGTAGTTTATGTGCCTGTCCTTTTACTCTTGTTCTGTTTGTATACGCAACTGTTTGTCCACTGTCGCCGGTACATGTGAAGTGCTTTCGCACCTTATTTTGACACTATGTAGTATTTTTTGTGTTTTGAATATATCCAGCTGGCACATTGTTACAACATATTTGCATTAACGCGGAGTGCAATTGTTTTTATGTTACACCTATTTGCCTATATTGGATGCTGAAGTGATACATGTTGATTTGTTTTGTGTTTTGTTTCTTGCTTATTTGTTTGAAGTCAGTATTGAAAATTGACTACAGTTTTTTGTATTTTGGGATAATACACTCAAGTCTATCTTCAACCAACAGTACATGCTAATATAGCACTAGTTTCTTTGATAGTTATTTGGGATTTATACATTGTCACTTTTATTGGATATTTTTTCCCCGTGTGTTTCCCTATTTGGATATATATTTGATCCTCTATTGAGATTGAGTTTCAATTTTTGCTCTTCGTTTCTTTTGTTTTTCTATCCATAACATGGTTACATGTGAGATTAATTCAACAAAACAAATTGGTAACAACTCCACCAAAACACTTAATTGTAAAAGGGCCAACTTTAATGGGCTAAGGGTAACTATTTAACACAGACCGGGATGGAAGGTTTTCTGAACAAACACATAGAAGACAAGTAAAGTACCTTTAAGCACACATTACAAAATTACACATCCCAATATATACCTCTGGGAGACAAATACAAAAGAAGCAAATTGAAATTGAAATTTGTACTAAATTCTGAGTTCCAAGTGAAGAGTTTAACCTCTGCATCTCATTACTTCCATCCATAAGCAACAATTCACTAAGAGTGAATACAAATTTCACAGACCTAGTTATCAAGTACCCCTCCCTCTACTTTTGAGTTTACAGCTGGCACAATACTAAAACCCTTCTCAAAACCATTCATCCTTATTGGTATCTACCACCCACCAGATTTCCAAGATAAATCTTTTACTGACATACAGCAACTGCTTGGGGACGTCAGTGGCATAAATAAGAAACGTGAACTGCTTGTTATTGGAGATTTAGACTGGTTAGACCACAAATATGTTATGACATGTTTATATCCATGAACCCAGCATATTTATTCTCCAAAGAGCTGTAACTCTACACTGTTGGATTGGATCATTTAATCTTGCCCCAAAGAATCCAATCTGGCATCCTACCCAATGCAGTGATCAGTGCTTGGTATACTCTGTATGGAAACTAAGGCCCATCAAATCAATAAAGTAATTGATTAAGGCCCTGGGGGTCTCTGCGGACCTCCTGGATCTATTCCATTTAAGGAATGCTTTATGGTCAGAATTTAGGCAAACTGGCTCAGACCAAATGTTAACTCCTCTACCGAGGAAGCTACAGCTAGTGGTAGTTTTTGGAACATTCCTCCTCAGAGGAGGTACAGGCCAGACAGATTGGGAGATATCCGAGTGGAGTTCGCAAACCATGGAACCACTTGTAATCATTATATCCTCAAGAGCAATGGATTCAGCAGAACTTTAACTCTAAGTTAGATCATTTAGCCACACAACACACAGTATATTTGTACAGGACTATATCTACCAATATCCCGGCTATCATAAACAGTCTATCAAAACATTTTATTTCTTCATATTCATATACCGCCATCTCTTCCTCTGGAACACATTCATCTTAACTATAGTCTTCCATTGGATTCCTTGTTAGAGTAATCAAACGCATCTGGAATTTTCACAATTCTATATATCTTGAGACTACTTATCCACCATTACTCCTGACCTCTGATGAAGCCTTTCTTAGGCAAAACAGGTTAGGTCTTGTGACAAGAAGTTTGTTCTATCAGAACAAATCTCTGAATTTCTTTTTGTACAAGTGATATTATATATGATCACCTTAAAAAAAACTAAAAACTGCAATATTAGACTGTATTTTGTATGTGTAACTCATCAAAACATAACACATTCCCGCATCACAGCTCTTAGAGATGGCAAAAACTGCATCTTGTATAGCTGAGCCTACATATGAATTTCTGCTACAACAGTTTGCGAAAATGTTGGGTTCTTTACATTGTACCCAAGCTATGCAAACATGCCACTATCCCATCAGGAAGGCCAGTCAATTCATCTAGGGGCAACTTGCTATAGCCACTGGCAAAATGGCTTGATTTTTATCTGAGGTAAACTATTCTACATTTAGTTACAATCACCTTAAGATTAGTGTTGAGCGAACCCGAACCACACTGTTCGGGTTCGTACCGAACATTACGTTTTTTTGACCCCAGACCCAAACACGGACATTCCACTGCATGTTCGTGTTGGAGTTCGGGGTTCCGCGATTTAATGGCGCATTTTGAAAGCCTGCAAGGCAGCCAATCAACAAGCGTTTGCCCTTAGAAGCCATCACAGCCATGCCTACTAATGGCATGGCTGTGATTGGCCAGTGCAGCATGTGACCAAGCCTCTATATATAAGCTGGAGTCATGTACACTCACATCACATGGGCTCTTCTTAGTGTAGGGAGAGGATGCTGCAGCTGTGAGGGACAGATTAAAAAAAATTCTGGTGTTGAATCTGCAAACTACAGAGATTATTCACACTACAGCAATTATTCAAATTACAGTGATTATTTTAGTGGGTGCTATACTACATATTTGTACCCTGCCCTGAGCCCAGTGCCACAGAGAGTGCAGTGCACTTGCACATGACTTTAATCCTGTTCTGTTAGCTCAGTGGGCAACATCTAGGCATTTTTAAATACTGCAATTTGTTGGTGTTAAATATTACATTTGCATCCTGCACTTCATATCTGAGAGTCAAATAGAACCGTCAAATACTGTGCTTACAGCGCACTTTGAAAAATTCTAATTGTTTTGGGTGCTAAATAGTACATTTGCGTCTTGCGGTGCACTTCATATCTGAGAGTCAAATAGAACAGTCCAATACTGTGCTTACAGCGCACTTTGAAAAATTCCAATTGTTTTGGGTGGTAAATAGTACATTTGCATCTTGCGGTGCACTTCATATCTGAGAGTCAAATAGAACAGTCCAATACTGTGCTTACAGCGCACTTTGAAAAATTCTAAATGTTTTGGGTGCTAAATAGTACATTTGCGTCTTGCGGTGCACTTCATATCTGAGAGTCAAATAGAACAGTCCAATACTGTGCTTACAGCGCACTTTGAAAAATTCTAAATGTTTTGGGTGCTAAATAGTACATTTGCGTCTTGCGGTGCACTTCATATCTGAGAGTCAAATAGAACTGTCCAATACTGTTCAGACAAGCTCACGACAAGCTCACGACAAGCTCATGTTTATTAAGATGAACCAGGTATGGATCCCACCAGACTTCCCTGTACCTTGTGCAGAATAGACATTTATACCGGCCTCACCCAGTCATTGTTATACTCAAGTGCTCTTATTCTTTGTTTTCTGTTGTTATATGTCCCAATATTTTGGGGGCTACTCCAATTTAAAAAAATAAAAACAAATAAAAAACAGTGTTGGCTACCTCCTCCTCCACCAGCGCCGCTTCCACCTACACCACCACGGTCACCGCCTCCTCAACCTATGGGTCACTTAGTATAAACTGAAAGAGAATACCCGGCACTCCAACCCTCTCTCAAATGGATAATTCTGTTGATCCTCCTGGCAGCCATGCTTTAGATTTAGATTTATGTTCTTCCGAAGCTAAAATCAAAGATTCCATCTAGTGCTATTTTATGGCTCAGCTGTATTTGTAATTTGTATGTATTTTATGTTATTTTAAGGTATTTCCCTATCCACATTTGCTTGCAGGGCACTTTCCCTACTCTTACCCACATTTTACTTCATTTTGCAGCCCTCTAGCCCTTTCCAGGACTTTTTTAGAGGCGTTTTAGTGGCCCAAAGTTTGTGTCCCCATTGACTTCAATGGGGTTCGGGTTCAGGGTCAAGTTCGATCACAGACCCAGACATTTTTTCGAAGTTCGTCCGAAGCTGCCGAACATCCAGGTGTCCGCTCAACTCTACTTAAGATAAACCTTAATTCTTACATAGAAGATGATTACATTACCCATTACTTAAGTGTTACTCGTGACAATGGATGTCACATGTTTACATACACTATAATTCCCCATGATGAAAGCATAGAAGGAGGTCAACATGTATTGTCCTAGTCTTCACATTATCACGGAACCTCCTGTGGAGTTTAAGACACAAATGTTAAATCTCTGCCTCTCTAATACATTTCTTTAGGTTTGAGAACAAGTTTTATATTCAAACCTCTGGTACATCAGTAAGGTCTGCGATGGCACCCACATATGTATAGGTTTGTAAATTAAAAGGAACATTGTATCCACATATGCTGCTGGTTTGTAGACTGTTTTTATTGTGGTCTGCTAGAGAAAGAGCTCTAGTAAAGATAGTGAATGTTTTTCGCCTAATTTACTAACACAAGTAAGATTTACCATGCACAGCCATCCTCAGACTTAGAGCTTCAAACACGTTGGGGTATTCATTATATCGCAAGGAAAAAGATAGAAGCTCGCTACTTCATGAGACCAGCTCCCATAGCCCAGCTATGATCAAGTCTTTGCCATATTCGTACAATTCTTAAGAGGGATTTAGAAAGGTAAAGGAGTTGACTGTAAAGTTAGCGTGTATATTTCCAGTGATAGAAGTGCTAGTGGTTTGCATGGGAAAAGTGTACCATGCTGCGAGAAAACTATATCCCAATTGCAAGAGTGGCTTATACTTCCCAGATGGCTAGCTTCCCAGATTCAATAGTAAGTTAGTTTCGGGCTTCTTAGCTTTATGGGGTATTTGAATACAGTTTGCACTTTAGAATCTGGGATAAAACAAGTAACAATGAAAATTACAATTAGAACAGTTATCGAGACAAAAACAGACAAACCATTAGCCAAACACTTTCTACAATTGCAACATTCAAAAGAACAGATTTATTGCAGTTGACCATATACCACCTTTACGGAGCGGTGGAGACAGATCCTGGATGTTATTACAATGAGAGAGTTGGTGGATATATATACATTGGACACTGTGGCCCCCTGGGGCTTGACTGAACAATTAGTTCTTTACTCTCCCCCCTTTTCCCGTTTGTTTATTTTCTCTTTGTTAAAGTAAAAAAAAAAGACATATATTACACAGACAATAAATAACCAAATTACTTTTGATGTCCTTTCTGATACCTCTTTATTTGAGTAGTCAAAAGCACTCTCCCAGAGTAAATCGACAAATTTTGCAAGACTGAGGACTGTTCCTCAAATTACATCAATTTGCAGTTTATATTGATCAATTTCAATTTCTATTTTTGTTTGTATTTTTTTGCACGACAATTATTTTTGCCATTTTTTTTTCAACAGAAATTATGAATCAGAGCATCAGTTGAAAAATTAGATTTTTTTTATTTTTACCCAGGGGTAATAACTTTTACATGAAGGCTTATGATGACTACTTTGCGATGGATGTAAGCAAAATGTTTCTCATTTCTGGGTGTGGGATGCGGAAAGATGGTAAGTAGTGATTGGTTAAAAGTTGTCTATATTTGCGTGTTAATTTGTATTGGTATATGTTGGACAAAGGGTTGAAGGGTACATTCCAGCAAAGTTCTGATCAGGCATCACTGCTGCACTAACGACTTATCTGTAGTCTCTATATATGGATCTAAGTTATCCATCACTTTGATATATCCCACTTTTTTCATTGCTACTTGCTCTGTCCCAGATTCTAAAGTGAAAACTGATCAACCAACACTTAGAAGCCCGAAACTAACTTACTACTGAATCTGGGAAGCTAGCTATCGGGACTATACTTACAACTGTGTTTACAGACTAAACGGATAATAAGTATAAGATACTCTTGCAATTTGGATATAGTTTCCTCGCAGCATGGTACACTTTTCCCATGCAAACCACTAGGTGGCACTTCTATCACTCTAAATAAACACGCTGACTTTATAGTTAACACCTTTTTTCTTTTTAAATTAAATAAAGTTTAAAGATCAACAGATACCTCTGTTCTAATATTCTTGTGTACCCAATTTCTATTACCCAATTTACTTCTCTCAGTATCTGTAAATTACTACCCAACATTTAAAGATCCACCCCTATACAACCTACTCTTGTCTTTTCTACATTTTTGTAACCTCCTTTCCCCTGGTGCAAACCTATATTGAATATATCCTATTGTATTTCTAACCATATCATGTTTCCCACTCTTTGTTTGTTTAAACCCATCATTACCCATTAGGTTCCTTCCTAATTTTGCCACAGACTCATCCTTATGTTCATAAAAATAACCATAATTATGACCTATAATAGCCCTACAGAACTGTATTAAGAAAAGAAAACACCTGATGACTGGGTAAGAGGAAATGTATATAGTGTCCAAGTCCTGTCTGGATAAAATGTTGATTAAAATGTAAATCCTTCTCTTGTCATGGACATAGAAATTTTCATGGGATTTGTCAAAATTCCTTTTATTCAGAAACATAAAAATAATTCTATACATTCATAATAAAGTAATGTTACATATTATAATAGTATATTGGCATTAATATTAGTATTATTACATTTGAATAAAAATGTATTTTATATTATATCATCCTCATTTACTTTATTTTAATGTATTTAATTATTGCATTGGAGGTTTTTAATATTAATATTATAATTTTGTTTTATTTCAGCCCATTTCAGAAGGACTTTGGTTATTTCCGTACTAGCCGAGGTCCTCCCAAAAAGGCCCCCGAAATAAGCCGAGGTCCTCCCCATAGAACGTCATGTCTCCAATAAATGTCTCCAGCTAATGTCATTAATGAGTCTCTCTAATATCATCATCTATCGTCTTTAGTTGATGGTAATAGCTTAGATCTCCAGATATCTCCAGCATGGTTTGTCTTCTACTAATATCTAGATATATTTTGTGTTATGTCACTGTAAATATTTCGGAGAGCGGTGGGGTTGGTCTGACCCTGGGACACGTTATGCTCCTTTTCTTTCAATGTCAGAAATGACATGGAAAGCTCTAATATCTCCAGCATAAAACAATAAAATAACAGCTAGAACGTTGCTATGGATAAATATACCAGAGCAGTATCAGGGCATCACTCAGTCCTGGGTGCATGACATCACTTAATCCTGGGTGCATGACATCACTCAGTCCTGGGTGCATGACATCCCTCAGTCCTGGGTGCATGACATCCCTCAGTCCTGGGTGCATGACATCCCTCAGTCCTGGGTGCATGACATCACTTAGTCCTGGGTGCATGACATCACTCAGTCCTGGGTGCATGACATCACTCAGTCCTGGGTGCATGACATCACTCAGTCCTGGGTGCATGACATCCCTCAGTCCTGGGTGCATGACATCCCTCAGTCCTGGGTGCATGACATCACTCAGTCCTGGGTGCATGACATCACTCAGTCCTGGGTGCATGACAACCCTCAGTCCTGGGTGCATGATATCACTTAATCCTGGGTGCATGACATCACTCAGTCCTGGGTGCATGACATCACTCAGTCCTGGGTGCATGACATCACTCAGTCCTGGGTGCATGACATCCCTCAGTCCTGGGTGCATGACATCCCTCAGTCCTGGGTGCATGACATCCCTCAGTCCTGGGTGCATGACATCACTCAGTCCGGGGTGCATGACATCCCTCAGTCCTGGGTGCATGACATCCCTCAGTCCTGGGTGCATGACATCACTCAGTCCTGGGTGCATGACATCACTCAGTCCTGGGTGCATGACAACCCTCAGTCCTGGGTGCATGACATCACTTAATCCTGGGTGCATGACATCACTCAGTCCTGGGTGCATGACATCACTCAGTCCTGGGTGCATGACATCACTCAGTCCTGGGTGCATGACATCCCTCAGTCCTGGGTGCATGACATCCCTCAGTCCTGGGTGCATGACATCCCTCAGTCCTGGGTGCATGACATCACTCAGTCCGGGGTGCATGACATCCCTCAGTCCTGGGTGCATGACATCACTCAGTCCTGGGTGCATGACATCACTCAGTCCTGGGTGCATGATATCCCTCAGTCCGGGGTGCATTGCATCACTCAGTCCTGGGTGCATGACATCACTCAGTCCTGGGTGCATGACATCCCTCAGTCCTGGGTGCATGACATCCCTCAGTCCTGGGTGCATTGCATCACTCAGTCCTGGGTGCATTGCATCACTCAGTCCTGGGTGCATTGCATCACTCAGTCCTGGGTGCATGACATCCCTCAGTCCTGCTTTGTGACATCACTCACTTTAGTATTATTGAGTGTTGAAGCCAGAGCACAAGGCACTCATTGCTTTCTGAGAGTAAGTGCGAGTAACTTTCCACTTCATCTCTCTGTAATTGTCCCTTTTTTGTCCTTTTCTCATGTTCTTTCCATTCTCCAGGATTGCCCTGTCTCCTCACAATGACATTCCACGGCAGAGAGGGGATTGTTAAGGGTAGCGACTCATCCGGTAAGGGTCTGTGGATAATCTGTGGCTAATTGGGTGGAATTAGGAGTGTTTGATTGTCAGTATCTTTGGCTGTATGAAGGAGGACATCCTATTTCACTTACTGCTTTATTTCTGTTTTGTAGGATTTATAGAATATTTTGGATTAAACGATTTAAGCATGGCCGGCGTTATCAGGAGCTTGGTGGGTGGAGAATTTCATCTACATGTTACAGACTTGGGGCAAAATGATACAAATTACATGACTTTAACTGGGCGGATGTTTAATGTTAATACGTCTTTATCAATGCTGCGTCATTCATTATGTATAGCACTTGGCATGTGTCATAAAATGCTTATATTAACCCTGAACACTACACCTAACATATCACCAGGAGTATACTGATTGTACTGTAGATCCCAGGGGCAGCAAGAGTCACCCAGGGCTTTGGATACATTTATATAGACATACTGGGCTCTATTCAATGACCTGAATTAATTTATCTCTGGCCATTGAATAACAAAAGAACGTTTTGGCTTCATCTGTGAAAGAGGGAATTATAGGGAATTCACAAGGGAACTTCAAGCTTGAGGCCAGTGTAGTTGAGTCTAATTCCCTCTATTGATGAATAAAGTCCATAGAGTTAAACATCACTGATAATTGATCCCTTATTAATACAGCCCATTAAGGGGTCAGCATGTCTATCTAAAAATAATGTAAGCGGCTCTTAGAGCCTCTATAAAACACTGGTGGTCCCATGGCAGAGCTGTGAATAGCAGACCCCCCACTAGGTTAGGGCTGGAAAAGGGGTGAGAGGAGCAATTGCCCCCGAGCTGCTCTGTAACTGACTCAATGGGCTGGGTCTGCCCCTCTTTGCACATCTAAATGTCCAAGTGCCTAACACTGTCATTCTTTCTGTCCAATTATCTTGTATGTCTATCGATCTGTCAGCAGATCTGCTTTTCCTGTGTATTTATGTCTATCTTTGCTTATAATGGGTGGACTTTTTGCCCCCCTCGGCCACAATTTGCAAACCTTCCACTGCCCCCCACCTGCCTAATGTCACCCACATGTGCACAGGGTGATTACTGTAACACAGATACATAGAATATGTCGACAGATACCTTTTGGCCCGTTTAGTCTGATCAGTTTTCTGTATGATTCCATTAGTTTACTGCTCTTTATCCTCACTTTAGGATAGCCTTATGCCTATCCCATGCAAGTTTAATCCCATAGTGAAATATAATATTGGCTGTCACTCCCATGGTAACATTTCTGTGATATTTGTGTTTAGCTGTAGTTTTCTCGTTTACTGTACCCACGCAAATTATATATTGTTTTTATCACCATATTGCCTTAGATACCTTTATTTATATCAAATCACATAATTTACTACAAAAAATATATAAAATTTGCTGAAAAAAAATAAAAAAAGATGAAAGTAGTGTTTTTTTGTTTCCTCACCATTTTCTCCTTCAGTGAACTTTTGACCCAAATCCTGACTCTTAATGTAACCTTAACCCTAAATGTAACCCTAACTCTATCCCTTATGCTAACCTTAATTTAACTGTCACCTTAACCTAATTTTATTGTAACATTAACACTCATGCTAACCTAGGTTGTGTTTGTCTTTCAATGTTGCTCACTTCCTCTAGGGGCAGTCTAGCAACAGAGTGAAGGAAGTGATAATTCATCACTTCCGTCGCTCTTCCCATAAGAAGGCAGCAGACATATTGGCTCTCCAACTCGCGACTTGCTCTATAGAGCAATCAAGGGTGCCCTGGAGAAGAAATGTTGGTGCTGCCTAATGCCCCGACATCGAGGCATTACAGAAACACTGCCAAAGTGATTTCCATGATCACTGATCACGAAAACCTCTCGTTCCACCTGAGGACTTGTCCGGTACGACTTATGTCAGCAGTGGAGTTTGCTGGCTGCTCGTGCCTGGCACTTACTATGTCGCTAAAGTCATTCACCCCCACAACCTCTGCTGGAAGACCATTCCATGCAACCACTACCCTCTCAGTAAAGTAATACTTCCTGACATTACTTCTGAACCTTTGCCCCTCTAATGTATGATTATGCCCTATTGTTGCGGTAGACTCCAGACACAATTAAAACACATCTTTATCCTAATTTATGCATTTTGTAGAAATTCTGCTAACACAATGTATAGATGATTTTCAAACATTTTTTTCACTCTACATTTACAGTATGAGCAATGTTTAGGTGATTCAGTCCCTTTAAGTCAATCTGTATCTGTGTATGTGCCGGGCACTGTATCCATATATTATTAATTAAATACATTACCATATTTACCTTTCAGCTGGAGGAATTCAACCAAAAGAGAAAAGAGGTATTGATAATGACATAAATGACACGGAATCTAAATTCATATTGATAAAAATGTACCAATAGGATTTAAAATGCGGACCCTCCCATTCTCTTCAATACATTTCTCTCTGTGATTTGTAGTGAAATGAGCAGATCACTGAAATATATATTAGACAGAGCGGATTTAAATCCCAGCCCACTCTAGGCAGAAAGACTGCAAATCCCCTGCTACCAGCTAAAAGGTTTTCTGGGCGGAGCATAAGTAATAAGTGGGCAGGACATTCCAAGTATAGGAGGGGCTTACATAACATTGTGTGAGACATGCCAAGTATAGGAGGGGCTTACATAACAATGGGTGAGACATGCCAAGTATAGGAGGGGCTTACATAACAATGGGTGAGACATGCCAAGTATAGGAGGGGCTTACATAATAATGGGTGAGACATGCCAAGTATAGCAGGGGCTTACATAATAATGGGTAAGACATGCCAAGTATAGGAGGGGCTTACATAATAATGAGTGAGACATGCCAAGAATAGGAGGGGCATACATAATAATGTGTGAGACATGCCAAGTATAGGAGGGGCTTACATAACAATGGGTGAGACATGCCAAGTATAGGAGGGGCTTACATAATAATAGGTGAGATATGCCAAGTATAGGAGGGGCTTACATAACAATGGGTGAGACATGCCAAGTATAGCAGGGGCTTACATAATAATAGGTGAGATATGCCAAGTATAGGAGGGGCTTACATAATAATGGGTGAGACATGCCAAGTATAGGAGGGGCTTACATAATAATGGGTGAGACATGCCAAGTATAGGAGGGGCTTACATAATAATGGGTGAGACATGCCAAGTATAGGAGGGGCTTACATAACAATGTGTGAGACATGCCAAGTATAGGAGGGGCTTACATAACATTGGGTGAGACATGCCAAGTATAGGAGGGGCTTACATAATAATGAGTGAGACATGCCAAGTATAGGAGGGGCTTACATAATAATGGGTGAGACATGCCAAGTATAGGAGGGGCTTGCATAATAATGGCTGAATCAAGTGTTGAGCAATACTCCTGCTGCCTATCGTATTGCCCATTAAAAATGGTTCCATTCGGCAAATGGCAAACCTGCCCATTAGACTAATGTCCTGTTATCACATTCCTCCTGAAGTAAGTATATAATATGGACCATGAGCTACAGAATATACTCTATAGCAGTTCTCTAAATCAGACTGAAATGCCCTTTATTAGTGATGATCGATAAGATAGACTCCCCATTAGGCCCCTCTGCTCCCCAATAGGCCTCTCTGCCCCATTTGTATTAACTGCTCTCGAATAGTCCCCTCTGCCCCCATATGTACTAACTGCTCCTGAATAGTCCCCTCTGCCCCCATATCTAGTAACTGCTCCCGAATTGTCCCCTCTGCCCCCATATGTACTAACTGCTCCTGAATAGTCCCCTCTGCTCTCATATGTACTAACTGCTCCTGAATAGTCCCCTCTGCTCTCATATGTACTAACTGCTCCTGAATAGTCCCCTCTGCTCTCATATGTACTAACTGCTCCCGAATTGTCCCCTCTGCCCCCATATGTACTAACTGCTCCTGAATAGTCCCCTCTGCTCTCATATGTACTAACTGCTCCTGAATAGTCCCCTCTGCTCTCATATGTATTAACTGCTCCCGAATAGTCCCCTCTGCTCTCATATGTACTAACTGCTCCCGAATAGTCCCCTCTGCTCTCATATGTACTAACTGCTCCTGAATAGTCCCCTCTGCTCTCATATGTACTAACTGCTCCTGAATAGTCCCCTCTGCTCTCATATGTACTAACTGCTCCTGAATAGTCCCCTCTGCTCTCATATGTACTAACTGCTCCCGAATAGTCCCCTCTGCTCTCATATGTACTAACTGCTCCTGAATAGTCCCCTCTGCTCTCATATGTACTAACTGCTCCTATTTCTCTGTGTAGGTGGAGCTTCTGGAGATCCGGCTGTTAAGTAAGTAAGAATCAGTTCATAGGTTTAGTCTTTATTCAGATAGGAGTCAGGATACATTGAGTAATAATATACATTCATGCCGACATTCCAGGAATGTTTAAATAAGAGATTACAGACCTTTATTTACATGTCTTTATGGCACTTTATACACTATTAATAGAAGGAGATACAATGAGGGATAATAGTATTAAGGTTTTCTGATATAAAGGTATAGAAATCAATCCAGCATGGACGCAGCTCAAATACACTCATTTTCAAAGTGCTTGTTTTTTACTCCTTGTGTTTTTCTGTAGCTCACACAATCCACATTTTCCTATATTTCCTACCTTGTTTTTCAGAAAATATAGGCCTGACATCTGTCTTATGTATTCACTGGCTTCTGGCTTCTACAATAAATTAGTATTTAGTCTCCAATCCTTACTGGGATCACTTTATAACAAAGCCAAATGTCTATAAGTTGCACTGTCCAAATTACTAACAAATGTAGAGATATATTTGCTGGTGGTATAAGAAATAAGCTTGATTCTTTTAATCTGGTGTACAGCAGTACTTAGGGAAGGGTTTGAGCTGGATTATTTTTATCTTGTGTACAGCGGTACTGAAGGAGGGGCTTCAGCTGAATTCTTTTAATTCGGAGTACAGTCATACTAAGTGAGGGGCTTGAGCTGGATTTTTTTATCTGGTGTACAGCCTTACTAAGGGAGGGGCTTGAGCTGGATTTTTTTATGTGGTGTACAGCAGTACTGAGGGAGGGGCTTGAACTGGGTTTTTTCGGTCTGGTGTACAGCAGTACTGAGGGAGGGGCTTAAACTGGATGAGACACGCCCTAGTCTCACACTGCAGAAAATAAAGACATGCTAAATCCATAACTGATCCAGGTAATATTAAGTACGTCCACAGGTTAATGTTTGAATGTTACCTGTGTCTTTAGGATATTCTCTTCCTGAGGAAAGAACTAATGGATTTCCCATGTATACTGATACATCCATTGTTGTTTTGTTGTTCATGATTCCTGTTTCTATAAAGCAAGGTCTCTTAGCTAAATACAAACCTTAACTTTCTGTTTCTTTTTTGGTTTCACAGATAACAACTTTGATGATGAGTTGTAAGTAATTAAACATCCTGACTTTAACTTTAAACATGTAACCAAAACACTTTAATAAATAGCCGAACCAACACATCAATAGACAAAATGTGGGTTTATTGACCCACAGGCAACGCTCCAACTCCTAAGGTGGAGTTTTCTTCAAGCTTCTTGTGTCCCCCCCCCCCCATCCCTCTCTGATATGTGCTAATACCTAAACCCCCCCCCCTTTTTTATTTATCTTTGTAATAAATAATTTTTCCAGAACCCAAACCCTATTCGCCCCTACCCCATATAGTGTTTTAACATTATAAGAAAACAATAAAAATGTAATTTCTTAAATTAAAATAGAAACATTGACATGTCTCGCTCTGGTTCTAGTGAAAGGCTGGAAGTATATTTTGATTTGTACACGCTTGTAAAAGATCTGAGACGCATAGTAAGATATTTAAATAAATTAATTATTTTCTTTTTTTCATGAAAAATTTCTAAGAATTTCTTAGAATTAACCCCCCCAAAAATAACTTTTTCTCTACTTTTTCTAGCCAGAAAAAATGTATTTATTCTCAGAGAAAGGTATGTATCTGAGAGTCCCAACTTTAACATTATTTTAGCTCATAAAATATCATATAAAGTATTATCATCTGATGTTCAATTAAATAATAATTAAAAGAAAATGTCTTTGAAAAATAATTCTAACAATTATATTAATATATTTTCCTTTTCAGATCCAGCTGAAAACAACAGGTACAGATATTTCTATCTTTAATGGAATAAATGGGACAAATACAGGAAAATTTGCAATGAGTCTGTCTGCCCCACTGATAGAAGAATGGATTTTGATGCTTGATAAAAACCAGTTGGTTCTAGTCAGACGTCAAACTTAGTTTGATGCATATGGTAGTGTTTAAGCTGCAGATTGTACAATGTTTTTTGCTTGCAATAGTATAGCTGCTTCCTGTTCTAGCCCTCCCCTTGTATTTGTTGACAATACATGAAGGCTGATCCTCTTGCTCTGCCCCTGCTATTATATATATTTTCCCTGCGTGGATGTTTAAAATTCTCAACCTTAATCATAAAGGAGCAAGCAAAGCAATTTGTGCATTGAAAACTGGGGGTTCATAATAAATGTGATTGAATGGGGGTCTGGTTTAGAGCAGTACTTCACTATTATTAATTTATTCCTGAGTGATTTGTTAATGTGTATATCTACTTAGACCTGATGGGAACATACCGTCATCAACCCGGCCAGCTCCATCACTGGGCATATGCACGTTCCGCAGGCTGTCGGGGTGGATCAGGAGAATCTTTCAAGAGAGAGAAAGAGCTGTGAGTAACATTTAATGGAGGTCTCAGCATGTCTGGATAATGTGTGTATTGCTAACAAAGTGTACACAGAATATACAGATATTGGTGGGAACGCCACTTTGCAGGGGATTTTTGGAATGATGTGTCTCGGTTGATCTCATCGACATTGGGATTAGAAGTTACATGTGAACCCTCTCTAATGTTATTCCACAAAGGAGCGGAAAAATGGGACCTAGATAAGAGAATTGTTATACCTCAGACGGTGTAAGCAGCCAAGTTAGTAATCACAAGATCATGGGAAAAGCCGGGAAAATTAGATTTGGCCAAACTGACAGAGCAGCTTGAATATCAATCCAAGATGGAAAAAGGATATTATTGTAACAAAAAAGATAAAATGGAAAATTATTATAGAATCTGGTCATCATGGCTAGACAGGACTTAATAAAATTTAAAAAAAGGTCGCGGGGTAGTAGGAATGTTGTATGAATGATGTAAGAATGTAGTATGGTAGTAGTACGAATGTAACATAAAGTATAGTATAATTGGATGGAGGTATGTTACATAACTGAGTTAGATAAGAAGAGATTGCTCTGAGTGGAAGTATCTTTACTTCCTGCCCATTTTTTCAATGTTGAAAATATCTTTAAGTCCAGAGCCAGTCTGTCAGGTTTTGCCAAATTGTATGTACACCTTACCCATTATTAGGGACATGTAGATCACAAGTCACACCCTCACTGCCCCTGCTGTGCTGTTTGTATCGGGGGTTAGGCTGAGGGGCTTTAGGAAGGGACATTAAAGGTCAGGGAATCAGTTTGAGGAAAGCTGTGAATATCATCTTACTATAATGTTACTAACACCCAGTATTTCTATTTCAGACGCTGTATGGAGCTGTTAGGGATAACCCTACACTTAATTAATGTTAATTACAAAAAAATAAAAAAAACATGTTGAATGTTCTAAGAAAAATGGTACTGTTTTTAATTGTTTTAAATTTTGTTGAATCACATTTGTTCATTCAGTAAAAAAAAAAAAAAAAAAAAAACAGAAATGTATGATGGGCCATGGTATATAAAGCGGAAGCTATTACCATTAGTTTAAGCCTATGACTAAGTGCCAAAGCAAGGCGCAAAACGCGTAAGCTGTCCATCTACACCTGGGTGTGATGATTATCCCAACTTGTTTGTTTGCCAGGACACAATAAAGAGGACTTATTTATAATCGTATCTAATTAAAGCCATTCTTATGACGATAAAAACATCATGTGTGTGTGTACAGTATGTGAGAGAGAAGAAGATTACAGCTAAACACAAACACCCCAGAAATGTATGTAAAAACAGCCCTTGTCACCAAGGAAAAGTCAGGGTCAAAATGTCTTGTCACTAAGGGGTTAAGCTTTATGGTTCCTACATGGATAGATATAAATTAATTTATATATTCATTCCCATTTTAGAACCCCAATTGCAACGGAGGCTTGATACTTCTACAATTAAAAAAAAAAAAGACAGAGTTTTAAAGATAACATATTTAAAAAAAAAATAGGATTTTGGTTAGAAGGTGATTAAATATTTTACTATATCTACTAGACTTTTTCTTTTTTAAATATATGACCATAACCTTAATTTTAACTTGAACCTCCATCTTACGTGATCACTTGTTTATTGCTTATTACATCTCATATAGTCATTTCTTAATTTATATGTGTCTTTATCTGTTTTTTCCCTTTCTTGCTCTATTTCCTGATCATTTTTCTGCCTTTTGTTTCGGCCACTATCTACTAAATCATATGGTTATATAGATAGGGGTTTAACTTTAGTGTATTCAATTCTTGTGTGTTACATTTTTATTTTCACCTTTTTCTCTTTCTATTCCTTCCTTTATTTTCTGTTCCACTTTGCCATAAGTCCTCTGGACATTTACAATAGAACGGCATTACGTCAAAGAGAGGGAGAAGATAACATCTTATGTCATTTACCAGACAAAAAATCCACATACACTGTTTATAGAAATTATAAAAAGGAATACCCAGGAAAAAAAAAACAGTAAGACAATTATGTAGAATCTTAGCAAGCCCTTAACTCTATACATTAAATGCCCAAGGCCCTTAACTCTATACATTAAATGCCCAAGGCCCTTAACTCTATAAATTAAATGCCCAAGGCAATGTAAAGCGACAAAGAAAACAGGGGGGCAGTTGGATAGTAGTCTAGTGTATTTAGAAAAAAGAGGAGAGGATGAAAACAAAGAGAGGAGGAGTGAGGGGTAGGAACTTTTAGGATAATCAGAGGAGATTATATCATTTGAAATCAGCATTAAGTCGCTCAGCTATTAAGGTTCTAAGTTCAAAAATTCACCACACATTTTTTAGCTAGCTCGCATGGAATTTTAAATTCTTAGGGTTTTGTTTTTGCAAAGTGGGAAGATAAACTATGTATTCGAACTTGACCCCGAACCCAAACCCCATTGACTTCAATGGGGACCCGAACTTTTGGCCACTAAAATGCCTCTAAAAAAGTCTTGGAAAGGGCTAGAGGGCTGCAAAATGAAGTAAAATGTCAATTGACCTATTCGTATGAATGGTGACTATTTCGGTTTATAGAAAAGCAATAGCATTACATGTATTCCATAAACCGAAAGACATTCGGTTTATAGACTTTCGTTTTATAGAATACATGTAATGCTATTGCTATTCTATAAAAAGAAAGTCTATAAACTGAATGTCTTTCGGTTTATAGAATACATGTAATACCATTGGTAATAATATAAGAATTTCTTATGAATGGGGACTCTTATTTCGGTTTATAGAAAGCCAATAGCATTACATACAATGTAATCACCGAACCCCGAACTCCAACACGAACATACAGTGAAATGTCCGTGTTCGGGTCCAAGGTCCAAAAACTGTAAAGTTCGGTACGAACCCGAACAGTGCGGTTTGGGTTCGCTCAACACTACTCTACACATATTTTTACTTTAAATGCACTGATAATCCAGTTACAGCTTAAGTAAGTGGTAGTGTCCCTTTAACTCTCTGCATACTGAAATACATAATGTGTCGGCAGATAACCATTCGGTCCATCTAGTCTGCCCAATCTTCTAAATACTTTTATTAGTCCACAGTTCCCTATCTCATATCTAGGATAGCCTTATACCTATCCCACGCATGCTTAAACTCCTTCACTGTGTTTACCTCTACCACTTCTGCTGGAAGGCTATTCCATACATCCACTACATTGTAATAGATGTATGGAATACATACAATGTATACATCTTAATAAATAGTGTAACAATGGCAGTTTAAAAAAAAAATAAAAATCTGGGACACAGTATATATTTTTACTCTCTCAAGATCATAGTGTATCATTCAGAGAGAGGAAGGATTTTGACAGTGTTCACACAACACTCATTGTCATTTACAATAATTTTGGCATTTCTTGCATGTGATCAGTGTGATTGATTTTCACAAAGATCACATCAATAAATGCAAAAAAAAACATTGATCCTAGTCTGCCTAACTGTTAAGGCAACCAGGACTCCAACTCACCCCATCAATGGATTGTGATATGTCTAGAGATATGTCTCAAAACTTCCTGCAATGGCTGAGACAATTGGTTTATTCCCAGATTAGAAGAGTTAATCATAGGCGTACATGAACTTAACTTAAGGTTTATAGATGGTACATGGTTCCAACTAGGATAAATGGATTTGATAAAAGTAAGTGGAACCTTTGTTGAAATTGCAAACAAAGAAATTAGCACCTTAAATCATATGTGGTAGAAATGTGAGGGTATAATGGTTGAGAATAGATAGTGTTGATACCCCAACATATCCTATTCCATATAGATCTGCCATTGGAGATGTTATCTCAACAACACTTGTTAATGAATATTATAAGGGCTATTAAACTATGTATGGCAAAGTGCAATGTTAATGTTCACAGGCTTACTATATTAGTAAAACGGAAGAAGATTACTATAAAAAAAAAGGTTTAATTAATTTTGTGATATTTATAAACCATGCTCTCTGCAGCACTGAAAGGGTTATCCAATGCTAGGAGAGCCATGGGGTCTCCCCCTCTATCCCCCTTTGAAATTGCAGGGCCAGGCAAGACTATGCCCACCTCTTCACACACAAAAAATAAAACCCAGACCAGAGAAATGCCTCTAAACCCAACAGGGCCAGCTTACTAAATTCACCTGGCCCCTATTATAACCGAAAGGTCAAGGGACTATGCAACTGCCCTTGCCCCCCATTTTTATTCATGGGGCAGGAGCTGGCAAAATGCCCCTGGTCCCAAAAAAGAAATAAGCCATGGTCCCTAATAAACCATGTCCCAAGTGCCAAGGGTTACTCAACTGCCCCAGGCTGCCTAAAATAAATAAATAAATATGTATATAATTATATATGTGTGGTGTAAATACATAACTACCTGTGCATCTACCGATTGCTGTAAATTATTAGGGTAACTGGATAACAAGGATAATGTGAACCCTGTGATCTAAAAGTTTGGCTCCATTTCCTCCTCATCTCCTTTTTGCCTTGTTCTGCCAATCACCCGCTGCATATAGGGGGACATGAATAAACACGGCGAACAAAGAGATTGCGCCACAAACTGGTGTTATCGGTGTGTGTGCATATGTATAAAGCAGACTCACGTGCATGATTAGATTTAGGTTATGTTGGTGCTCACTGGGCCAGCGTAGCCTATATTTAAAAAAAAAATCAGCACCTGATTTGTTTCGGGGGAAACCTCCGCTAACAGTTTAACGGAGGTTCTTCTCTCCCACACTGAAAAGTGTCGGGAGTTTTAATAAAGTGCAATCAGCATTATACATAAACACTTGCATTGTGGGAGAGTTAATACATAACCATCAGTGTTTTACCCAATGTAGTCTTTTTCCCCGTAACCTTTGGATCTTCAGATGGGACTCATAGGCCTATTACCCACTGTCACTGTCTGTAAGGCACCAATAAAATAATCACAAATTACAAATAAATACATATCATTTAAACACATAAGGAAAATCACTCACCTAAACTAGCATTTATAACAAGGGGTGCTGCCTGGAATTTACAAATTGTCATGAACACACACAAAAAAAAGGATCAGAGCCTATTAAACGACAACTGTAGCAAAAAAAAAAAACGACCCTGTATTTAATTGAGAGATTTTATCAAGTGTAGATGATTTTTAAAGAAATTCTTTAATGAAAGAATACAAATAAAGTTCCTTATTGAGCCTTCTTTACTCCATATAGTTCTCTCAGGGGGCGGACATGTTGTTTAGAAGGTCAGAGCTTCACTCACCTTGGTTCAGATAAACAAAGATCTGACCCATCTGACCAAAGATTCTAAGCAAAATGGCTGCCTCCTGGTAGAGCTAAATGGAGTACAGATGGCTTAATCAGGTACTTTATTTGTATTCTTTCATTAAAGCATTTCTAAATAAATCATCTACACTTGATACAATCTCAATTAAATACAGGGTCGTTTTTTTGCTACAGCATCTACACTTGATGCCATCTTGCAATTAAACAGAACTTAATTTTTGCTACAGTTGTCCTTTAAGTTGTTTGTATTCAGGCTACTTAAAAACAAATCTAAAATAGACACAATTTGGAGATCCTGTCACATTATATAGCCATTTAATGCTTAGCCCAGCACTAAGTCAAAGTACTCCTATTTTGGACCTAACACTAGATACTTTTACCTATATGGGAGCTAATTACAGAGTAAGGCTGTTTATTTACTTCACCCGTAATCTAATACATTTACCTGCAAGTCATTATGATTCATAACAAATTGAAAAATAAACAGATATGGTTCTTAGGTCTTTATTTACAAATTATATAAATCTAAAATGAAATTCTCTATAAAAAAAATATTTACAGCAAAATTTACAGTGCTGGTAGTGGAGATTTAACAATATGTTAATTAATGAAGAAAAATTCACCCCGTCACCCTTGACAGATCATGAAGCTGAAAGAGTCTTGATTTTGGCCCCCAGAGCTGGGATAGTGCTGTCAGTCAGTAGCACAGAGACCTCACTGATGGAATCACAATTCGGCCTTTGTGGCATCTGTAACCCCAACATTAAAAGTCTCTACACTTGTGCATCACAGCAAACTCATCGGGTTCATGAATATGCCTGAGCCAGTAGTCCTGACTCTGCAATGTTTCAGTTTTTCCTTTCTTCATACCTGGGAAAATTCTTCCGTGATCCAAGGTAAATGGACGTAATCCTCCACAAAGTCAGAGGAGCACCGATCAGAGGGGTCCAGAGACAGCAACTTGGAAAACATGTCCAGCCCTTTGCTTGTTAGGTGGTTCCAGTTCAGAGTGACAGAGACACAAGGTCCACCTCGCTGCCACTCCATGAAGGTACAGAAAAGTTTATCCCATAATGTAGCAGCTCTCCATGGATAGGACCCCGACAGGAGAACATAGAGGAGGATCCCAAGGGCCCAGACGTCGAGGCTAGGATCCAGGACTAAATGCTCATGATGTTGGAGCTGAGACAGTTCTGGTGACATAAATGGATGGATAGAGGACATTCTTGGGATAAGGTTGCCGATATTCTGTGTGAAGCCAAAGTCACACAGCTTCACACGATGGCAGTCCTTATCCATTAACAATATATTGTCTGGCTTCAGGTCTCTGTGCACCAACCCTTTACTGTGCATAAATTGCAGTGCATTGGAGATCTGTACCGCACACCTCTTCACCTTATCTTCTGGGAGCCCAACCTATAAGGGGAGAAGAAAGAAATATATATTAATACCTACTAAAATTATTGTATAAAGCAATGCAGATGACAAGTCAATTTGCAGTTCTCTCTTCTACTCAGCTTAATTTACTAATCTTATGTGACTACTGATTGCAAAAATATTTAATACATAGCGTAGATGTTACAGGAGAGATAAGTTAAATTATTTAGGTAAACTAGAAAAATGGTCAGCGCTGTGGTATTTGACATTTTATCTGGATAAGTGCAAGATACAAAAACTACCACAACTATATGACATAGACTTAAATTAGAGGGGCAACTATTTAAAAGTAAAAAACAGGAAGTATTACTTTACTGAGAGGGTAGTGGATGTATGGAATAGCCTTCCAGCGGAAGGAGCTTAACCATGCTTGGGATAGTCTCATGGCTATCCTAGATATACAATAAAAAACAGGGACTAATAAAATTATTTAGAAAGTCGGGCAGATGAGATGGGCCAAATAGTTCTTATCTGCCGGTACATTCTATGTTTCTAGGGGGTTATTGAGTTGCCAAGTCCATTTCACTGCCTTGCGGACATATGTTTCAAACAGACTGACCTAGAGCCATAAACTAAACATTCCCTCACAAAAACATACAAAGCAACAAACAAAGCACATTTTAAATGATATTTTAAAGACGATATTCAGTTAGCATGGAAATACTAATCTATGTTTGTTAGGGTCACAAGGTGAAATGTAGAAGTACTCTGTATTTTACATGGTTTGCTTTAATTCTTTCTATTAAACCCCATTAATAGTTTAGGATGGAGCCAGTTTCAGGTTATCTATGGAAATGGTCTACATTTTTAAATGCCAACTGTCTGCAAAAAAGGTTTTGTTTAATTGAAAGAATACATCATGTGTAGACATTTTAAATGGAAATTATTTAACAAAAGAATATAAATAAAGCACCGTACTGAGCCCTGTGTGTTTGTACAGCGCTTTCATGTGGTGGCAATCCTGTGTAAGACCGTCCTTTATCTGACTCAACATTCTAAACATGTCTGCCCCCTGATAGAGCTATTTGGAGCAAAGAAACTTTATTGGAATTCTTTCATTAAAGGATTTCTATTTAAAATGCATACAATGGAAGCAATCATTAAGTTAAACATCCTTCAAATTGAACACTCTGTATAGCTGTTTTGTAGGGTGTAATCAGACAGATGCCCCTTTGCACAACAATATGACCTTCTTACCTCAGGTGCAATAATTGAATATAAAGGTCCTGCCGGAGCCAGTTCTTGTGAGAAGATAAAAGATTTCCAAGTTTCCGTGAAGGTCGGGTAAGTTGTGATAATCCCTTCATGTTCAGAAAGCTCAATTGAGATGTAAAGCTCCCTAAAAAAAGAATCCTCCACGGTGCGGCCTTTTCTCACCAGTTTGAGGGCAACAGACTTTCCTGGTCACAATAAGGAAGAAAGGTATAAAGTTACACTCACAAACAGAAGAGCATTATAATCACGATACTACAACATGTGAGACATCCACGTGCCACACAAAAGTGACAATAACCCAAAGGTGAATCCAAAAGTTGTGAAGTGTAGTCTCATGTCCAGTAAGAATCTGTGGATCCCTTGACCATTTATGATCATTCTACAGGGTCTTTTTCACCAAAAAAACGGAATGGTCAGTAGTTGCACAGCCTACAGTTCACCATCTAGCAAATAAACCCTAACATGTGTCTGAGAATTCTGTGGATATATTAAGAACATCTACTTACCAGATTTCCTGTCTTTAGCGTGCATGACTTGGCCAAAGGATCCCTGGCCCAAAATCTCAATGAGCTGGTAGTTTCCTCCAAGCTGATCCTCTAGGCTGTGAAACAAGTGCTCCATAGTGGTTACAAAATGGTAGGTCTTTCCGTCAGTCAAAAGTATGCTTCCCCCTGTGGGTACAAAGTCGGATATTAGTTGTTGCAAATAGAGATATCCACAAGGCAGTAGACGAGTGCTCAGAGTCCAGGAAATCCCCAGTAAGCAACACAACAAAAAACATAATCAGCACTCCTTTAGGTGATATTTATACCATACAGTATCAGTTAAGTAGTGTGGCGTATAACTTTGTTTTGTGTTGCTATTGTTTTGACAAGACATAGAAATATAGAATGTCAGCAGATAAGAACCATTCGACCCATCCAGTGTACCCAATGTTCTAAATACTTTTATTAGTCCCCAGTTCCCTATCTTGGATAGCATTGTGCCTAGAAGACGTGGTTCTGTAGTGTATTGGTGTCTTGATTCAATTCTACTAAGTAGGATTGTACTCAGGTCCTCATCTCATTCACAAACTTCAGTGCTCCACGTGGTAAAATCAAAATGTCTCCTTTTTAGAGATATACTGTCAGTTTGGCCACCTTATTACAGGAGGATAAATTACTTAATGAGCAAACTTCCCATAACAGAGTAATCTTGGGTCATAGAATATGCAAAAATATCTATATGAACTACTAAAATTCCCAGCAGGACTATCCCTGCTTTAGCACAGGTTTTTGTTTTAGTCCTGTTAAAAATTCCAAAATTTAAACAAAAAGAAATAAAATGAAAACCTCACTAGGCGATGCCTTTGACTACCCCCCAAAACTGTCTCACACATACATATCTATATCTCTCCAACCTCTTTCTTTCTTAACCCACAGTGATATATTGTACTTACCTTGGAAGTGGAGAAAGCAGGAGAATTGAGATCACACAAAGGACTGTGGAAGAAATTAAGCAGAGCTCCCAATAAATCCAATGTGGCCAACTGATGAGTGGAAGAGAAGTCTTCAGATGAACATGCACAGCCAGCAAGACAGTAAAGACTGAGAGTCAGGAGCTACTGCTAGGGGTTTTATGGGTCTGGCTTAGTAGCAGAGACTCTGAATAGAAATAGCACAATGGGTTCACACCTGTTTTACAATGCTAATGAGGCCTTTTACCTGTTGTCTTACTGTACTGAGGAGCCATTGTGACTGATCTCGTGTTGAAGGTATTATAGACACAATGAGGGGAGGGGCAGACTTTATTTACATAGATTTAAATAATCAGAATTCACCAAAACCAGTGATATGTTTCAAGAAATCACATCGACTGTTGTGTGTCTGGATTCAGAACTTACACATGAAAAGATTCCTTGTGAAACGCAGATTGTATATATCGGATAAGGATCAATGTATCCCAGTTGGTCTGTGTATAATGTTATATCAGAAGTATTCTTCCTTCAGGGTAGATGTATACATGTCTCAAGAATTCTAGAACTTATACCTTAACTGGCTTTTGTGGACATTAGACTGTACAGGGTTAATTTAAAAGGTTGGCTGAGACTAACACAGAACATTAGGATACTAGTTGTAGGATTGCTTTAGAACAGACAGTTGATATTTCACATTAAGGTTCAAAGGATTTAGAGAGTTAGTGTCAAGTAGTTTTTAAGTGTATTCTTTATGTGTCAGTGAATTCACCCCAAGAATGTAAATTTCTTCATTTCTAACCTATCATTAGTTGTTTGGGTTGGGGGAAATGCCTGTTTGTTGTTTTTTTTTGTTGTTGTTTTTTTACTTTTCTTGAATAAATGTATTAAAAAGAAATGTTAAAAAAAAAAAAATCTTAAATTTCTTTAGTTCTAAACTAACATAATGGTGTAATAACAGAGCATAATACAAAGTCACAGCTCGATCTTATATACACTATTATAGAAATAGATTGTTAAATGGAGCCATCGGATAAATATTATATTTTATTATACAAAATTTACTAAAAATATGAATCCATACAGTTTGTCCAAAATACCATTTTTGAGTTAATTTACTTTACAATTGAAAAAAATTGTATACCATTTATCTGTTACAATATATTTTTCACCCATTTATCCCCTGATCTTTTTAATCAGCCATAAGATCAGGTTTCCCAACTCTCATCTCATAACTCTAGCATTCTCTTATTCATTCCGCCTTCATACTTTCATGTGGTCTGGTTATTGGTCAGGAATGACCATACATATTTCATATTATGGCATTCAAGCACCTCAATGCGAATTTGTCCATCTACACATATATGATACTTAAAAGGCTACGATCACAGGACTTGACTGTAGTCTGTAGACTCACATCTTTTTTACATTTTCTAGATATACCCTTCATCAGATCTCTTTACCTGTATATAAAAGAATTAATGATGCGGCCTGTGTATATCCACACTGGGCATAATGGACACAATTCCAGTTCTAGAATACAAATAATTTTGTATCAACAGGGTTTATTTGGAATATGGTAATTTAGGTCGATGGGTCAAAATATCCCAGAGATTTGTAAGGTGGCACCTGGTGCTCCAACTTAACCAGCGCTGAACGCAAGTGGGAGGAGCAATACGAATTCACACTGTCTCGCTGTGCTAATTTATAGGAACTTTATATTGTGTGTGTGGTCCTCTGGTGATGTGGGACAGCAAGCTAGAGAAATAAGTAATTAAAAACCGGATGGGACTGTGGCGATTGAGACAATTTACACATGGACCCACCTGGATCCATTTTAGGGCCAGCTTTGGTACATCTAAAAAAAAAAAATAAAAAAAAAAAAAGATCTACAAAAAGTAGTAAACAATCCTTTCAAGTATCATATCAATCCTGCTTGTTTGTTATGTCTTCAGATCAGGATCTAATGCTTATCCCATCAAAACAAAAAGTTATTTTGATAATCTGTAGACTGGGGCAATGTTTCTAAAACCTAAAAATGCTAATTTATACAAAGGTGAAACAATGATTCAGATTGTGCAAATAAGGCTCTAGTATGCACCGGTAAACTCAGAGCAGATCATTAGTATATTAATTCATACACAACAATAGTATGGGAGGTAACATATCAATGGATCAGAAGTAACACCCCCAGGGCGTACTTGAAGACCCGAGACTATCTGAATGTACCTTTCCTGGTTACACACTGTTATTATAAGGCCTCCTTCCTTCTTATTGTGCTAATAAGCCTGCAATACAAACCAGCTCAATCCTAAACAAAACAGTTGGCATTAGCATTTCAATGCAGATCTCCAAACATTTCCTAATCTACTGATTAGCAAATGAACATTCCCTGCTAGGACATTTCTAATGGGAAGATTGAATGGCAGGTGATAGTGAGATGTATTTCACTGTCCCCCTTATCTGGGTAAATAAAATTAAAGAGCAGTAAAGTCAATTTTCAGTGTCTATTTTTTCTTTCCTGGACAAGATCACAATAGAAATAGAAAGTAACAAGGTGTGTATTACAAAAAATGACACCAAAAATGTATGAATATAAAAAATATATATATTCTCAGTAATGTCCAAGCCTTGGTGGTGAAATCATTTGGGAGAGGAATATACGGACACTATAACTCATTATCCACCATGGATCCACTTGCAGAGCTTAAGGAAAAACACCTAACTAAAGATGTATCTGAGTTATAATTTATACCTCCCACTGACCAGAACTAGCAAATAAATAAGGTTAATCATTTCAAAAACAAAAGGGAAACAAATACAATTGTGGAAGAAATTTAGTCTATTGCAAGACATATATATCTATATCTGTGTGTGTGTGTGTGTGTGTGTGTGTGTGTGTGTATGTGTGTGTGTGTGTGTGTATGTGTGTGTATGTGTGTGTATGTGTGTGTATGTGTGTATGTGTGTGTGTATGTATATGAGTATGTATGTATGTATGTATGTATGTATATGTAATATATATATATATATATATATATATATACATACACACACACACATATACATACATATATATATATATACACACACACACACACAAAAGGTTTCACATTTTTATTATATAACCTAAAACTTGCTCTCTGTCTAAGATAATTATTAAAGAAGCACAAGTAAAAAACAAAATGATTTCCCCTAATATGAGGATAAACTGGCATGTATTCTGACAGTGCATGCCAATGTACCCTCTGACCTGCATCTGCCATGCTGCACTGGGAAGCAGCAGCCCTGTCAAGTCGGCCAGGGCCGCCACCAGGAATTTCAGGGCCTCTTATGCCATTTAATATGCCAGGAATTTGCCAATTATTATGCCAGGATGTTGCCCCTCTATATGCCATTAGTTTGCCAATATGACAGGATTTTGCCAATATGACAGGATTATGAAAATTAATATGCCAGGATTTTGCCCCTCAATATGCCATTCATTTGCCAATATGCCAGGATTATGAAAATTAATATGCCAGGATTTTGCCCCTCAATATGCCATTCATTTGCCAATATGCCAGGATTTTTTCCCCTCAATATGCCATTCATTTGCCAATATGCCAGGATTTTTCCCCTCAATATGCCATTCGTTTGCCAATATGCCAGGATTTTGCCCCTCAATATGCCATTCGTTTGCCAGTATGCCAGGATTTTGCCCCTCAATAAGCCAGTTAAGTGTCACCCTCCACCCCCCTTCCCCAGTACTCACCTCCTTGCTGTTGTCTCCCGGTGCTCTGCTCTGCAGGTCCACGGCTGTGAAGGAAGCGTTGTGCGCTCCCCTCCAGCAGTGCGGTTTTAATAAAGTTTGTTTAAAAAAAAATGCGACCTGAGTAACTCTGGTCGCATTTTTAAAAAAAAAAAAACTTTATTGAAGCCGTGTGGCTGGAGGCGAGCGCTCAACACTTCCCTCACAGCCGCGGACCGGCTTAACAGAGAATTCTTTGTTGTTGTCCTGGCATGACCTGGGCCTGTCACCCCCTGATAGCGAGCCTTAAGTCGGCAACTGTCTATCTGTGCCAGTGCAGATAGAGACCCTTGTTTTCAAAGAGGATTAATAGAGGGAATCTTAACTACCTGCTGAAATCAGACCCCAGTCAGACAGACAGCGCAAGCCCCTCCCCCTCTCATTGGCTGTGTGCGTGCTGACACTGTAGATTATGGAAAAGGATGAGGAGGAAGATGTTGCTTGAATTCTGCTGGCCCCGATTCCCTCCTTTTACCTTGGGGTATACCCCACTTTGCGCCACAGTTATGGCTGCTGGAAGATCTACTAAGGTTCCTGCATGTGATGGCTCCACAACGGGGTAGGATTGCCACCTCTGCCATTTTGTTTCTGGCCACAGATAACTTTAGCATGCTGCCTGGTTAGATATGACCAGTAATGAATAAAGCAAACAATAATTGTGGTTCTGTGATCCACTACATGAATAATTAATGTATTTACTCCTGGTCACATGGCAGCATGCAATAGTAATACGTGGCTGGTTAAAAAAAAAAAAAAAAAAAAAGGAGATGGCACCCTGCCCTACAATATATCCCCAAGGTTAAACCAGGGAATCAAGGCCAGCTGAGTTAACAGCATGTCTGGGATTGATTTCTTTACAAGGTGATAACAATCGGACAGCAATATTACAAAATACCCAAGAACCTTAGTAGATTTTCCAGGAGCCATAACCCTGGAAGAGGGGAGAAGACCTATAAAGACGGGGCATTATTTAGTGGCCCATTTTTTAATTTCTTCAGCCCACCCATTATCATCAGTCAGACAAAAAAAAAAAAAAAAGGACAGACAAGCAAGGGCATACCTAGGTTTGGCAACCAGGGCCCAACCTACCTATGTCTGGAACACTCCTCCACCTTTTTTTAAATATATATATATATATATATATATATATATATATATATACATATATATATATATATACATATATATATATATATATATATATATATATATAAATATATATACATATATAAATATATATATATACACACATACATATACACATACATATATACACATACACACACACACACACATATAGGCACATGTAAAGTTTATCCAAAACTATATTATTTTATATTTTTTTCAGATTTAATAAAAATGTTTTTGAATAAAAGTTTTTTTTTTTTAAATTTCATTCCTATGCACCTACCGTTCACATGACACTGGGGAGCTGAGTGGGATCAGGGGTGACACTGGCGAGCGGATTGTGTCACGTGACCCTATGCATCCATCTGGGATGTCTGGCCAACATGCACACAGACATAATCCAATGCTATGCTGCCCCCACTAGACACCATGGAGATGGAGTGGGGGGTGCCTCTCTGGCATCCCCTATTGCATGGCAACAGGGATGGACCGTTCCTACCGGCGGCTCACTTAGTACGCCACTGCAGTGGCAGAACAGAAATATTGACAGATATGGTACAGAGATTGATAGACACAATCCAATTAATCAATCATGTTGGATTGTGTCTGTGTGTATATCCATCCTTCAGATTGCCGGGCTGCACTTTGCATGCTCTTTCTGCAGCATATGGAACAAATATGTGTCCCTGGAAACATGGCCAATGTTAGCAACTATGCCATATCATACTCAGCCCACCACTGTGTCAAAGTACTCCAATCTTGATGGGTTCTAACACTAAATACTTTTAACAGAGTTAAATCTCTTGAAATACATAACTTACAAGGGGCCAAAAAGCCTTCCATTTCATACAAACCGAGACACTCTTACAATTCATAAATCAGTTTGGTCTTTATTTATGGAGGACCTGTGATGGGTGGGGTGCTCAACCCAGAGGCCCAGTCAGGGCCTCAAGCAATCACCCAAGGTCTTTATTAATGGAAGAGAGATCTGCAGTTAATTGAGATGAGAATGTCAAACTTCAGGCCAAAATAACAGGTTTTAAAAAAAATTCAGTTATACTTTAAACTCTGCTTTTTGGGCCCTAATTTTTCAGTTTCTCTCTCTAAATATTTTAACAAGACATACTATGCTTGAAAGAGTAAGTCAAAGGGATTTGATAGGCTCTAACTACTATTATTTTTCCTTAATTGAGTTTACAAAGCCCCCAGCTCTCCTCATTACCAAACTGTTCATGAGATATACCCGACTGTCTCAGTTTATGTGATCCCTAATTAACTCTGAACATATGTAAATTTCTTTTGGAGCTTACAATCACTTTGTTGTTATTGTGACAGCATTCTGAATTACAGGTTAAACAGAATGTACTAACGCTTCTACTTTGATATGATCTATACAATGCTTTATTGGCCAACAAATTGAAATAGAAAAAGAAGGAAGAATCCGCACTCAGGATCTTTGGTGATAAATCCGTGATGATTTTAATGGCAAAAAATGGTGATAGATATAACAGCAGTAGACGGAGGGAAAAAACTTGACGCGTTTCGCGTGAACACACGCTTAATCATAATCATTGGGGCTGAATGCAGAGGCATAAGATAAATGATTTAGAGAAAAATATGTTTTAAATGCGTGTGTGCACATTTTTTTTATTGAAAGTATTCATTTTCACATCAAGTCACAGGTAGGGTTGCAACGTAGGCCATTTTGTACCAGCACGTATAACTTTTGAAGGCTGCTTTGCTGTATGTAGAAGTCATGTGTCGCCAAAAGGACATCAAGTTACCTAATCAAGTAGTGGATCCCACAGAACCGCGTTGATTATTTAATTGATTCCCTTCTGGTCACATATGACTTCTACATAATGCAAGGCAGCCTGCAAAAGTTATATGTGCTGGTACAAAATGGCCGACGTTGCAACCCTACCTCTATCTTGATTTGAAAATAGAGTACTGTCCATGAGAAATGGGCAGAGATGCATTTAAAATACATTTGTATTTTAATCATTTATCTTAGATGATTTATCTGCAGGGGGATGTACGTATGCTTCTGCTAAACACAGTAATTAGTGATTACAAGCTTGTATGCGGGGCTTATTATACCTCATGCAGTTTGTATGCCGGCCTAATTAGATTAATAGCACTTTGTAAGCTCTCCACGTATCGCTGGCCCTACATGAGTAAATGTAAACGCGATGAGTAATTACAATGTACATACTTTTTTGTTTATTTGTTTTGTAAACCCCATTGAATAAGGCAGAGTTGAGTAATGGTCACAGGTCTATACTAAAGGCTTTATTCATGAGAGGGAATTGGCAAGGAAACTGCAAACTTTTAAAGGCCAAAGTAGCAGAGTTTAAATTTTTCCCCCTTTTATCTATGCCAGAAACTCTGCTATTTTGGCCTTAATTTAGCAATTTCCTCTTTCATGAATAAAGGTGATGAAAGAAGTGAATATATATATATATATATATATATATATATATATATATATATATATATATAATGTGTGTGTGTATGTGTTATTTGTCGATAAAGTATGTTTATTTTTATTTTATTTTTGTACCTTCAACCGGACCTTATGTATCCTCTGTACAAACTGCTGCTCCTATCTCTAATTATTCAGATAATTTCTGGTCCATTACAGACATAAAATAAAAGGAGCAACGAATAAAGGAAACATTATTTACAATGCTTGGAAAGATACCAAGTTTGACATAGGGATGAAGACCTGTCCTAAGTATCAATTCCCAAGGAAAACCCCTCCCATCCCAGCATCTTCGAAAAAGCGAGGCATGCGCCAGGCTGCTGACATCATTACACGAGAACACTGCTTGTTGAACCCAACTATCATCTTCACTGCAATTGGCCTTTCAGGGATGATGCCTGGCTCGCTTGCTCAGTGCACTTACTATAAGTGATGGCTTGCTATTTGGACATGAATTAAAGAGGTTTTAGTATGTATATGTGAAGCTAATATACATATAGGATGTGGATGTAGTAGTCTTTAATCATTTATATACTAAGAAGACATTACTGACTTGGAGTAGCTCCATACTGAGGGTTTGACAGCAATCTAGAACAAGGATGGCTAAACTTGGCATTGCAGATTATTTGTATCCCCAGTATGATGATGCTCCGTCAGTTTTCAAGTTACCTTTTTAAGCAAGGAAACTTATCATTTTATTATTCTGTATTTTCAAAAACAGAAACATGTATTAAAAGTAGCCACGCAAAAAAAACCAAATTAAAAGATCACACAGTGAGTTTCGCAACAGAAGACTAACGACTTCTAGAGATTGATCGTGGGACAAGGCGCTCCAAGTGGAACATTGATATGGTGTCTCAACCTGTGATTAGCACCAACAGTGTAAAGCTTGTGTGTGGCAAAGGAAGGAATGTGTTTTACACATTACATGTCTACTTGCAGGGTCATCTCCAATATTGTACAGGATGGACATTTACTGGAGATTGTGATGGACAATTTAATGATGTTCTATGGGTATTAACAGACCTTGCTACAGACATGAGTGGCCTTGGATGGACACTGCTTATCCTTGTGTACTTGGCATATACACTGGAGTTCAAATCAACTATATCAACATGAAATGGTGTATATCATTTGGCTGTTATAGTGTCCCCATTACCATTTATTCTGACACACATAAAATGCACACATCAGGACTATATTGTGTTATATGAAGGAAGCAGACTGGGCTCCATTTTACTGATTGGAGCCCTGGAGTAGACATTTTATATAATCCAAAGCAAATAAGACAGAGGTGCTTACTGAAAGAGACTCTGTCACCTAAACATTGTTAATGCTGTGAAAGGGTAAAAAAAAAAAAAAAAATCATCATCTATAAATTGTATTATCGGACTTGAAAATAAGTACATAAATGAGAAATGTATGTTTTAAATGTGTCTGGGGAGTCTCCTGTTTATGACATCACCCCGGGCTTGATATGCAAATTACACTGCAAGGTGTTCATCTGCAGATGATGACAAAATGTGATGTCACCACAGACATAAAAAAAATATCAGGGGAGATTTATCAACGTGAAGGAATCTCTTCCTACAACAATGTGCAATAACAAATTGCCCTTACATTTCCAGCTTGCTCTGTTTGTGTTAGAACTACCCATTTAAAAAAAGATGCATATTTGTGCCTAAATAGTGCTAAAAATCTCTATTTTGGGCAAATAAAAATATAGGATTAGTAATAAAAAAAACCCCAATAATCTCTCCTACAGGAGCACTCTGAATTTTTGTTTTCATAAATATCAGTTTTGCAGGTTCTATTGATTGTCCCACTCAACATTTTAAAATCTCCCAAATGATGCTCATTTGATTTGTCAGTTGTACAGCTAGCATTGCCGGCTCAGGCATATTCTGGACATCTACCACTTCACACAGGATTAGGTAACAGCTTAGTGTGTCCAGTCAGTTATCCAGTTAATTAATCAGTAAGGGTGTCCCCCCCCCCCCCCCCCCCCCCTTAGAAAAAAACTTCATTAAAAAGGTGGCTGAGTATTAATATATATTCATGGAATGAAAAGGAGGAGTTAATGATCTATTCACATCAATAGAAAGAAAATCGTAGAGAAAAAAGAAAATTCAGACAGTGCGATTGACTGCTACAGCAAACAAAACATTGGATCAGAGTGAACATTAAAAATATATCTTTATTAAGTTAAACTTAATAAACCAGCTACATATCATAACTTAAAGAAATCACTGAATCTGTCTCAGTGGGCTATTTGATATATATTTAGGGTATTACTGAATGATTAATATGATTATCTTGTGTGATTTGCTAATCAGCTGCTATGGCTGAAACCAATACTTTGGTTCTAGGAGAGCTGTCCAGTCCTGATTACAAAGTATTGTATGTAAATTAATCTCTACACATGGATTTAACCAGAGACCAAGACCTATTTCATTGATAGAGCAGACCCAGTCACCGCAGGTGTCCATCTCTATACAGAGAAAGCCATTGATATGCACCAGCTACTCTGCAAAATCTGTTTTACCTGTACAGAGACCAGAGCTGAATTCACAAAAACAGGAAACAAAAACAGAACATTAACAAATATGTATATTAATAAGAAAATCATTAACAGGCAGAGAAAAGGTTATGTGTCTAATTCATTACAATACAATCAGCATGTCTATATAATAACCTGGGGATTTCTCAATACAGAACAATGTAACACTGCATGCTTAAACTCCTTCACTGTCTCTGTTGGAAGGCCATTCCATGCATCCATCAAAGTAATAATTTAATGACAAATTACAAATAACAGCTCCATTTTTAAAAGTGGATTTCTCGTACCGTGATGACCAAAGTAAGACCGCAGATGATAGGATAAAAGTAACCAATTTAACCTTGAGTTCAGGTGTAATGGTATTCCACATGGGTCCACAGTTTCATTGATTAGGTTTTGTAGACTACAGGATAGCTTCCTTTTCGAAAGCACAATCTCCCAAGTGTACCTATTTTGGGGTCATTGTGCATCTTATAAACCCAAATCCCCCATCCACCTTTCCCACCTGTATGCACTATTAGTGTATAAGTGTATCCCAGAACTCCACAGCAATAAAACAGTTTATAAGAGGTACTTAAACTGAAGGTTATGGGAATATAAATCGGAGAAAAAAATAAGAAAATATATTTTTCTGCGTCAGCCATTAAAGGACTAAATTCTCCATAAAATCTTTGAATCAGACAGTATCTTCTAACTGATTAAAATGGGCAGTTCCACATAACTTATTTTCTGTTTGTTGTACATGTTTTTACTTTAAAATAATAAACACTTCTCTGTAATTTAACGCTGGATATAATTTTAGCGGGGCTGCAAAATCCAGTGGGGTCTAATAAGGAGAGCTTGGCGAGGACTGCCGCTACAGCAACATCAATACCTCTATTACACTTTATTGAAAAATGAAACTTTATAATGAGGCAGAAGAGGCCTTCTAATGGGATTTACTCCCTCTTTAACGCCTGGTTAGTGTTCATTTGTCTTTCACATGTGTGAATCACTGACAATGCTGTAGACAAAACACTATACATGTTCCATTAACAGGCACTTCAACAAAAAATAAGTATTACATGATATACAGCCAAAGTACAGCTGCTAAATGTTTTCTTTGGACAGTCTCCATTGGTGCTCAGATATTCCACAACAGCCATTTAGAACTCTGCCCAAGAATTGAGTTGTATAAATTATCCCCATAGAATCTCCAGTGAGTTTCTCTTTACACCGAGTCCTCTGCTAATCTGCTGTATAATGTTAGTGCAAGGATGGTGCAATCATATATGGAAGCCAAGTGTGTGCCTAATACCCTTCTTGCTTATGGGCCCCTTAGCACCTAATTCAGGAGAGACATAAGGATCCGAGGGCTAGGGTTGCCATCTTTTCTTCCAAAGATATACCAGCCATGCTATTGCCTCAAACTCATTTTTTTACCGGCCTGCTAAGGAGGCCCCCACCCATGGTTTTGTGCTTTGAGACCCCAAAAACTAAGAACCACCTCTGCCTACGTGTCTGACCAATCAGCATGAATAAGGGTCATAAAATTCATATATGAGGACTGTATCAGTGATCGGCAAACACTAATCTATTAAATAAAGTGTTAAGAGTATGTGAGTGGGTGTCAGTGGGGTCTATTCACCAAACGAACTGTGTCTAGCTAAAAAAAAAAAAAACAGTATTTATTTATCTAGTTTAGTGTTACATCAGTAGACCCCAGTGTGTGGCTGTTGGTATATAAGAATTGAAGACCACTTGGGAAGTGCATAAGGCAATGCTAAGAGATTGTTATACACACACTAACTGGGCCAACTGGTTCCTGTCTGCTGTCACAATCCTTACAGTCCAGGATTCAGACAGATACAATATGTGTTGGTACATATCAATAGCTCAGATACACATTGATTTGCATTAAGAGTGTAAACTGGGTCTGCTCCACCCGACACAATGAGCTAGTAAGGTGGCATACAACTCCATTCATATAATTATCCAATTTACTCCCCAATGATGCCTTCCAGATAGGTAGAAGCTCATTAGCATTGTAAAATAGGGTCAAAGTCATTGTCTTTTGTCTGGTCAGAGGCCGAGCCTCTTTCCTATTGAAACTGCGCTATAAAACCCCTTGGAGTAACTCCTGGATCTCACTGTGCATGATCATCTGAAGACTTCTCTCTCACTCAGAGGCAGCTGGTGGACTATATTTAAGTTCCTCGGAGATTTGCTTCATTTCCTTCAACAATTCCTCATTTCTACTTTGAAAAAAAAAAAACTACCAGACTTCTCAACTCTGCACCTATCTTCAATTCCAAGGTAAGTGCAATATGTGACGGTGGGCTAGATGGGAAGAGGCTGAATACTTATATACTGGTAAATCTAGACTTTGAGGGTTCAATTTAAAACATTGCACATTTGTGACAGATAGAGGGAAATAATATGATCTCATGAAAGGCCAAGGGGCAGCTATGGGACATGTATACTACAGAGCTGCATTTAAAGTATGAATTTTTTTATATATATAGTTGTCGTAGTAGTTGGCATCTTGGCATCCTAGTTTATATTAAGTGTCCTTGTGAAATAGGGAAAAGTCCTATATTGTGATTCTATTTTTTTTTCATAGTAATATAACTCAGTGTTCAATTTTATAAATGTTACTATGTGCAGGGGAATTTAGTTTTTTTTTTATATACTTTATATTCATTTGTAAGTTGAGCTTTACAGGCACAGGAAAAGCTATACATGAGGCTATTGTTAAAAATTAAAATTTTTAGGCCAGACATGTTGCTAATGCATAACATTGGTTAAATACTGGGGTCGTTTTCTGTTAAATCAGACATTCTTAATGGAAAACGTACAAAAAATATCCTATAATACTTGATTTCATTATTTTAATCTGGTCTTTTATAAGTATAAGTCCTTTAAAATGTACCCCAATGGGGCCCTATTTCCTAAAAATCTTGGAAAAGTAGACTGCTAGCAAAAGTCCAAGAAGTGAATCAATCAGCACTGGTTTCTATGCCCCAGAATTGATCCTTTGCCCTAGTGTTACTAGAATGGTTAGTAGTAGAATAAAAAATGTTTATACAATATTTAATGCAATGACTATTGGTGAAAATCAAGCTCATTAGTTAATGAATAGGTGTATAATATTAAATGGCAACATGGGGTACGGAAACAAACACTTTGCTTCTTAATGATGCTTAAATCATAAGTGCCATAACATATGATTAAGCATCATCAAGCAGAAAAATGCATGAATTGTGTGTTACCTGTTAAATGTTGCCATTTATTTAATATTACACGACTATTCATTAATTCAAGGTTTTTTTTGATTTTCACCGATATTCAAGCTCAGTGCTGACTTTAATCATCGCATTGACTTATGTACCTGAATCAGAGGAACAGTCTGAGCACCTGCCCATTTCGGCATTACCCCCACATCCACGGCTGGGTTAAGTGGAGATCCAGACCAACCTGTGATTTTTATACAATAACCACCTGTAAATTTAGTCAATGATCGTATCACAATCTGACTGTGATAACCATAGAATGGGGCCACATAACTAGATTTTGTGGTCTATATGGCGGACATATACCAACTGTATAATTTAATTATTTAGTCAAATTAGAAAAACGGGCGTTAACCTGGGACAGCCCAGTATGGTATGTCCATGATGGTATATGTGCATTTGTTCACTTAATTAATTGAAGTGTTTTAAATAATTTGTTTCACTGTTTCCCAAGTAATCACTATTTTATGGTAAACACAATTTAGCTTTTCATTTCTTACCACGTCGTCAACTTTGCTCTTTTTGCTGGTTATCTGTTTTTTCAACTATATTATAACCTATTGCATTGCCTTAATTACATTTGATGTCCCTGACATGTTGAATGACCATCCACAAATGACTTCTCGCTCATGTCCACTCCATTAATACCCATCTTTGCATCCACAGGAGAAAGTGTATCATTCTTCCAAAAGAAGCTGCCATGGAACACGTCTCTCAAAGCCTAGAAGCTCAGGTTGGAGAACATTACAAGGTCATCAGGCAGTTGGGCCAAGGGACCTTTGGACAAGTCGTACTGGCCAACGACAAGATATCTGGTAAGGATTTAATTTCTTTATATCCACCACACTGGCTCCTCTGCTTCATACACACAAGGGAATTGACAAGTCACAAAAACTTTCACCAAAACAGTCGAGCCGAGAAAGCCCATCTGGAGAGTACACTCAGCATGGCTACCTTATATTAAGCCATAGTTAGAAACACTATTTTCAATTCCCCTTTTAGTGACCAAACCCCATAGTCTAATGATCAATAATCCTAAAACCATTAACTGGCACAGCAGGAAATCTGCTACACTATATCACATTGTACATGATTAGTACTTCTGCATGCTACATGACATGTCTTATTTACTGTTTATGGTGAATGTAACTTTTAAACATTTTTTTTCTTATGACCAGGACAATCAATCGCTCTGAAACTTCTACGAAAGGATCAGACAGAAAAGGATGCTTTTATCAAGGAACTCTGGATCTCTTTCCTCCTGTCTGAACATAATGGAATAATAAGAACATATCCAACCTACATGGAAACTGTGGACTATTATGTATTCTCACAGGAGCTGGCCCCAGGAGGCACTCTCCATTCCATTATTCAATCTCAGGTAAGAAAGACCAAACAAGACGATATCATTGTGGAAAGAGGACCAACTGTCAGTTTACGAATAGAATATAACTAACATTGTAACAATACCGGCACTATGCTTACAGGATTACTTACTAGTCACCAGGAAGATTTCATTGGTTTCCATGGCAACTGGACCACTTTTACAACTTTGCCCTACAATAGATTTTTTTTTTTATCCATAATCCCCAGTGACCAATGAGTTTCCATACTTAGCAGGAAAATTAAAAATGTGTTGAAAAGCAGCCAACTCGCACGATGGGAGACATTGTATTATTTTGTAAGCTCTTGGAACTTTCAATGTATTGATAAGAAAAATAGTGGCAGTTGTGTTATCAGTAACAGTGTAGAGTTGCAAGGGTTTTTCCTAAATATTAAGCTTCAGCAACGTCAAACAAACAGAGAATGCAGTTTTATTTAATCCTCAAAATATATACCTGAGGCCTGCTATATTCCAGGTGTGATGTTGAGATCTGTACACTAAAAGGTGAGTTTAGACGAATATTTCATCTCACTTACTCCTGGGTGGGTATCTCCCTTCACATTGCTAGTGTATCACCTGCAGAAGAAAAGAGCTGGACTTGTATAATGTGTTGTTCTAAAAGTGAGTTTTTCAAGATGCAAATATACATTATCTATGTAACTCCCCTTTTGAGAACAAACCCCACTGTGATATTGACATCAGTAGGAATACATGTATATCAATTTTTTTTTTATTTTTTAATCTGTAGATTGACATTCCAGAAGAGAAGGTGAAACGATGTGCGGTGCAGCTCAGGGATGCTCTGAAATATCTGCATAGCAAGGGTCTGGTCCACAAAGACCTGAAGACGGACAATGTCTTATTAATGGACAGCGACTGCTATCACGTGAAACTGAGCGACTTTGGTTTAACGCAGGATGTTGGCACCATTATCCCATCATTGTCCCTGGTAAATCCATATATGTCACCAGAACTCTGTCAGCTCCAAGATGACGAATATTTAGTCCTGGACCCAAGTCTTGATGTCTGGGCTTTCGGGGTCCTACTGTTTGTTGTCCTAACTGGGTCCTATCCGTGGGAGGAAGCTACACCATACGACTACCTTTTTAATGTTTTCGTGGAGTGGCAAGAAGGTGGACAATGTGTTTCTTCTCCACTGAGCTGGCAACACATCAGTAGTGACGGGCTGGCAATGTTTTCCAAATTGCTATCACTGAAGCCCTCCGAACGGATTTCACCTGACATCATCATGGATTATCTTGACTCGCCTTGGAGAGCTGACGAGATTTACCCGGACATTAGTGATGTAGCTGAGGAGATGGTAGTGGAAACCACGTGGAGCGAGGTCTATTAGCTCCAGTGGCTTCGTGGACCGTGTAGAGATCTGGGCCTGTGACTCCCATCAACCTGGTCTCCGAGCTACATCCTGGCTTTTGTGTGAGCTGCACCTGATAAGATATTCTCCAAGTAGAAATCGATGTGAAATCAGTCTGGCGTAGTGCATCAGTGAGTATATTTTCATCTCATGCCACTTTTCTAACCATAATTTAACCACAATTTCATATTGTAATACCTACTTCCTTTTTATTGATAGTGTAGAGCTTCACAAAAGTGGAGATCCTCAAGACATGGCTGGGTGTCTACTTCCAAATGGAGTTATATCGTGCTACTCGTGTTGACAATGAACATTCCAGTTGGATGCCTCAGCCTGGTCACAGACACAGGGGTTGTGATGCCAGATAAGAACTGATTGACCCATCACCGGGCGCAGTTATGGTAATGGATGTATGGAGAGTGCAAACTGCAGAAATATCTCTAATTCTACATAGTGTGAATATAGAGCATAAAAACAAAGTTGTAATACTAGAATTGCAAGCAAATAAAAACATCACCTGGATGTTTGGCAAAAGTAACACCCCCAGGACGTACTTAGAAAGCAGAGAATATCTAAATGTACCTTTCCTGATTTAAACACATTTGACTCGTGTGATTAGTAGGGGAGGAATCTGCAACTTCTGTTGTGTAGAGTCCTCCATTCTCAACTCTTTTCCTATAATCTACTTTATGTCTAGCCTTTGCTCTTCATAGTCTTCTAAATCTCTTCTTTTTTTCACCTTTCCTCTCTAGATTAGGGAAAGTGTGGCAACATCTGTGAAGGTCCATAGAACAATATAAAGGACGAAGATGGGGAAAAAAGATGAATGTTGGTAGATGTTGGTGGAATTGTTGTGTGTATTCTTCATGTTGTGAATAACTGTGTAATTGTATAGAGAGTAATTATATATCTCATTTTGGTGCTGCAGATACTACTCATTTTACTTATTTACTGGATATGAAATGCTTAATCTTTATAATAAAGAGCTAAGTGCCATATCTATTTTGTTACTCATTATAAATCATAACAATGTCTGACATTGTATTTCATATAAACATCTCTGAATACATAGTTCAAGGATGCTGTCTGCATCTGATTAAAGCCCTGAATTATGTATGTTTGTGTGCTCATCCCACCCATGCCATCTGCTTAGTATATCCATGCTGCATGGTTATCAAAGAACTTCATTTTAAGTCAACTGTCACCAAAACCCTGAAAAAAAAACTGTCACCTAAATCCTTTTATTTCCTTGAACAGTCCTCCACCCTGTCACCTTCCTCTCGGCACCCTTCCCGCCACCGCTTCCTCTCGGCACCCTTCACGCTTCCTCTCGGCACCCTTCACGCTTCCTCTCGGCACCCTTCACGCTTCCTCTCGGCACCCTTCCCGCCACCGCTTCCTCTCGGCACCCTTCCCGCCACCGCTTCCTCTCGGCACCAATTGTGCACCATCGTTGTATCTCGTCAATCTCCCCATACTCCCTTCTTCTCACTCTGCTGCCATCATATTTTTGTTCCACTCCATCCCCCTCCTAATCCTTGTCTCAGATTTACCCTAGGTGTCTGCAGATTGTGACACCTATTTCCACAGCCATTTTGGACCCAGCACTTGTTTGGGGGGAGGGGGGGGGAATTTGTTGGACAGAATGTTGACCAAGTGTGACCATTACAAATTGCTTGGGAGATGCAGGAGTTCAAGCTAGCTATTCTGGCCTGAATTTTGCAAACCCCACTATTATGATTAAAGCATTTACATTTTATAGCAGATTGCTTTGTATTAATACATTCATTTTAAGTAAACTATGTGACTATCCAGGAGCACTTACTGGGGGAAATAATTATAAATATGTTGCTAGAACAAAAGAGTGTTTGTCCCAATTCAGTTTCTCTATCTGTTGAATAAGCATTGTGTTTGGTTTTATAGATTAACAAATACACATCACTATCTTTTATAAACCAAGGGTGTTATTAATGAAAGAGGGAACTGCAGGGAAATGACAAGGGAATTGCCAGCTTATGGCCAAAGTAACCGCATTGGAATAATTCTCCAATTTGGCTGAATCTGAGTTTGCTTTTAGATAAAATAACATATGTACGATTTTCAGCTGAGAAATTGATTCCTTGGAAGATCTATGGATAGAACCAATTATATAATTAGGTTGGTTCTATAGCTATCCAGCTGAGTGATATAGATAGTCACACACATTTTACATAGTACTACCTCCATATATATTTTTAATTGACTTTGTATTTTTACATAATGTAAACTGATGGAAACTTTTGTTTTTTATTATTGCAGTATTTTCAAAACAGAGACTGATGTATTAAAATAAAGTGAGTTCAAATCAGAAGAACAATATAAAGACTTGTAGACTTTGGTGACCTAGAGGAAAAAAAGAGCCAGAAACTGATCTTGGGAAAGAACTTTCCAGGTGTGACAGTAGGGGAATATGAGCTATGGGTGCAGCCCTCATCTTCCAATGACAGGTGAACAGGTGGGTCCATAACTATTCCAATACAGCCATACCCCTCCAGCTTCATACACTGGTCAAGCAAGGATATGGTGTCTCACCTGTGATTAGCACCAACAGTGTAAAGTTTGTGTGTGACATAGGAAGCAATGTGTTTTACACATTACATGTCTACTTGCAGGGTCATCACCAATATTGTACAGGATGGACATTTACTGGAGATTGTGATGGACAATTTAATGATGTTCTATGGGTATTAACAGACCTTGCTACAGACATGAGTGGCCTTGGATGGACACTGCTTATTCTTGTGTACTTGGCATATACACTGGAGTTCAAATCAACTATATCAACATGAAATGGGAATATAAGTATCGTGTATATTATTTGGACAAAGTTATATAGTGACCAGAACCATTTTACTCTAGCACACACAAAATGCATACTCCCGGGCTACTTTGATTTATAGGAAGGAAGGAAGCAGACTGGGTACCATTTTAACTATTAGAGCGCTAATTAAAGATGTTGCTCACAAAAATTGCACTGACACAATCTGTGTCCCAAAAAAATTCGGCCCCACTCTTGTAGGTTGTTACAGTGCCATTTGCCTCATCAGAACTGAACCTAAAAATGCCTTGAAAATCTGACATTCTGGTACAAAATGTAAAATATATATGATTAGTAACAAAAATCAAATCATCTCTTAAATGACTGACTTATTCATTTGTATTTAAGTTAAATATTAATGAAGATATAAATGCGCTTATTATAATTTTAATATCCAAAATATATTCTAAATTTAATGATCACACATCTCTGTTTTGCAGCTTCTACCGATCCTCCCACTCAGCTCTCAGGATCTGGAGTTTGGGAGGAAAAAGAAACATTTTAAAGTGTTTTAAACAAGCAAATTTAAAGTCTCCCAAATGATAACTATACTAGTAATGTGTGAATACAAATATTACACAGGATACCTAGAAAGCACATCTGCAGTGTTTGTTATTTCATATGTACAGTTAAGGTTGTCAGGTCAGATAAAGTCATTATACAGATTTAGGGTATTACTGAATGATTAATATGATTATCTTGTCTGATTTACTAATCAGCTGCTTTGGATGAAATCCAAACCTCCTAGAGCTGTCCAGCCCTGATTACAAAGTATTGTATGTAAATTAATCTATACACATGGATTTAACCAGAGACCAAGCCCTATTTCATTGATAGAGCAGACCCAGTCACCGCAGGTGTCCATCTCTATACAGAGAAAGCCATTGATATGTACCAGATACTCTGCAAAATCTATTTTACCTGTACAGACACCAGAGCTGAACTCACACAAAGGAAACAAAAACAGAACATTAACAAATATGTATATTAGTAAGAAAATCATTGCCAGGCGGAGAAAATGTTATGTGTCTAATTCATCACAATACAATCAGAGTGTCTATAATAACCTGGGGATTTCTCAATACAGATTTATGATCACTTTATTAAATTTTAATAAATAATAGGACAAAAGTAACCTTGAGTTCAGCTATAATATTATTCCACACAGAACAAGTAATTGGGTTTGTAGAGTTTCTTCGACTTCAGGACAGACTCCTTCTCAATAGCACATTTCCAAAGTATTCCTATTTTGGGGACACTGCATCTTTTCAACCAAATCCCTCTGATCTTCTTTGCTGCTTTTATGTCCTTTTTAAAGAGCTTGGGCTGACTGGTGTATAAGTGTAACACAGAACTCCACAGCAATAAACCTGTCACTGATGAGTAATGAAACTGAAGGTTGTGTGAAGATTCGCTAGAAGTGAACTGACAAGTGAATTGCACAAAGCAGGCATTAATAGATGAGCTGGAAAAGTCAGCAAGTGGGAGAGCTTTCCAAGTCGGCCATTAAAGAGGAACTAAATTCTCCTTAATCTTTTCACCAGACAGACAGTACCTTGCACACAATTTATTTTCTCTATGTTGCACATGTGTTTTTACTTTAATACATTGTACAGATATTTGTAATTTAACACTGAATAGAATTTTAGCAGGGCTTCTAAATTCAGTGGTGTCCAATAAGGAAAGCTTGCTTACACACAGCCAAGAGCTGATTATCTTTTAAATGATGCACAGCGTCATCCCATTAAACTTACACTTTTAATGAAGCAGAAGTGGCTTCCTAATTCATTAACCTTAGTGACAAGGCCTTTTGACCTTGACTTTCCCTTGGTGTACACTTCTGCGGTGTTTGTGTTTAGCTGTAATTTTCTTCTCACATACTGTACCCACACAAATGTTATCCTCTTAAGGGCATTCATTAGATATTATGCTCATCATATCTTATAATTAACTACAAAAAAAATCATAAAATATGATGAAAAAAACCACCAACTTTGACCTAAAAACTAATTTATACAAATACAAATCATTAAGACCCCATCTAAATAGTTTATACATTTTGTCCCTAGTTCGGAAATATACTTGTTTCCATGTTTTTCTGTAGTTTTTCTGCAAGTTATAGTGCAAACACCAAAAAGTGTTTTTTTCTTAGAGACCTTTTGACCCCACCCCGAACTCTAAATTTAACCCCAATGCTAAGCTAACCTGTAATAAATTTTAATTTAATTGTAACCCTATCCCTTATGCTAACTATAATTTAATTGTAACCCTAACAGATATTCTAACACTAACCCTTGATTTTAGCTTATTAAATCTTGTTTTCATTGCAATGTTGCGGAGTGCCTCTAGGGGCAGTCAAGCAACAGCATCAGAGGTGAATTTTTTTTCACTTCCAAATCTACCCACAAGAGGGCACAGCCATATTGCAGGAGCATGATGCTCCTGCAATAAGGTGCCAATGGTCACTCCGTGGAGTGATCATGGGTGCCCACAAAAATAAATTTCAGTGCTGCCTAATGCTTCTACATCAAGGCAATAGAGCAGCACAGTCAGAGCAGTTTTCGCGACTGTTGATCGCGCAAAAACCGCTTGTTCCACAACAGGACGTGTTCACTTCTCTTTCACAATTTGCTTGTGTGATGAAAATGTGTGAATCTTTCAAAATGCTGTAAAACAATGTAAATAATGTTTAGCTAACAAACGGGACAGGAAGCATTACTTTACGGAGAGAGTAGTGGATACATGCCTTCCAGCAGAAGTGGTAGAGGTTAATAAAATGAAGAAGCTTAAGCATGCATGGGATTAGCTATCCTAGATATAAAATATGGCTAGGGACTAACAAAAAAATATTCAAGAAACTGGGCAGACTAGATGGCCAAATGTTTGTTGTTGGCTGACACAATCTAGAGTCTGAGATGGGAATTTAACATTTTAGTCCACTAGTCCATCAATTCCGTGCAATCTTTATTGTGTAGACCCCAATAATTGAGTTGTATGAATGATCCCCAGTGAGTTTCTCTTTACACAGTCATCTGCTAAATAACATTAGTGCAGGGATGGGGTGATCATATGTGCAAGCTAAGCATGTGTATAATACCTCTCATGCAGAAGGGATCTATAAGCACCTAAATCAGTAGATAAGAGTAAGGAGAAGGGTCAGTAGCTGAAAAGAGCCCCCCCATTGTTTTTCTGCTCAAGGCCTGCAAAAACCGCCTCTGCCTACCTGCCTGACCAATCAGCACGAAGAGCTATAACATAAAGGTGTGCATGTGTGTAGGTGTCAGTGGGGTCTATTCACTAAACAGTGAACTGACAAACATTATGCCAAAATAGCAGTGACAAAATCTCCAGCTTGCCCGTTCTTTCAGAGGCACTAAAACAGCCCAACTGGTTCCTGTCTGCTGTCACTATTCTTGTTCCCCCAGCTTCAGATAGATAAAAGATTTGTAGGTACATATCAATAGCTCAGATATACATTGATTTGCATTAAGAGTGTAAACATGTCTGCTCCAGCAAGGCCTTATATAATTCCATGCATCTAATTTACTCCCCAATGATGAATTCCAGGTAGGTAGAAACTCATTAGCATTGTAAAATAGGGTCAAAGTCATTGTCTTTTGTCTGGTCAGAGGCCGAGCCTCTTTCCTATTGAAACTGCGCTATAAAACCCCTTGGAGTAACTCCTGGATCTCACTGTGCATGATCATCTGAAGACTTCTCTCTCACTCAGAGGCAGCTGCTGGACTATATTTAAGTTCCTCGAAGATTTGCTTCATTTCCCTCAAAGATTCCTAACTTCTACTTCAAAAAAAAAACGACCAGAGTTATCTCAACTCTGCGCATATCTCCAATTCCAAGGTAAGAGCAATATGTCACGGTGGGCTAGATGGGAAGAGGCTGGATACTTATATACTGGTATCAAGATTTTGAGGGTAATGTTTCAAAAGTTGTGTTTTACAGGCAAATAAGGATATTGTGTTAGGAACTGAAAATATTAATATTAACATACTCCAACTCACTCAATGTATACATTGGTCAAATCTTTAGGTAGTCTTGGAGATGTACTGTGTTAAATCAGGAATATTTTTAATGCAAAAATTAGTGTATAGTAATTGTATAATGTATATACCGTTTAATCACCAATTGGATTTCTCTTTAATGGCTGTGAGTGATAGGGTGCAGTATGTTATAATATTACCTGGCGTGAATGTGATATAGTAATATGAGGAGGCGCTGATATGATCATAGACATTCATCTGTCTTAAAATGCACCCCATAAGGGACCCTGTCACCTAAAGTGCAAACAGTATGCACCCCATAGGGGACCTTGTCACCTAAAACATGTGTAAAGTTTAACAGTGGAAGCAATAAATGATTAATACAGACTTCTAGCAAAATTCAAAGTAAATTAACAGTGACTACAAGTCTTATTTATAAATATCCTATAACAAAGTCCAAAAAGTAGAACAATCAACAGGAGCATACTATTGGTTTCCATGGTGATTGCTTTACTTTTAACCCCTCGGGTTACTAATATATTTAGTAGAATTAAAAATGACTCAATTTTACAGGTAATTATCGTATAAATCATTTAAAATCAATCAATGATTATATAAAAATCTCCTGTGGGATGACCATAGAATGGGACCACATAACTAGATTGTGTGGTCTATGTGGCCAACACATACCACTAACTGTATAATTTATTTAGTAATATGGGAAAAACAGGCAGTACAATCTAGAACATTCGAGTACATCAAGATTCCAGTTATGCCTACAATGGTGCGTGTGTTTGATTGAAGTTTTTTTAACCCCTTCATGACACATGGTGCTTGCATCCCAGACGCAAGCACCAAAACACTGAGCACCGGCTACATTTTACGTGTCAGACTGAGGTCACTCAAAGTGGCCTCATCTGACAGGTAGGATGGTAGGACAGGGATCTGAGCACAGCTCATTGCAGGGATGAGCTGTTTAACACTGGACGTACTATGCCATCCTAGCGTCTTTTAGGCACTGAAAATTAGGACGGCATAGTACGTCCTAGCGTCGGGATTCCTTTTCCAAAGTGACTTACTCACTTATTTTATAGTAAACAACAAAATTGACCTTACTTTATTTGGCACATCATAATCTCATCTCCATTTGCTGGTTATCTGAACATCTTTCGTGTCTTTTTTTTTTTTTCTTTCTTTGTGTATGCATTCAAACTATAACGTAACCTACTCCACTGCCTCAATTATATTTTATGTCCCTAACATGTGGTTTGCCTATTATACCAGACACCAATGCAGAAAGGTGCTATTTCAAAGCTTTGATATCGGTCTTTGTATCCACAGGATAAAGTGTATCATTCTTCCAAAAGAACTATCTACATTCTACGAAACCATAATGGAACATGTTTCTCAAAGTCTAGAAAATCAGGTTGGAGAACACTACAAGGTCATCCGGCCGTTGGGCCAAGGGACCTTTGGACAAGTTGTACTGGCTAAAGACAAGATATCTGGTAAGGATTTATTTTCTTTATATCCTCCACACTGGCTCCTCTGCGTCATACATCAAGGCTTACACACTAAAGTGAATTGACAAGAGTCACAAAAACTTTTACCAAAACAGTCGAGCCGACAAAGCCGATCTGGAGAGGATATTCTCAGCATGGCTACTGTATTTTAGAAACACAGTTTTCCCTTTTAGTGACCAAACCCCATATTCTAATCAAGAATCCTGAAAACCATTAACTGGCACAGCACAGAATCTACACCATATCACATTGTACATGAATATACTGTATTTGAGGGTTGTAATGCTTTTCCATTCATGAATGTAACTTATCCATTTCTATCTTCTCATGACCAGGAGAATCAGTCGCTCTAAAACTTCTCCGAAAGGATCAGACAGAAAAGGATGCTTTCATCAAGGAACTCTGGATCTCTTTCCTCCTGTCTGAACATAATGGAATAATAAGAACATATCCAGCCTACATGGAAACTGTGGACTATTATGTATTCTCACAGGAACTGGCCCCAGGAGGCACTCTCCATTCCATTATTCAATCTCAGGTAAGAAAGACCAAACAAGATGATATCTTTGTGGAAAGAGGACCAACTCTCAGTTTACTAATAGAAAATAACATTCAACATAAGGGAAAATAATTTGCATTACTTAAAACCTGCACTAGGCTTAGATGATTGAATGAACATTTAACACAGATAAGTCCGTTTTCCTTATGATTTAAACAACTTGTGGCATCAGGGGTTATTTAGCAAAGGTAATTTCTAGAGCAAAATTCTTAAAGTGATCTACTCAACAGGAACATTTCATTGGTTGCCATGGTGACTGGGCCACTTTTGCAACAAATGTAACACTTTGGGAAACAAGTTGCTCCGGTGAACATATGTTGGGATAATTAAATTAATGAAAGTTCCAATATGTATCAATAAAATATAAACATAATAAACACGCTGAAAAACACATTGTTTTAATAAAGGGTACTGAAGGGTTGACCGGGAACGAGAGACTAATAAAAGTACTCAAAAAAAAATTGGCCAGACTAGATGGACTGAATTGTTCTTATCTGCCGACACATTCTATGTTTCTATGTAGTATACTCCAATGAGGGATTTGTTGATTTGCAGGTACAGGGGGGATAGCCTCCAAGTAGAATCCACAAGTCTAAAATGGCAAAAATCCGAACCGATAAATAGTCATAGCAAAAACTAGTTTATTTCTAGCTGAAATGGAAAAAAAAAAACATTACAGGCAGATAAACAACATCAAAGCGGATTTGGCATCTCACACTGGATTATAAAAAAGAAGAGTGTCCGACAGGCCCACTTTTGCAATGTTGCCCCATAATAGAGCTTTATCCATAACACCCACTGACCAATGAGTTTTCATGCCCAGCGAGATTTTAAAATGCTTCAAAGAACAGCCAATTTTACTTTGTGCACAACGGGAGATTGAAACGCTTTTAAAATCTCTTGTATATTTTAATGTATTGATAAGGAATATAGTGGCAGTACTGAAAGAGAATGTATACTAACGATTCTATAATTGTTGAATATATAACTGCGTCTGGTTATAGTATAGGCACATGTGTGATGTTGAGGTCTATGCACTACAAAAGATGAATTTATATTTCATCTCACCTGCTACATTGTACAGGGACAAACTCAACATATATTGGTCTGAAAGTGAGCATTTATAAAGATATAAATATGTATTATCCAAGGTCAGCGGTGCTCTACTAGCAAGAGAAGCTCACAATTGGCTCTACACAATGTATAGCCGAGTCAGAGATGGAATGTTTGTCTCAACTCACCTGCAACTCACTTTTTAGTGAACAGACCACACTGTGATGTTGGTATTAGTAGGAATTCATGTCTTACTCATCATTTGTTTTTTTGGTTTTGTTTCCTGATCTGTAGATTGGCATTCCAGAAGAGAAGGTGAAACGATGTGCGGAGCAGCTCAGGGATGCTCTGAAATATCTGCATGGCAAGGGTCTGGTCCACAAAGACCTGAAGACGGACAATGTCTTATTAATGGACAGCGACTGCTATCACGTGAAACTGAGCGACTTTGGTTTAACGCAGGATGTTGGAACCATTATCCCATCATTGTCCCTGGTAAATCCATATATGTCACCAGAACTCTGTCAGCTCCAAGACGACGAATATTTAGTCCTGGACCCAAGTTTTGATGTCTGGGCTTTCGGGGTCCTTCTATTTGTTAGCCTAACTGGGTCCTATCCGTGGGAAGAAGCTACACCACGTGACTGCCTTTTCAACGTTTTCATGGAATGGCAAGAAGGTGGACAATGTGTTTCTTCTCCACCGAGCTGGCAATGTATCAGTAGTGATGGGATGGCAATGTTTTCCAAATTGCTATCACTGAAGCCCTCAGTTCGAATCTCGCCTGACATCATCATGGATTATCTTGACTCGCCTTGGAGAGCTGACGATATTTACCTGGATATCAATGATATAGCTGAGGAAATGGAAGTGGAAACAACGTGGTGTGAGGTCTACTAGTTCAGGGGTTTTCATCGACCACATTGGGACAGACAGTGTTGGTGGATTGGGATTCAGGTTAATGCTATGGGAATGGATCTGAACTGTGATACCCATTAGCCAGGTCTCTGAGCTACTGACAAACACCACAGATGGCATCATCTTGACTTGTATCCAATTCAAAGATGTTTTCAGACTCAAACTCTATGAGCTGCCCCTGGTAATAGACATTCTGTTGGTGATAGAAAGCACAATGTGAATTCAGTCTGGCGTGCTGCATCTGTGAGTATATTTTCATCTCATGCCACTTTTCTAGCCATAATTACAATTGCCTAAATGTAACACCTGCTTTTGTTTTTATGATGTATAGCTTCTCAGATGTGGAGATCCTCAAGACACAGTTGGCCATCTACTTCCAAATGGAAAGTAACTGCTACTCATGTTGACAATGAACATTCCCATTGGATGCCTCAACCTGGTCACAGACACATGGGTTGTGATGCCAGACAGGAACGGACTGGCCCATCACTGAGTGAAGTTATGGTAATGGATGTAAAATGGAGCCACAGAGAGGAAACCGATCAGTGAAGGTCCACAGAACAACGTTAAGGACGAAGATGGTAAAAGGAAATGAATGTTGGTAGATCCCAGTACTATTCAGAGATATCATTTGCTGGAGGGAGTGGAGCTTTCAGGGTGGTTCCCAAAGGAAAAAAAGTGTTGAATGGCACATCTTGGTCAAGGCAGAAAGTGAATTTCTTGTATGAATGTCATTTTGTGAATAACTGTATAATTGTACAGAGTGTAATTATATTTTCTTTTGGTTTCTGTTTAAGAAATGTCTGATCTTTATAATAAAGTGCTATTTTCCATAAATCATAATGTATCTGATGAAATCATATTCAGAGATATTCATCTAAGATGCTTTCTTCAGTGCTGCATTCAGTGATATACAGATTGCCGTAAGTGGCACATCCTACCCATGTCATCTGCTTAGGATTCCCATGCTACAAAATGGTCACCTAAATCCTTGCACAGCCACCCACCATAAAAGCACCTTGTAACTTCTCAATCTGTGCATCCATTATGCACCCTCATACTCTTATCTAAGCACCATCTCTCTCTATCGCCCATTACACACACCCTCCTTTCCTGCTATTCCTCTACATTCTCCGCTGCCATATTATTTTCCCCTTCTAATCATTGACTGAAAATCTTAATTTGGAGCACAAGTATATAAATATGTTGGATTAGTAGGAAAAAATCAAATCTTAAAAATCCACTCTGATTTGGAAATGACAATGTACATAAAAAAATTTTTTTTTTTTATAAAGTATGCATTACAACTTGAATATGTAAATATAAATTCATTTTTTCCCCACAAATATTCGTTTTGCAACTTCTATTGATCTTCTTGCTCAGCTCTCGGCATTTGGCAGAAGAATCTGCATCCAAATATTCCATAGGAGCCTTAGGAGCACACATCTGCAGTGTTTATCAGTTGTACAGCTAGCATTGCCAGGTCAGGCAGATTTTTGCTGGACACAACTTACCTAATCGTCTGCAAAATGTAAGTGTCCCAGGGTGACCAGTTATTCAAAGAGAGGGGGGGGGGGGGGGATCCCGCTGTTAATTAAGTGATTTCTTCCCTCTGAACATCTATGAATTATACATTCTGCTGTGAAACATACATATTTGTTAAAATCAAGCAAACAGTAACAATTTAGAAAGTGTGATTGAGAGTGATGGCAGCATAGGGTAAAAGTAATAAAACAATGGAACATTTAAAAAAAAAAAATCATTAAACTAGTATACTTAATAAACCAGCTAAATATAATTAAGAAATCACTAAATTGTCTCAGTTGGCTATTTTAATATAAAGTCATTATACAGATTTAGGACATAACTGAATGATTAATATGATTATTTTGTGTGATTTGCTAATCAGCTGCTTTGACTAAAATCCAAACCTCCTAGAGCTGTCCAGTCCTGATTACAAAGTATTGTATGTAAATTAATCTATACATATGGATTGAACCAGAGACCAAGACCTATTTCATTGATAGAGCAGACCCAGTCACCACAGGTGTCCATCTCTATACAGAGAAAGCCATTGATATGTACCAGATACTCTGCAAAATCTATTTTACCTGTACAGACACCAGAGCTGAACTCACACAAAGGAAACAAAAACAGAACATTAACAAATATGTATATTAGTAAGAAAATCATTAACAGGCTAAGAAAAGGTTATGTAATAAAAATATAATGGTGGGAGCGCTAAATAAGAATTAAAGAAAAAAGATAATAGGCAGGTACTTCTATAATTATGCCCTTAGAAATAGAAACACATATCCTATAGAGTTTATCCTATAGAGTTTAGCAGAAACAATTAACACATCTCTAGATGCATGTATACATCCCCTTGTATAAATACATGTTGCAGGGTGGCATAAATAAAACCCCATTTAAATCAGAAGTTCCATACTTTAGTTCACTTGATGGAGGTATTAAAAAGGAAAGGTATATTCCAAGTTAGATACAGTCAGTTTGTACCTGTATCAAAGAGGACCGGGATCAGCAACAATGTAGAAGGTTGAGATAACCTAACATTATATCATTAAAGTAAGCTCCCCATTGGTTCATTCATTTATAGCAATGCCATTCTGTATTTGGCGTAAGACCTTGTAAAACAAGGGGCATGATATTTTGTGCCTAAAGAGTGAAAAAAGGTAGAGGGTGAAAATTTACTTGATGAAGATTAGAGGGGTGGTAAAAACATTGTGCTGATAGTAAAACTAACATTTTATGTTTTTTTTTTAAATGTGTTAAGTACCTTATATTCACAAGGTTGGCTCTATGGTGAATTTAAATATCCCTTTGAGGCAACTTTTCAGAAACTGTTGTAAGGCAGAAAATTTGCCCTGAGTTATGCCAACTTATTCATGTGCAACAGGGAGGAACATTATATTTGGTCGAAGGACAGAAAATATATAAATTTCTCCAGGTATATAGACGACATTTTACTGATCTGGAGAGGGGAGGAAAATGAGCTGTTTTAATCTCTGGTAATGACTGGAATGTTAAACTTAAAAGTGAGTGGAGCAAAAATTGTGTAGCCTTTCTAGATCTAGAGATATACATTGGAAAAAATTACATCAAGAGCTGAACTTTTTTCAAACGTGTGGATATAAATGGATACATCTCACTAAAAACCCTGGCTGAGCAATATGCCAAAAGGACAGTTAGGTTGAGAAGAAATTGTAGTGATTGAGCCTGTTCTTTAAAATTGGTCCTTAAAAAAAAGGTTTTAAGAGAAATGTCACAATACAGATACTTTAGAAAAAGGTATCGCTGGAGTGTAAAATGTGGATAGGGAAAAACTAACATATAAAATCAAAAAGAAAAAAAATGATGCCTTCAAATCCCTGGTAATTTTAGATAACACAGAACACGATATACTTAAAAAAAAAAATAAAAAAAAATAAACAAGCATTGGGATATCTTGTGGAGGTAATACCCTACTTTTTATGAGAATTACCTAAAAGTAGTCCTTAGAAGTGCCTCTAACTTGAGAACCAACCTGACCACCATTTACTTACCCACTAGAAAGCTTGAAAGGAACCCATTTCAAATAGAAAAATGTTTCCACAGATGTGGAACATGCCTTCCCTGTGAAAACAATTCTGGTGAAAAAAGGAGGATTTCATCCTTTACATCCAGAAAAACAGGAAACAAAATATAAAGTAAAAAGGAAATTTTCAGGTGTAATAGCAAGAATGTTATATATCTATTAACCTGCCCATGCCAACTACAATATATTAGGAAGGACATTTAGAAGCCTGAGGGTAACAGTGGGAGAACATTAACATCAGAAAAGGATACATGAATCGTATCACTACACCAAAGTACATAAAGTCCCCAGGGGCATTAAATTCATGGGTATCTTCTATACAGAAAAGAAATGAGATGGATTTATGAACTCCAAACATTGATACCAGGGGGGCTAAATGCCGAGTTTGAACTCTGCCACTTCCTTTAATTATACACCAAACTTTAAAGGCCATATTTCCCTCTCTTCCCAATGATTTCCTTAGTTTGTTTAATATATACACTTGCCCTCTTCCTGTTATTTGTAAGTCTATTCTGCTAATATGATCTATAGCTTATAACAATGTATTTTGTGGTTCATTACTCTTTCCCCTCTTCTATACTAAATATTCTTTCCTCCGATGTAAAATGCTACAGGGACTGTCAAACACACCCAGTCAGAATTATATGTACATCCTTTGTTTATTTTTTTTCTTCATAACACTCCATTAAATTTTAGATCACGCTTCTGATTCTGATTTGATATCTTCTAAATTTGTATATTGTATCAAACTAATATTTTCCACCTTTTATGACGAGTTTGCAAAGTTTGCATATGCCTAATTTTATCAGTATTTCTGCAATAGATTCTACTGCGATTCATTTAGAATGTAACATTAAAGTATAAGTGCTCCTGTAAACAAATAGCAACGCTCTAGTGTGAAAACGGCGACTAGTTAAGATGCACATAATAGGCACACCCACACCATAGTCAGGTGGTATAAATCACCTCGCTTTGCCTTTGTAGCAGCTCCTGTCACAAAGGGATATGTAAAAAAAAAAAAAAAAAAAAAAAAAAAATTTTAAAAAATGCCAAACGCGTCTTTCAGAGCACTCTGAACCATGGATGCAGCCAGTCACATTTTAAAAATCGGCACTGAAGCCTTACCCCAATTTCTGAAAAGTTGCCTCAAAAGGGATATTTAAATTCCAACGCATTGTCATAGAACCAAACCCTGTGAATACGAGGTACTTAAAAATATTTTTTTTGTTTAAAAGTACATCATTTATTACTTTTACTATTACCCATTTGGAGTCAAGAAGGAATTTTTACACCTAGGAGGCAAAATTCGAAATAGCTTCCTTTGGGGTTTTTGCCTTCTTTTGGATCAAAGGCTGGAATAATAGGTAGGAGGGTTGAACTTGATGGACTTGTGTCTTTTTTCAACCTAAATTACTATGTTACTATCAATACAAAAAAAAAGATTTCACAAATTGCTATATATATATAGAGATATATATAGATATATAGAGATATATATATATATATATATATATATAGAGATATATATATAGATAGATATATATATATATATATATATAGATAGATAGATAGATAGATAGATAGATAGATAGATAGATAGATAGATAGATAGATAGATAGATAGATAGATAGATAGATAGATAGATAGATAGATAGATAGATAGATAGATAGATAGATAGATAGATAGATAGATAGATAGATAGATAGATAGATAGATAGATAGATAGATAGATAGATAGATAGAGATAGATAGATAGATAGATAGAGATAGATAGATAGATAGAGAGAGAGACTACCACTAGGGGGTAACCCTACGGAATGAACAGAATTTATATAGAAGTGGAGTCCAAAAGTGTAAGACATAACTTATTAGGGTTAGTTAAAATGGTAAACATATAAACAGACAAGTGGAGGGACGGTGATTAAGTGCTAATAAAATAAAAACACACTTGCATACCCATAGTATATAGTATAAATCTGTTATCTTAAGTAAAACATAGGGTTCAAGATAAGTAATCTGATAATAGTTTCCTCATTGAATTCTGATACCAATATTAGGTTAGAGAGTATACAAAGAAAACCAGATTATTATAATGGGTCTCCTTGTTCTCCTGTCCTAAGGCAAACTGGGTGCATAAATAGATGATATAGTAATGGGTTAGGACATAAATAAATGTCAACACGCTACACATGTAAGAAATGTTGTGTTGTTCCATTCGAATGCCTTGACCTAAGTATTACATTAAACAGAGAGGGTAAACTGGATAGTACGGTATATCGTAAACCTACATCGACAAATAATCTTCTCAGGTGGGACAGTTTTCACTCAACCTCCCTCAAAAAACGTTATACCCACTGTACAATACCGGAGATTAAGAGGAAACTGCTCAAGTGTTGACAAATTTGTTATATAGGCAAAATACCTTAAATTAAGGTTCAAGGAAAGAGGATATCCCAATATAGCGTTCTTAAAAGAGCCTATAAAAGAGCACTTACCTCAGATAGACAAACTCTACTATCTACACCCGCCAAGAGTGAAGAATCAAAGTTCATAAGGTGTATTGATACCTTTGACAAAGGGTGGTACAAGGTTCAAAACCATTATGGAGCGCTCCTGGCCAATCTTAAGTCAAGATGAAGATCTACTCCCATTTATAGGCCCTAGACCACTGATGACCTCAAGAAGGTCTACCAACTTTAGAGATCATTTGGTACACAGTCATCACTCGAGAGAACACAAGAAAACATGGTTGCAACCTACAAAACAAATGTGAAAATTGTAAAGCTTGTAAATTTGTCTCACCCACTAAATATATTAGGGACAAGGATAATACGGTCATTCTACTCAAAACATTTAGGAATTGTAAAACAGGAGTAGTCTGTCTGATTGAATGTGTCTGTGGCCAAAAATACGTAGGTAAAACCATACGCCAATTTAGAAGAAGAATATTAGAGCATATAGGCTCTATTCTTAATGAGAGACTTCAATTTCCAGACATGTCAGGGTGTTACATCAGGGCAACCCCACATTCCTGCGCTTTACAGCTATTGAACAAGTACATTCTAACCAAAGGCAAGGCAACATAAATAGGAAACCTTTACAGAGAGAATCCTCCTGGATCTATAAAATGAATTCATTGTCCCCTAATGGTCTAAACAAGGGTTTCTCTTAATCTTTGTTTCTGTGAGAGACCCTATTATATCCTCCCCTTATTCACATACACATCTTTGTTGACACTTATTTTTTGCCCTTTGCTTTTTCACATTATTTATCCCCTTTTTTTGCTTTTTCACATATACACACATCCTGGCTGACACATTTTTGCCTTTTGTTTTTTCACATTATCACCTTTTAGCTCTTTCCTATTCCCAACACTATTGCCCTTTCCCACTGTATTTTTTCTCACACCTGATCACATCACTTTTCATTTATTTCATCTTGCAGTATATATGTACCCCTTTAACCCCCCCTCCCCTCCCCTGTGAGGCACAGTCACCATCACATTTACACACTTACATCTTCACATCCATTCATTCCTTTAAGGGTTATTTTCACTAATTCACTCCCTCTGAGGGATTTTACATTTTAATTTATTTTTTTTCTACACACCTTTTGCATTTACTTTATCTTTGTTTCACTGCGCTTTATTTTTCACACAGATACATCCTACCCATCTCATCTATTCCTTCCTCTTCCATCTGCCCGTTTTATTACACATGTTTACATCATCATTTACTACATATCTGCTTTGTGCTGCCTTTTTTGATATGTTCAAGACTCTCTGATCATAATATGGTAAGAGAATACGATCATAACGAGACCTCACTCCGCCTTCCTAGTAGGCTTAGAACCTTAACATGCCCACAAGGGGCAGAGCTTAATAGTATTGCGACCAATGGCCAATCAAGATTGGCTTTCTGTACACTCCCCCATCAGCTGCAACGGCTTATATCCCTCCCGGTTTAGCCTGATGAAGCCACTTAGGTGGTGAAACGCGGGTTGGGTTAGGGTCCCCTGTCCTCCTTACACTATTTGTGCTTCAATGTGAATACTCTTTATCCGCATTCTAGTAACTGGGTTTTTTTTCACTGGTGTATGTGGTGTCAGTTTGTTGTTCCGTCGATTTATTTATTTACAAATTACTGCATCGATTTCTGGGCAGACCTGGCTGCACCACAACAAACAAACAAACAATCTTTTCATATGCCACATTTTAAGCTACACACCAAGTAACTTGGCTGTCCTGTTCCCTGAGCATACATTGGATGCTACAATTGCAGGAGACTGATATCAGTGACTTTATATCTATACATCACTATCCACTATTGTGCAGTGTTGTTTCATCTATAGTTGCATTTATTACATATACCGGGCTACCTCTTCTGCATGATTGTTTCATGTACATATGTCAGTATACTAACCCGTCTCTGACCCTTTAACGGAGATAATTACTTCCATACAGCTGATATTTTACTTTTGCATGTGAATTACATAGCTGCACTCTATCCTGGTATTTAAACACAATCTTCTGCCTGTGTTTTCCCATCTAATATGAGCCCTCCGTGACCTCTCCATAGGCATTCTAAAGGAACAACAACATTTCTTATATGTGTAGCGTGTTGAAATTTTTTAATGTCCTAACCCATTACTATACCCATCTATTTATGCACCCAGTTTGCCTTAGGACAGGAGAACAAGGAGACCCCTTATAGTAATCTGGTTTTCTTTGTATACTCTCTAACCTAATATTGGTATCAGAATTCAATGAGGAAACTATTATCAGATTACTTATCTTGCACCCTATGTTTTACTTAAGATAACAGATTTATACTATATACTATGGGTATGCAAGCGTGTTCTTATTTTATTATCACTGTCCCTTCACTTGTCTGTTTATATGTTTACCATTTTAACTAACCCTAATAAAAGTTGTGTCTTACACTTTTGCACCCCACTTATGTATATATAAATTTTACTATCAATGCAAAGTTTTTCCAACCCCTCAAATCTTCATTAAGAACATTATCACCCGATAACTTTTTTCCACTATTTAGGCACAAAAAATCTACCCCTCTTTTTTTTTTTTTTTTTTTTTTTTTTTTTTTTTTTTACAAAGTCTTGCGCTAAGCACAGAATGGCATTGCTATAAATGAATGAACCAATGGGGAGCTTAGGTTATCTCAACCTTCGACATTGTTGCTGATCCCGGTCCTCTTTGATACAGGTACAAACTGACTGTATCTAACTTGGAATATACCTTTCATTTTTAATACCTCCATCAAGCGAACTAAAGTATGTAACTTCTGATTTAAATGTTTTTTTTTTCTTTTACGCTATCCTGCAACATGTATTTATACAAGGGGATGTATCAATGCATCTTGAGATGTGTTAATTGTCTCTGCTAAACTTTATAGGATATGTGTTTCTATTTCTAAGGGCATATGGATCCTTTGTAGTTAAAAATGCATGTCCCTGTGGGAGAGGGATGTATTATTATGCCCCCAGCTAAGAAGAGTGTGTCCCATATTGACACATGTATGGGTATTTTTGAAATTGTGTACAATATTACATGTAGAGGGATATGAAAAATGGATCTTATGATGATATATTTTTTTTAAAAAAAGCTTTTAAGATGAACATGAATGTTTTGGCCCTTTTTGTTTTGTACCAACTACATGTTTTTTCTTTGAATTTTCTCTTTTTTCCTTCTCTTCTACGTTTCACAAAAAAGTTGATTATCTATTTTGGCAGGACTCTCTTCACCTCTGAAGAAGCTGCTGTACAAGTGGCGAAACGCGTCGGATCTCCTGTACTTTTCAGCACCACATCATGCAGATGCATTTTATACATTTTTAGCAGAATTGTCCATTGTGTATACACTGTTTTTAATGTAATGTATTGCAATTTTGTTTAACACTTAACGTTATATGAATTTATAATGTACCAGTAACGCTATTAAAATTGGTATGCTTTTCTATACATATGAAATAATTAAAGTACCTGCCTATTATCTTTTTTCTTTAATTCTTATTTGTGCTCCCACCATTCTATTTTTATTACATAACATTTTCTCCGCCTGTTAATGATTTTCTTATTAATATACATATTTGTTAATGTTTTGTTTTTGTTTCCTTTGTGTGAGTTCAGCTCTGGTCTCTGTACAGGTAAAACAGATTTTGCAGAGTATCTGGTGCATATCAATGGCTTTCTCTGTATAGAGATGGACACCTGTGGTGACTGGGTCTGCTCTATCAATGAAATAGGTCTTGGTCTCTGGTTCAATCCATGTGTATAGATTAATTTACATACAATACTTTGTAATCAGGACTGGACAGCTCTCCTAGAACCAAAGTATTGGTTTCAGCCATAGCAGCTGTGTAGCAAATCACAAAAGATAATCATATTGATCATTCAGCAATACCCTAAATATATATCAAATAGCCCACTGAGACAGATTCAGTGATTTCTTAGTTATATTTAGCTGGTTTATCAAGTATACTGTTTTAATGAAGAATTTTTTTTTAAATGTTCACTCCATGAAAAAATGTTCCACTGTTTTTATTACTTTTACTCTAAGCTGCCATCACTCAATCACACTTTCTAAATTGTTACTATTTGTTTGATTTTAATACATTTGTATGTTTTACAGCAGAATGTATAATTCATAGATGTTCAGAGATAAAATCTGTTAATTAACAGCGGTCTCCCCCCCCCCCCCCCCCCCCCCACCACCTCACACTGGGACACTTACATTTTGCAGAGGATTGGGTAAGTTGTGTCCAGCAAAAAGCTCCTATACAATATATGGATGCAGATTCTTCTGCCAAATGCCGAGAGCTGAGCAAGAAGATCAATAGAAGTTGCAAAACTAATATTGGTGGGGAAAAAATGAATTTATATTTACATATTCAAGTTGTAATGCATACTTTATAAAAATGTAAAAAAATACTTAACTTTAATGTACATTGTCATTTTCAAATCAGAGTGGATTGTTAAGATTTGATTTTTTCCTACGAATAAAATTTATATTGTTTTTGTGCTCCAAATTAAGATTTTCAGTCAATGATTAGAAGGGGAAGGAAATATGTCAGCGGAGCATGTATATATATGAAATTATTATAGAAGTGCCTGCCTATTTTCTAGTTCTTATTTAGCACTCCCACCATTCTCATTTTGTGTGTGTTGAGGAACCACATTTTGGTATCTGCTCCTTCCATTCTGGTGTAAACCGTGTTTACATTTTATTGTTCTAAGAAAATGTGTCTAATTCATTACAATCAGCATGTCTTTAATAACCTGGGGATTTTCTCAATACAGAAAAAAAAACACTATTAAAGTTATTAAATAGAAATCTCAACTGAGCAGAATCATTTCATCCCTCTGAGTCTGCCCAATTTCTGGCTATACCAAAGAATCCGAATACTTCCATTAGCTCCTTGCTTTGCCTTGTATCTAGACTAGCCTTATGCCAATACAATGCACGCTTAAATGCCTTCACTGTATCACCCGTCCTGTCGGAATTCTGTCCCATGCAACATCCACTACTATATGAGTAAAGTAATACTTTTATTACATAAATCACAAATAGCTCCATTTTAATCAAAATAGATTTCTCTTACTGGGATGACCAAAGCCCAGAGATGACAGGGGAAAAAAAAAAAAAACTGGTAGATATGCTTCATTTCCTCAAAAATCCCTTGCTTCTACTTAAAAAAACACCAATATGATATCCCCAGAGTTCTCACCTCTGCACCTATCTTTAATTCCAAGATAAGTGCAATATTCCATGGTGGGCTAGATACTTCGATACTGGCATCTTTAGACTTTGAGGAAGACTCAAAATATGATTTTTTTGTAGTTTTCATATACAGTAGTTATGGCATACAAGTTATATATAGTTGGCCACCTTGGGAATCTGGGAACCCTAGTTTGTATGAAGTGGGGTTGTGCAATAGGGAAGCCTGCTGGATTGTGATTCCACTCATTTTCTTCCTCATAACTATTTTATACATGTTACCATATGTAGAGGAATTAAAACACATTTTTATACTTTGTTGTAAAAAGCTGTGGTTTACAGGCAAAATGATACTTATATATGGAAATTTTAAAGATACTTGTTGGCCAAGAATTTTGCTAAACTATAAATTAGTTAAATACTTGGGTAGTCTGGGAAATGTACCTGTGTTAAAGTCAGGCATAGGTTTGTTGAACTTACAACAAAATTATTCTATAGGGATTATTTCAATCTGGTCTTTAATAAGTAATTGCATAATTTAAATACTATTTATACAGGGTTTGGTTTACTCAATAATGACCCTCAGTGATAGGGAGCAGTATATTATAATATTACCTGGCATAAATATTCTCTTAACGGGACTCTCCCTTAAAAAGTATGTCCAGTGGAAAAGTAGAATGTATACTAGCAAAATTCCAAATGAACTACAGGTATTTTTATCCAAAGCAAAGTCCAAAAAAGTGGAACATAAAGCCAGAATATACCACTGGTTTATATGCAAATTGTGCACTTTAGAAATTCAACCCCAAATTTACCCTTTTCCCCAGGGTTACTAAAATGGATAAAAAGCGCCATTTTTTCACAGCATGGCTACTGAATTTGTACTGTAAAAGCCCATTTTCAATTCCCCCTTTAGTGACCAAAGCCCATTATCTAACGATCGGTAATCCTCAAACTCAACTGGCAGAGCAAAAAATCGACTACACAATGTCACATTGTGCATGACTAGTACTTCTGCTAGGTCGTATGTTTCGTACTATATATGGTGTTTTTAAATGTATCAGTTTCTTTATATGACCAGGAGAATCCATTCTTGTCAAACATCTATGAAAGGATGTGTGAACATAATGGAATAATAAGAACATATCCAACCTACATGGAAACTGTGGACTATTATGTATTCTCACAGGAGCTGGCCCCAGGAGGCACTCTCCATTCCATTACAAGACGATATCATGGTAGCAAGAGGACCATCTCTCAGTTTACTAATAGAAAATAACATTCACCATAAGGGAAAATAATCTGTATTACTTAAAACCTTCACTAGGCTTAGTCGATTACTTGAGGTTGAATAGGAGGCATTTAACTCAACCATCACAGGTTTTTAAAAAACTTGTGACAGTGGGGGTTATGTATAACGTTCATTTCTGGAGAATAATTCTAATATATTGGTTTATTTGCCCATAATAAGCCTTTAATACATGGGGCCCATTGACCAATATGTTACAATTTCCATCCCAAGAAAATATAAAGACTGAATCCTCACAGCTCTACACTGGAAGAAAATGTAGGCAAATCAGACTGGCTATGTTGCAGAAATGTGATGTTGAAATCTAGCCATTAACAGGTGAGTTTAGATTTATAATGTCATCTCACCTGCTACACTATGCTTTGTGCAGGGACAAACCCACAGAGTTGCTCCTGAAGACCAGAGCTGGACCTGTACACTGCATTGTTCTAAATGAGAAGAAGCCAGGCATACGGAAGGTTTATGTCAACTCGCCTTTCAGTGAATAGACCCCACTGTGATGCTGACATTAGTAGAAATTTATGCTGCTCATTAGTTAATTTTCTTTCTCCAATTCGTAGATTGTTTAGCCTTCTCTTCTGGAATGCCAATGTGCAATGATGCCCTGAAATATCTGCACAGCAAGGGTCTGGTCCACAAAGACCTGAAGACGGACAATTTATTATTAATGGACAGCGACCAAGTGAAACTGAGCAACTTTGGTTTAACGCAGGATATTGGCACCATTATCCCATCATTGTCCCTTGTAAATCCATATATGTCACCAGAACGGTCAGCTCCAAGATGACAAATATTTAGTCCTAGACCCCAGTTTTGAAGTCTGGGCTTTCGGGGTCCTATACGTGGGAAGAAGCTACACCACGTGACTACCTTTTCAACGTTTTCATGGAATGGCAAGAAGGTGGACAATGTGTTTCTTTTCCACTGACAACTGGCAATTCATCAGTAGTGATAGTAATTTTGAAAACGTTGCCAACCTATCTTTGAAGCTCTCAGTACGAACAGCATTATGGATCACCTGACACACTTTGGTGAGCTGATTAGATTCCATAGATATCAATGATATAGCCGAGGAGATGAAAACCCTATGGGTCTACTAGTTCAGGGGTTTTCATGGACCATGTTGTAACAGACCACAATTGTGGGTTGGGAGTCAGATTAATTAATGCCAAGGGAATGGATCCAAACTGTGATTCTCATCAGCTAGGTCTCTGAGCTACTGACAAACACCACAGATGCCACATCCTGACTTGTGTCCAGTGTAAAGATTTTTAAAGGACTTATAAACTAATCTGCACCTATAATAGACAGTGAAACTGAAGGCAATGGGAATATTCATTAGAAGTGAACTGACAAGTGAATTACAAAACTAAAGCATTAATAAAGAGTTGGAAATGTCATCCAAGTGGGATATTTTTCCAAGTCAGCCATTAAAGAGGGACTAATCCCTCAAAATCTTTTAATCAAAGTAACTTGCACATGTTGTACATGTTTCTATTTTAAAACAATGTTCTCTGTAATTTTACACTGAATATAAATTTAGCAGGGCCTCCAGATTCAGTGACATACAATAAGGAGAGCTTGGTGAGAAAGGCACCAAAAGCAATAATAATTACACTGTATTTGCAGACCAGTTTTTTTTTTATTTTATTTTTATTTACTTTACATAATGCAGCACTTATCTAAAAATATTGATTTGGACACAAAGTGTAACTTCTCCATTGAAAGGACTCCTCTGCGGTGGACGTGATGACGTGATCACGTGAGGGGGCGTGTGGCTCGCAAGGAGGAGGTTGCAGCGGTGATGCTACCCGGGTAAATGGCGGGCGCGAGGTACAGCCGGACAAACGCTAATCTACTTGGGGGACACTGAATACTGGAAGAATTGGGCTTATTGCGGAGAGAGCAGGGCTTGTGAGGACGGGGGAAGGTGAATGCAGGAGTTCAGCAGCGTGGTTGGAGCCGGGATACCTACTTGCTCTTATTATACCAACTAAGTGAAAGCTGTTGCAGCACATCCAGGGACAGAACGGCATACGGAGATGAGATAAGTAAAACCTATATATACAAATATATTCTATCTACTAGGCCTAAAAACAAAAGGCTATATTCCACCTTTAACCCTAAACTGAATGGAGGATCCACTGTATGAGACTCTGCAAATATAAGACTTGCAAAACGGAATTGAGGTGATCTGAAATAGACACGAAATAAACCTGAGCACATGTATGAACTGTAAGGGAATAAATGCTCTGAAATCGATGCAAATAACTGCTTGTAGCATGCTTAGAAGCGTATATGAAGTAAACGCTACTGTTTGATTACCATCAATATACACTGAACTCCTATGAAACAGCCTGCAAGCCGTACTCCCTCTGACCAGTGTGTGTCAAACTGCATACGGTGTATATAAAAGAGTGTATGAAGTAAACACTATTGACTGAATAACTTTTATGAAATAGTCTGCAAGCCGTGCTCTCTCTGATTAGTGTGTACCAAAGTGCATATGGTGTACCTAAAAGCGTATATGAAGTAAACGCTACTGACTGAATAACATCAATACATTTTTGAACCCTCATGAAACAGTCTGTAAGCTGCACTCCCCTTGATTAGTGTGTACTAAAACTGCATATGGTTTATGTAAAAGCGTATATGAAGTAAACGCACTGACTGAATAACACCAAAATACACTGAACTCTTATGAAATAGTCTGCAAGCCGTGCTCTCTCTGATTAGTTTGTGCTAAAGCGTATATGGTGTACTTAAAAGCGTATATGAAGTAAACGCTACTGACTGAATAACATCAATATACACGGAGCTCTTATGAAATAGTCTGCAAGCCATGCTCCCTCTGATTAATGTGTGCTAAAGCGCATATGGTGTACCTAAAAGCGTATATGAAGTAAACGCTACTGATTGAACAACTGCAATATATACTGAACCTTTATGAAACAATCTGCAAGCCGTGTTCGCTCTGAATTGTGTGCTAAAGTGTTTATGGTGTACTCAAAAGCGTATATGAAGTAAACGCTATTGACTGAATAACATCAATATACACGGAACTCTTATGAAATAGTCTGCAAGCCGTACTCTCTCTGATTAGTCTGTGCTAAAGCGCATATGGTGTACCTAAAAGCGTATATGAAGTAAACGCTACTGACTGAATAACATCAATATATACTGAACCCTTATGAAACAATCTGCAAGCCGTGTTCGCTCTGATTACTGTGTGCTAAAGTGCTCATGGTGTACTTAAAAGCGTATATGAAGTAAACGCTAATGACTGAATAACATCAATATACACGGAACTCTTACGAAATAGTCAGCAAGCCGTGCTCTCTCTGATTAGTCTGTGCTAAAGCGCATATGGTGTACTTAAAAGCGTATATGAAGTAAACGCTATTGACTGAATAACATCAATATACACGGAACTCTTACGAAATAGTCTGCAAGCCATGCTTCCTCTGATTAGTGTGTGCTAAAGCGCATATGGTGTACTTAAAAGCGTATATGAAGTAAACGCTACTGATTGAACAACTGCAATATATACTGAACCTTTATGAAACAACTTGCAAGCCGTGTTCGCTCTGAATTGTGTGCTAAAGTGTTTATGGTGTACCTAAAAGCGTATATGAAGTAAACGCTACTGACTGAATAACATCAATATATACTGAACCTTTATGAAACAGCCTGCAAGACGTGTTCTCTCTGATGAGTGTATGCCAAACTGCATATGATTTTATCTTTACATTACATCAAGAAAAAGGATAAGACAGCATTTAAAACTGGATAAATAACACCCCCTGATTAAGTGACTACTTGAATATAAATTCTACCCTGTTTAAGGAAGAAGGGAGGAAAGAGATGGCGACACGAAGAAATGTGGATACCAAAAAAAATAATAAGGATAACAGCAAAGAAGCAAAGGATTCAAAAGCGGGTAAAACATTGACAAACTTTTTTTCTACCCCAGAGACAGTACAAAAAAAAAGGAATAAGAGGGACTCCCTCCCCCCAGATACACCAGAAGTAAGAGATATTAAGAAACAAAATACCACCCTAATATCACAGGTGGTAGAGGATAGGATGGAGCAAGGAGACCAGTCTTTGGAGACCAGTGGTAATCTCAGCCCAGAGGAAAGCCGAGAAATGCATTTACCTATAATAGATATGCAGACAATGCTTATGAAATTACTTGAAGAACACAGGGACAAGATCAGAGAAGACCTACAGAGGAATATAAATGAAATGACAACTGAAATAAGAAATATAAACACCAAGCTTCAGGAAAATATTGAAAAAGTTGAAAACCTAAAATTTGAAGTAGAAAGACAACAGGATATCAATAGAGAGATGCAAAAAAAAATTGAAGATCTACAAAATAAAATGGCAGATGCTGAAGATAGATCTAGGAGAAAAAATTTGAGGATCCGAGGAATCCCCGAGGAAATCACACAGGATAATCTGACCCCATACATTCACGACTTCTTCCATGAATTGACAGATGATCTAAACTCAAAAGAAATTATTATGGAAAGGATCCACAGAACATATGGTCCACGCTCAAACAAGGATGAGCAACCACCAAGAGATGTGATGGTGCGCCTTCATAACTATGTTCACAGGGAGAAGATATGGAAAGCCAAAAATAATAAGGACGCCCTATCACAGAGATTCAAGACTCTAAGAATAATGCAAGATATATCTATGCATACCAGACAACAAAGAATAAAATTAAGAAATGTCACGGACATACTCTACAGGGAGAAGATAAGATTTGCCTGGGGATTTCCTGTGAAAATACTCTTGACATATAAGGACCAAAGATATACTATAGAGACATGGGACCAGGCTGTGGCACTGTTTAAAAAATGGGACATCCATATGTGATTGATATACAGCCTCGGGGAAGAGGGAGGTTGGGGCCTAAAATTGGATGACACTATGAAGAAAGCTGTCTCTGTGGAAGAATTATTGTCTATATCTTGGCTGAAGAGTGGGGATTTAAGAGTCGACTCACATCCACCCCCACCGGACAGCTTTATATCTGACGCGGATGGGGGTCGGTGGCGGACTGACTCGAATTTTGGCCGACGTCCTCCCTCCCTCCCGCCGGCTCCGCGCCACAACCCTGTGGGGGGCGATGGGTTGGTGGGACGGTGGGAGACGTTGTGACAATTGTAGTGATTGAGGAAGAGAGACTCTTCTGGTATCTGTATTTAATGTCTCTGGTTTATGCATATGTCTTCTTTTCTTTTCTTCTTTGTCTTTCATTTCTTTTTTTTCTTTCCTCTCTTCTCTCTTTCTGCATATTATGATATACCTAGTCTGCTTCTTGATGGTTCTCTCGTCCTTCCCCCTTCCCTGCATCCCCACTTGGTGGGGGGTACCGGGCGGGGGGTAATGGCGAGTGAGCATCAAGACGGATTGGCTACTTATATGGAAGAGATGACCCTATGGTCGTAGGCTGTTTGTACAATCTATATGCAGTATTATGCTAATAAAATAGCCCATATAAGGTTTAACTATTAAACTAGAATAATTAGGATAACATCATAGCATCCCGGAGAGCAAAATAACTGCTCCCTTTACTGCTCTCCTTAAATCTCATATTGGAGCAAAGTATAAACTAGTGTGTAGAATCTCCCTTATACTGGGACAGGATGGGATGGGATCTGATCCTGATCAGGATCAGAACACTACATCTGGTATGAATGTGATGGATGAATGTAACCCCAGGACCAGTGACAAAACCTATAACCAGCCTGCCCATGGTAATTAAGTTTTGTACCATAAATGCCCAAGGAATGAACTCTCCATATAAAAGGAAAATCTTCATGGAAATGCTGAATCATGATAAAATTGATGTTGCCTTCGTACAGGAAACACATTGGGTGAAAATGGTCAAAAAAATGATTTATAGTAGGAAATATTCACATATTTATACATCTAATTATCACATTAAAAAAAAAAGTCGAGGAGTTATGACTATAATAAAAGACACACTGGCACCAGAAATAATACATAAAACTATAGATAAACACGGTAGATATATTATATTAGTTTGTAAGTTAAATAATAATTTATATACACTTGTAAATGTTTACGCTCCGAATGAAAATGCTTTGATATTTTTGGGAAGATTATGGACACAGGTGGAAAAAGTAACACAAGGGCAAGTTATCTTCGGAGGAGACTTCAATATGATCTCTGATGTAGATTTGGATAGGAAGTTACAGTTGGGGAAAAAACCAAATCACAGACAAATAAATTCAGCAAGAAAGTTTGGAGAGTTCATTACTAAAAACAACCTAATAGACGTATGGAGGACATTAAACCCTATATCAAGAGATTTTACCCACTTCTCAATACCACATAATTCATACTCTCGTATTGACCTGTTCTTGGTAGGCAGAGACTCATTCGGAAGGGAAATAAAATGTGAAATTGGCGCTTCTTCCTGGTCTGATCACTCACCCGTTTCTATGATAATAGAAGAAGGACCGGATATAAAAAAAAAAAAAAAAAAACCTTTTGTTGGAAACTGAATGAGACTCTGCTGATGCAGGAGTGGGTCAAAAAACAGATACAAATAGATCTAAAAAATTTCCTTGCTGAAAACGAAAGCGATGAAATTTCTAGATCAACATTATGGTGCTCATTAAAAGCAGTAATACGGGGTAGTTTAATTAAAATAGGAGCTGTAGAGAAAAGGAAACAAGGTAGGACCTACCAACAGCTGCAAGCAGAACTCTACAACTTAGAAAACTTGCACAAACAAACCCTGAATGGAGACATACTAGAAAAGATACAAGAAATAAAAGAAAAAAATTAAACAAAGCGCCATTAAAAGGACAAATAAAAACCTACTATTCCTAAAACAGAAGTGGTATTTGAGAGGGAATAAAGCAGATAAACTTCTCTCAAACCTCCTAAAAAAACAGAGGGCAAGGAACATAATAAATAAAATTATATATAAAGGGGAAACGTTATTAGACCCAGAAAAAATAGGTGATGCTTTTATAGAATTTTACCAGGAACTCTACCATCTAAATAAAAATAATACTAACATCTCAAAAGAAGAGGAAAGTGGCAGAGTCTTAAAATATCTAGACAAACTAAAACTTCCAAAAATAACACTAGAAGAACAGGAAATATTGAATGCCCCATTTACGAAGATCGAAATAAGAGACATAATAAGAAATCTCAAAAGGAATAAAGCTCCAGGCCCTGATGGGTTTTCAAATCTATTCTATATAAACTTTGAGGAAGAAATCACACCCTGTCTTTTGGGACTGTTTGAGGAGATAAAAATTAATAAGGAGATGACCAGAGAACTGATTAGTGCAAACATCAGCCCTATACTAAAGGAAGGGAAAAATAAAACAGAAATAAAAAACTACAGGCCAATCTCACTCATTAATACGGATGTAAAGATCTATTCAGCAGTTCTGGCGGGCAGATTAAAAAAAATAATACATCGATTGATCCATGAAGATCAATCTGGATTTATCCCAACAAGATCAGCAACTGACAATATTAGACGTAACTTGGATGCTTTGTTCTTGGAGCGGGCTCGGGGTGGGCAAGTGCTGGCTCTGTCGTTAGATGCTGAGAAAGCCTTCGACAGGGTCAGCTGGACCTACCTCGAGCTCGCTCTGAGATCTTTTGGTTTCGGGGGTCCGTTTCTAGATGCGGTTTGGGCCCTCTATAGAAACCCTTGTGCGAGGATTATGGGATCAGGTATAACCTCCTCATGGTTTGATATTTATAACGGCACCCGTCAGGGTTGCCCATTGGCCCCCCTACTATACGTGATTTCACTGGAACCACTAGCACAAAGTATAAGGGACAACCCAGATATTCTGGGAGTTAGATTTCAAGGAGAAGAATTCAAAATATCATTATTTGCAGACGATGTTATGTTGACGCTGGGAAATCCAAAAGTATCAATAGAGCACCTAATGAAGGAGATTGATCGGTTCTCAAGTATTTCCTACTATAAGCTGAATGTAGCAAAATGTCAAGCCATGATGTGTGGTTATACCAATCCTGATCTGGACGAGATAAAAAAAAATATGGCTTTATATGGAAAGAGGAATATATATAATATCTGGGGATTAAAATAGCATCAGACCCTCATAAACTAATTATGATCAACTATCTCCCATTACTGAAAGAAATAGCAGAAAGTCTTAACCAATGGAGGAAGGTACACACATCATGGCTTGGCAGGATTAATGTTTTAAACTATTATGCTCTCCCACGATTATACTTCTTACTCCGTTCAATCCCTATGAAGGTGGAGCATGATATTCTGAAACGGTATCAAACCAAATTTAATGAATATGTGTGGAGGGGTAGAACATCAAGAGTAGCCTTCAAGATAATATCTAGAACACAGAACCAAGGAGGAATCAGAATGCCAAATATAATCCAAACACACGACATAGCGATGCTCACACATCTAGCTAAATGGACCCACACAGATATAAAAAGACATCCCTGGATGTTCATGGAACAACTTGGACCAATACTGGTAGACAATCTATTCATTACAAATAAAAACATAAAACAGATAGAGAGTCCAATAGTAAATGATCTGTGCTCCATATGGAAAAAGATAAGGAAAAAATATATCTCTACATATAATATAAATAGATTCCTCTCAATAGATGAAATGGAACGCAGGATTAAGGATATTGACTTAAAAGCATGGAAGAAGGCGGGAATAAAAACAATTAATCAGATAGTCAGGGAGGGCAGAATTCAGCAGTTCTCAGACATATCCAGTAGATTTGCCTTACGCCCAGGAGAAATATACTCATATTTGAGAATAAAAAACTTTTTTGAGAAGGAAATAGCGTCCCTACCGAATAAAAGCAATATTGATATGGATGACTTCTTTAAGGCATCATGGAAAAAGAAGTGGGGTAAAAGAGCACATGATGCCATAAATAATGTGGAGAATTTTTGTACCCTCCCAATGATAAAAAAATGGGAAAAAGAACTAAATATTACCTGTGAAGATAAAGAATGGTATAAAGCAATACAGACAACTAGAAGATCTACTCATTCTTTAAATCTTCTGGAAACATTCTATAAAACATTATATAGGTGGCATCTACCACCGGTAAGACTAAAGAAAATGTACTCGGATTATGATGAGAGCTGCTGGAGATGTCCTAATAAAAGGGGAACACTAGCCCACCAATGGTGGGAATGTCACTATGTTAATACTTTTTGGAAAGCAGTATCGCTACTTGCCTCAGATATTTTCGGTATTGAGATCCCATGCAAACCATCTCTAATGCTATTCCACCTAGAACTGGAAAGTTGGCAGGTAGATAGGAGAAAACTATTGGTACAAATTCTTATGGCTGCCAAAATGATTATTGCTAGATCTTGGAAAGGGACAGGAAACTTGTATATATTTAAATTAGTGGAACAACTTGATTACCAATCTTTGATGGAAAAAGGCTACTATCTAAATAACACCAACAAAATTGAAAAATAAAAAAAAATCTGGTCACTCTGGCTGGACAGAAATGACGATAGTAAAATCAGCAGAGAATAAGATAGAAAGTAATAAAATCACTGGTCCTGGGGGGGGGGGGGGGGGGAGTGAAAGAGAATGATTGAGTGTATAAGAATATAAATGAATACTGTTTGCAAAAAAAAAAAGTGTCTAAAAGGGAAATATAAATGGAGAGAGGTCTCAAAGGTGTAAGATAAGTTGTGCAACATAAATAAAATAAAAATGAAGGTAATAAGATAGGTAAAACACCTTAGAAACTGATATTTGTGACCTCATATTTTTGATATGAATTGTATATTTATCTGTGCTATCCACAAATTGATGTCAATATGAAATGATAATTTATATGTCTCTTTTTGATACCTTAATAAAAAAAAAAATAAAAAAAAAAAGAAAGGACTCCTCTGCTCTGTAAGATAGAAGGCCCCCTATTTGCACATACAAAAGGTGTGATTATATTTTGAATGGTGTACAGTGAGCCATAAACATTACACATGCATCAAGGCAAAAGAGGCCTTCTGGCTCATAAAAAAATATATATAGGATTTGCACCTTCGGAGAAGTGGCTCCCACCTATGAGTAGGAACAGGATAAGACCAGACGTCAGTGACACCAGTCGAACCACAAAGACGAGGGCCAATGAAGGCTGAAATCTGTGGTTGCAGTGTTCATCGCACAGAGGTGGTTTGCCATGTATTTCGGGTCTAGACTACCCTTGTGGGTGACATTAGTCTGATATGTTAACGGAGACAGAGTAAAAAGTTTGCTGCCCCTACCGAGTAGATACCAACCTATAGGACAGTCTTTCAGTACTGTCCATTCTCTGCTTGAAGTGTCTCCCATCTCTATCCCCCTCTTTAAATGCCTGGTTTTACTGTTCTCTCGTCTTTCACAGTTTGCTTGCTGTTACATAATATCAATGTGTGAATCATTGGAGGTGCTGTAGATAACTGTACATGTTTAGTGGACACGTCAACAAAGAGAATCATGATCTACAATCAAGAGTTCCGCTAAGCTACTAAAATGTTTATTAGACGCCCTCCAATGGTGTCCACATATCACCACAGCCACGTAGCACAAGAATTGAGTTTTATAAGTGATCCCCAATGCATCTCCAGAGAGTTTATTTACACTGACCACCTTTTTTTTTTTCCAGTTATGTAAGTCAGAGTTTATTTCATTTACAGTGTAACAACCACAGCATTCCTCACAGTCAGTATCAAGTTGAGTATAATTTGTCAGTGCATACTTCTCCAGTATGTATTACATTATTTATTCTCAAGTCCAAGTAGTAAATTGTAGTTCATCTTTTTAAAAAGCATGGGACACTGAGGGACCATGTCTCAAGTTACACCACAGGTGTAAAATCATAAAATAAAACACAAAAAAGTACAGGAAACAAGCTCTAAATTTAAAATGCAAAAGGATAAGTCAAAATTAAAAAAAGAAAGATTAACCCCTTAACTTCCATCGCCTGGTAAACTTGTCCAATTAGTTTACACATTGTGTCCACTGCAAAAATAATTATACATAATACAAACAGTTGTGTAACTCCCTTTTTGAAATATCCATATCAAATACCAGTTTGTTGCAAAAAGGTATCATTATCGTTAGACACAGCACATCCATATCCATCTCATGAGAGTGGCCAACCAGAGAAAGCCAAGTATGAGTGGGTGAGAGACATATGTAGGGCATGAGTGAATAAAGAAGTTCATACAAATATGGTGGCATGGGGGAAGAGAGCCATGGTAATGTATAAAACAGACAAAAATGGGGGGGGGGGGTGGAAACAGAAAAAGTGGGGCTGAGGGTTAGACGGACGCAAACAAAAAACTTAAATCATAAATTTTACATGAAACCAAACATTGACAAAGTGAGCATAACAGATAAAAGAAACAATAAAGAAACACAAAAATGTTTGTAGATAGAATAAATGGTTATTAAGGTTTCCATTTTTTCTATAACACTGAAATCGGTTCTCCAGGAAAAATACTGCTCTTCAGAAGTGCCCAAAGAAAAGCAAGACATAATTCTATTATTCTAAGCAACAATATAATACAATAATGCAACAATGTTACTAGAATACATGTTCTGTGATAACAAACGTGTAAAACAAACCATCATTGGTCTAAACACCTAAACAGTAAATCAAAGAATCAATTGTTTCTTGTTTTATTATTGTGCACCAGCAACACAGGTTGAAGATATGATATTTTGATACTTTGTTCTAGTATATCAACTTTGTTTTAAATTTATCAGATATAATACATGTACAAAACATGCACAGGATCTGGGGAAAAAAATGGAAAGTATAGAACAGTATAATATCTGAAGTTGGTTTTGTTTTTTTGATTTTTTTTAGAAAAGACTATGTAGAAGTTAAAACATACAATCTAAAAAAAAAAATATGAATCATAAGTTAAATAATGTTAAAAAAAATATATAGAATTAAAATATATATTCATGGTGGCATTTCCGGAAAAAAAAATATTTAAAAAAAGTTTAGAATTTCTATTTGACTTGATGGAGGATGTTTTGGTGAAAGCTACCTATATCTGCATACAGTTTAACAGTAACAATGTAATTGTATGCCCATCTGCTATTATGCTAATTTGACATCAATCTAAAAAATCAGAAGTCTAGGTACTTAATTGTGCAAATAATATTTATTGGACTGAAATTTTTATCCGTAATAAAAGTTTTACAAATATTAGTCAGATTTTTCTCCATTTATATTTAACACTGACTCCAGGATTATCCCCTTATCTAGTTCAATATCAATTGCAAGCTCTTTTTGTGGAATAGTTTAGAAAGCGTTAATAACAATTGGCACTAGATGGCGCTCACGTGTTAGGAATCTGCCATACTTGTAGCTTTCGGCCATCTGACACCAAACATAGTGACAGTGCACAATGTATCAAGTTACGGGAGGGTCAACTTCAAAAAGGTGTTTTTTTCCTCTGGCACAAAGTGCCATTTGTGAGTTTTTCACAGTCCTCAGATGCAGTGATGAGCAGCATATTAATATCGGCTATCTCAACGCTCTACACTTGCTAGCACACTATAGCCCATAGCCTAAAAAAAAAAAAAAAAGCATAACCAATTAAAAGTTCTGTTTTAGAAGGATAATAGAATCAAAAGAAACCCAGGTTTCCTTAAAAAATTATATACAAAAAGAAATTGAAGTTAAACAAAAAAAATCCCAAGAAATGGTTCCTCCTTAAAGGGTTAAAGTAACTTGAATTGTCAAAAACCACATTTTTTCACCCTGAAAAAAATATTTTCTACCCAGTTGTGAGGCAAGCCATTGAAACAGAGTTTATTTTTTTTATTTATTTTGCATTTTAGGAATTGTAAGATCTCTAAAGTGAAATATAGTTAGCCTAACTTACCACAAACTAAAATTCTATGGTTGGGTTTGGGGACATAGGGGAAAGCAGAGGCAATATATAGATTTGCGTTTATTTATGTACTGAAAGCTCTCCCCATTAATTAACCAGCAGAGGTAAACTTGGACTGTGAGGACAAAACAAAAGTCACATGAAGCAGTTTTCCCAATACATTTTTAAGGATGCAAAATGTTGTTTAAATAAAGGGAACATACTGCGAAAAATTAAAAATGTTAATCACATTGCTCCTTATCCAGGAACTGGACAAGAAACAGGTCGCCCTGTTACCAGGAACTGGACAAGAAACAGGTCGCCCTGTTACCAGGAACTGGACAAGAAACAGGTCGCCCTGTTACCAGGAACTGGACAAGAAACAGGTCGCCCTGTTACCAGGAACTGGACAAGAAATACAAGATAAAGGGAAGCTAAACACATTAGCAACATGTAATACACAAACACCCACCAGCTGTAAATTATCAAAGCATGTCCTGTGGGGTATATTTAGTGGCAAGTGCAATACTGGATTTTATGTATATTCATTCATGGCCAGGTGAACAAACCCAGGGGGGTAAGCACATTCCTCCATATATGGTTCAAATTTCTACAAGTTACTATATATTTTATGTAGGTTACCCACTATTACATTTGTATTATAGTGGTACTGGACAAATCTCCTTGTTCTTTCTATGTACATTCATGAATATATTTATTAATTGATATTCAATAAATACATTTTATGTATAATATATATTCTGTTTCCCTGGAACTTTATTTAGCACAGCCTCTATAATAATACGGTCTACTTTAGTAATCACCAAAAAAAACCCCCCAAAAAAAACGCCCTTGCAGTAATCTAAAGAACTCATAATACAGCCCCATGTGTTAAAAAATTTAGAACTAGTAAAATATGTTTTGGAAAACGCATATTCAGTTTCCCTCTGATATACAAAGGTTTTGTTTACACTTTTTTTTTTTTTAAAACCCTATACTGATAAGGGTATTAAACAGCAAATACTTTTATACAAGTCTGACATTATGCAGTATTTTAGCAGATTGCTTTTTTACAGCATTGGCTATAAAAGCCTGTAGAACACAGAGACAGACACAGTCTATCTCAAGAAACAGACATCAAATGACCTAACATCAAGAAAAGGTTTAAATATCTACTTGAGCATCTCTGATTGGTGGCCCAGGTCATGTGATCTGAGTGACCAATCAGAAAATTAAATGCGTTGTCCAAGCAGTGTGGCAGAATTTGAATACATCACATGGATGCATTTAATATTATTGGTTGAACACTGGTCACATGGTGTCAAAACAAACAGATGGAATGTCTTAGCAGTTGATATGGTCATATGACATGGGGCAATTGGTGTAACTATTTAAATTCTCCCTCCAATTAGGTGCCTGTTGTTACAGGTGTGAGGTAGTGCTAGGATGCAGTGAATATAAAATGGTTCAGTTTGGTTTTATTTAGGTTTGGTCTCTGCTCAAGAAATATATCATTCATTGACTAAGCTTTTTCAGTGGTTTGGGGGAATATTTTGGTTATAGTATTTAATTTTATTCATAAACTCCTTTTACTAGGAAATTTCTTTATTGCTCAATTTTTTTTTCTACTTCAAAAATGGCTCTGTACAGAGTGCTGTTTTTTTTTTCTTCAATTTTTTTTTTTTTAAAGGGCAATTGACTGTCCTAGTTTGTAGTCTCCGAATGTCTGTCTAGTGTTTGTTCTTATTAATCCAGAGAAATATAGGAATCTAGACTTTCACAGATACAATAGGAGCAGCTGTTCATCCAAAGTACAAAGTCTGTAGCAGTATTTGACTAAACACAATGATTTCTTGTTGTCTAGCAAGTCTTTCCTCCTTTTTTTTACCCCAGTACTGGGTATTTCTTGCCAAATTAGTTAAAATGAAAGTGAAGATGTGAATGTGGGCTTCTAGTTATAGAAAAGTATAAAAACATACCTTGAAGTTTATGGTGTAGTTAAGTTTACTGCTATATCAGCTAGTGGGCTATTCCATGTATCTACTATCCTTTCAAATAGGATTTTTTTTTTTTTTTTTTAAGATAATCAGCATGATATCCTGGCTAGAACTGAAGTAAAAGACTTAAGAAGTTTTTTCTTAACTTTCTATTTTTGCTTAATATAATACTGCAACTATTGCTTATGCACACTTGGGATGCTGCAACAAAAGCACAATGTATACTATGTTATATAGAATACATGTAATGTTAATGGTTATTTCAGATTGGAATAAAACACCACTTAAGATTAGGTCTCTATGCTCATATAATAATGATTAATTCCAGTTCTGGGGTACAACTCAAAAAGGGAGTGCAATGAACCTCTTTTTACATTGAAACAAATGATCTCTTACTGTGTAACATATGGTGCACTCTACTCAATATACATTCAACTTCCTTTTTAAAGATTAATCCAAAAGGGAAGGATAGCTCTAATATATCCCCACTGCCAATCCCATAAAATAAAATTATGATGCATTATAAAACGAATCACATTATGGGTGACTAAAACAGTGTCTCCTGCAATATGATTAAATTCTTCACCATGTAGTAAATTAGATAATGTTCCCTAAATGTGTGCAGTTGAGTTATTGGGGAACAAGCTCTACTGAGCTCTAACCCATAGATCACTTTAAATCTAGCCCATGCTGGCTAGTCTGGCTGTAGAATCCTTATATTATAGTTTGAACAAAGAGCTATAGAACTTTGTCCTTTTTCAGGCTGCAGTTTAACAATGATACACTGATACTTTCTAACTTCTAAGCACTGTTGGCTACAAGCCATGCGCTAGTCCCAGACATGGATTTCTGGCATTTGTCTTATTTACTGCTACCAAGACTGATGGCAGTTGTTGAAATAAACATTTTTGAGCAGTCTACCCTGCTTTGTCAAGTGGACAAACTCCATATTTTAATGGTATTGACTTTAGTAAATTGATCTGATGCCATGCAGTAGTTTAGTCACCCTAATATTTGTTACCGTCGTATCCTGAATTGCCGCATATCAAAGATATAATGCCCTAGATACATGCAGGTTGCAATGGGGATGGCAGCCAGTGGTGCTGTAACATTTGCTAGCTTAAGTTGATCTTCTGAAGAGACTATACTAAATTAACTGAAAATTTAAATGATAAACCTCTATGCGGGTCAGTTCAGTAGCACCATGAGTTTGAGCCACAGACCTGTCAAACCCACCTTAGACATGGCTCTTATAGGCTGGGCAGTTTTTTATTTTTTATTTTAAGACACTAGTCATAGTTTTCAATAGTAAGCCTGCTTTCTAGTTCATGCTTTGTATTTGCTAAAATGTTAGTTCTAAAGTAAATTATTCCTGCCTACCACTTCATTTTTCTTTTTTAATAATCCTACAAAAAATGACAAACATTAAGAACCAACATTTGTATTTAACCTAGAAATGATTAGAAACACTGCAGCTGCATATACAGTACAAAATGCAATTAATCCAATAGTTCCATCAAACAGGATAAACATTGGCTCTATTCTCATTCATGTTGACTTAAAACATCGGGGCATCTAGAAAGTTGGCTATAAGTGAACACTTACACTTTTTTTTTTTTTTTTTTTTTTTTTAATGGTCATCTGACCATATCTTCTCATTAGCAGACATGTTATCATTCTGGGTGATTAACCACCTCCCACCACCACTATGTATCAATGTATATCTTAATTGCTAGGAAAACCTTTTTTGTTAAACTTGGACACTTCATGAGTTTATTTGTGCCAAGTTTGTTGCTCCAAAGAAACTTGGACCAAAAGTGTAGATCGTAATAGTCTAGTTATATCTTATAACCTGATGCTAAGATGATAAGGGATCCAAAGCTCTGAGAAGATTACAGCTCCAGCAATTACTGGAGGTTGCTTTAATCTACCCAAGTAATGAGCAAGAAACTAGCAATGGATCAGGTTACAAAATGTCCTGAAGAGGAACTGGACAATCCAGATGACAGTTTTGCGTCTTGGGTAGACTTTAATTTTGAGTTGGCGAAGGTTCTATATTGGTGGTATAGAGGCATAGAAGTCGCCAAAGTCCTCTTGACGGGTACCCAGCCCCATTTGTGTAAACCACGCTCACTGCACATTATAACCACTCGCCTTGCATTTTGGCATCTTTTTATTGAAACCACAGGCATTGTAGAGGCCATTTTAAGTAACGCACGCCCACTGTGCATTATAGCCCCATCCCTTGTGCTTTATTGCATGTTACCACTTTTAGCAGTCAGGATGCAGTACATAGGGTTAAACAATATATAAAATGTTAAAATGGTAGTATTACATATTATGTAAAGGCTGGACATGTCCTAAAGTCTCAACATGTCCCAGGACATGTTTCAATTTTTTTTTTTTCTAGGCTAGGCTACCCCTATAGCCAGAGGCAGACCACAAATACTAAGAAATGACCACCTGATCATACAATAATTGTATTGGGCAAAAAAATATCCATGCAACAGGACAAGCAGGCAGTCGGCATATTCAAAAATCCTATAAAAATAGGACCATGCAATGAGCAGAAAATGTGATATATTCAGAATATTAATTCAGCTGAGTGCATCAATGTACATGGGCGCATCTTAAGCAACAAGGCCAATGAATTGTAGTTAGACCAGGGGTGCTAAAAGGCATTTTTTTTTTTGTAATGAATGTCTCCTTTGGAATTGGTAAATGGGGTGTTTGGAGTTGACCTGGCAAGGCTCTGAATTTTCAATGTCTCCAAATGGTCTAATTGTTGCCCACCACTGTAGATGGTATGTTCAGGTCAGCCATGGCCTTGCACAAAGTATCTTGGCCCTGAGGTAATTTACACAGCATAACGCTGTGACTGAGTAACACCACGTACCAATGAGTGGGCACAATTGTTTGTTTTTTGTAAACAAATTCCCCTTTCAGTTCAAGTAGTAATCCTGTGTACAATACAATATCTGTGTACAATACAATATCTGTATCTAGGCTCTGTGTGATGCTCATGAGTGGTCTTGGAAATTTGGTTCGCTGTACACAGGTTCCATAGTATATTGGTAAAGTGCTGGCCAGTAGCCTAGGGCACGGAGGCTTGTTACAGGCACCTCTCATTAAGATCTAAAACTATTTTATACAGCTAGTCCTGCATAGGCGGTTGGGGGGAAAAAAAAATATATTGGTATTGCGGGATAGTGACAATCCTGTGTGTACTTCCAACTGAGCATGGTTGTTCCATCATTTTATAAATGACTGACTCAACGTATTGAGGTAAAAATGCATAATTGAAAAGCCAGTCCAGATGATGCTTTTGCATATTAGGTTTCTGGCCAAATTTACCTGCTGGATTTACATCTATTTTCTGAGGTCTTAACACAACCCCCTCTTTAGCCCAATAGGCATCAATGTATCAGCGTATTCACTCATATACCATGCAGGATAACAGGAGGCCTCCTGCTTATCCCTATGGTGCATCGTTTTATGTATCTTTCAAATGCCAGATATCGAAGAATTTTTATCCAACCTGTAGCACTATTTCTGTGGTGCACACAGTCCCTGTCAATGCGTTCTCCTCTTTGTTTTCAAGGTTCGTTTTGGTTATTGGCTGTACATGTGCAACATAATGGGAAAATAAGTGTGGCATTCATTTTTAACAGGTAGAACTTGGAAACAATTGTAAACCACAATGGGTAGACTTTTTTTTTTTTCTATTTTGGCCTTGCTATAGAAGAGAAGAAATAAGAATGAATTTCATAAACGATTACTGGTTGACCAATGGGATATCTGTTTTTGCTGTAGGGATATATAATAGTAATATCATGTATGGTCTCACATGGGGTAGCTTTGTGGTACAATTTGATGGCATTTGAGAGACTCCCTTGAAAAGAAAAGCCTTTAGATCCTTGCCTGTTTTCTAACACGTTTTGACCATTCATGTTCCCAGATCTCACAGACCACTCAACCCTTCCACCCCCTCAGTTTTAACTTTTGTGTTTGTGGAGTAACTATAGGTAGTGTGTTTGTAACTTTGTTAAAAGCATTTTCATTATAACAAACAGGGCAGCAGTCATGGGTAGAAACAACCATGGATTTCACTATGTAGGCTGACCATCAATCTGTGTTCCCAGCAGCTTTTTCACCACCCTGTAGACCATGGTGAATGGTGGTCACCTCCTTCTGTGCAACATACATTAACCACTGTAAAATCACTATGGTGTTTTTGGTAACTTAAATCTGTACATGGACATGCCACGAGCTAATACAATGTGATGGGTCAATATAGTCAGGGCCCTACTATATATAGGAAAATGTTCCTTCAACATTTTTAAAATTGATCTGATTCAATACTTTCCAAAAATACACTGGGTTCTAGAGGAATGCATTATTTATTTTTTAATACCATAATGGCTATCCTCATGGTATATCAACTTTCTAAAGTGTTTAAACTTTCTTTTAAATGACTTGATTTAAAATAGTGCCATGATTGTGGTACAGGTACCTTTTTTATATATTTGTAATGCCTAAATGTTTTTCAACAGTGGGGATGTCACCAAAACTGACTAAACTATCAGGGATGCAGAGAGCCTATGAAATACATAAAGCTTTCGGCAACAGAAATAGGATTTGTTTATGGTCATTGCTTAATTCAAAAAGCCTTTTTTTGGGGGGGCAGTGATGCAACTATAGGGTGTTGACCTGAGACGTCTACAATTTCATTACCCCACCTAAATCTTTTATAAATGAACTAGTCCTACTTTAGTCATCCTTAAAGAACTATTGCCAATAAATTCAGCATTGCTTTGAACCAAGTTTGACGCAAGGATTTAAAGTTCAGCATTGAATCCATCCCTACATCTAATGGAGTAATGATCCTATTGAGATCACTATCCAGTGCTAGTTGAACAAAATCACTAGGGCCTATATTGGGCATGATTTTGTTAAAATATCATGACTAGCATAATGTACAGCCTGGCTTGCATTGGGACCGGATGGTGGTCTGTCTAGAGTTACAAACCGAAAATGTTCATAGTACTCAACATTTTAAAATTGATCTCTGCGTCTGATTCAATACTCTCCAAAAATACACTGGGTTCTAGAGGAATATTTATGAGCAAAATGGTCACACTGCAAACAGATGACAGGCCACTTATTTACATTAAGCTAAAATGGTAATGACCAACCTATTTACTGGTATTGTAGTTACAGTATTCTGTCCGTAGGGACTCCAGCTCAGAAAGATGACAACTTAATCAACATTAGATCCTGGTCCCTTCTAAGCATACTAGGCATTTGTCAATGAGTGATACCTTCTCAGTTAAAATCAAGTCTCCAAGATGGGCCAGAGATTATAGGCAGAGGGATGGCCTGCCTAATAGGAACACCTTTCCTGGTAAGTTTTATCCTTCAACCCATGAACCAGTTTAGTAGCCCTTCTCTGAACTCTCTCCAAAGTATCAATATCCTTCTGGAGATACGGTCTCCAGTACTGCGTACAATACTCCAAGTGAGGTCTCACCAGTGCTCTGTACAATGGCATGAGCACTTCCCTCTTCCTACTGCTAATATCTCTCCCTATGCAACCAAGCATTCTGCTAGCATTTTCTGCTGCTCTATTGCATTGCCTACCTTCAAGTGCTCTGAAATTATTACTCCTAAATCCCTTTCCTCAGATGTTGAGGTTAGGACTGTACCAAATAGTCTATATCTGCTTTTGGGTTTTTTACGCCCAAGGTGCATAATCTTGCACTTGTCCACATTAAATGTCAGTTGCCACTGCTCTGACCATTTTTCTAGTTTAGCTAAATCATTTGCCATTTGGCTTATCCCTCCATGAATATCAACCCTGCTGCAAATCTTTGTATCATCAGCAAAAAGACATACTTTGCCAACAAGACCTTCTGCAATATCGCTAAAAACAATATTAGAGAATGGGTCCAAGTACAGATCCCTGAGGTACCCCACTAGTAAGACCTTGCATCGAATATACCCCATTGACTACAACTCTCTGTTGCCTGTCACTCAGCCATTGTCTAATCCATTCAACAATATTGAAATCCAAACTTAAAGATTTCAGTTTATTGAGAAGCCTTCTATGTGCGACAGTGTCAAAAGCCTTACTGAAATCTAGGTAAGCAATGTCTACTGCACCACCGTGATTATTTTAGTCACCCAATCAAAAAAATCAAGATTAGTTTGGCATGATCTCCCTGAAGTAAACCCATGAAGTCTCTGATCTTGAAATCCAAGAGACTTTAGATGTTCAACAATCCTATTCTTTAACAAGGTTTCCATTATTTTCCCCACTACTGAAGTAAGACTTACTGGTCTATAGTAGCCCGCCTCCTCCCTACTACCTTTCTTGTGAATGGGCACAACATTAGCTAATTTCCAATCTTCTGGAACTACTCCCAACAATGACTGGTTAAATAAATAGTTTAACGGTTTTGCTAGTATACCACTAAGTTCTTTTAATAACTTTGGATGTATCCAATCAGGTCCCATCGACTTATTTGTCTTTACTTTTAGACAGCTGAAGTAAAACCTCCTTACTCTGTAAACTTACATGCATCAAGACTCATTAGTCTTTTTCCCTAAATGAGGTCCCTTACCCTCATTTTCTATTGTAAAAACTGAACAAAAATATTAAGGCAGTCTGCTAATCTAACCTAATCCTTCTTTTTTACTTTCCTTTACTCATTTATGTATCTAAAAAATGTTTTATCCCCCTTTTTCACTGACTGGGCTATAGTCTCTTCTGTGTGTGCTTTGGAAGCTCTTATAGCTTGCTTTGCCTCTTTCTGTCTACTCTTATAGATCTTTCTATATTCCTCACTCTGAGTATGTGTATATTTACTAAATGCTAGCTTTTCGTTTTTTACTATTTTGGCCACCTCTGCAGAGTACCACAGTGGTTTCTTCCATTTTTTTGCCCTTACTGACAAGCCTAATGGAATTTTCTGTTGCCTTCAGTAGTGCAACTATTAGATAATCCCATTTCTCCTGGACTCCATTTAAATTGCTCCAGTCTGATAATGACTCCTTTACACCTAATCTAATTTTAGAAAAGTCTGTTTTTCTAAAATCTAAAACTTTTTGTTTTTGTGTGGTGTGACTGCGTCACTGTTCTTATATTAAACCACACTGTCTGGTGATCACTAGATCCTAAACTTTCACCTACAGTAATATCTGATAACAAATCTGTTTGTGAACACTAAATCTACTATGGCCTGCTTTCGAGTTGGCTCCTCAATTACTTGTTTTAGAGAATCCCAGTAGGGAGTTTAGGATATGCGTACTCCTGGCGCAAGTAGCTGTTTTGTATTTCCAGTTCACATCAGAAAGATTAAAGTCACCCATGATGATCACTTCTCCCTTCATTGTCATTTTGGCTATTTCCTCAACTAGTAGATTATCTAACTCCTCTATTTGTCCAGGGGGCCTATAAATCACACCTACCAGTAACCATATGATTACCAAATTCTAATGTAACCCAAACTGACTCAATGTTCGCCTCACTAACTTGTATTACGTTACATTTTAAGCTATCCCTCACATACAGGGCCACCCCTCCCCCTTTTTTTACCTTCTCTGTCTTTTCTATATAAAGGAGAACCCTGGTATTGATATGTCCCAGTCATGTTTTTCATTATACCATGTCTCGGCAACAGCCACTAAATCTACATTCTCAGTTGCCAATATTGCCACAAGTTCATGGATCTTATTCCCTAAACTGCAAGCATTTGTAGACATGACCCTAAGCTTATCATTTTTCAGCACACTGACTACAGGTACCTTCTGTCCCTGTTTTGGGGGCAATTGAATTGATTTATCGCCATTTTGCCCCCCTCTTTTAGTTTAAAAACCTCCTAGCAAAACCTCCTGAACTGCTCACTGAAAACATTTGTTCCCTTTTGAGAGATGCAAACCATCTTTTTTTTTTTTTTTTTTTTTTGTACAGTTCCTTTCTATCCCATAGTGAACTTCCATGAGAAACAAAGCCAAATCCTTGCTCCCGACACCATTCTCCAAGCCACAAGTTAAAGTCCCTAATATGCATCCGTCTATCATTCTGAATGTTATGCACAGGCATAACTTCAGAAAAGGACAGTGTGGACACAACCTGACGTATATCATTGGCAAGAACACGAAAAGCTTCCTTCACCTCTGAAACCTCATCCCAAGCCAAATCATTTGTCCCTAGATGAACCAGTACATCCAATTCTCCTTCCTGATTTGCTTGCTTAACAATATTAGAAATACGCCTCCTGTCTCTGCGAGCAGTAGCTCCAGGAAAAAATCTCGTTAAGCCAATACTGTCCAACTCCGCACCTCTTATGATGGAATCGCCCAACAACTGCTTTCTACCAGGCCTCACCTTCTCCTTGCACACCTCAGCCAAAAGAAGGGTGGTTCCTCAAATTCAGTGTCCGAGCCTGCCTCCACAACACCACTGCACTCTGAAAGTGCTAAAAATGAATTCTGGACAGCCACAGACTGCGGGACATGCCTTTTATCCACAACTCTAAGCCTACCAAATCCAACAGTAACCCACCTGCCATTCCTAGGAAGCCTCTGCGGCAATGGCCTCTGTGGCAGTGACTTTGCAACAGTCTCAGCCCGAGTTTGTTTTACAGATAAATTACAAATCTCGGACTTTAAAAATGCAATCTCCTGCTGCAATCTTGAGAACTGTCTACAGATTAGACAGCCTCCAAACCTCCAAAAAATGGAACGTGAAACAAATGCAGAACAATTATCACAGTAAACCAAATCTGCCATTTTAAGAATTTAAATCAAAAATCTTTTAGTTTTGTTCCAATCTTGTATACCTCAGACTACCTCCAGAATATCTCTAAAATACACTCTTTGAAAAAGCAGCTCTTAGAAGAGCAGCCAAGCTATTAAATCAGTCACACCTTGATGCCTATATTTAAATGTAGACGTACAGACACTCCCATTCTTGAGAGCTTCTCCTAGATGCAGCATAGGGCCATCTTAAGAATTTCGGTCCTGAACGTGTGCAAACAAGTTTGTTTAAGCGTTCCAAGATTAGTTTTAGAACTGAGTGTGTGCCTTCTGCAGTCCACCCGCTATATTCTTGAACCGGATGGGCTCTTCCTGCTACTGCAAGATTAAATGACAGGTGCTATAGCTAATAAGTACTCCATTTATTCTAAGAATGTGGAAGTGTGCATACAAACTCTATATATAGTGTGGTGGTGCTGTGACTGGAGAGAAGTGGACACCACACAGTGTATCTGTGATATACCAGTCATTGCAGTCTCTCTATACCATATGGGTATACTAAAGTGTATGAATTGATGCCTTTGGAGTTGGACTGTTAGCCATGCCTATAGTATTTCCTTTACCTATTATAAGCAATAAGTGTAATGAACACTTAATCACAGGGTGATTGCTGCACAAATGGTTAAATTCATATCACATTTGTAATCTAGCAGCATATCTAAAGGAAGGAGAGAATATTCTTGTATGGCAAATTGCAATACTTGCCTCCATGTAGGTGGTGGTCCATCCTATTTGATGTACAGACATATTGAAACATCCCCCTTCTGAGTAGTAATCATTACAACTTACAATTATACTGCAGAGTTGATTTGAACCTGTGGCATTACATATTGCAGCGCCATATCTGAAATTTATCATAACAATCTTGTCATGTTTATTAATCCAATACTAGATGGGGGGAAAAAACAAAGTGAATATACAGAAGCATCAGTTTTTTTTTTTTTAAATGGTTTAACTAAAATGCTATACCGCAATAAATCTTAAGCATATTTACTATATTCTCTTATAAGGGATAATAACAGACATGTGTAGGCTGTGTGTATTAATGATATGGACAAACAAAACAAGAAACCCGCCAGCTGAACATCCAGGTGATAACACAGATCTAAATGTAGTATAAGAATAGAAATATTAAAGTCCTTGGACGTTATGTATAGAAATTTGAAAAACATACCTGTGTGCCCCGTCCGTTTTGGTCATGTCTGAGGGCTGAACACTCCTCCACACCAGGGACTTCACACCACTAAACTGACCATTAAAAGTCATGCAATACAACAAGGAATGTGTTATTCAAACACAGAGGAGTCAGCATGAACACCGAATCAAAAACGGAAATCCATTTAATATTGACACAAACTCAACCACTGCAAGAAAGCCTTCCACTATATGATTTAAGGGGGACAATATCTCAGGGAAAATTTGAAACCTTCAATAAGGGATGGATATTGGTTACAAACACGGAAAAATATGTGGATTTTTAAATGTACAGATAAATCAAACTTTAAGATCAACTGCATCATTGTCGGGTAGTGCCGGATCTAGTATCAGTAGAACTACAAAATAATCAGGTGATCCACATCAGGTTTGCTTACAAAGACAGACTAAGGAGTGATTCTGCCATGGGGATTGCTTGCTAATAAAATCTTGACTATATTCACTTTGCAATGTAAGTGCGGTCTAATCCCTAAATTTACTTCCCTTGGTGCGTTGGAGGTTCTCCTGATGGTGTCCAAGCTCGTCCCAAGCCTTGATACTGGAGCCTGCCATGTTCTCCACTTTGGAAGTTACCCCCATGGCTTTCGGGCTCTGGATCCTCATAAGTGTCAGTTTCTGTCCATGCAGGAAGCACATCTCTTTGGAGTAAAGTTCTATTAAGATCCCCACCTCTTTGGTTTATTTTAATATGATCAATTCCCCTGAATTTCAGACATGCAGTGTCACCACTGTGATAATGTATGCCCCTTGATACTGGGGAATCTGCTTTGGCTTTAATTGAATTGACATAGTGGTATTCTCCATTGGCCAATATATTTCATACCACATGAGCATGTGATCATACAGATCACTGCAGAAGTTTTTGCATTTTTAGTTTTGCAAGTCTGTATAAGGTAGACCTTGTTCCCATCTGAAAAAGTATTTATGTGACATAGCTTTACATGTATTGCATGTGTAGGTACCCCTTGGCACAACGTATAAATCGGGCACTGGTAATTGTTTACACCCTAGCTTTTATAGCAGAGCTCTGGTAATGTTACCATCTTGGCTCCAGACCTGCAGAAAGTCATTCAGTGTTACTCATTACAGGCCCGACTGATCTAGAAGGTCTAATACATTTTGGAATGCTCTCTTCACTCCCAAATCTGTGTGCATGGCAACCACAATACCTACTCACCCCTATAGTTCTCATGATTGCACATTCTTATAGGGGTTTCAGTGGGAGACTAATGTCCGTCTGCCTTAAGTTTGGCCAATGAAGTCGGTTCATTGAGGAAGTATTACAGGACAGTATACAAAAGAGCGCAGCAAATGTTCAATAAGTTGGTCAGAGCAGCGTTTATGGAACGATCTGATCAAAGGGCAATGTTAGGGCATTGGGTTAGAGTGATGCCTTTGTACAAAAGGCCAGTCTGGGTAGCTGCCAGCAATAAACATGTTGGGGGTGAAATGATCGTGATCACGTTGTGTTTTTGTACAATAGAGGTATTCAATTGCACTGTCCACATCACTGTGATCCAGGGTTAAGGTGCTTAGAGTTGTTATCGTGAGTGTGCAGAAAGGAAACATGTAAGGTAGTGGTTATGCCCAGTGTGGTCTGAGGTTGTGAGAGGAAGATGAGGGCTAGATGGCAGGTAACTTTTTTTAGTGTGGAAGTGTAATAACACAAAGCTGCATATGCCACAATATAGGGTGTCTGTGTATTAACATGAATAATGTCACCATGTACTTATACTTTTTATTTGGGAAAACCTCTCTGCCATGAGGAGAGCAGCAGAATTCCCTCTTTCCCAGGTCATTGTACCGTGGGACAGCGGTCACCATACTGAACGTTAGATGGAGTTCAATGTCTTACACCTTGTCCACCATGGGTAGAAGAATGATCTAGTCATCTTGCAAGTTGCATACAAAACATCTCCGATATGGTTCTAAGATCTGGTTGATAGTTTGTCCAGTGCCGAATTTGACTTGGTCTCAAAATTAGTCTACCTTCAAAGTCAAATTGTGTTAGTGAATAAACCCCAGACAGGGGAGAGATAGTGAGGTGTGGTAGTCGAGAGAGACTCAGTGAGTAAGAGCTCCAAGGACTAAGATTGTGTGCGAGGGGGTCTGGCATGTCTGGGTGGTAAATAAAAAAAAAAAAAAGGGACCCAGGGCAGATGGGCACCCCTTACACTCACTCTATGCAATGGGGCATGTTTATCACAGACCTGCATGAACTCAGTTTGAACATTTTCAATTGAGTCCAGATCGGGAATCAAGCTTAGCCTGCTTCAGACAGTTGCTCATGTCACTGAGAAAAGACTGGAGATTAAACTTCTTAAAACATCTTGTAACAATTACTCTAGGGGTTGATTTGATGGGTCTTACTTTCCGTACACAATACACTAAGCAATGATCACTGAACACATTGGGTAGGATGCCAGACTGCTGGATTCTTTGGGGACGAGATGAAAGGATCCAATCCAGCAGCGTATGGTTAGAGGTGTTGGGATTCATCAGAGTAGGAGAAGAAATAAGCTGGGTTAGGTTCATGGATTTGAACAGTGAGCATGTTTTAACATCTTTGTGGTCTAACCAGTCTACATTGAAATCTCCAAGAATGAGCAGCTCACTTTTCTTATTTAGGGCAATAATATCCCTTAGCAATTTCTTGATCTTAATAAGAGACTGAGCAGGGGAATTTGGAGGGCGATAGATCCCTACAAGTACTAACGGTTTTGAGAATGGGTGTATTATTCTTCCAGCTATAACTTCAAAAGTAGATGGGGTACTTGATAACGTAAGGTCTATGAAAGTGTGTGTGTGTGTCTCAATACCTCCTTCTCATTTGTCTTTTTCTGGAGCAGATATATCCCTGTATTTCTATTGCAGAGTCTGGGGTTCTAGGGCTTAACCAGGATTCATTGAAAAGAGTTTTAGGTTTGTATTCCTGACACCATGCTCTTCGATCATCAATTTTGGGTAGAAGGCTGCGTATGTTGCATAGGACACAGGAGAGGCCAATCACTTTGGCTGACAGAGCTTTGGTATGTAAGGGGTTAATACAGGAGCTTCCCACATGTCCCGTCTCTCTGATCCAATACTTGGGCTATCTCTCTTACGGTCTGCAGAACATGTGGCATTTGTCTCCTCAAATGGGGTTGGTGAATACAAACACTTCCTAAGTGATATTAATTCACCTCTAGCAGCATAATTAAACTGCAATATATTTACGTATTGAGTATTTAAACCACAAGTTGGACAGTCACCCTTTTTACTGGTGCCATCTTGCACAAAGGCTACTGGACTTGGCTCGACAAGTATATTATCTAATGGATTCCACAATAACCTCCAGTTTCATATAGTAACTAGGGTTGCCACCTTTTCTTCAAAAAAATACCGGCCTTGGTACTGTATCCATAGACTTAACATTGGCCTAATGCCAATTTTTTACCGGCCTGCTGGTGGCAACCCTAATAGAAACATAGTAATTTAGGTTGAAAAAAGACACAAGTCCATCAAGTTCAACCCCTCCACCCATAATTTCAGCGTTTTGATCCAAAAGAAGGCAAAAAAAACCCTAAGGAAGCTTTTTCGAATGTTGCCTCTTAGGGGGGAAAAAATTTCCTTCTCTACTCCAAAAGGGCAATCAGATTTCTCCTTGGATCAAAATATTAATGCCTATTATATTACTAATACCCCTGTATGCTCTGCTTTTCTAAAAAAAACATCCAGACCATTTTTAAATGCATCTATTGTGGTTGATAGCACTACCTCTCTTGGCAGGGAGTTCCATAATTTTATTGTCCTTACCGTAAAGAATCCCTTCCTTTGCTGCCTATAAAATCTTTGCTCTTCCAGTCTCAGGGGGTGACCTCTTGTTCTTTGTACATTTCTGTTAATGAACAGGTCCCTGGAGAGCTCTTTAAGGATTGGCCATACTTTTTCTATTTCCTTAATATCCTTTTTAAGGGCTGGTGCCCAGAATTGTACTGCATATTCAAGGTGAGGCCTTACCATTGATTTGTAAAGAGGCAAGATGATGATCTCCTCCCGTGAATCTATACCTCGTTTTATACATGCCAATATCTTATTGGCCCTTGCAGCTGCTGACTGGCATTGGGCACTGTTGCAAAGTTTATCTACAATGATTCCTAAATCCTTTTCGTTAGTACTTTTTCCCAGGGAAATACCATTTAACGTTTATGTTGCTTTGTAATTATTTTTCCCATAATGCATAACTTTACATTTGTCTATATTGAACCTCATTTGCCACTTTCTTGCCCAGTTCCCCACTCTGTCCAAATCTTCCTGTAAAGAAAAAACATCAAGATTAGTCTTTATTACCTTACCTAATTTTGTGTCATCAGCAAACACTGAGACATGGCACTCAGCACAACGTGGCAGATCATTAATAAACAAATTAAAAAGAAGGTCCCAAAACAGACCCCTGAGGTACTCCTCTCACTACCCTGGTCCAATTTGAAGCTTTACCATTTACAACAACCCTCTGTGTTCTATCCTTTAGCCAATTTTCAATCCAAATACATACATTTGCCCCCAATCCTATTTCTCTCAATTTGTAGAGTAACCTTTTGTGTTGAACTGTATCAAATGCTTTAGCAAAATCCAAATAGATCACATCAACTGTCACACCTAGATCTATATTTTTACTGACCTCTTCATAGAATGTTATTAAGTTTGTTTGACAAGACCTGTCTTTCACAAACTATGTTGACTTTTACTAATTATATTCTGATTTCAAGATGTATTCTTGAGTGTACACCTTTAGCAATCCTTCAAATAATTTCCCCACAACAGATGAAAAGCTCACTGGCCTATAATTACCAGGCAGAGATTTTGATCCCTTTTTAAATATTGGAATGACATCCGCCTTTCGCCAGTCTGTTGGCACTATACCTGAACTGAACAAATCCCTAAAGATCATAAATATTGGTCTGGCCAGAATTATGCTGAACTCTCTAAGGACCCTTGGGTGTATACCATCTGGCCCTGGGGCCTTGTCTATCTTAACAGAGTTTAATTGCATAAACACTTTTTCCTGTGTCAGCCAATCCCATGTTTGAGGTGACTGTTCCGTAACTTCCGGTAGCAGGGGCTCATCCATCTGCTCTTAGTATAAACAGAAGAAAAAAAAGTATTTAAAATGTCTGCTTTTTCTCTGTCCTCACTTACCAAATTTCCCATTTGGGATAACAAGGGCCCAACATTTTCCCTCTAGCTTTTTTCCATTTATATACTTATAAAAAATGTTGGTTTTAATTTTACTCTCCTTAGCAATCCTTTTCTTGTTTTCCAATTTAGCCATTTTAATTGCCTTTTTGCAGGCTTTGTTGGCATCTTTGTATTTTATAAATGATAATGTTGATCCCTTGCTTTTTTAATGTTTGAATGCCATTTTCTTGTTTTGCATTTCCTGTTTCACGGTACTGGTAAGCCACATTGGTTTTGATTTGTGTCTTTTGTATTTGTTTCCCAAAGGTAATATATTGGGATGTGTACTTTTGTAATGTGTGCTTAAAGGCATTCCACTTGTCTTCTGTGTTTAGTCCAGAAAACAATCATTCCCAGTCTAAATGTTCCATTGATGCCCTTAGTCCATCAAAGTTGGCCCTTCTAAAATTAAGTGTTTTGGTGGCGTAGTTACCAATTTGCTTTTTTGCATTAATCTCAAACGAAACCATGTTATGGTCACTATTGCCCAAGTGTTCTCTTACTTTGATGTTTGAGATAAGCTGCTCATTGGATGCCTGTCTGGATTTAGTAATAACATTCTAGTTGGGGTGTCTACTAATTGTGCCATAAATGTGTTATTAAGCAGGTTCAGAAACTTGCTTAGCAGAACTAGTTGTGCCACAATTCCAATCTTTTTGGGTAATTAAAATCTCCCATGATTAGAACTTCATTCAGATTTGCAGCCTTTTCAATATGTAATAAAAGCTGATCTTCTCCATCAATGCCAATATTTGGTGGTTTGTAGCATACACCTACAAGTAATGTGCGATTCTTTTTAGCGTCTAAGCTAATCTCCACCCACAGTGTCTCCACATCAGTTCCAGTTACGTCATGCACACCTTCCTTAATACTGGGCTTTAATTTAGGATTTACATTTATTTCTATTTACTCTACTCTGTCCTTGAAAAAGTGAGTAGCCTTGTAAATTAACTGACCAGTCATAGGTCTCATCCCACCACGTTTCTGTGATTCTGATTTAAATCATACTGTTCAGCACTTACCAGTATCTCCAGCTCACCCATTTTGTTTGTCAACCTTCTTGCATTTGCTAAAAGACATTTGATATTACTACCCATTTTCTGTTTAGTTGACAAACACGTAATGCCCGCAGGTTTAATTGTATGTACCTCCCTATGATCTATGTTAACCCCACCAGCGCTTTCCTCCTCCTTTGCCATAGCTATACCCACCTTCCAATCTACTCTAGCTGCCATTGCTTCATTTTGATCTTGACCCTCCCCCCAGAGCTTAGTTTAAAAGCTCATCTAACCCTCTAGCCATCCTCTCCCCTAATACCGCAGCCCCCTCATCATTGAGGTGCAGCTATCCCGTCCAAAGAGTCTGTAGCCGACTGCCCAGTGCTCTAAGAACCCAAATCCCTCTTGCTTGCACCACCTTCGCAACCACGCATTAATCTCCCTAAGCTCCCGCTGTCTCCCTGACGTAGCGCGTGGTACTGGTAATATTTCAGAGAATATTACCTTGGAGGTCCTTTCCTTTAGCTTCTTTCCTAGTTCCCTAAAATCATTTTTAAGGACCCCCCACCTACCATTTACTTTGTCATTAGTACCAATGTGTACTATGACCGCTGGATCATGCCCAGCCCCTCCCAATAATCTGCCTACCCGGTCCGCAACATGCCGAACCCGAGCACCCGGGAGACAACATACAGTTCGGCATTCAGGGTCCTGGCGACAGATTACCCTATCTACCTTCCTAATAATAGAATCCCCTACCACCACAACCTGTCTAGCCTTCCTAGTGTCCTGGCTCCCAACTGTGCTGGAGAGGCTACTCACCTGGCTGCTAGGAGAGTCCGCCTGCCCCAGAAATGCCTCTTCTGAGCTAATCCCCCCCCCAGCAGCCTCACACAAGCTGGCAAATATGTTGGGGTGAACCAGCTCAGAACCAGCCTCCCTAGCTCTCCGACCCCTACTGCCCCTTACACAACTAACCCAGCTCTCTGCCCTAGAAACCTCTTCTCCCCCATCATCACCCTCCTCTACACTAGCCCCAGTCAATGCCTGCTCCGTGAGCAGTAAACTCCGCTCCATGTTGCTTATGTCCCTAAGTGTTGCCAGTTGCCTCTTTAGATCTAATATTATATTTTCCAAAGCAGCAACCTGCTCACATCTGCAGCAGCGGTATGGACCCTGGGGAACTTGCTCCAAGACAGCATACATGCTGCAAGACATGCACTTAGTGGCATTGTCCAACATGCTCTCTAGTGTAAAACACACAATATAAATAGAATTTAAAAAAAAAAAAAGGATTTATACTTTACCCTCCTTCTTGCCTTTTAACTCCTTCTTGGCTTCTAACTCCTCCACTAAAGCAGCTTGTTCACTTTAGTAGATGTTAACCTAGATTTGCCTGGCTCAGTATTCGCCTGCTTCCTCCAGATAAATAGCCTTCAAGTAAACAGACTCCCAGAGAAGGTTAATTAACTGATTGCAAAAAGCCTTGCAAACCTTTTCCCTCCAAAACAGTTTTTTTTTTTTTTTTTTTTTCAACCAATCTTTAACCAAAATCCACACAAAATAAACAGTACTCCCCTTGCAGTAAAAATAAAAATATACTTTCCTTCTTGGCTTCTAACTCCTCCACTTAAGCAGCTTGTTCACTTTAGTAGATGTTCACCTGGATTCGCCTGGCTCAGTATTCGCCTGCTTCCTCCAGATAAATAGCCTTCAAGATATAGTTCTAGATTTTTCGTCTTTCCTTATGCAAACAATGTATTGTCTAGTCTCAAATTCTTTTTCACATTGTAACCACAGACTATACATTCTTAAATTCATTTTCTAGCAATATAGGTTCAAACTTGCCAGCTTCTGCATACTGTGATACAATCTCCATACACGAGTGGCGATCTGGCTTTCGCACCTCTGTCCTGAGCTATGTTTTAGCCATGTTTTAAATGGATTGAGGCAAAAAGTGATCACTGGATTTGCATATGCCTACCCAGAATCCCTTGCATGGTAGTACAGTAAATGGGTGATTCTGTGTCTTGGGGGGAGGTAGTTACAGCCTCCTGGCTTGTTTGGTATGTGTAAATGTTTAGTATTGCCTCTGCTACCCACTTAATTCAGGTGGAGAGGTTTTATCATCACCTTTACCCCACCATTACCTAAATGGTTTATACAATTTTATAACTAAAAGTGCTTACATGATTTGTGTCTTCAGACTTCAAGCAATCAAATGGTGTATGCTATCTCTACACAACAGAATACCGGTTATACATATGAATATATAATTTAATAGGATTTCTAAAACATTTTGTTTCAATATGATGGCAATGGGTATACAAAGGTGTAACAGAATAATATATTAATAGACTTCTTGTGGCGGGACATGACATGTTTCACCATAAAACATGCTTCATCAGAGGTTGTGCTTGGTGGTGAATATAGTAGTCTCTGAGCATATAAATGTTTTGAGTGTCCCAGAAAAATGGATTAGTTAATGTAGAGGAAAACTGTAGAAAAGACTGGATTATCCCCATTACTTAATACATCTTAATAATAATCAATGAAAAATGAACAATATGTAAATATACAAAGATGGAGGGTTTTGTTTTTATAAAGGTTATTTCCTGGAATATGAGAGGAAAAATTATAGATATTACGTAGGGTCAACTTTGAGGTTTTGGTCCAGAAAGTCCTTTTTGATGGTTTAATTAAGCCAAATAATAAAATAGTTTAAATAATTGTTGGATAGTTGGGAAAAGAACTTGGTTATGACTATTGTAGGAGGTAGTATCATGGCTTTTATGATGCGGTTTTAAATCATTATTGTCTTGTTTATAGTTTTTGTATAAAGATAGTGCTCACCTCAACATGCTAGACTTCTGCAACTTCCTCTCTTCTGTGGCTTTGGGAGGAGCCAGTTCAGGGTGCAGTAGGGTTTATTTGTCTTTCATGCAGTGTATTGTACATGTGCTCTCTACCTCAATATTTTCTGTCCTTTTTTCCTTTGGCACAGACTTGGACACATTACCAATCAACTGGTGTATACACACAGCTTTGAATCCTCCGCCTGGAATAAACCTGATCTTCCAGAAATGATGTCCAGCATTTCATTCTGGTTGCTTCTTTATAAAGCTACTACACCAGCCTCTATTGCTAATGTCCATCAAGTTCAAACCTTCTACCCATCTCTCCTTGGATCACGCAGCTCTATTAATGCTTATTCCATTAATAGACCTGGTTGTCCTGCTTTTCTTAAAAACAAAACAAAAAACATCCAGACCATTTTTAAATGCATCTATTGTAGTTGATAGCACTACCTCTCTTGGCAGTGAGTTCCATAACTTGTATTGTCCTTACTGCAAAGAATCCCTTTTTCTGCCTATGAAATCTTTGCTCTTCCAGTCTCAGGGGGTGACCTCTTGTTCTTTGTACATTTCTGTTAATGAACAGGTCACTGGAGAGCTTTTTTTTATTGCCTTGCACATATGTCCTCATATCTCCTCTGAGATGCCTTTTTTCTAATGTATATAAATGCATTATTTTTCTTCATAGCGAAGATCCTCCAATCCCCTTAATTTTGTAGCCCTCCTTTGCACTTTCTAGTGCCATAATATCCTTTTAAGGACTGGTGCCCAGAATAGTACTACATATTCAAGGTCAGGTCTTACCATTGATTTTATAAAGAGGCAAGATGATATCCTCCTCCCGTGAATCAATACCTCATTTTATCCATGCCAGTATCTTTTTGGCCCTTGCAGCTACTGACTGGCATTGGTCATTGTTGCCAAGTCGGTTATCTACAATTATTCCTAAATCCTTTTCATTAGTAGTTTTTCCCAAGGAGATATCATTTAAAGTATGTTGCTTTATTTTTCCTATAATGCAGAACTTTACATTCTATATTGAACCTAATTTGCCACTTAATTGTCCTGGAAAGGGGCATGGACACTAGACTCCTCCACCCGTCTCCCAAAAGTGCTCCTTTTTAGTATCCAGCATATGGGTAATGGAGGCTATAATATTTTATCCGATATTAAATTACATAAGCATATTAAAGTAGCAGGGTTTTTATTTCCAGAGCAATAAAATTCAGATAATTGGTGAAATATAAAAATTTTATCTTCAGTGTAGTAGAACTTATTGGACACAACAGACTTAATATTTAAGTAATCCATATAATCTCAGTCCCAATATCACTTTCTTTGATGTAGTATTCGCAGCAGGTGCCAACTTTATGACAAATTGCTTCCCTGTTCAGGTAAATAGACTGCTGACATTCCTTCTATGCCGTTATAGTTGATTGGCTTTTTTTTCTCAGATGAGCGGTTCGTTGAATATGAGAGGAACCACAGTACTGCCCTCCATGTAAGCGGGAATAATATCCGCAACAATACAAGTTTGAGACGTACAGGTAGCACCAACAACCGCTACTAAACCCAACACCATTCGTTTCCATTCTAAAGCCCCCGCATTAAAATTGCGATATATCAGACCCCTCGCTGACACGTGACAAGCTAGTCCAGATGAGGCACAAGGCTTTTGCATATTAGGTTTCTGCCCAAATTTACATCTATTTTCTGAGGTCTTAACACAACCCCCTCTTTAGCCCAATAGGCGTCAATGTATCTGCGTATTCACTCATATACCATGCAGGATAACAGGAGGCCTCCTGCTTATCCCTATGGTGCATAGTTTTATGTATCTTTCAAATGCCAGATATCGAAGAATTTTTATCCAACCTGTAGCACTATTTCTGTGGTGCACATAGTCCCTGTCAATGCTTTCTCCTCTTTGTTTTCAAGGCTCGTTTTGGTTATTGGCTGTACATGTGCAACATAATAGGAAAATAAGTGGCATTCATTTTTAACAGGTAGAACTTGGAAACAATTGTAAACCTCTGGATGGGTAGACTTTTCTATTTTGGCCTTGCTATAGAAGAAGAGAAAAATCAAGAATGAATTTCATAAACTATTACTGGTTGACCAATGGGATATCTGTTTTGCTGTAGGGATATATCATAGTAATATCATGTATGGTCTCACATGGGGTTGCTTTGTGGTACAATTTGATGGCATTTGAGATACTTCTTGAAAAGAAAAGCCTTTAGATCCTTGCCTGTTTCTAACACGTTTGACCATTCATGTTCCCAGATCTCAGACCACTCAACCCTTCCAACCCCTCAGTTTTAACTTTGTGTTTGTGGAGTAACTATAGGTAGTGTGTTTGTAACTTTTGTTAAAAGCATTTTCATTATAACAAACAGGGCAGCAGTCATGAGTAGAAACAACCATGGATTTCACTATGTAGGCTGACCATCAATCTGTGTTCCCAGCAGCTTTTTCACCACCCTGTAGAGCATTCTGAATGGTGGTCACCTCCTTCTGTGCAACATACATTAACCACTGTAAAATCACTATGGTGTTTTTGGTAACTTAAATCTGTACATGGACATGCCACAAACTAATACAATGTGATGGGTCAATATAGTCAGGGCCCTACTAATTCTTTTTTTTTTTTCTTTATAAATTCCATCACACTTCTAGCATACACAGGCCCTGTTTATAGATTTTGACATAATCTAAACAATATTTTTTTAGTTCAAATTCACAAAGCTGGTTCTTTTGATCAAATGTGAGAATGAAATGTATGACCTGGGGCAAATGTATGTATTTGGATTGAAAATTGGCTAAAGGATAGAAAGCTTCAAATTGGACCAGGGTAGTGAGAGGAGTACCTCAGGGGTCTGTTTTGGGACCTTCTTTTTAATGTTTCTTAATAATCTCCCACGTTGTGCTGAGTGCCATGTCTCAGTGTTTGCTGATGACACAAAATTAGGTAAGGTAATAAAGACTAATCTTGATGTTTTTTCTTTACAGGAAGATTTGGACAGAGTGGGGAACTGGGCAAGAAAGTGGCAAATGAGGTTCAATATAGACAAATGTAAAGTTATGCATTATGGGAAAAATAATTACAAAGCAACATATACGTTAAATGGTATTTCCCTGGGAAAAACTACTAACGAAAAGGATTTAGGAATCATTGTAGATAACAAACTTGGCAACAGTGCCCAATGCCAGTCAGCAGCTGCAAGGGCCAATAAGATATCGGCATGTATAAAACGAGGTATAGATTCACGGGAGGAGGACATCATCTTGCCTCTTTACAAATCAATGGTAAGACCTCACCTTGTACAATTCTGGGCACCAGCCCTTAAAAAGGATATTAAGGAACTAGAAAAAAGTGCAAAGGAGAGCTACAAAATTTATAAGGATTGGAGGATCTTAGTTATGAAGAGAGACTTAAAAAATTGCATTTATTTACTTTAGAAAAAAGGCGTCTTAGAGGGGATATGATAACATTATATAAATATGTGCAGGGCCAATATAAGGAGCTCTCCAGGGACCTGTTCATTAATAGAAATGTACAAAGAACAAGGTCACCACCTGAGACTGGAAGAGCAAAGATTTTATAGGCAGCAAAGGAAGGGATTCTTTACGGTAAGGACAATAAAATTATGGAACTCCCTGCCAAGAGAGGTAGTGCTATCAACCACAATAGATGCATTTAAAAATGGTCTGGAGGTTTTTTTAGAAAAGCAGAACATACAGGGGTATTGATATTAGAATAAGCATTAAAAATAGAGCTTTTTGATCCAAGGAGAAATTTGATTGCCCTTTTGGAGTCGAAGGAATTTTTTTTCCTCCTGGGAGGCAACATTCGAAAAAGCTTCCTAGGGTTTTTTTTGCCGCCTTTTGGATCAAAACGCTGAAATGATAGGTAGAAGGGTTGAACTTGATGGACTGGTGTCTGTTTTCAACCTATGGTACTATGGTACTATTCATCAAAACTGTAATGGTTTATCAGTGGCATAGGGCAATATGGTTCTGATTCTGAGCAGTGTTAGTGTGGGGAAAATACCATTTACAGCCTTTGAAACCCAGGGCCTAGTGACATTTACTTGGCTTCATGAGTAGAAAGTTTTAGTTTAATAAATCTGATGCCTAGATCAACAGTCACACAAAGTAACTTACCGCTTTGAGCCAACGTCTTCATAGCGATTTTCTCAAGTTGATGCCCCACAAAGTCGGCATTATGAGCTATGAACGTGTAATTACTAAATGGCTCGTCTATAAATGTGGCCACAAGCTGCTCCATAGGCACAATGAGCCCTGAAACTACAAACGCCTAATCTGAAGTGTAGATATCATTTGGAATATGTATACCGGTCTCCTGGATACATTCAGTCAAAATGTTTTGTCGGTGGGATCGTCAAGCATTTTCTACAAAGGGAATAGCAAACCTTACATCTGAAACCTTCACACTCATGGTTCTACAATACGATGTAATGACCACAGGGATAATTCCGTTTTCCAGATATGGCAAGCACTTTGTGCAGCTTTAAGAATTCTTGAGTGCAATAACTGAGCCATCTATGGATATTTTTTTTCTCTTCTACATGGTTATGGAAGTGACTCCTTACAAAAATATTGGCAGGAATGATTGGCTTTGTAATGGAACAGGGTATTTGCCCAATGAATGCATTATTTATTTTTTAATACCATAATGGCTATCCTCATGGTATATCAACTTTCTAAAGTGTTTAAACTTTCTTTTAAATGACTTGATTTAAAATAGTGCCATGATTGTGGTACAGGTACCTTTTTAATTTATTTGTAATGCCTAAATGTTTTTCAAATGCGGGGATGTCACCAAAACTGACTAAACTATCAGTGATGCAGAGAGCCTATGAAATACATAAAGCTTTCGGCAACAGAAATAGGATTGTTATGGCCATTGCCAAAAAAAGGCTTTTTGAATTAAGCAATGATGCAACTATAGGGTGTTGACCTGAGACGTCTACAATTTCATTACCCCACCTAAATCTTTTATAAATGAACTAGTCCTACTTTAGTCATCCTTAAAGAACTATTGCCAATAAATTCAGCATTGCTTTGAACCAAGTTTGACGCAAGGTTTTAAAGTTCAGCATTGAATTCATCCCTACATCTAATGGAGTAATGCTCCTATTGAGATCACCACTATCCAGTGTTAGTTGAACAAAATCACTAGGGCCTATATTGGGAATGCTTTTGTTCAAAAGATCATGACTAGCATAATGTACAGCCTGGCTTGCATTGGGACCGGATGGTGGTCTGTCTAGAGTTACAAACCGAAAATGTTCACAGTACTCAACATTTTAAAATTGATCTCTGCGTCTGATTCAATACTCTCCAAAAATACACTGGGTTCTAGAGGAATATTTATGAGCAAAATGGTCACCCTGCAAACAGATGACAGGCCACTTAATTACCTCAAACTAAAATGGTAATGACCAACCTATTTACTGGTATTGTAGTTACAGTATTCTGTCCGTAGGGACTCCAGCTCAGAAAGATGACAACTTACTCAACATTAGATCCTGGTCCCTTCTAAGCATTTGTCAATGAGATTGATACCTTCTCAGTTAAAATCAAGTCTCCAAGATGGGCCAGAGATTATAGGCAGAGGGATGGCCTGCCTAATAGGAATACCTTTCCTGGTAAGTTTTATCCTTCAACCCATGAACCAGTTTAGTAGCCCTTCTCTGAACTCTCTCCAAAGTATCAATATCCTTCTGGAGATACGGTCTCCAGTACTGCGTACAATACTCCAAGTGAGGTCTCACCAGTGCTCTGTACAATGGCATGAGCACTTCCCTCTTCCTACTGCTAATACCTCTCCCTATGCAACCAAGCATTCTGCTGCATTTTCTGCTGCTCTATTGCATTGCCTGCCTACCTTCAAGTCCTCTGAAATTTATTACTCCTGAATCCCTTTCCTCAGATGTTGAGGTTAGGACTGTACCAAATAGTCTATATTCTGCTTTTGGGTTTTTACGCCAAAGGTGCATAATCTTGCACTTGTCCAGATTAAATGTCAGTTGCCACTGCTCTGACCGTTTTTCTAGTTTAGCTAAATCATTTGCCATTTGGCTTATCCCTCCATGAATATCAACCCTGCTGCAAATCTTTGTATCATCAGCAAAAAGACATACTTTGCCAACAAGACCTTCTGCAATATCGCTAAAAACAATATTAGAGAATGGGTCCAAGTACAGATCCCTGAGGTACCCCACTAGTAAGACCTTGCATCGAATATACCCCATTGACTACAACTCTCTGTTGCCTGTCACTCAGCCATTGTCTAATCCATTCAACAATATTGAAATCCAAACTCAAAGATTTCAGTTTATTGAGAAGCCTTCTATGTGCGACAGTGTCAAAAGCCTTACTGAAATCTAGGTAAGCAATGTCTACTGCACCACCCTGATCTATTATTTTAGTCACCCAATCAAAAAAATCAATAAGATTGGTTTGGCATGATCTCCCTGAAGTAAACCCATGCTGTCTCTGATCTTGAAATCCAAGAGACTTTAGATGTTCAACAATCCTATTCTTTAACAAGGTTTCCATTATTTTCCCCACTACTGAAGTAAGACTTACTGGTCTATAGTAGCCCGCCTCCTCCCTACTACCTTTCTTGTGAATGGGCACAACATTAGCTAATTTCCAATCTTCTGGAACTACTCCCAACAATGACTGGTTAAATAAATAGTTTAACGGTTTTGCTAGTATACCACTAAGTTCTTTTAATAACTTTGGATGTATCCCATCAGGTCCCATCGACTTATTTGTCTTTACTTTAGACAGCTGAAGTAAAACCTCTTCCTCTGTAAACTTACATGCATCAAGACTCATTAGTCTTTTTCCCTAAATGAGATCCCTTACCCTCAGTTTCATTTGTAAAAACTGAACAAAAATATTCATTAAGGCAGTCTGCTAATCTAACTAATCCTTGTTTTACTTTCCTTTATTTATGTATCTAAAAAATGTTTTATCCCCCTTTTTCACTGACTGGGCTATAGTCTCTTCTGTGTGTTCTTTGGAAGCTCTTATAGCTTGCTTTGCCTCTTTCTGTCTACTCTTATAGATCTTTCTATCTTCCTCACTCTGAGTATTTTTATAATAACTACATGCTAGCTTTTCGTTTTTTACTATTTTGGCCACCTCTGCAGAGTACCACAGTGGTTTCTTCAATTTTTTGCCCTTACTGACAAGCCTAATGGAATTTTTCTGTTGCCTTCAGTAGTGCAACTTTTAGATAATCCCATTTCTCCTGGACTCCATTTAAATTGCTCCAATCTGATAATGACTCCTTTACACCTAATCTAATTTTAGAAAAGTCTGTTTTTCTAAAATCTAAAACTTTTTGTTTTTGTGTGGTGTGACTGCGTCACTGTTCTTATATTAAACCACACTGTCTGGTGATCACTAGATCCTAAACTTTCACCTACAGTAATATCTGATAACAAATCTCCGTTTGTGAACACTAAATCTACTATGGCCTGCTTTCGAGTTGGCTCCTCAATTACTTGTTTTAGAGATAATCCCAGTAGGGAGTTTAGGATATGCGTACTCCTGGCACAAGTAGATATTTTGTATTTCCAGTTCACATCAGGAAGATTAAAGTCACCCATGATGATTACTTCCCCTTCATTGTCATTTTAGCTATTTCCTCAACTAGAAGATTATCTAACTCCTCTATTTGTCCAGGGGGCCTATAAATCACACCTACCAGTTACCATATGATTACCAAATTCTAATGTAACCCAAACTGACTCTATGTTCGCCTCACTAACTTGTATTACGTTACATTTTAAGCTATCCCTCACATACAGGGCCACCCCTCCCCCTTTTTTTACCTTCTCTGTCTTTTCTATATAAAGAGTACCCTGGTATTGAAATGTCCCAGTCATGTTTTTCATTATACCATGTCTCAGCAACAGCCACTAAATCAACATTCTCAGTTGCCAATATTGCCACAAGGTCATGGATCTTATTCCCTAAACTGCGAGCATTTGTAGACATGACCCTAAGCTTATCTTTTTTCAGCACACTGACTACAGGTAACTTCTGTCCCTGTTTTGGGGGGCAATTGAATTAATGTTTTATCGCCATTTTGCCCCCCTCTTTTAGTTTAAAAACCTCCTAGCAAAACCTCTGAACTGCTCACTGAAAACATTCGTTCCCTTTTGAGAAAGATGCAAACCATCTTTTTTTTGTACAGTTCCTTTCTATCCCATAGTGAACTTCCATGAGAAACAAAGCCAAATCCTTGCTCCCGACACCATTCCCCAAGCCACAAGTTAAAGTCCCTAATACGCATCAGTCTATCATTCTGAATGTTATGCATAGGCATAACTTCAGAAAAGGACAGTGTGGACACAACCTGCCGTATATCATTGGCAAGAACACGAAACCTCATTGCAAGCTAAATCATTTGTCCCTAGATGAACCAGTACATCCAAATCTCCTTCCTGATTTGCTTGCTTAACAATATTAGAAATACGCCTCCTGTCTCTGCGAGCAGTAGCTCCAGGAAGACATCTCACTAAGCCAATACTGTCCAACTCCGCACCTCTTATGATAGAATCGCCGCCCAACAACAACTGCTTTATATCAGGCCTCACCTTCTCCTTAGCCACATAGAGTGGTTCCTCAAACTCTGTGTCTGAGCCTGCCTCCACAACACCACTGCACTCTGAAAGTGCTAAAAATGAATTCTGGACAGCCACAGACTGCGGGACATGCCTTTTATCCACAACTCTAAGCCTACCAGATCCAACAGTAACCCACCTGCCATTCCTAGGAAGCCTCTGTGGCAATGGCCTCTGTGGCAGTGACTTCGCAACAGTCTCAGCCCGAGTTTGTTTTACAGATAAATTACAAATCTCGGACTTTAAAAATGCAATCTCCTGCTGCAATCTTGAGAACTGTCTACAGATTAGACAGCCTCCAAACCTCCAAAAAATGGAACGTGAAACAAATGCAGAACAATTATCACTGTAAACCAAATCTGCCATTTTAAGAATTTAAATCAAAAATCTTTTAGTTTTGCTCCCCTCTTGTATACCTCAGACTACCTCCAGAGTATCTCCAGAATATCTCTAAAATATACTCTTTGAAAAGCAGCTCTTACAAGAGCAGCCAAACTATTAAATTAGCCAAGCTAATTTCCACTATGCCTTATATACACCCACAACACACACCTACAAGCACCAAGGAAGGTTTTCACACCTGAGTGGGCCTATGCCAATTACAACCAAACAATGACAAACGCCTAAGTATTCAATTAAAATTCCTTAGCAATTTGAAGCAGGAAATCGGTACAAACCACCACACAATAACTTGACTAAATGAATCTTACTTGTATCAGTAGAAAAGATCTCAGCAAGTTAAAAAATCAAGTCTGTCTCCAGAATATCTCTAAAATATACTCTTTGAAAAGCAGCTCTTAGAAGAGCAGCCAAGCTATTAAATCCCACCTGCCATTCCTAGGAAGCCTCTGTGGCAGTGACTTTGCAACATTCTCAGCCTGAGTTTGTTTTACAGATAAATTACAAATCTTGGACTTTCAAAATGCAATCTCCTGCTGTAATCTTGAGAACTGTCTACAGATTAGACAGCCTCCAAACCTCCAAAAAATGGAACGTGAAACAAATGCAGAACAATTATCACTGTAAACCAAATCTGCCATTTTAAGAATTTAAATCAAAAAGATCTTTTAGTTTTGCTCCCCTCTTGTATACCTCCAGACTACCTCCCAAGTATCTCCAAAATACACTCTTTGAAAAGCAGCTCTTAGAAGAGCAGCCAAGCTATTAAATCAATCACACCTTGATGCCTGTATTTAAATGTAGACGTACAGACACTCCCATTCTTGAGAGCTTCTCCTAGATGCAGCATAGGGCCATCTTTTTAAGAATTCGGTCCTGAACGTGTGCAAACAAGTTTGTTTAAGCGTTCCAAGATTAGTTTTAGAACGGAGTGTGTGCCTTCTGCAGTCCACCCGCTATATTCTTGAAGCGGATGGGCTCTTCCTGCTACTGCAAGATTAAATGACAGGTGCTATAGCTAATAAGTACTCCATTTATTCTAAGAATGTGGAAGTGTGCATACAAACTCTATATAGTGTGGTGGTGCTGTGACTGGAGAGAAGTGGACACCACACAGTGTATCTGTGATATGCCAGTCATTGCAGTCTCTCTATACCATATGGGTATACTACTGTGTATGAATTGATGTCTTTGGATTTGGACTGTGCCTATACTATAGGCATGGCTATTTCCTTTACCTATTATAAGCAACAAGTGTAATGAACACTTAATCACAGGGTGATTGCTGCACAAATGGTTAAATTCATATCACATTTGTAATCTAGCAGCATATCTAAAGGAAGGAGAGAATATTCTTCTTGTATGGCAAATTGCAATACTTGCCTCCATGTAGGTGGGGTTCCATCCTATTTGATGTACAGACATATTGAAACATCCCCCTTCTGAGTAGTAATCATTACAACTTACTATTATACTGCAGAGTTGATTTGAACCTGTGGCATTACATATTGCAGCGCCATATCTGAAATTTATCATGACAATCTTGTCACATGTTTATTAATCCAGTACTAGAGGGGAAAAAAACAAAGTGAATATACAGAAGCATCAGTTTAAAAAAAAAAAAATGGTTTAACTAAAAGGCTATACCGCAATAAATCTTAAGCATATTTACTATATTATCTTATAAGGGATAATAACAGACATGTGTAGGCTGTGTGTATTAATGATATGGACAAACAAGACAAGAAACCCGCCAGCTGAACATCCAGGTGATAACACAGATCTAAATGTAGTATAAGAATAGAAATATTAAAGTCCTTGGACGTTATGTATAGAAATTTGAAAAACATACCTGTGTGCCCTGTCCGTTTTGGTCATGTCTGAGGGCTGAACACTCCTCCACACCAGGGACTTCACACCACTAAACTGACCATTAAAAGTCATGCAATATAGCAAGGAATGTGTTTTTCAAACACAGAGGAGTCAGCATGAACACCGAATCAAAAACTGAAATCCATTTAATATTGACACAAATTCAACCACTGCAAGAAAGCCTTCCACTATATGATTTAAGGGGGACAATATCCCAGGGAAAATTTGAAACCTTCAATAAGGGATGGATATTGGTTACAAACAGGGAAAAAATCTGTGGATTTTTAAATGTACAGATAAATCAAACTTTAAGATCAACTGCATCATTGTCGGGTAGTGCCGGATCTAGTATCAGTAGAACTACAAAATAATCAGGTGATCCACATCAGGTTTGCTTACAAAGACAGACTAAGGAGTGATTCTGCCATGGGGATTGCTTGCTAATAAAATCTGGACTATATTCACTTTGCAATGTAAGTGCGGTCTAATCCCTAAATTAATTGCCTTGGTGCATTGGAGGTTCTCCTGATGGGGTCCAAGCTCGTCCCAAGCCTTGATACGGGAGCCTGCCATGTTCTCCACTTTGGAAGTTACCCCCATGGCTTTCGGGCTCTGGATCCTCATAAGTGTCAGTTTCTGTCCATGCAGGAAGCACATCTCTTTGGAGTAAAGTTCTATTAAGATCCCCACCTCTTTGGTTTATTTTAATATCAATTTCCCTGAATTTCAGACATGCAGTGTCACCACTGTGATAATGTATGCACCTTGATACTGGGGAATCTGCTTTGGCTGTAATTGAATTTACATAGTGGTATTCTCCATTGGCCAATATATTTAATACCACATGAGCATGTGATCATACAGATCACTGCAGAAGTTTTGCATTTTTAGTTTTGCAAGTCTGTATAAGGTAGACCTTGTTCCCATCTGAAAAAGTATTTATGTGACATAGCAACAAGCTTTACATGTGTAGGTACCCCTTGGCACAACGTATAAATCGGGCATTGGTAATTGTTTACACCCTAGCTTTTATAGCAGAGCTCTGGTAATGTTACCATCTTAGCTCCAATCCTGCAGAGTCATTCAGTGTTACTCATTACAGGCCCGACTGATCTAGAAGGTCTAATACATTTGGAATGCTCTCTTCACTCCCAAATCTGTGTGCATGGCAACCACAATACCTACTCACCCCTATAGTTCTCATGATTGCACACTTATATGGGGTTTCAGTGGGAGACTAATGTCCTTCTGCCTTAAGTTTGGCCAATGAAGTCGGTTCCTTGAGGAAGTATTACAGGACAGTATACAAAAGAGTGCAGCAAATGTTCAGTAAGTTGGTCAGAGAGCAGCGTTTATGGAATGATTTGATCAAAGGGCAATGTTACGGCATTGGGTTAGAGTGATGCCTTTGTACAAAAGGCCAGTCTGGGTAGCTGCCAGCAATAAGCAGGTTGGGGGTGAAATGATAGTGATCACGTTGTGTTTTTGTACAATAGAGGTATTCAATTGCACTGTCCACACCACTGTGATCCAGGGTTAAGGTGCTTAGAGTTGTTATCATGAGTGTGCAGAAAGGGAACATGTAAGGTAGTGGTTATGCCCAGTGTGGTCTGAGGTTCTGAGAGGAAGATGAGGGCTAGATGGTAGGGAACTTTTTTTTTTAGTGTGGAAGTGTAATAACACAAAGCTGTGTAACTCTGTGCTTAACAATAGTGTATTTGGTAATGAAGTTGTAGTATTGGAGTAGGAATGTGACTAACCATAGGGTATGATGTCCCCTCCCTTTTTAATTTGATGTGTACTTGACAAATTCATACATCCCTCATCCCAGCTAACCCTCTTTCTGTCTTCCTTGTGCCAGTTCTGCTCTCTGCTCTTCCCTTGGTGCGTTGGAGATTCTCCTGATCGGGTCCAAGCTCCTCCCAAGCCATGATGCGGGAGCCAGCCATGTATTCCACCTTTGAAGTTACCGCCATGCCTCCTTGCTCTGGGTTCTCATAAGGGTCAGTCTGTCCATGCAGGAAGCACATCTTTTAACATGTTGGGCCAGTAAGCATTTGGTGCATCGTGGGTATGTTGAAGCATTAAACCTCTAAACTGTTGCCCATTGTTGTAGCCAGTTCTTGGTTGTTCTAATAATCATTCCATCCTACAAATTATATTGGGTTTTACTTTTCATCAGAAACTCTGCTAGGTAACGGACTCTTTATCAGGATCACCTGTACCACATTATCCACATTAGTCTTAGACATAAACACCTTCCATTTCTCACTCATGTTTTTTCTTTTTGAAATTTTTATTAAATAAAATTTAACAGCAACAGGCACATTTACCAAACTGTAAACTGATAATAAAAGTAGTCTTTAACATCAATACCAAGGGAAACATAAACTAAAGCACCAGTTTGTGATCTATAACAGTTGTGCTTCCTATAAATGTAAAACAATTTGTGTTTTTTTACAAAATGGAATGTTTCGGGTTTAAAATGTAGTCCTGCAATTGGTTCTAAAAGCAATTTGACACAACAAACTCACATCCTGTTATTTCACAAAGACTAAAATGGGGTTGAGGGAACAAACAATTAATACATTTCAAGAAAAATAAACAGGTTTGGTCACTTAGCTTTGTGCATAGATTTAATGCATTTGTAGCAATTTGTTAAAACACAATTATCCACTAAATGTGCTGATTTTAATGATCAATACCAGGGGCGATGGGTGGTCTTTTTTATTCTCATACTCTGTCCCACACGAGGTGTGCTGCATCATAGTTAAACTAATTCTCCTCTTCAAAGTGGAAATTATTGTCCTGAAATCTGTTTTCCATTATAGGGATCTGGCTACTTGGCTGATTTGCCACAATATCTGGTGTCTGTGTATTAACATGAATATTGTCTCCATGTACTTATATATTTTTTTTTTATTTGGAAAACCTCTCTGCCATGAGGAGAGCAGCAGAATTCCCTCTTTTCCAGGTCATTTTACCATGGGACAGCGGTCACCATACTGAACGCTAGATGGAGTTCAATGTCTTACACCTTGTCCACCATGGGTAGAAGAATGATCTAGTCATCTTGCAAGTAGCATACAAAACATCTCGGATATGGTTCTAAGATCTGGTTGATACGTTCAGTTTTGTCCAGTGCCAAATATGGCTTGGTCTACCTTAAAAGTCAAATTTTAGTGAATATACCCCAGACGGGAGAGATACTGAGGTGTAGTAGTCGGGAAAGACCCAGTGAGTAAGAGCTCCAAGGACTAAGATTGTGTGCAAGGGGGATCAGGCATGTCTGGGTAGTGTCTGAATTTTGACTGCCTAGGGAGGAACAAAACAGAGGCACTACTGCCTGTAGGCTGGAGTTATATACATATTCCTGACCTGTTATCAGGTGGCTTCCTCCTGTAATTTCTCCATGATCCTTTCTCATCTTTAGAAGGATCAGAGGCTTTTGTATTTGAACGCACCCCCCCTACTGAACTGTGATCATTTTTTTTTTTCTAACCCTGCATGAGAAATTGTGGCCCTGCTAAAAAATAGAAACATTTTACCTTGTAAATGGGGCTGGCGTAGTAGTTGCTATTTTTTTTCATTGACATTGGACAAAGTTGCAATTTTGTAAAGCTGCCCTACTCCTTTTGGTTATCAGATTCTGTCTTGCTTTCCCAATAATATACCTTCCAAATTGGTTACTTTTTTTCTTTTTTCTTTCGGATCTGCTAAATTTTGCATCCATGGGTCTAAGTATGTACATTTTCTTAAGTATTGTAATGGATCAGGAGGAGTTGGGCTATACACTCGCACAAATTTAGATGCAAATGCCCCTGGGCCATTTCACACAGCTATCTAGATTTGTGCCCAGTTTCCACTTTGGAAACTGCTGTCAACCAGTCTTCCTCTGTATCCCAATTCAAATCATTAAACCAAGGTCTTTCTGGCTTAGCAGGTTCAGTACATGCAATGTGACCTGGTGACCACAACATTAACATGACGCCTGTCTCTTTAGCATAGAGGATGTATTGCTTGACTGACTGCAAGTTCAAAAATGGACCTGTTTGATGAAACCTCTGTAGAGCAGTCATATGCTGTATAGCTGTTGGGAGATTCTGGCAGAATGGATATTAGGATCCTCCCCATTGTACATGGCAGGACACCTACTCTTTTTTATTTTTATTTAGAAAGTATTTTATCAAGAATATACTGAGATTTCTCTCGTTTTCAAGTATGTCCTGGGGACCCAGTCCAGATTGGAGTTAAACATCTACATTTAACCGTAAATAAAAAAAATAACATATATTTAAACAAGTTGGAAGGAGAACATACAGGGTAAATCATTATTGATACAAACAGGAACAACATGAACAGTATACAAAGGAGTTTGTAAACTAATAACGGGTACAATCTGTTTGAGGATTTGGGAGACACTTATTTCAGGGATTTTAGACTAGATGATGATTTGGCAGAAACAGGAAGGCTATTCCACATATGAGGAGCTCTGAAAGAGAACGTGCCTCAGCCCTCTTCATTTTTGAAGTGAGGGATCCCTAATGAAGGGTTGGTGCAGGATCTGAGATTGTAGGATATTCAGGGAGTAAGCATGCCGCATGGGGGGGGGGGGGGGGGGATGAGCGTTCCACAGAAGTGGTTATGCACTAAGCAAGCTTGGTGGAGAGTGCGTCTGGAGGCAAGCGTCTGCCATTTTAACATTTTACAGTGAGTATTATAATCGCACTGTAGTGCAAAACAATGTATTGTACAGAGTGTAGAGTCTACAGAGATGGGTCTGTGGGGCAGGATCATACACAACATCTCCATAGTCCTAAGATCGGCATTAACATTTGCTGCACAACAAGTTTCCTTACTGTGGAATCTGATTTTGTTTCTATATAGAAAGCCAATCCTGGAATATAGCTTTGCCATGAGCTTATCAATATGGAGACCAAAAGATAAGTTTGGGTCTAGCCACATGCCAAAACACTTATTTGTATTTACCTGGGTCTTGATGTTTATTTGAGGATTGTTTAATTTAAGTCGTTTTTAGCATTTGTTCCAAACAATATGGACTGTGGACTTTTTTTTTTTTTTTTTTTTTTAGTGTTGAGGAATAATGTTTCTAGCTATCCAATTTTCAACTTTAGCAAACTGACCCTGTAGCACGGATTCCACTTGTGATAGTTTTAGTACCACACGTATTAATGACCTTATCAGCATACATATGCACATGAGCCAGGTCAGAGGGTAGATCATTTATAAATAGTGAGAGAAGCAGTGGCCCAAGAACGGATCCTTGAGGCACTTCACAATTGATTGGCAATGAGAGGGAGACAGTATCAGCAATGACACATATTGACTTCTATCAGACAAGTATGAGCGAAACCAGCCGAGCGACCTCATTTTATACCGGAACAATTTAGCTTGTTTAGCAGAAGATCATGATCAACCGTATCAAAGACGTTTGCAAAGTCTAGGAAAACTGCACGTGTGAGTTCACCACTCTCCATACCACTCGGAATGTCATTGCTCACCTTGAATACTTTTATACTCGCACAGTTGATCATGGGCTCATTTTTCCAGGATTTTAGAAAGGATAGGTAGCGGTGAAATAGGCCTGTCGTTTGACACTGTTTACATCGCCATTGTTGTGGATGAGGATAACTCTGGGTTTTTTCCAGGCTTTGGGGACATAACCGGAGGACAAAGGTGCATTGATTAAGTAGGCAATGGGTCAGCCAGTAATAGGTGCACTCAGCCTCAGTAGCATTGACTGAAGAAGGTCTGGCCCAGATTGTAATTCCATTTTTTGATTGAGATGCACTGCTATTTCACTATCTGATATAGGAGCAAATTCAAATTCAGCAAGGTGATTGGCCAGGGGTGATAGTGGTGGTGACTAGTCTGCCGTAGAAAAAGTGCCATGATCTTCATTATGGTGTGTTGCTATAAGAGCTGTGGTGCATCCTACAAAGTAGTTATTGAATTAATTTGCTATTGCCACTGGAGATTTTAGAACTTCAGAACCAACCACAATTAAGCAGCAGGGGGAGATGCTCCAAAATTTGGTCTGGTTGGCTAGATTTCTATTCAGCCGATCAGAGAAATAAGTTGCCTTGGCAAGTTTTGGTTTGAGTCTTGCATCTATTGCGAATGTGTCTAAGCGCAGTGATCTTGATCGGAGCCAGTTTACTTGCATTTTGACCATAAAGCATCCCTGAAATGGAATAAGTCCAGGAGGTCAGCTGAGACCTAGGGCAGATGGGCACCCCTTACTCTCACTCTATGCAGTGGGGCATGTTTATCACAGACCTGCATGAACTCAGTTTGAACATTTTCAATTGAGTCAGACCAGGAATCTTGCTTAGCCTGCTTCAGACAGTTGCTCACGTCACTGAGAAAAGACTGGAGATTAAACTTCTTAAAACATCTTGTAACAATTACTCTAGGGGTTGATTTGATGGGTCTTACTTTCCGCACACAATACACTAAGCAATGATCACTGAACACATTGGGTAGGATGCCAGACTGCTGGATTCTTTGGGGATGAGATGAAAGGATCCAATCCAGCACCGTATGGTTAGAGGTGTTGGGATTCATCCCAGTAGAAGAAGAAATAAGATGTTAGGTTGAACAGTGAGCATGTTTTTTAACATTTAGTCTAACCAGTCTACATTGAGATCTCCAAGAATGAGCAGCTCACTCTTCCTGTTTTGGGCACTAATATCTCCCAGCAATTTCTTGATGTCAGCAAGACTGAGCAGGGGAATTTGGAGGGCAGTAGATCCCTACAAGTACTAACGGTTTTGAGAATGGGTGTAATATTCTTGCAGCTATAACTTCAAAAGTAGAGGGGGTACTTGATAACGTAAGGTCTATGAAATTCAGTGTCTCGTGTGTGTATATATAAAACAATACCTCCTCTTCTCATTTGTCTTTTTCTGGAGCAGATATATCCCTGTATTTGTATTGCAGAGTCTGGGGTTCTAGGGCTTAACCAGAATTCATTGAAAAGAGTTTTAGGTTTGTATTCCTGACACCATGCTCTTCGATCATCAGTTTTGGGTAGAAGGCTGCGTATGTTGCATAGGACACAGGAGAGGCCTATCACTTTGGCTGACGGAGCTTTGGTATGCAAGGGGTTAATACAGGAGCTTCCCACATGTCCCGTCTCTCTGATCCAATACTTTGGCTATCTTACAGTGGCATTTGTCTCCTCAAATGGGGTTGGTGAATACAAACACTTCCTAAGTGATATTAATTCACCTCTAGCAGCATAATTAAACTGCAATATATTTACGTATTGTGTATTTAAACCACAAGTTGGACAGTCACCCTTTTTACTGGTGCCATCTTGCACAAAGGCTACTGGACTTGGCTCGACAAGTATATTATCTAATGGATTCCACAATAACCTCTGCAGTTTCATATAGTTCTAGATTTTTCGTCTTTCCTTATGCAAACAATGTATTGTCTAGTCTCAAATTCTTTTTCACAATGTAACCACAGACTATACATTCTTAAATTCATTTTCTAGCAATATAGGGTCAAACTTGCCAGCTTCTGCATACTGTGATACAATCTCCATACACGAGTGGCGATCTGGCTTCCGCACCTCTGTCCTGAGCTATGTTTTTAGCCATGTTTAAAATGGATTGAGGCAAAAAGTGATCACTGGATTTGCATATGCCTACCCAGAATCCCTTGCATGGTAGTACAGTAAATGGGTGATTCTGTGTCTTGGGGGGGGGGGGGGGGGGGGGGGCGACGACTTGGGTATGGGTTACAGCCTTCTGGCTTGTCTGGTATGTGTAAATGTTTAGTATTGCCTCTGCTACCCACTTAATTCAGGTGGAGAGGTTTTATCATCCCCTTTACCCCACCATTACCTAAATGGTTTATACAATTTTATAACAAAGTGCTTACATGATTTGTGTCTTCAGACTGCAGGCAATCAAATGGTGTATGCTATCTCTACACAGAACAGAATACCGGTTATACATATGAATATATAATAGGATTTCTAAAACATTTGTTTTAATATGATGGCAATGGGTATATAAAGGTGTAACAGAATAATATATTATATTAATATATTAATAATAGACTTCTTGTGGCGGGACATGACATGTTTCACCATAAAACATGCTTCATCAAAGGTTGTGCTTGGTGGTGAATATAGTAGTCTCTGAGCATATGAATGTTTTGAGTGTCCCAGAAAAATGGATTAGTCAATAGAGGAAAACTGTAGAAAAGACTGGATTATCCCCATTACTTAATACATCTTAATAATCAATGAAAAAGGAACAATATGTAAATAAACAAAGATGGAGGGTTTTGATAAAGGTTATTTCCTGGAATATGACAAAAAAAAATTATAGATATTACATAGGGTCAACTTTGAGGTTTTGGTCCAGAAAATCCTTTTTTGATTTAATTAAGCCAAATAATAAAATAGTTAAATAATTGTTGGATAGTTGGGAAAAGAACTTGGTTATGACTATTGTAGGAGGAAGTATTGTGGCTTTTATGCAGTTTTAAACCAGTATTGTCTGTTCTGTTTTTGTTTAAAGAATGCTCACCTCAACATGCTAGACTTCTGCAATTTTTCTCTTCTGTGGCTTTGGGAGGAGCCAGTTCAGGGTGGAGAAGGTTTTATTTGTCTTTCATGCAGTGTATTGTACATGTGCTCTCTACCTCCATCTTTTCTGTCCTTTTCCTTTGGCACAGACTTGGACACATTACCAATCAACTGGTGTATACACACAGCTTTGAATCCTCAGCCTGGAATAAAACTGATCTTCCATGATGTCCAGCATTTCATTCTGGTTGCTTCTTTATAAAGCTACTACACCAGCCTCTATTGCTAATGTCTAGTTCTATTTAGGATGGGGAGCTACTCTTACACTCCAGCTCTTTAATGTTTTTCATATGGAGAAGAATAGAATTCTATGAAATTATATGCTTCAGTATTGACTGCTAGCTATAGGGGCAATAACGCTGGCTTTGGACAGAGTAAAATCCTTTGACAGTGTCATGGCTTTTTCTTTGAAAAAACTTTCAGCCGTTTTTAATGAATTTGAATAGTAGTTGGATATCATGGTAACATAGTAATTTGGGTTAAAAAAAAAGACAAGTTCATCAAGTTCAAACCCTCTACCCATCATCTCTCCTTGGATCACGCAGCTCTATTAATGCTTTTTCCATTAATAGCCCTGGATGTCCTGCTTTTCTAAAAAAAAAAAAAAAATCCAGACCATTTTTAAATGCATCTATTGTGGTTGATAGCACTACCTCTCTTGGCAGTGAGTTCCACAACTTTATTGTCGTTACTGTAAAGAATATCTTCCTTTGCTGTCTATATAAAATATTTGCTCTTTTTTAGTCTCAGGGCCTCTTGTTCTTTGTACATTTCTGTGCACAGGTCACTGAAGAGCTTTTTATATTGCCTTGCACATATGTCCTCATATCTCCTCTGAGATGCCTTTTTTCTAATGTATATAAATGCATTATTTTTCTTCATAGCGAAGATCCTCCAATCCCCTTATTAATTTTGTAGCTCTCCTTTGCACTTTCTAGTGCCATAATATCCTTTTAAGGACTGGTGCCCAGAATTGTACTACATATTCAAGGTGAGGTCTTGCCATTATAATAATTATAGACAACAAACTTGGCAACAGTGCCCAATGCCAGTCAGCAGCTGCAAGGGCCAATAAGATATATTGGCATGTATAAAAAGAGGTATAGATTCACGGGAGGAGGATATCATCTTACCTCTGTACAAATCAATGGTAAGACCTCACCTTGACTATGCAGTACAGTTCTGGGCACCAGTCCTTAAAAAGGATATTAAGGAACTAGAAAGTGCAAAGGAGAGCTACAAAATTAATAAGGGGTTTGGAGGATCTTAGTTATGGAGAGATTTAAAAAATTGAATTTATATACGTTAGAAAAAAGGCGTCTCAGAGGGGATATGATAACATTATATAAATATGTGTAGGGCCAATATAAAGAGCTCTCCAGTGACCTGTTCATTAACAGAAAGGTACAAAGAATAAGAGGTCACCTCCTCAGACTGGAAGAGCAAAGATTTCATAGACAGCAAAGGAAGGGATTCTTTACGGTTAGGACAATAAAGTTATGAAACTCCCTGCCAAGAGAGGTAGTGCTATCAACCACAATAGATGTATTTAAAAATGGTTTGGATGTTTTTTTAGGAAAACAGAACATACAGGGCTATTAATAATAGAATAAGCATTAATAAAAGCTTATTGATGCAAGGAGAAATCTGATTGCCTCTTGGAGTCAAGAAGGAATTTTTTCCCCCAGGAGACAAAATTCGAAATAGCTTCCTTAGGGGTTTTTTGCCTTCTTTTGGATCAAAAGCTGTAATGATAGGTAGAAGGGTTGAACTTGATGGACTTGTGTCTTTTTTCAACCTAAATTACTATGTTACTATGTTACCATTGATTTATAAAGAGGCAAGATGATATCCTCCTCCCGTGAATCAATACCTCATTTTATACATGCCAGTATCTTTTTGCCCCTTGCAGCTACTGACTGGCATTGGTCATTGTTGCCAAGTCGGTTATCTACAATTATTCCTAAATCCTTTTCATTAGTAGTTTTTCCCAAGGAGATCATTTAAAGTATGTTGCTTTATTTTTACTATAATGCAGAACTTTACATTCTATATTGAACCTAATTTGCCACTTAATTGTCCTGGAAAGGGGCATGGACACTCCCTAATCTTGATGTTTTTTCTTTACAGGAAGATTTGGACAGAGTGGGGAACTGGGCAAGAAAGTGGCAAATGAGGTTCAATATAGACAAATGTAAAGTTATGCATTATGGGAAAAATAATAACAAAGCAACATATACGTTAAATGGTATTTCCCTGGGAAAAACTACTAACGAAAAGGATTTAGGAATCATTGTAGATAACAAACTTTGCAACAGTGCCCAATGCCAGTCAGCAGCTGCAAGGGCCAATAAGATATTGGCATGTATAAAACAAGGTATAGATTCACGGGAGGAGATCATCATCTTGCCTCTTTACAAATCAATGGTAAGGCCTCACCTTGAATATGCAGTACAATTCTGGGCACCAGCCCTTAAAAAGGATATTAAGGAACTAGAAAAAGTGCAAAGGAGAGCTACAAAATTAATAAGGGGTTTGGAGGATCTTAGTTATGAAGAGAGACTTAAAAAATTGCATTTATTTACTTTAGAAAAAAAGGCGTCTTAGAGGGGATATGATAACATTATATAAATATGTGCAGGGCCAATATAAGGAGCTCTCCAGGGACCTGTTCATTAATAGAAATGTACAAAGAAAAAGGTCACCCCCTGAGACTGGAAAAGCAAAGATTTTATAGGCAGCAAAGGAAGGGATTCTTTACGGTAAGGACAATAAAATTATGGAACTCCCTGCCAAGAGAGGTAGTGCTATCAACCACAATAGATGCATTTAAAAATGGTCTGGAGGTTGTTTTTTTTTTGAAAAGCAGAACATACAGGGGTATTAATAATAGAATAAGCTTTAATAATAGAGCTTTTTGATCCAAGGAGAAATCTGATTGCCCTTTTGGAGTCGAAGGAATTTTTTTCCCCCTGGGAGGCAACATTCGAAAAAGCTTCCTTAGGGTTTTTTTTGCCTTCTGGATCAAAACGCTGAAATGATAGGTAGAAGGGTTGAACTTGATGGACTTGTGTCTTTTTTCAACCTAAATTACTATGTTACTATGTTACTAGGTTACCTGGTATCAAAACTGTAATGGTTTATCAGTGGCATAGGGCAATATGGTTCTGATTCTGAGCAGTGTTAGTGTGGGGAAAATACCATTTACAGCCTTTGAAACCCAGGGCTTGGTGACATTTACTTGGCTTCATGAGTAGAAAGTTTTAGTTTAATAAATCTGATGCCTAGATCAACAGTCACACAAAGTAACTTACCGCTTTGAGCCAACGTCTTCATAGCAATTTTCTCCTTAAGTTGATGCCCCACAAAGTCGGCATTATGAGCTATGAACGTGTAATTACTAAATGGCTTGTCTATAAATGTGGCCACAAGCTCCTCCATAGGCACAATGAGCCCTGAAACTACAAACACCTAATCTGAAGTGTAGATATAATTTGGAATATGTATACCGGTCTCCTGGATACATTCAGTCAGTGTTTGTCGGTGGGATCGTCAAGCATTTTCTACAGAGGCATAGCAAACCTGACATCTGAAACCTTCACACTCATGGTTCTACAATACGATGTAATGACCACAGGAATAATTCAGTTTTCCATATATGGCAAGCACTTTGTGCAGCTTTAAGACTTCTTGAGTGCAATAACTGATCCATCTATGGATTTTTTTTTTTTCCTTTTTTCTTCTACATGGTTATGGAAGTGACGCCTTACAAAAATATTGGCAGGAATGATTGGCTTTGTAGTGGAACGGGGTATTTGCCCAATGAATGCATTATTTATTTTTTAATACCATAATGGCTATCCTCATGGTATATCAAAACTTTCTAAAGTGTTTAAACTTTCTTTTAAATGACTTGATTTAAAATAGTGCCATGATTGTGGTACAGGTACCTTTTAATTTATTTGTAATGCCTAAATGTTTTTCAAATGCGGGGATGTCACCAAAACTGACTAAACTATCAGTGATGCAGAGAGCCTATGAAATACATAAAGCTTTCGGCAACAGAAATAGGATTGTTATGGCCATTGCCAAAAAAAGGCTTTTTGAATTAAGCACTGATGCAACTATAGGGTGTTGACCTGAGACGTCTACAATTTCATTACCCCACCTAAATCTTTTATAAATTAACTATCCCTACTTTAGTCATCCTTAAAGAACTATTGCCAATAAATTCAGCATTGCTTTGAACCAAGTTTGACGCAAGGTTTTAAAGTTCAGCATTGAATCCATCCCTACATCTAATGGAGTAATGCTCCTATTGAGATCACCACTATCCAGTGTTAGTTGAACAAAATCACTAGGGCCTATATTGGGAATGCTTTTGTTCAAAAGATCATGATTAGCATAATGTACAGCCTTGCTTGCATTGGGACCGGATGGTGGTCTGTCTAGAGTTACAAACCGAAAATGTTCATAGTACTCAACATTTTAAAATTGATCTCTGCGTCTGATTCAATACTCTCCAAAAATACACTGGGTTCTAGAGGAATATTTATGAGCAAAATGGTCACCCTGCAAACAGATGACAGGCCACTTAATTACCTCAAACTAAAATGGTAATGACCAACCTATTTACTGGTATTGTAGTTACAGTATTCTGTCCGTAGGGACTCCAGCTCAGAAAGATGACAACTTACTCAACATTAGATCCTGGTCCCTTCTAAGCATACTAAGCATTTGTCAATGAGATTGATACCTTCTCAGTTAAAATCAAGTCTCCAAGATGGGCCAGAGATTATAGGCAGAGGGATGGCCTGCCTAATAGGAATACCTTTCCTGGTAAGTTTTATCCTTCAACCCATGAACCAGTTTAGTAGCCCTTCTCTGAACTCTCTCCAAAGTATCAATATCCTTCTGGAGATACGGTCTCCAGTACTGCGTACAATACTCCAAGTGAGGTCTCACCAGTGCTCTGTACAATGGCATGAGCACTTCCCTCTTCCTACTGCTAATATCTCTCCCTATGCAACCAAGCATTCTGCTGCATTTTCTGCTGCTCTATTGCATTGCCTGCCTACCTTCAAGTCCTCTGAAATGTATTACTCCTGAATCCCTTTCCTCAGATGTTGAGGTTAGGACTGTACCAAATAGTCTATATTCTGCTTTTGGGTTTTTACGCCCAAGGTGCATTATCTTGCACTTGTCCAGATTAAATGTCAGTTGCCACTGCTCTGACCATTTTTCTAGTTTAGCTAAATCATTTGCCATTTGGCTTATCCCTCCATGAATATCAACCCTGCTGCAAATCTTTGTATCATCAGCAAAAAGACATACTTTGCCAACAAGACCTTCTGCAATATCGCTAAAAACAATATTAGAGAATGGGTCCAAGTACAGATCCCTGAGGTACCCCACTAGTAAGACCTTGCATCGAATATACCCCATTGACTACAACTCTCTGTTGCCTGTCACTCAGCCATTGTCTAATCCATTCAACAATATTGAAATCCAAACTCAAAGATTTCAGTTTATTGAGAAGGCTTCTATGTGCGACAGTGTCAAAAGCCTTACTGAAATCTAGGTAAGCAATGTCTACTGCACCACCCTGATCTATTATTTTAGTCACCCAATCAAAAAAATCAAGATTAGTTTGGCATGATCTCCCTGAAGTAAACCCATGAAGTCTCTGATCTTGAAATCCAAGAGACTTTAGATGTTCAACAATCCTATTCTTTAACAAGGTTTCCATTATTTTCCCCACTACTGAAGTAAGACTTACTGGTCTATAGTAGCCCGCCTCCTCCCTACTACCTTTCTTGTGAATGGGCACAACATTAGCTAATTTCCAATCTTCTGGAACTACTCCCAACAATGACTGGTTAAATAAATAGTTTAACGGTTTTGCTAGTATACCACTAAGTTCTTTTAATAACTTTGGATGTATCCCATCAGGTCCCATCGACTTATTTGTCTTTACTTTAGACAGCTGAAGTAAAACCTCTTCCTCTGTAAACTTACATGCATCAAGACTCATTAGTCTTTTTCCCTAAATGAGATCCCTTACCCTCAGTTTCATTTGTAAAAACTGAACAAAAATATTCATTAAGGCAGTCTGCTAATCTAACTAATCCTTGTTTTACTTTCCTTTACTTTATTTATGTATCTAAAAAATGTTTTATCCCCCTTTTTCACTGACTGGGCTATAGTCTCTTCTGTGTGTTCTTTGGAAGCTCTTATAGCTTGCTTTGCCTCTTTCTGTCTACTCTTATAGATCTTTCTATCTTCCTCACTCTGAGTATTTTTATAATAACTACATGCTAGCTTTTCGTTTTTTACTATTTTGGCCACCTCTGCAGAGTACCACAGTGGTTTCTTCAATTTTTTGCCCTTACTGACAAGCCTAATGGAATTTTTCTGTTGCCTTCAGTAGTGCAACTTTTAGATAATCCCATTTCTCCTGGACTCCATTTAAATTGCTCCAATCTGATAATGACTCCTTTACACCTAATCTAATTTTAGAAAAGTCTGTTTTTCTAAAATCTAAAACTTTTTGTTTTTGTGTGGTGTGACTGCGTCACTGTTCTTATATTAAACCACACTGTCTGGTGATCACTAGATCCTAAACTTTCACCTACAGTAATATCTGATAACAAATCTCCGTTTGTGAACACTAAATCTACTATGGCCTGCTTTCGAGTTGGCTCCTCAATTACTTGTTTTAGAGATAATCCCAGTAGGGAGTTTAGGATATGCGTACTCCTGGCACAAGTAGATATTTTGTATTTCCAGTTCACATCAGGAAGATTAAAGTCACCCATGATGATTACTTCCCCTTCATTGTCATTTTAGCCATTTCCTCAACTAGAAGATTATCTAACTCCTCTATTTGTCCAGGGGGCCTATAAATCACACCTACCAGTTACCATATGATTACCAAATTCTAATGTAACCCAAACTGACTCTGTTCGCCTCACTAACTTGTATTACGTTACATTTTAAGCTATCCCTCACATACAGGGCCACCCCTCCCCCTTTTTTACCTTCTGTCTTTTCTATATAAAGAGTACCCTGGTATTGAAATGTCCCAGTCATGTTTTTCATTATACCATGTCTCAGCAACAGCCACTAAATCAACATTCTCAGTTGCCAATATTGCCACAAGGTCATGGATCTTATTCCCTAAACTGCGAGCATTTGTAGACATGACCCTAAGCTTATCTTTTTTCAGCACACTGACTACAGGTAACTTCTGTCCCTGTTTTGGGGGGCAATTGAATTAATGTTTTATCGCCATTTTGCCCCCCTCTTTTAGTTTAAAAACCTCCTAGCAAAACCTCTGAACTGCTCACTGAAAACATTCGTTCCCTTTTGAGAAAGATGCAAACCATCTTTTTTTTGTACAGTTCCTTTCTATCCCATAGTGAACTTCCATGAGAAACAAAGCCAAATCCTTGCTCCCGACACCATTCCCCAAGCCACAAGTTAAAGTCCCTAATACGCATCAGTCTATCATTCTGAATGTTATGCATAGGCATAACTTCAGAAAAGGACAGTGTGGACACAACCTGCCGTATATCATTGGCAAGAACACGAAACCTCATTGCAAGCTAAATCATTTGTCCCTAGATGAACCAGTACATCCAAATCTCCTTCCTGATTTGCTTGCTTAACAATATTAGAAATACGCCTCCTGTCTCTGCGAGCAGTAGCTCCAGGAAGACATCTCACTAAGCCAATACTGTCCAACTCCGCACCTCTTATGATAGAATCGCCGCCCAACAACAACTGCTTTATATCAGGCCTCACCTTCTCCTTAGCCACATAGGAGAGTGGTTCCTCAAACTCTGTGTCTGAGACTGCCTCCACAACACCACTGCACTCTGAAAGTGCTAAAAATGAATTCTGGACAGCCACAGACTGCGGGACATGCCTTTTATCCACAACTCTAAGCCTACCAGATCCAACAGTAACCCACCTGCCATTCCTAGGAAGCCTCTGTGGCAATGGCCTCTGTGGCAGTGACTTCGCAACAGTCTCAGCCCGAGTTTGTTTTACAGATAAATTACAAATCTCGGACTTTAAAAATGCAATCTCCTGCTGCAATCTTGAGAACTGTCTACAGATTAGACAGCCTCCAAAAAATGGAACGTGAAACAAATGCAGAACAATTATCACTGTAAACCAAATCTGCCATTTTAAGAATTTAAATCAAAAATCTTTTAGTTTTGCTCCCCTCTTGTATACCTCAGACTACCTCCAGAGTATCTCCAGAATATCTCTAAAATATACTCTTTGAAAAGCAGCTCTTACAAGAGCAGCCAAACTATTAAATTAGCCAAGCTAATTTCCACTATGCCTTATATACACCCACAACACACACCTACAAGCACCAAGGAAGGTTTTCACACCTGAGTGGGCCTATGCCAATTACAACCAAACAATGACAAACGCCTAAGTATTCAATTAAAATTCCTTAGCAATTTGAAGCAGGAAATCGGTACAAACCACCACACAATAACTTGACTAAATGAATCTTACTTGTATCAGTAGAAAAGATCTCCGCAAGTTAAAAAATCAAGTCTGTCTCCAGAATATCTCTAAAATATACTCTTTGAAAAGCAGCACTTAGAAGAGCAGCCAAGCTATTAAATCCCACCTGCCATTCCTAGGAAGCCTCTGTGGCAGTGACTTTGCAACATTCTCAGCCTGAGTTTGTTTTACAGATAAATTACAAATCTTGGACTTTCAAAATGCAATCTCCTGCTGTAATCTTGAGAACTGTCTACAGATTAGACAGCCTCCAAACCTCCAAAAAATGGAACGTGAAACAAATGCAGAACAATTATCACTGTAAACCAAATCTGCCATTTTAAGAATTTAAATCAAAAAGATCTTTTAGTTTTGCTCCCCTCTTGTATACCTCCAGACTACCTCCCAAGTATCTCCAAAATACACTCTTTGAAAAGCAGCTCTTAGAAGAGCAGCCAAGCTATTAAATCAATCACACCTTGATGCCTGTATTTAAATGTAGACGTACAGACACTCCCATTCTTGAGAGCTTCTCCTAGATGCAGCATAGGGCCATCTTTTTAAGAATTCGGTCCTGAACGTGTGCAAACAAGTTTGTTTAAGCGTTCCAAGATTAGTTTTAGAACGGAGTGTGTGCCTTCTGCAGTCCACCCGCTATATTCTTGAAGCGGATGGGCTCTTCCTGCTACTGCAAGATTAAATGACAGGTGCTATAGCTAATAAGTACTCCATTTATTCTAAGAATGTGGAAGTGTGCATACAAACTCTATATAGTGTGGTGGTGCTGTGACTGGAGAGAAGTGGACACCACACAGTGTATCTGTGATATGCCAGTCATTGCAGTCTCTCTATACCATATGGGTATACTACTGTGTATGAATTGATGTCTTTGGATTTGGACTGTGCCTATACTATAGGCATGGCTATTTCCTTTACCTATTATAAGCAACAAGTGTAATGAACACTTAATCACAGGGTGATTGCTGCACAAATGGTTAAATTCATATCACATTTGTAATCTAGCAGCATATCTAAAGGAAGGAGAGAATATTCTTCTTGTATGGCAAATTGCAATACTTGCCTCCATGTAGGTGGGGTTCCATCCTATTTGATGTACAGACATATTGAAACATCCCCCTTCTGAGTAGTAATCATTACAACTTACTATTATACTGCAGAGTTGATTTGAACCTGTGGCATTACATATTGCAGCGCCATATCTGAAATTTATCATGACAATCTTGTCACATGTTTATTAATCCAGTACTAGAGGGGAAAAAAACAAAGTGAATATACAGAAGCATCAGTTTAAAAAAAAAAAAAATGGTTTAACTAAAAGGCTATACCGCAATAAATCTTAAGCATATTTACTATATTATCTTATAAGGGATAATAACAGACATGTGTAGGCTGTGTGTATTAATGATATGGACAAACAAGACAAGAAACCCGCCAGCTGAACATCCAGGTGATAACACAGATCTAAATGTAGTATAAGAATAGAAATATATTAAAGTCCTTGGACGTTATGTATAGAAATTTGAAAAACATACCTGTGTGCCCTGTCCGTTTTGGTCATGTCTGAGGGCTGAACACTCCTCCACACCAGGGACTTCACACCACTAAACTGACCATTAAAAGTCATGCAATATAGCAAGGAATGTGTTTTTCAAACACAGAGTCAGCATGAACACCGAATCAAAAACTGAAATCCATTTAATATTGACACAAATTCAACCACTGCAAGAAAGCCTTCCACTATATGATTTAAGGGGGACAATATCCCAGGGAAAATTTGAAACCTTCAATAAGTGATGGATATTGGTTACAAACAGGGAAAAATCTGTGGATTTTTAAATGTACAGATAAATCAAACTTTAAGATCAACTGCATCATTGTCGGGTAGTGCCGGATCTAGTATCAGTAGAACTACAAAATAATCAGGTGATCCACATCAGGTTTGCTTACAAAGACAGACTAAGGAGTGATTCTGCCATGGGGATTGCTTGCTAATAAAATCTTGACTATATTCACTTTGCAATGTAAGTGCGGTCTAATCCCTAAATTAATTGCCTTGGTGCATTGGAGGTTCTCCTGATGGGGTCCAAGCTCGTCCCAAGCCTTGATACGGGAGCCTGCCATGTTCTCCACTTTGGAAGTTACCCCCATGGCTTTCGGGCTCTGGATCCTCATAAGTGTCAGTTTCTGTCCATGCAGGAAGCACATCTCTTTGGAGTAAAGTTCTATTAAGATCCCCACCTCTTTGGTTTATTTTAATATCAATTTCCCTGAATTTCAGACATGCAGTGTCACCACTGTGATAATGTATGCACCTTGATACTGGGGAATCTGCTTTGGCTGTAATTGAATTTACATAGTGGTATTCTCCATTGGCCAATATATTTAATACCACATGAGCATGTGATCATACAGATCACTGCAGAAGTTTTGCATTTTTAGTTTTGCAAGTCTGTATAAGGTAGACCTTGTACCCATCTGAAAAAAGTATTTGTGACATAGCAACAAGCTTTACATGTGTAGGTACCCCTTGGCACAACGTATAAATCGGGCATTGGTAATTGTTTACACCCTAGCTTTTATAGCAGAGCTCTGGTAATGTTACCATCTTAGCTCCAATCGTTCAGAAAGTCATTCAGTGTTACTCATTAAAGGCCCGACTGATCTAGAAGGTCTAATACTTTTGGAATGCTCTCTTCACTCCCAAATCTGTGTGCATGGCAACCACAATACCTACTCACCCCTATAGTTCTCATGATTGCACACTTATATGGGGTTTCAGTGGGAGACTAATGTCCTTCTGCCTTAAGTTTGGCCAATGAAGTCGGTTCCTTGAGGAAGTATTACAGGACAGTATACAAAAGAGTGCAGCAAATGTTCAGTAAGTTGGTCAGAGAGCAGCGTTTATGGAACGATTTGATCAAAGGGCAATGTTACGGCATTGGGTTAGAGTGATGCCTTTGAACAAAAGGCCAGTCTGGGTAGCTGCCAGCAATAAGCAGGTTGGGGGTGAAATGATAGTGATCACGTTGTGTTTTTGTACAATAGAGGTATTCAATTGCACTGTCCACACCACTGTGATCCAGGGTTAAGGTGCTTAGAGTTGTTATCATGAGTGTGCAGAAAGGAAACATGTAAGGTAGTGGTTATGCCCAGTGTGGTCTGAGGTTCTGAGAGGAAGATGAGGGCTAGATGGTAGGGAACTTTTTTTTTTAGTGTGGAAGTGTAATAACACAAAGCTGTGTAACTCTGTGCTTAACAATAGTGTATTTGGTAATGAAGTTGTAGTATTGGAGTAGGAATGTGACTAACCATAGGGTATGATGTCCCCTCCCTTTTTAATTTGATGTGTACTTGACAAATTCATACATCCCTCATCCCAGCTAACCCTCTTTCTGTCTTCCTTGTGCCAGTTCTGCTCTCTGCTCTTCCCTTGGTGCGTTGGAGATTCTCCTGATCGGGTCCAAGCTCCTCCCAAGCCTTGATGAGGGTGCCAGCCATGTTTTCCACCTTTGAAGTTACCGCCATGCCTCCTTGCTCTGGGTTCTCATAAGGGTCAGTCTGTCCATGCAGGAAGCACATCTTTTAACATGTTGGGCCAGTAAATCATTTGGTGCATCGTGGGTATGTTGAAGCATTAAACCTCTAAACTGTTGCCCATTGTTGTAGCCAGTTCTTGGCTGTTCTAATAATCATTCCATCCTGCAAATTATATTGGGTTTTACTTTTCATCAGAAACTCTGCTAGGTAATGGACTCTTTATCAGGATCACCTGTACCACATTATCCTTATTAGTCTTAGACATAAACACCTTCCATTTCTCACTCATGTTTTTTCTTTTTGAAATTTTTATTAAATAAAATTTAACAGCAACAGGCACATTTACCAAACTGTAAACTGATAATAAAAGTAGTCTTTAACATCAATACCAAGGGAAACATAAACTAAAGCACCAGTTTGTGATCTATAACAGTTGTGCTTCCTATAAATGTAAAACAATTTGTGTTTTTTTACAAAATGGAATGTTTCGGGTTTAAAATGTAGTCCTGCAATTGGTCCTAAAAGCAATTTGACACAACAAACTCACATCTGTTATTTCACAAAGACTAAAATGGGGTTGAGGGAACAAACAAAATTAATACATTTCAAGACAAATAAAAACAAACAGGTTTGGTCACTTAGCTTTGTGCATAGATTTAATGCATTTATAGCAATTTGTTAAAACACAATTATCCACTAAATGTGCTGATTTTAATGATCAATACCAGGGGCGATGGGTGGTCTTTTTTATTCTCATACTCTGTCCCACACGAGGTGTGCTGCATCATAATTAAACTAATTCTCCTCTTCAAAGTGGAAATTATTGTCCTGAAATCTGTTTTCCAGTATAGGGATCTGGCTACTTGGCTGATTTGCCACAATATCTGGTGTCTGTGTATTAACATGAATATTGTCTCCATGTACTTATATCTTTTTTTTATTTGGAAAACCTCTCTGCCATGAGGAGAGCAGCAGAAATCCCTCTTTTCCAGGTCATTTTACCGTGGGACAGCGGTCACCATACTGACCGTTAGATGGAGTTCAATGTCTTACACCTTGTCCACCATGGGTAGAAGAATGATCTAGTCATCTTGCAAGTAGCATACAAAACATCTCAAATATGGTTCTAAGATCTGGTTGATACGTTCAGTTTTGTCCAGTGCCAAATATGGCTTGGTCTACCTTCAAAGTCAAATGTTTGTGAATATACCCCAGACGGGAGAGATACCGAGGTGTAGTAGTCAGGAAAGACCCAGTGAGTAAGAACTCCAAGGACTAAGATTGTGTGAGAGGGTGATCGGGCATGTCTGGGTGGTGTCTGAATTTTGACTGCCTAGGGAAGAACAAAACAAAGGTACTACTGCCTGTAGGCTGGAGTTATATGCATATTCCTGACCTGTTACCAGGTGGCTTTCTCCATGATCCTTGCTCATCTTTAGAACGATCAGAGGCTTTTGTATTTGAACGCACCTCCCTACTGACCTGTGATCCCTTTTTCTAACCCTGCATGAGAAATTGTTTGTGGCCCTGCTTAGTAAAATAGAAACATTTTACCTTGTAAATGGGGCTGGCTTAGTATTTGATATTTTTTTCATTGATATTGGACAAAGTTGCAATTTTGTAAAGCTGCCTTACTCCTATTGGTTATAAGATTGTCTTGCTTTCCCAATAATAAACCTTCCAAATTGGTTATTTTTTTCTTTTTTTCTTTCGGATCTGCTAAAATTTGCATCCATGGGTCTAAATATGTACATTTTCTTAAATATTGTAATAGATCAGGAGGAGTTGGGCTATATACTCTCACAAATTTAGGTGCAAATGCCCCTGGGCCATTTCTGCATTTCACACAGCTATCTAGATTTGTGCCCAGTTTTCACTTTAGAAATTGCATTCAACCAGTCTTCCTCTGTATCCCAATTCAAATCATTAAACCAAGGTCTTTCTGGCTTAGCAGGTTCAGTACATGCACTGTGACCTGGTGACCACAACATTAGCATGACGCCTGTCTCTTTAGCAGAGAGCATGTATTGCTTGACTGAAAGTTCAAAAATTTACCTGTTTGATGAGACCTCTGTAGAGCAGCCATATGCTGTTTAGCTGTTGGGAGATTACGGCAGTATGGATATTAGGATCCTCCCCATTGTACATGGCAGGACACCTACTCTTTTATTTTTATTTAGAAAGTATTTTATCAAGAATATACTGAGATTTCTCTCGTTTTCAAGTATGTCCTGGGGACCCAGTCCAGATTGGAGTTAAACATCTACATTTAACTGTAAATAAAAAAAAAAAATAACATATATTTAAACAAGTTGGAAGGAGACAATGCAGGGTGAATCATTATTGATACAAAAAGGAACAACATGTGCAGTATACGAAGGAGTTTATAACAGGTAAAATCTGTTTTGAGGATTTGGGAGACACTTATTTTAAGGAATTTTAGACTAGATGATAATTTGGCAGAAACAGGAAGGCTATTCCACATATGAGGAGCTCTGAAAGAGAACCCACTCGACCTGCTTCCTTTTTGAAGTGAATGATCGCTAATGAAGGGTTGGTGCAGGATCTGAGATTGTAGGATGTGCAGAGAGTGAGCATGCCGCTCAGGTGGGAGTGGTGAGCGTTCCAGAGAAGTGGTTATGCACTAAGCAAGCTTGGTGGAGAGTGCGTCTGGAGGCAACTGTAGTGCAAAACGACACAATGTATTGTACAAAGTGTCGAGTTTACCGAGATGGGTCTGTGGCGCAGAATCATACACAACATCTCCATAGTCCTAAGATAGGCATTAACATTTGCTTCACAATAAGTTTCCTTACTGTGGAATATAGGTTTGATTTGTTTCTATATAGAAAGCCAAACCTAGGATATAGCTTTGACACGAGATTGTCAATATGGAGACCAAAAGATAAGTTTGGGTCTAGACACATACCAAGATACTTATATGAATATACCTGGGTCAGGTTATAACTGGATTTGGTCTTGATGTTTATTTGAGGATTGTTTAATTTAAGTAGTTTTAAGCATTTGTTCCAAACAATATGGACTGTGGACACAGTTTTTTCAGTGTTGAGGAATAATTTTGCTTCTAGCTTTTCAATTTTCAACTTTAGCAAACTGACCCTGTAGCACGGATTCCACTTGTGATAGTTTTAGTACCGCACGTATAAATGACCGTATCATCAGCATACATATGCACATGAGCCAGGTCAGAGGGTAGATCATTTATAAATAGTGAGAGAAGCAGTGGCCCAAGAACAGATCCTTGAGGCACTTCACACTTGGAACAATGGGAGGGAGGCAGTATAAGCAATGGACACATATTGAGATCTATCAGACGAGTATGAGCGAAACCAGCAGAGCGACCTCTCATTTTATACCGGAACAATTTAGTTTGTTTAGCAGAAGATCATGATCAACCGTATCAAAGGCCTTTGCAAAGTCTAGGAAAACTGCACCTGTGAGTTCACCACTCTCCATACCACTCGGAATGTCATTGCTCACCTTGAATACTTTTATACTCGCACAGTTGATCATGGGCACATTTTTCCAGGATTTTAGAAATGATGGGCAGCAGTGAAATAGGCCTGTTTGACACAGTTTAAATCACCATTTTTGTGGATGGGGATAACTAGGCTTTTTTTCCAGGCTTTGGGGACATAACCAGAGGACAGGGATGCATTGCTTAAGCAGGCAATGGGTCGCGCAGTAACAGGCGCACTCAGCCTCAGTAGCATTGAAGTAGGGCCCACATTGTAATTCCATTTTTTTTTGATTGAGGAGATGCGCTGCTATTTCACTATCTGATATAGGAGCAAATTCAGCTTGTTTTTGGCCAGGGGTGATTATTGGTGGTGACTCGTCTGCCATAGAAAAAGTGCCATGATCTTCATTGTGGTGTTTTGCTATAAGAGCTGTGGTGCATCTTACAAAATAGTTATTGAATTAATTTGCTATTGCCACTGGAGATTTTAGAACTTCATTATGTGTTTTACTTGTGGTTGGTTCTGAATGGCACGGGGGGGGGGTCATACATTTTTTTTGACGCTCCAAAATTTGGTCGGGTTGGCTAGATTTCTATTCAGTTGCTCAGAGAAATACGTTTTGGCAAGTTTGATTTGAGTCTTGCATCTATTGCGAATGGGCCAATAAGCGTTGTCCTCTTGGTTGCAGCCAGTTTGCTTACATTTTCACTATAAAGCATCCCTGAAATGGAATAAGTCCAGGAGGTCAGCTGAGACCTAGGGCAGATGGGCACCCCTTACTCTCACTCTATGCAGTGGGGCATGTTTATCACAGACCTGCATGAACTCAGTTTGAAAATATTCAATTGAGTCCAGATCGGGAATCAAGCTTAGCCTGCTTCAGACAGTTGCTCACGTCACTGAGAAGACTGGAGATTAAACTTCTTAAAACATCTTGTAACAATTACTCTAGGGGTTGATTTGATGGGTCTTACTTTCCGTACACAATACACTAAGCAATGATCACTGAACACATTGGGTAGGATGCCAGACTGCTGGATTCTTTGGGGACAAGAGGAAAGGACCCAATCCAGCAGCGTATGGTTAGAGCTGTTTGGATTCATCCCAGTAGGAGAAGAAATAAGCTGGGTTAGGTTCATGGATTTGAACAGTGAGCATGTTTTAACATCTTTGTGGTCTAACCAGTCTACATTGAAATCTCCAACGAGCAGCTCACTCTTCTTATTTTGGGCACTAATATCTCCCAGTTTCTTGATGTCAGTAAGAGACTAAGCATGGGAATTTGGTGGGCGATAGATCCCTACAAGTACTAATGATTTTGAGAATGGGTGCAATATTCTTCCGGCTATAACTTCAAAAGTAGAGGGGGTACTTGATAAAGTAAGGTCTATGAAATTCAGTGATTCATGTATTCATATAAAATACCTCCTTATTTCTGTCTTTTTCTGGAGCAGATATATCCCTGTATTTGTATTGCAGAGTCTGGGGTTCTAGGGCATAATTAGGATTCATTGAATAGAGTTTTAGGTTTGTATTCCTGACACCATGCTCTTCGATCATCAGTTTTGGGTAGAAGGCTGCGTATGTTGCATAGGACACAGGAGAGGCCTATCACTTTGGCTGACGGAGCTTTGGTATGCAAGGGGTTAATACAGGAGCTTCCCACATGTCCAGTCTCTCTGATCCAATACTTTGGCTATCTCTCTTACGGTCTGCAGAACATGTGGCATTTGTCTCCTCATGTGGATCCCCACAGCTGCATACAGCTACTGGGGTTGGTGAAGACAAACACTTCCCAAGTGATATTAATTCACCTCTAGCAGCATAATTAAACTGCAATATATTTACGTATTCAGTATTTAAACCACAAGTTGGACAGTCACCCTCTTTACTGGTGCCATCTTGCACAAAGGCTACTGGACTGGGCCTGACAAGTATATTATTTAACTGAATCCACAATAACCTCCGCAGTTTCATATAGTTCTAGATTTTTCGTCTTTCCTTATGCAAACAATGTCTTATTGTCTAGTCTCATTCTTTTTCACATTGTAACCACAGACTATATACACTTAAATTCATTTTCTAGCAATATACGATCGAACTTGCCAGCTTCTGCATACTGTGATACAATCTCCATACAGCTGTCCACGAGTGGTGATGTGGCTTCCGCACCTCTGTCCTGAGCTATGTTTCAGCCATGTTTAAAATGGATTGAGGCAAAAAGTGATCACTGGATTTGCATATGCCTACCCAGAATCCCTTGCAGTGGTGGTAGTACAGTAAATGAGTGATTCGGGGGGGGGGGGCAAGCCTTCTGGCTTGTCTGGTATGTGTAAATTAATACAAAAGGGGGGAAAACGGGCGCCTTTGGGTTAATTAGTGAATACTATAATAAAGTGTGATACAATTACGTGTATTAGGTTCAGCTGCACTCAAGTGTGGTTCCCCACACCAACATAAACAAGTGATTTGAAAGGTGATGCACTTAGGAGCTTTAAAAAATGGATATATATATATACTCAGCCCAACTGGTCAGTGGTGTTCCATAATGTACATTTAAATATAAATAAACACAACAATGTGTAAAACTGCTAATGAATACAAATCCTATTTATATTTGTTTATATTTAATATATATATTTAATATTCAAAATCTTATTGGCCCTTGCAGCTGCTGACTGGCATTGAGCACTGTTGCCAAGTCTGTTATCTACAATTATTCCTAAATCCTTTTCATTAGTAGTTTTTGCCAGGGAAATACCATTTAGAGTGTTACTTTATTATTATTTTTCTCATAATTCATAACTTTACATTTATTTATTTTTTAAATATTGGAATGACATCCGCCTTTCGCCAGTCTGTTGGCACTATACCTGAACTGAAAGAATCACCAAAGATCATAAATATTGGTCTGGCCAGAATTATGCTTAACTCTCTAAGGACCCTTGGGTGTATACCATCTGGCCCTGGGGCCTTGTCTATCTTAACAGAGTTTAATTGCTTAAGCACTTTTTCCTGTGTCAGCCAATCCCATGTTTGCGGTGACTGTTCCGTAACTTCCGGTAGCAGCGGCTCATCCATCTGTTCTTCCTTAGTATAAACAGAAGAAAAAAAAGTATTTAAAATGTCTGCTTTCCCTCTAGTTTTTTTCCATTTTATATACTAAAATTTGGGGGTTAATTTTACTCTCCTTAGGAATCCTTTTTCTCGTTTTCCAATTTTAGCCATTTTAATCGCCTTTTTGCAGTCTATAAATGATAATGCTCATCCATTGCTTTTTATAATGTTTGCCATTTTCTTCTATTTGTATTTCCTGTTTCAAGTTACCGGTAAGCCACATTGGTTTTGATTTGTGTCTTTTGCATTTGTTTCCCAAAAATATATATTGGGATGTGTACTTTTGTAATGTGCTTAAAGGCATTCCACTTGTCTTCTGTGTTTAGTCCAAAAAAACAATCTTTCCCAGTCTAAATGTTCAATCAATGACCTTAGTCCATCAAAGTTGGCCCTTCTAAAATTAAGTGTTTTGGTGGCGTAGTTACCAATTTGCTTTTTTGCATTAATCTCAAATGAAACCATGTTATGGTCACTATTCCCCAAGTGTTCTCTTACTTTAATGTTTGAGAAGCTCTTCATTGTTTATTACCAAATTCAGACAGGCATCCATTCTAGTCGGGGTGTCTACTAATTGTGCCATAAATTTGTTATTAAGCAGGTTCAGAAACTTGCTGCCCTTAGCGGAACTAGTTGTGCCACAATTCCTATCTATATCTGGGTAATTAAAATTTCCCATGATTGAATGACTTTTTAGATTTGCAGCCTTTTCAATATGTAATAAAAGCTGATCTTCTCCAATGCCAATATTTGGTGGCTTGTAGCATACACCTACAAGTAATGTGCGATTTCTTTTTAGCGTCTAAGCTAATCTCCACCCACAGTGTCTCCACATCAGTTCCAGTTACGTCATGCACACCTTCCTTAATACTGGGCTTTAATTTAGGATTTACATTTATTTCTATTTACTCTACTCTGTCCTTGAAAAAGTGAGTAGCCTTGTAAATTAACTGACCAGTCACCACGTTTCTGTGATTCTGATTAAATCATACTGTTCACCAGTATCTCCAGCTCACCCATTTTGTTTGTCAAGCTTCTTGCATTTGCTAAAAGACATTTAAGATTACTACCCATTTTCTGTTTAGTTTAAAAGCTCATCTAACCCTCTAGCCATCCTCTCCCCTAATACTGCAGCTCCCTCATCATTGAGGTGCAGCCCATCCAGTCCATAGAGTCTGTAGCAAACTTCAAAGTCTGCCCAATGCTCCAAGAATCCAAATCCCTCTTGCTTGCACCACCTTCGCAACCACACATTAAGCCCCCGCTGTCTCCCTGATGTAGCGCGTGGTACTGGTAATATTTCAGAGAATATTACCTTGGAGGTCCTTTCCTTCAGCTTATTTCCTAGTTCCCTAAAATCATTTTTAAGGACCCCCCCTACCATTAACTTTGTCATTAATACCAATGTCTACTAAGACGGCTGGATAATGCCCAGCCCCTCCCAACAATCTGCCTACCTGTTCCGCAACATGCCGAACCAGGGAGACTACATACAGTTCGGTATTCGGGGTCCCGGTGACAGATTACCCTATCTACCTTCCTAATAATAGAATCCCCTACCACCAGACTTCCTAGCATCCTGCCTTCCAACTGTGCTGGGGAGGCTACTCACCTGGCTGCTAGGAGAGTCAGCCTGCCCCAGAAATGCCTCTTCTGAGCTAATCTCCCCATCCTCGCACAAGCTGGCAAACATATTAGGGTGAACCAGCTCAGAACAAGCCTCCCTAGCTCTCTGACCCCTACTTCCCCTTACACAGCTAACCCAGCTCTCTGCCCTAGAAACCTCTTCTCCTCCATCACCCTCCTCTACACTGGCCAATGCCTGCTCCGTGAGCAGTAAACTCCGCTCCATGTTGCTTATGTCCCTCAGTGTTGCCAGTTGCCTCTTTATATCTAATATTATATTTTCCAAAGCAGCAACCTGCTCACATCTGCAGCAGTGGTATGGACCCTGGGGAACTTGCTCCAAGACAGCATACATGCTGCAAGACATGCACTTAGTGGCATTGTCCAACATGCTCTCTAATGTAAAACACACAATATAAATAGAATAAACAAGGATTTATACTTTACCATCCTTGCCCTTTAACTCCTTATTTGCTTCTAACTCCAACACTTTAGATTAGCTGTTCCCCTGAATTCACCTGGCTCAGTATTCGCCTGCTCCTTTCAGTTAAATGGCCTTCAAAGTAAACAGACTCACAGAGAATGTTAACCAACTGCAAACAGCCTTGCAAACCTTTTTCCCTCCAAAACAGTTTTTTTTTTTTTAATTAATCTTTAACCAAAATACACACAAAATAAACAGTGCTCTCCTTGCAGTAAAAATAAAAATACCCTTTCCTTATTTGCTTCTAACTCTAACACTTAAGAAGCCTGATCACTTTAGAAGCTGCTCCCCTGAATTCGCCTGCTTCCTCCAGATAAATGGATGGCCTTCCAAGTAAACAGACTCACAGAGAAGGGTTCTCTTCTCCCAGGCAAAGCTAGCTTGTTAGTTTATCACTGGTGCAAAGAGAATTAAAGAGATCATTCCTAATTCAGTCCCAGCTTGCCACGTGTCTGCCAGTTTACCCTTCATCTGCATTGACTGTACTTGGAACCGCAGTGCTCACTGATGGCACTACCAAATCCACCTCCCGGTAGTCAGCAGCCAACCCAGTCATCTGGGGATAGGGAGGCCAAAGCCCTGTCCTGTTTACCAGGGTATGGGGACCTAATCTGCCCTCCATTTCAACCATTTTCTAGGAGTGGCTTATCAATGGGTACATTTCTTTGTTGGTTTAAATGTAGAGCAGTGCTGGTCAGGGATCCATTAATACAAGGGTTGTAAGCAATTGTATGTAGCTGCCTAGGCCTGTTCACCACTGCCTTCCACCTTCTTAACATCTCTGCAGTAGGCATGCCGTTTATCTTATGTCTAGGTATTCCTGCCTGAAACAAGTCATTCCACATTTGCCTTCTAGTCAGCCTTGTCTGATTCCCCTCTGGCTGTTGCTTTGCCATCTCTACTCAAGCCTTTCCGGCTGTACAAACACTGTCTGTTTGGTTTCCCTGTTTAACTCTTCAATCTCCGCTAATAAGGAGGTCACATGGTGTATTTTACCATTGCTTTTAATCCCATAGAGCAGAGATAACAAGGGAACTCTCATCTAGTGGTGCTGTCTGTAAAATCCTCCATATCGGGCCCTTCCCAATTATCTTTGATCAATCCTGAAACACAACCCATTATCCTTACATGATTTTATGGCATCTTTCATGGTTACCCAGGGGGCCATCGGCTCAGTATCAGAGTGTGATGGGTAAACTAGTAACACAGCATGGCGAACCATGTCTAACAATGAAAAAATCCCCCTAATCTCTCATCTGCATGAGCTTCAGACACATTGTCAGCTTTCCCATACTTATGGCTCTCCTTGCATTCAACAGCACATGGTCAGCGCCTGCATCATACATTCGTAGCAACCACTCTCCCACATTTTCACCCACTTGTTGCATATGTATCTTGGCTAGCTCCATCAGTAACTCTACCACTTCCTTCATCTCATCACATGCACCAGCTCTCAAACCATGCTCTGTTGGTCACAGGATAGTCTCCTTTTCTGCTGTTGAATAACAGGAAAGCCTTGTTGCCTGCCCAGTTTATTATCTTCAGAAATGGACACATACTCCTCATTAGATTTGATGAAGAGTCTCTAAAGGATCCCATTTGGGGTCTGCAACCATGGCTTGCACATTGCTTCCAGGCACTGGCTTTCTACATCTGTGACCTCCTACAGTTTATCTTGCTTACCACTTGCTTAGTACATTTATCTTCTAGGGCAGTCACATGGCATGCATTACTATGCATCCATTCCTTGGTCAAAACTAGGGAATCTTTCACTTCTTGCAACTCTTAAGTGCTTCATTTTTCTGCACCTCATGGCTGAGGGCCTGCACAATTATCCACCCTGTGGTGGCAGCTGCTTTACGCTGTCTCTTTGAGTAATCCCCTAGGTCTAACAATAATGCCTGCGCACCAAGCTCAATACCAGTGTCAGGATATACTGGAGCTGCATATTTTTCAGCAATGGGTTTCCCACTACCAAATTCTGCTTATACAAGAATTGCCCCATATGTTGATCTTTCTTGCCCTGCTCCAACTGGTGATGTCAGATTTGTTTTAAACATCTTTACACAGTATTACTAGCAAGGTCTATACACGAAACACTTTACTGTAATACAGAAATAAACAAATACAAGCAAGGTCTACTCACTAGAGCTTAAATACACAAGCACATAGGTTTAGAGCTCTAGAGCTTAAATACACAAATCTGTAACTTTATGCAATAAGTGCACCGTAAAAAAACGGTATTCACTGTAATTGTTACTGTATCCTGCCAACTGCACCAATTGTTGCAGTCATGGCCTGCTGTAAGCTAAATTATGCTAAATACGTAATAAAATATTTATTTACACAAACAATACTATTTATTTACACAAGCAATACTAACAGTACAACAATGAATTTCTTTGATTCGCGAATACAGACAAATTATGTAAATATGAATACCAAAAGACACTGATTTATATAATATATTTTATTTTTACCTCTGGTGGTAAAAACAATATATCTAAAAGGATATCACAAACAAAGTCACAAACATACAACTGTTGAGGGGCAGAGCTAGCTGGTGACAGGAGAGCAAAATAGTTGTTTTGAGAGAACCCCTTTTACTTTGGAGACTGTGTTCCTCCTTTTGGTACTCAATCGCTAAGGGCCATCCTGCTATGAGAAATAACGTTCTTTATCGCTCCCCGACCACCAAAGGTGACCTACTCATGGAGCAAATGGAAAGAGGAAAAAACTGTATTCACAGGAGAATCCACCGGGCTTCAACTGAGACCAGAGCAAAATAATCCAGCTCTGAAGGGTTGTTGTCCAGGTAGTGCTTCCAAACAGGTGCCTCCCAAATATGCCGACCCAGCACAAATAGGAAGATGAATGAAAAGGAAATGGGAATGGCACTCTGAATGAATGTGAAAAACTAATTTAATGGCAGAAAAAATATAAAGTAAATACAGCAAGGTAGTGGGAAAAAGACTTGACGCGTTTCGCGTGACTATCACGCTTATGATTAAGCGTGATAGTCACGCGAAACGCGTCAAGTCTTTTTCCCACTACCTTGCTGTATTTACTTTATATTTTTTCTGCCATTAAATTAGTTTTTCACATTCATTCAGAGTGCCATTCCCATTTCCTTTTCATTCATCTTCCTACTCATGGAGCAGCCTACTAGGCCTCAAGGAAGCATATTATACGCACAGCAGGGGATGTTCCCGTCATGAAGGCTGATCTTCAACTCCTACTCAGAGAGTTTAAGGAGATGCTGTTAATGGACAGCCCCACTGAAATCTCTCTGCGTGCAATTTGCACTGAACTAGCTGTGCCAGTGGCGACTGAGATGATTTTATTGGTCGTAGAACCCATTCTCAGGGGTGGCTGCCAGACACAAGCCATCTCACACCACAAACTGAAAACAGGAAGGTAGGTCAGACTTATCGCCTTACAATGGTGCAGCTGTGGGGCATCCACTATTACCTTCCTGCGGGAATGATGTTCTTCAAATACCGGAGACTCTGCTAATGATGGCATTGCGGCGGGATTGTCTGGAAGTTACCAGTTTTGCCTACTATCTGAAGACCTCCGACTTACACCGTCCCTGGAAGTGATCAACAGCTCTGCCTGGAGGAGATGCCGACTGTTCTACTTGTTACCAAAGTTTTACTCACCCGATAAGAGATCTCCATCCTTTTTTGGGGGTCTCTGTGACTATAATATTGATACTTATGTATACTATAAATGAGTTTAATTTTGTGTGCTCCTTCCTCCCCCCTGGGGCATTAACATGTCCCTTATGGGATCATGTAGTACTGTGGCCACTTGACATGGTGCCACAAACACACCTTTTTTTTGGTAGGGCTTTCTTTCCCTTCCGGTGCTCCCTCTCTTGGGGTACCCTTCCCCCACTGTCCTCTGTTATCTACTGCTGCTCTCTCCCCCTTCTCTATCCCAATCTTTTCCATATTTCAGCTTCCTTTTTCTCCTCCTGATACCATGACAGGATTGATACATCGCTTTTTGTAGGTCTAAATCCGACTCTCTTCTATAATTACTTATTATTTTGGTCACTATACTCGGTATGTCGCTTACCTTAAACCTAAAAAAAAAATACAACTTATCTAGTTAATACAATGCTTTATAGAATATAACACGTGTACTTAACTTCAGAGAGGTACAGTAAAGCACATGGCTGTGTCCAAAATGGCTCTTGATTCCAGGTCAATAAGGATGATTTTGAAAGAGGTTCTGCAGAAGTTACTGTCAACTTTTAGTTACAATAATATGCATTCAACCTTGGCTTCTTAATCCTAGCTTCTTGGCACTTAAACTTAACCCAAGATGAAATCTTTACTTTTCACTAGAAATCGTTTCAGAGCTCTTCATTTCTCTGACCATGGTCCTTCCACATGGGTTGTCTCTCCTAACCCCCCCCCATGTCCAGTCTCTCTTCCCTTCCAGGATTCATCAGGTGGAACAAAGGGTCATCATTAACTCCCATCACTCACTCACTAATAATAACCTGTTGGTAGGAGTAATGCACTTCTTACAATGCTAATTAGATCAGGTATCAAATGGATGCCACAGTCAAATGAGTGGTTTATCTAAAGGGAGTTACTTCAAAACATTAATATGCACTTATGAAGTTGCTTCTGCTACGTGAATCACTAATAAATGACTTTGCAAACCATATCCAATACAGATGTGTCTGTTATATCTTCCTCACTGAAGTCTGAGGCATCAAAAGACTTTCACTCCATATCCGACCGCTCCATCAGTTGCAGGTGTAAGTGATTAGCACAAACAGCTTCAGGAACCAAAAGTTTTTCAGGTGTTTTAGATACTTTTCCCAGTGGTACTGCATGGAGGAATTGTATGGATTTTCTCCAGTGTAGGTGTAACAGTTATTATACATTAGCATTACATAAACATTTATTTATATAGAGCCAACAATTTACGCATCTCTAGGTACAAAGCATAGAAGGGAACTACATAGTAGACCAGACTGGTACATGAGGTAGAGAACCCTGCTTACAATTTAAAGGGAATGGGGTACATGAGACACATAAGGGATTGGAGAGGTCAGAGAGATTGAAGTTGTAGTGTGGATGGGTGGCACTAGATGGGATAGGCCAAAGAAGAATCATTACTGAGAAGTGGTCTTTAGATTTGGCAGGTAATTTGATACTCTAGTGAGGGCTATTTCAGTAGAGTGTAACAGTCTAATGCCAGATTGAAAAGGGTCAAGTAAGTAATTGGCTGTCAGAAAGTCTGTTAGTCGCGAGTGCACAGTTCTCTCCAGCAACTTGGACACGAAGGGGAGAATGGATATAGGACGGATATAGGATGGATTTTTTTTCCAATACAGATACGATTTGAGCTTGCTTGAATGTTGACGTTACTATTCCAGAGGACAGAGAGAGGTTGATGGGTTAGAGTTGGACAGTAGAGGGGAAAGAGGATACAAGGTGAGACAGGATGGGATCTAGTGCACAAGTAGTAGATCTCGAAGAGGAGTGCAGATAGTATACCTCTTTCTCAGCTACAGGGGAGAAGATATTCAGTGGGTTTGGGGATGGAACATGCAAGTCATGGGAGGTGAAGTTACACCTGATAGCTTCAACTTTGTTTTTAAAGTGAGAGGGAAGGTCTTGGGCCGTAAGAGTGGAGCGGAAGGGAGGGGAGAAGAGAGCATTAAACATTGAGAAGAGACGTTTGGGATTCGATGAGAGGGTGGATATTAAAGTAGAGAAATAGTGTTGCTTGGACTGAGCGAGAGCAGAGTTGTAGGAACACATCATGAACTTATAATGAAGGAAATCCTCCTTCCAGCGTGATTTCATAAAATGCTGCTCAACCATGCAAGTACATTTTTGGAGGTCAGTGTTTTCTTTGTGTGCCATGGTTGTTGGGTCTCCGGGCACATTTGGCAACAACAGGGGCAATGTTGTCAAGGGCCGAGGTGAGGATGCTGTTCTTCCTCTGGACATGAGATGGATAGGAAGGAGGGGAGAGAGAGGTCTGAAGAGCTGTGGTAAGTAGCGGGAGGGTGGAGTTCGATAGCAGTCTTTTGAATTCCGTCAGGGGGAGTAGTCGAATGAGGTACAGTGGGAAAGAAGGTAAGAAGTTGGTGGTCAGAAATGGCACATGATTTAGTGAATACTAGGTCTAGTGAGTGGCCGACAGTGTGGGTTGGAAAGTTGGTCCACTGGGAAAAGCCAAAGGAAGAGGTTAGGGAGAGGAGTTTTGAAGTAGCAGGGGAGATGGTTTGGTCAATGGGAATGTTTAAATCTCCCAGAATGAGACATGGTACATCAGTGGAGATAAAGTTGGGGAGCCATGCAGAAAAGTTGGGAAGTGGGTCCCCGGGGGCCGATAAACATGGCAACACGAAGGGATAGAGGGAGAAAAGACGAATAGTGTGTACTTCGAATGATGAAAATGAGAGGGAAGGGGCTGTGGGTAAGGGCTGGAAGGAGCAGTTAGGAGATAAGAGGATGCCAACACCTTCACCCTTTTTGTCCCAAGGTCTTGGGGTGTGGCTGATGTGTAGGTCACCATAAGAGAGAGCAACATGAGAGACCGTGTCAGGAGAGGTAAGCCAGGTTTCAGTAAGCACAAGGAGTTTAAAGGAGTGAGATGAATAGATCGTGAATGGCTGTAAGCTTGTGCACAGCTGAAGAGCAGGTGACTATTGCAAGGGATAGATATAAGATAATCAGTATAGCATTTGGTGTTGGTGATATGAAGCAGGTGAGGTCTTTGGCAGGTGCTGATTTTATTTCTGGCCAGGGTTAGGGGAGGTGTCAAGGATGAAGGAGTAAAAGGCTGAAGAGAGGAGGAGCTGGTAATGACACTAGGAGGTCAGTGATAATTGGATGCTGCTGATTAACAAATGGCTTTGGTTACTTCAAGTGAGTGGTGGATAGAAAGTCAGGTCTTCTGCAGTAGTGGAAGATGCAAACAGCTTTGGTTACTTGAAGTGTAATATTCAGGTTCCTGGGCCTGGAACTTGATGACATTGCTAGGTATAGTCTTTAGCTGGTTTAAATGGGAAAAATGAATTTCTGTGGCCTTTTACCACAATATAAATTGTCCATACGCCTCTTGTGAGGGGTTCACGTTTAAAACTTTTCTTAGGCAGTTTCTTATTTAATGACTCTGTCTTGGGGTTTTTCTCAAAAGCATAAGTAACTCTGTTCTCCAGGACACACATCATGGACTTGCATATCTGCAACAAAAATTCAGCCAGCAGCTTTAGCACTGAGGTTAACCCTGCGGACTCCATAGTATGAAATTTTGCATTCTGTCCTTTACCAGGTCAGGTAGGAGTTTCAGTGCAGGGATAGTGGAGGTGTCTGGTTGCATGTTATTTATTGTGCAGGGTGAGAACAGATAAACAAATAAAGAGCTAGGGATTGGAATAAAGACTAAAGGAGAGACACAAGGGATCTTAAGAACTGCAGAATAGGAAAAGGGGTTGAGTAGGAACTGCAGTATGAACAAAGAGCTATAGAACGGAGTGTAGACAAAGCAAAGGTAGGGGTAGAAAGAGTTAAACAAGGGGTGAGGGCGGAGGCCTGAAGTAAGGAGCTAAACAGGAACACCCGACAGAGGGTGAGGTCTGAGCAGGGTAGCTAAAGCAGGTGGAACACCCTAGAGAGGGTGAGGACTGAGCAGGGTAGCTTAAGCAGAAGGAGCAGCCTAGAGAGGGTGAGGACTGAGCAGGGTAGCTTAAGCAGAAGGAGCACCCTAGAGAGGGTGAGGACTGCTGAGCAGGGTAGCTTAAGCAGAAGGAGCACCCTAGAGAGGGTGAGGACTGCTGAGCAGGGTAGCTTAAGCAGAAGGAGCACCCTAGAGAGGGTGAGGACTGAGCAGGGTAGCTTAAGCAGAAGGAGCAGCCTAGAGAGGGTGAGGACTGAGCAGGGTAGCTTAAGCAGAAGGAACACCCTAGAGAGGGTGAGGACGGAGCAGGGTAGCTTAAGCAGAAGGAGCACCCTAGAGTCGGTGAGGACTGAGAGGTAGCTTTAAAGGAACAACTTGCTGAAGAAATCTTGATGTAGTCAGAGGGTCCAGGCATCCAACTTCAATGCAAAAGCACTGTTTGCAAGAAACTGCAGCTATTTAACCTGGGTGTGTTGCAAAAGGTAAGCGCACCTGACACCAAACATAGGGGAAGAAATCCAAGCAAAGTAAGGTAGGGAGGCCTCTAGAGGAGGCAGGAGTCAGAAGGTCAGTGTAGAACCCTGACAGATACCTTGGACACATTCTTAAAATTGGGGTCTCCTCTCAATGTTCCTCAAACAGATACTGGTTCATCCTACCTGGATCTGAGGTACCTGGAGTGGACACACAAATCTACCCACTGAGACAGGCTGATTCCTGGCACTCTCCTGAAAGTAGATTTTAGTGTACTGTGACTTTATGCAACTGTAAACTCTCTTTTTATTTTGGCACCCCAACCCACCGGCAGATACTGTATCATACCATGGAAAAATATGTCAATAAGACTAAATCATTCAAACTGGACCCATTACTGTCCAAGCTGGATCCTACGGCACTGTGAGAACATTTCTCAGCTGCCTCTAATGCATCAATAGAAGATGTAATGGGTCACACGGACATGTTACCATTGGGATCAGCGGCATCAGAAATGGGCACAGAGGTGGTAAAAGTACTAGGATGCCTGTTTGACCTAAAATTTAAAGAATTACAGACATCTCCACAGCAATAGATGACATAGAACAAAGACTGTGATCTTGAGGATACTACCACCCAACTACAGGAGACAGTGGAGCGTCAAAACATACAGATTCATATTCTTTCAGTTAAAGTTGATGACCTCCGAGAAGCCGAAGAATTGTCGGAATACCGGAATCGAATAAACCATCAACGCTCCTGTATACTATTCAGAACAGGCTTGTCAAGGAAATGCATCTACCTCACACCGACACCAACCCCTTGCTCATTGAACAGGCTCATAGAATTGGCCCGGAACGCAAAGAATCAGGCAGAAAACCGCGCCAAGTCATTATTAAATTGCTACATTTTCAGGGCAAAACAGATATTTTGGCAGCTTACCGCAGAGCTAAGACCATATTTTTTCAAGGAGAGACAACCTTGATATTCCAGGACTACTCCATGCTTGTTACCACTAAACCTAGGGTTCTTAAAGGGGAGGCAAGCAGTAATGGGTATCAGGGCAGCTATAGCAGCCGTGATAGCCACTAGCGATATGCCTGATTCCTCTGAATATATTCTCCTAAGCTTAGATACCCAGAAAGCATTCGACAAAATGGCATGGCCACATCTAATTAGAATTCTTAAATTCAGGTACTTTGGATTGCCTTTACCTAACTTTATTAGAAACCTATACGATTACCCAATCACGCATATTACTACCAACAACTGACTCACCACCAGTAACATTGTACAGAGGAGTACATCAAGGATGCCCCCTATCTCCCCAATCTTTCTAAAATTCACTTTGGATCAGCTGGGAAGGGAACCAGGAATTTCAAAATGGATCCTCAGACCAGCTGTTCAAAACCTGGCAATCCAGGGGTCTACGTTATATCCGTGACATGATTAATATGGACACAAAGAAAATACTCACCAGAGAGCAATGCCTCACCAAGTTTCCAAAAATATAAATAGCCATCTTCCAGTACATAAAGGCCTCAATTTATGCTGCCAACATACTAACTAAATTGGGAAATGAGGATTGGGAGACCATCCTGGATTCCTTTGTAAAAGGAACCTGCACCAGAAAACATTAGTATCTTATACAATTTCACCAGACATACTATAGATAACAAAACAGTAGAAGGGGGTCTGGCATGATGGATTTCAAAACTTTGTCGGATCATACATTGAAGACTCTTACATTTACTCACTATCCAACATACCAAGAAATGCATCTAAAAATTCTACACCATGCCTACTACTCATCTAAATGACTCTTCACTATGAGGGTTAGGGAGATTGCTACTTGTCCTAAATGTGGCCAGTAGGATGTTGATCTGTTACATTGCTTCGGGGCCTGTACGGTAATCCAAGAGTTCTGGAACCAGGTCACTGTATACGTGGATAGAACTTTTCCGGGTAAACTCTCGTTGATACCCTTAACAAAAATGTTTGGCATATCGACAGGGCACCAAATAAGTAACCCTAGATTATCATTCCTGATGACATCTGCGGCTAGAAAACCAATCTTGCATTTCTGGATAGTACCTGCCCCACCCTCGATCACTCTGTTTAAATCAAAACTACATCATGTGTTCCACATGGAATGGTTAAACGCAACATTAAATAAGGAACCACATACTAAAAAATTATTTCAGTCTTGGAACACATCACACAACAAAAGTCAAGATTCATAACACTTTTATATACACCACGTGGTATTCGCAACAATTATTGGAAGGAATCGACCTCATACAGGATACACACTAACAGATGAAATGGTGGACTGCGGGCCACAAGGGAGACATACGACGGTAGACTAGGTATAACTAATCTGGAGGGGATCGAAACAATGAGGGAGGGAGGAGAGTGTTCAAAGTAGACATGTTAGCTCTACTAACGTGGTGTCGCCACCATCCACAAGTCAGCGTTTTATATATCACTGGTTACCTGATTATAATATAAGTTAGTTATGTTCCACAGTTACTTACTATGAACCGGGCGGCCTCGAAAGGCAAGGCTTCCTCTCAGATTAAATATTCTACACACACGAAATGTATCGGGCATAGGCAAGCCAAACATGTTATTTTCAAAAGGATTGATAGTTTACTGGGTCTTTTTTTAGAATAAAGAGAACCCCAGGGACAGCAATCTGTCCTAAGCCTGTTTACATTCATGAGACGGTGTACTTGATCTGGCTTTGAGACATGTCCTAAGAAAATTCATATATTTGAACCAATGTATATATGTTACTTGTAATTACACTTTATCTGAAATGTGCCATAATCCAATGTTGATACATGTGCTTTGTCATAATCTGCACAATAAAAACTGTCATATTTAAAAAAAAAAAAAAAAAAATGATCTTCTCCATCAATGCTAATATTTGGTGGCTTGTGGCATACACCTACAAGTAATGTGCAACTCTTTTTATTGTCTATGCTAATCTCTACCCACAGTGTTTCCACATCAGTTCCAGTTACATCATGCACACCTTCTTTAATACTGTGCTTTAATTTAGGATTACTACCCATTTTCTGTTATGTAATAAACACTTAATGCCTGCAGGTTTAATTGTATGTACCTCCCTATAATCTGTTCACCCCTGCTTTCCTCCTCCTTTCCCATAGCTAGACCCACCTTCCAATCTACTCTAGCTACCATTGATCCATATTGATCCTCACCCTCCCGCCAAGAAACTGGAAGTATTTAATTACCTTACTACCATGTATTTGCATTTGGTCAGATTATGTTTGGATTTTTTTTAATCCTTTTTTTTCTATGTCTTTTTACTGAGTGCTAGTTCAAAGGTTTGCATGGCATTTGATCTATTTGCATGGGGATAGAATGAGGATTTGTTTCTGAGATGTGTTTTATAAGTGATGTTCTCCTCTACTGCGATATTACCCTCTACTGTTGAAAGGATTAATTTGGATCTGTGAGGGTTAAAAGCCGACAGTGTGTCAAAAAAGCTGATGTCTGCAGCAGCTTCTGGAAGGCCAGATCACGCCAGTAGTGTAATTGTTATGAAAATGGTCTTATCTTACTATTCCAAGGCCAGAACAAAGGTTTCTGGAACATCAACATATTGTCTCTGAAAGTTCTGTAATTTCCCATAAGAACGAATTTTGTAACACTTTTTTACATATTACGTTTTAAGTGCATTTTCTTGTAAAACACGCCTTTCTGCATATTAGAATTTTAGAATAGCCATTTATATCGTAGTAACTAATGCTTTTATCTTCATTTATATACGCTTGTTTAAACAATTAAAATCAGAGTTGTTTCACAGTTGCCTTGGTGTCGGTCTCGGTTATTCACTGTGAGATAGCTCTCCTGGATCCAGTATGTCAAACCAAGACAGTCGTATTACAAGGGACAGAACCAAATTCCTTACAATTTTGGGGGCTCGTCCGGGATCAGGAAGGTCATCCTTTGTCCGGTAAGATTTACTTTTTTTTTTGGCTTATCTATCGGACTAAGGGCACTGGCCAAATCCCGATCCTTATATTTGGGACATACATCCTTACAATTTGTTTTTGTTTTTGTTTTGTGTCCGGGACACAACCAGATCTCAGGGAGATCTTTCACATTAATACCAGGGGTATTATAAACTTATATTTACAGTCTCAGGGAGGCTAACTTACAGGTCTCAGGGAGATCCTTATATTTACCTGTCTGGGACACATACACAGATCTCAGGGAGATCCTTATATTCACGTGTCTGGGACACATACACAGATCTCAGGGAGATCCTTATATTCACGTGTCTGGGACACATACACAGATCTCAGGGAGATCCTTATATTCACGTGTCTGGGACACATACACAGATCTCAGGGAGATCCTTATATTTACGTGTCTGGGACACATACACAGATCTCAGGGAGATCCTTATTTTTACGTGTCTGGGACACATACAGAGATCTCAGGGAGATCCTTAGTATTAATACCAGGGGTATTATGAACTAAAATTTACAGTCTCAGGGAGACTAGACTATTCTTGGTTTGACATATTAATTGTATATTTGTGTTCATATATAAGGTCAATTATAAAGTCATAAGAAACCATAGACGGGTGGTAAGTGTAAGTCTAAGGAAATTTACTGTATTTACTGTATTCTCTTATAGGTGTTTTATATTTAGTGGAGCAGAGAGGACATATCTCCTGAATCACTCAAATCGCGCGCAATAAAAAAATGGGCACATTATGCCGCTAGTATAATTTTTTTTGAGTGATTTTTGAGTAACGGTCTTCTGAGCTATATTCATCAGTGTGATGAGAAGTTTCATAGTAAGTAATTTTAATAGTGGTAAGCATCGTTTTTGAATTAATTTGCTGCTGTAAGTAAGTAAATTAGAAATATTTGTGTGTAAAACAGCAAGAGTCATATAGTGTCCGAGGTATCTCTTGGACATCATGTTAAATATAAGTGATCAATCCATTGGATAGTATAACAGCTATAAAATATTTTAAAATCTATCCAGCCAGTTTTATGTTCTGGCAAAAACAATCTAAAACTTGCATGATGCTAATTTAAAGACACAGACACACGTTACATTCTTCCTTTTTGTATTTTAAGCCCTTTAATTTAGATTTTTCCCCAAGATAAGATATCACATTTTCCAAGACTCTAGATAAAGTAATTAGATAAGTGAAGATGCCTTCATTGTAAGGTTATATTTGTATGCACAGATACAGATGTTTTAGATTTAAGCAGAATTTCAGAGTTGGTACTAGAGAAAGACTTAAACAACGTTTATTCGTAATAAAGGTTAAGGTGTGAATTTTGTGTTGTAAAGATAAGCAGTTGAAGGCTTTGTGGGCCATGGAAATGGCAATTGCTGGACATAAAAGGTTTTTGTATGTTGTAGAAGGTGAGAGGACATGTTGCAAATATGTAGTAAGAGAAGATGTTATGGTCTAAGAATATGACAGTTAGGATTTTAAAGTGAATATTAATTTAAAAAGGAAGATATAAGTAATAATGTGAAATATGGTGATACATGGTGAGAGAATATTGAGATGTAGTTTAAAGTTTTAGATGCAAGACAAGTTTTTAATACGCTATATGAGAATGTACGTATGTCAGTGATTTAGTGGAAAGAATTAGCAAGTGTCATGTTATAAACAGACAAGTTGTGTTGTGTTGTTAGAGTTGTAGGAGTTAATAGTGAAGTTGAGAGAAAGCTTCCCCAGAAGCCCCCCTTTTCTCTGACAGTCTATTTGCAGATAAGTGAATTGTAGCAGCAGCTGCAAAATTATTATTTTTTCTTTTTGTGATGGGAGGGGGAGAACGGGCCAGAATTACTGTTACTGTTAGTTATTGAGAAGTTCTGTGTGTTATGTTTTATGGTTATATAGTCTAATCATGATAGTATATGTCCTAATGGTAAAGAGATATTATGTATGAGAACATATTCTCACATTATCAATTTATATACTATGATTATAAGAGGGTAATAATATTTCAAGAACAAAGAATGGTTCAGCTTGACAAGTTTTTACAACACAAACTAGCAGTAATATGTTTTAATTATATTTTAATGTGAAGATTAATAAGATGTTTAGTGAAATATTGCATGTTACTAACTTGAATTTTTTCGAGTTTTATTTTCATATAGATTAAAGCTGTACAGCCAACAAAAGAAAAGTTCAAAGTGCACCGACAAATTTAATGCTGATCATAAATATTTGCTAAAGAAAAAGTTTATTTTTAAAAGAAGAAAAAGTTTTCCAATTCATGTAACAGGATTCTCACAAAGTTTATCGGAATATATTGTTCAAATCAACTCCTGGATCCACGTTATTTACGTAAATCACATTCCTGTACTGACAAACAAGCCAACAAAGGAGCAGCAAGTTAGTGTCTTGATGGGCATAATAATCCCTGACAACTAGCCAACATAAGCCGAGTCGTCACCCTAGGGTAACTCGCAAACAAATCACCCAGGAGTCTGCAACAGATACAACAGTCTACGACAGATCATCATTGTTGGGAAGTATATTTTCATTAAGTATATATGTATAAAATTGTTATTGATGATTTGGAATTTTTGTGGTAAAGATTTGTTTAATTGTGTTATTATGGGTATGTTTGGAGTATAATGAACTTTTGAAATGTAACAATCAGATTGACTCTACCAAACACAATTTAGTCGACCTTTAACGAAATTGTATTGTTATAGTATTTTTGCAGAATTTTATATAGAGAATGTTAGGAAGTTTTTTTTTTTTTTTCAGATATTTTAAAATAAGTTTGTTTTTGTAAAAAAAGTTAATCAGAAAGGATTATGGATTTAAGGAGTAGGGTAAAAAGTGTTCACAGGTAGTTCGTGAGATCCCCTGTGACTTGGAAATTGGCTTGGATCACTTGGAGGGAAACTTGTAAGTGGTTTGGCATGTGTGAGATCAGTGTTGCTAATTGTCTGTGTTTGTTTGTTTCAAGGGTCTCATCCTCAAGTGCATCCTGACTACTGACATCATGCCCCTACGTGAAGAATGGAAGACACTGCTCAAATATTCCCCATTATGGAAGCTTACAGTGGAATAAAGTTGGATGACCTACCAATGTGTGAAATCGAGGAAGTGTGCCTTATCTTGGATACAATGATTATGTTGACCAGGCAACTCCTGATGGTTATCCTTAAAAACAGACAATGTCAATTTTTAAGAATAAAAGGGGAGAACAGTATGAATATTATATGGACTGTAGGGGCCCCTGGAGTCACGTCGTGGATGGAAGACCATATTGTTTTGTCCGCTGCCATTTCGTCTGACTGACTTTATGTTCTGAATGTATGCCATTTTGTGTGTTCTGAATGCATGTTCAGCTTTGCTCCAAGTCACTTTAAAGTATTTAGTCAAAAACAGTCCTGGGGAATGGCAAACTCCGGAATAATGTTTTATTTTTTACATATATTTATTGGTTTTAGACAACTGCTAACTAATAACCTTAGGGCTTTTATTAGGCATGGTACGAGAAGCAATGAACAACAGATATTTAATTTAGTTTTGTGGCCACATGTGTTTTTTGGGTCATCAGGTCATGCCATTATGTAACATTATGTAACATATTTAGATAGTTACGGCAGGCCTTCCATATTTAAGAGAGAGATACTTTTTAATTTTTTTTAGATTATAAGTCCAATATCTCTGCTGAGCGAAGCCAAGGTCTGCACAGTCGCCAAAGGTCTAAACCTAATCAGTATTGTCCTGAGGCAGTCCGGTAAAACAGGACAGCCATAGTCGGTGTTTATAAGCTTTATTATGGATGTGGTATTTTTGATTGAAACAAACCTACCCCTCGATCCCCAACAACATACCCCTGAAGGATACCGACAGTATTTACAGATCTATAGACAGAAGCAAAAGTGTAAGAACCATATCATATGAATCCTATGGTTCTAAGAGGGGATTGAAAGGATTAATTTGGATCTGTGAGGGTTAAAAGCCGACAGTGTGTCAAAGAAGCTGATGTCTGCAGCACCTTCTGGAAGGCCAGATCACGCCAGTAGCGTAATTGCTATTAGAATGGTCTTATCTTACTATTCCAAGGCCAGAACAGAGGTTTCTGGAACATCAACAAGTTGTCTCTGAAAGTTCTGTAATTTTCCATAAGAACGACTTTTGTAACACTATTTTACATATTACGTTTTAAGTGCATTTTCTTGTAAAACACGCCTTTCTGCATATTAGAATAACCATATATATCGTAGTAACTAATGCTTTTATCATTCATTTATATACGCTTGTTTAAACAATTAAAATCAGAGTTGTTTCACAGTTGCCTTGGTGTCGGTCTCGGTTATTCACTGTGAGATAGCTCTCCTGGATCCAGTATGTCAAACCAAGACAGTCGTATTACAAGGGACAGAACCAAATTCCTTACAACTGTGATGTATGTTTTTGTTTTCCAGCATGTTCCAGCTGCTGATGGCCTACATGTCCCACAATGCATTTTTTTTATTTTATGGTTCAATTCATAAAGAATATTAAAAAAAACGTTTTAAATATTTTTGTGTCATCTGTTATTATCAGAATGATTCTGAGAACTTGCACTTTTTTTCATTTGTATTAATTTTGATGCATGGATTTAGCTGGAAAAAAAATAAAATATTTCTAGGTAAGATTAACTGACAATTGCACAATACAGAGACAACTTAGGCAGGTGGTCATAATGATATGACTGATCTGTATTGTGTAGGTCATCTTTTGATGCCAAAACAGCCCTGACCCATCGAGGCTTGGGCTCCATTACACCTCTGAAGTTGTGCTGTGGCATGAGGCACCAAGATATTAGCATTTCTTTACATTTTTTTAAAGTCCTGTAAATTGTGAGGTGGGGCCTCCATGCATCAGACTTATTTGTCCAGCAAACTTGATCAGCACATTCAAAATGAAAGTGATTTAAACACATTTTCTCTTCATATATGCAACAATATTAGTTAGTGCATAGCACAAAACAAGTTAAAGGGACTGTATCACCTAAACCTTGTTTTTACTGTGCACGTAGAACATAAAAAATGATTGAAAATTATCTACACATTGTGTTTGCAAAACTGCAAGCAAATGCCTGAATTAGGAGAAAAATGTGTTTTAAACATGTCTGTGGAGTCTACTGGTTATGACATCAGCTGTAGCCTGATATGCACAATTACACATTTCCCATTGGAAACCAGTTTGTTTGCATATCAGGACATAGGAGATGTCATAAACAGGAGTTAATTAGCTTAATTTAGCTAATTAAGTCTTTTTTTTTTCCCCCATTGCAATGTTGCTGACTGCCTCTAGAGTCATGAGGGCACAGCCATATTGCAGGAGCATGGCGCCCACGATCGCCATTGTTGATTGTGAAAACCACTCGTTTCACCGCAGGACGTGTCTGACACACCCATTGTTGCAAAGGAGTTAATATGCCACAGCCAATTTTACCATTAATTTGCCAGTGTTACTTTGCTCATTATATATTGCACTTATACACTGGGCTTTCTTTGTTTTTCTTCTGTATATTATATTAATATACACACACACACACAAAGAATACCCAGTGTAAGAGTGCTTATAAAGTGGAAACATGGACTGCGTTTTTCCTTTGTATTTCCTTAGAAACGTACGTTTTAATATATATATTTTAAAACTAATGTTTGTAAGGAAATACAAGGGAAAAAGGCAGTCCATGTGTCTACCAGCTTTCTCTAACCATTGTATTTAATTTGTGTTACTTACTAGTCGCACGAGGAAGTGTTATTTGTTTTTTTTTAAAGGTGCGGCAAACTTTTTTTTTTTCACATGCCTCTCCAGCCCATTTGCTGGTCCTGGCATGGTAAAGTCACCGGGACATCCTCCCAATTGCCGGGATTGTCCTGTAAAAACAGGACAGTTGGCAACTGTGTGAACACTGATTGTTAAAAGAAATCCTTCCTCTCTCATTGAAAACTTTGGTTTTGTGTCAGAGAGATCTACTGTGTACTAGAAAACAATAATAAATGCACAAAAAGCACTTTTTTTTGTGCCATGTTTACACTTTATTACATTTTATACAGTACGCAAAGATTAAGTCTCAAAAGCAAGCCATATCTGCCCTTAAACTATATATAAAATATATATAATTTGGATTAATTTAAGAAGCATGCATGCACTTTTATTTAAACACACATGTAGCTAAAGTTGTAAAATAGCTATTGTCCAGAACCGACATCAAAACAAAGATATGCATTGTCCTAAAGGGGATAAGGCGCCAGACAGACATCTTTGGAATCTAATTATTTCTAGGAGCCAGGTACTGGTAGTTCTATGTCCACACAGTTCTATTTAAAAGGAACAAAAATTAGGAGCCAGAACTAGACATTTCAAAAGCTCGTTAGGATATATGGCATTGAAAAAAGAGTTAGTTTGCACATCAAGCCACAGATAAGGTGGCAACCCTAGCCAGATGATGTCATAAGCAGGAGACTCCACAGACCATTTTAAAACACAATTTTCTCCATTCATGCATTTTTATGCACTTCTGCTATCAGAATCTCTCTCTCTCTCTCTGTCTCATCCATTTTGGTGGCTGCATTATTTCAGAATATATAGATAGAATATATACATATATATATAGTATACATATATATATATATAGAGAATATATACATATATATATATATATATATATATATATATATATATAGAATATATACATATAAACGTAACACACTCGTTCTTTGTCGACATTTGAAAGTAGTGGACTATCACTAAGTTACAGGGAGAGAGGAGAGACGCCAACATCACGACCATCAAAGAGTTTCCTTGCCGCTTCGCCTTGCAGAGAGGTTTGTCCGCTCCGAGGCTCCGTGCGCTCACTGCGCATACCCGGAAGTGAGACCGCAGACACGGTGCCTGGGCGATCATGACAGCCTGCGGGAGGTCATTGCTCTTGGTTCGGAGTCGACTGGGTAAGTACAAGCACCGAATACATCTCCGGAGCGGGTACCAGGCGACAGCTAGCCTGTGTTTAGAGGACTGCACTTCCCATGACGCTCAGCCTTTCGCCCAAAGTTAATCACCCGCAAGCAGTACACGTATTTTCTATATAGCCATCTGCTTCCTATGTTACCAGAGAGGAGCATTCGCAAAAGTGACCTATAGAAAAGGGATGGGATGTAAGGGTTTGTGCAAGGTTAAATAAGTTTTACTTTTAATCCATACCGCTACTGATTTATTCTGCCAGCAAAATATATAAACTGAGATACTTTTACAGCACAGAACATGCAGCAGAATGGGCTTAACGTTACTATTCTTTATAAGAAATCAGTTCTGGGTTCTATAAGTGCAAAAGGTATACACTATAAAGACAGGACATTTTTTTTTATCAAATAGGCCACAATATTATGATATCTGGATATAAAATGCAAATCAAGTATTTTTTGAGTAATGTATTAAGTTGATGCAGGATATTTCAAAAGTAATTCAGTAAACTACAGAACTGTTTCTACTTCAAATAATAACGCTGACCATATTAAGATTAATCCCTATGGGAAAGGAGTTATCATTGCTTTTTTGGGGGGTGGGCAGCAGCAAGGCTTGGAGCACAGACTCCTGGTAATAATGGTGCAACAAATTACATACCAACTACAGGTGTCTCAAAAACCTGCATCTTCCTGAATACAGGACAAAAATGAGTGTTTATGTTTTTGTTATTACTTACAACAATGTTTTGGCAGACTTACTCAAGGGGATCAACCTTCCCATTATGTCTTCTACTCTCATTTCCTAAAATGGGGATCTCCAGTATCTCATGGGAGCCAATCCGAGAACTCATGTAGAGATTAATGGGTATGCTCATTATGACATTGCACACACACATACATTTGGAGACTTCATGCTTTCCTTTAAACCAGCATGGAAACTCAATTGGCATGTGTGCGCTGAAATAATGTCCCAGTCGTGCTTGCTTAGTAAGAAAGATAAATTCATCTTATATAGGCAACTAACGATTACATCATCTAGTGCAAGTTTGACTGTGGCGGTACGGCTGTCAAACTGGACATTGTCCAGGGGTATACTCACGGGAAGAAACCACTAGAAGGGTCATTTGGTCCTAGGCCACAAGTTTGACCAGAGTATGCTTAAATAGAAGGTCCACACTAACATATACACCATTTAGCCATATAATACAAACATATACATGCTTTATCCATATACTTTGTGGATGCTTCATAAAGTAACCGCCAATTCTAGTGAATGTTAAAACATGTAGACGCTAGTTACCTTTAAGTGATTCATTTCTCGTGTGCCCTTTATTATTGAAATCAAATCTCAGATGAGTGGTGTTTCTATAATTTGTGACTAGTATAAAAGTAATTCCTGGGGAGATGTACTAAAAGTGGAACATTCCACTAGTTTCTATGGTGACTGCTGCAGTTTGATAATACAGGTTGAGTATCCGTTATCCAAACTTTTTTTTAGGATTTTGCCACCAGTTGCAAATTCCACACACACCTGTCAGAATGCATGTGCACAACAGTTTATTCAGTGTCCAGCCTCATTAAGCTGTGATATAGCCTTTCTATGCATGCTCAGAATCCCCTACAAAGGCCAATGGCAGGTTCCCAACAATGTCTCACATAACAGCTTACATCACAGTAACAGTTATGTATTTGCTCTATACACTATTTGCATTAACACAGTATTCCATGAGAGCTGAGCGGCTTTAATATATCTTATTGGTGAACATGATTCGTTATCCAAAATACTTCTGGTCCCAAGCCATTTGGATAATGGGTATTCAGCCTGTATTTACCCTAAATTATGTTGGGTGTATAAACAGTTTGTTTTTCCTTAACCAGTGCTTATTGCCATTTAGATGTAACTTTACCCATTTGTTTGAAGGGTTTTCCCCCCCGGTCAGGCTTCTTACTGATGGAGATGCTACTAAATTCCAGCCGCCTCCCAAGCCAGTCATTGTGGATAAATCAAAGCCACAACAGTCACTGCGAAGGTAAAAACAACTTTTCTTCTTACATGCTCTTTGGAAACATGGATATTTGTTGGTAGTTTCCACACCGCCTCTCTAACTCTGCAGTAGCAAATATGTATGCTAAATATACTAATGCTTCAAAGTGCGGCAGCAGTGATTTATATAGACACTGAGGATATAAAGTTTTGTTTCATTTAGTTATTTCCTGTGCTCCTCGAATTGAATACATTGTGTGGACTCTAAGTGACCTTGCTCTTGTACACAGTAGGATCTCTTAACAGTGCAATACATTGTCTGATGACATCACTAGAGAGATAGCAAATGCCATTTATTTGAATTAAATTATTCTCATAGGTTTCTCCAGCAAAAATTTAAAAAAAAAGGAAATTACTTTTCTTTACTCAGTAAGTGTGGGCAGTCCTGGTTTCACAATTTCATCTAACTAAGTATTTTATATTTTAAGCAATGCAAAATGTAAACCATGCATTTTAAAGTACTTTGAAAGCACATTAATATGCTTTAATATTTGGAAGATGCATCTTGGGCACCAAACAGTCCCTTTTAAAGTTTCCATTTTGGGGCATGTCTGCAATTGTTTTACTTACCAACGTCCCTGGTTTTATTACAGGTACCTGAGCCCAGAATTTGTACCTCCCAGGACTAGGAAGGACCCATTTAAATATTTTCTGGAGCGGAGAGACATGACTCAAAGGAGGAAGATCCTAAACATTCCTGAATTCTACGCAGGTTAGTGGCTCTGCTAATGCCCTTTTATAGTTATGTATCCACATGGTGTACTTGTAAGTGAGAGAATAGCTCAATGTTCTTTTCCTTGTTAAATACCCTACCATTATTAGTACGGTAATAAAATATCAGCATACCGTGGGAGAAAACTAGGAGCTTTACGTGTTTCAGGCCACTGCAGGGCTTTTAATCCTATACAAGATAGGCTTCCTACACTACCAGTGTTTGAGGCCCCCCCTAGTGTCTAGAAGCAAGTACGACATGTTGGCACCTGTACGACAGGTTTTGTGCCTGTTCTCTGATATGTACGTTTTTGTTGCCAACTAGCGCTTGCACTCTATCTACACACAACAGAGCAGGAGTGGATGTGCCCATGTTGTTCCTAAATGTCTGCTTTGTGGCTTGTTCAAAAGAAATTTAACAAAAAAAAACTCCTTACCACGAAGGATGATTAAGCGTACTTCAATGCGAAACGCGTAAAGTCGCCTTTTCTCCACCTTTCCACGTGTTTTCTATGTTTTGGACATGATCTTCAATAAATTATTTACTTCATCTTAGTGTCCACGGAGTGCCGATACACTTCAATCGCTATTGTTCAAAAGATGGCTGTTAACCATGTGCCTGCGTTTAATCCTTCCGCTGCAGGTAGCATCCTTGCTGTAAACATGTCTGATCCGCACGCGAGCGGGAAAACACACAGATTTGTAGGGATTTGCATTGAGCGAGCAGGAAGTGGCCTCGGGGCGAACTTTGTCCTCAGGAATGTAATTGAAGGTCAAGGTAAGTGTTTTGGCTGGTATGTTGAGTGACGGGAGGACATTGTTTATTGCCAGACTGACAGACTGGAAGAAAAAAGAAGCGTGCTTGTAGTGGTTCGTGGATTTGGATGAAATAATTTGCACAAAATCTTTCACAATGAACACTGTGTTTAACCTATAATCTATATGAAAGTGTGTATATAAAAAAATGGAGTCTTTATTGGGAGTTCAAAGAACTGCACAAGCAGTGTAGCATACAGTATATTGCTCCGTATAAAGGTTATTTACTAAAGCTTCCCAAGAAAGCCGTCCATTTACCTGGGTAAAATTTGCCACCTCCCTTCTTTATTTCACTGGAGTGGCAGTAAAAGGTGGAATACTTGGTTTTGGGCAAAACCAATACCTCCCCATCAGCAGTTTGCTGGTGGCTTTTTAATAAAAAAAAGTTTTTAGCCCACAATATATAGCAGTAGAACAAAAGGAAAAAAAACAACTTAAGATCCTTTAACCTTTTCCTGTTAAGTTTTATCCTGCAATCTATAAACCAGTTTAGTAGCCTGAACTTTCCCCAAAATATAGTCTTCTGGAGATACGGTGAGGCCTCACCAGTGCTCTGTAAACACTTCCCTCTCTTCCAGGTGTGGAGATACGCTACGATCTGTACAGTCCCCGCATCCTGGAAATACAAGTATTAAAGCTGGAAAAGAGGCTAGATGACGACCTAAGGTACCTGAGGGATGCCCTTCCTGAATACAGCACGTTCGATTTCAATATGAAACCACTTATTCATTCATTGGGTGATGATGTTCCAGTTAACCAAGTAAGTGGAACACACAGATTACCAGCATGGTTTGTTACATACAGCAGGGCTTGACACATTTCTGGAGCTTTTAGAAGCCAGACTTCTTTGGACTTCTCATCCATACTTCCTTTTTTTCTAGATTAATTCAGGAGCCAGCCTAGTTATTTTTAGGAGCCAAGGAATGGAACTTTCCATAGATTTCAATGTGAAAAGTTAGGAGCCAGCATTTATATGTAAAGCCTTGACATACAGGATATTGAGCTATTCTAGAGCATCATTGTAGCCATCCATGGCAGCATTGCTTATAGGTTGCTGTGAAGACCAGGAACATTGCTTACTTTAGATGTACAAGAATTCATACACTGCTCCTCTCTGGGTAATGCTTCGGAAACAATGCAACTCCGTAAATGTGAGTTGCAGGAGCGTTAAAATGAATGTGAACATTTCAGCTCGCCAACCTAACCATGCTTTGTACAGGAAACAACTTGGGGAGTTTGTCTGGCAGGAGAAACGCACCAGGTTTGTACCTGCACAATATATAATTATGTCTGGGGGGGGATTAAATGTCCGTATCATTTCCGCTCCCTTAGTTTGGTCAAGTTGGAAAATCACAGGAAGACCTGACTTTCAGTGTGGAGATGGCCACCTTAGAATTAGTGTATGGAAGCTGACCTTCCCCATGTTGAATGTTACTGGTTATGGGGAAGAAAAAAACCAAGAAAGTTTCAGGGAAATGAAAGGATGTGTCACTGCATCATTAGAACCACCTGGTGATGCAGGGAATTAAAAGTACATTTTAGAACCGCCTGGTGATGCCCTGTGCCCGCTGGGCCCAAGTAAATACAGGTTTTTTTTAAATATTTTTCATTTTAAAAATCGGGCAGTTTTCAGATTGTATCACAGTGCAACGTTTATAAAAAAGCTAGGTTAATATAGGTTGGGTGGAATGCACTTTTTATAAGAACTAAGCATTTTTTGGGATATAAGATGTACCAAACATAAATGTCTTATTTCCATCAGTCATGTAACTAACTGTTGCACACAGTATGCCCATTATTCCCTACTGCTCTCTGGAATAAATTATATTATCTGTGGTTTTACCCTTCAAGCTAAAGGTAAAGATGAAGCCAAAGCCTTGGTCCAAAAAGTGGGAGCGCCATCAGTACAATGTCCAAGGAATTAAATTTGAACCTTACCTTCTTGAAAGACACATTGAAGCAGCCAACAAGACCGCCAGACCCTGGGAAGAGTTTGACATGCTGAAGGAGTACGATACCACCGTGATTGAGAAACAGATTTGGGAAGAACTGAATCGGGAAAATAATCTGTCTGAAGCAAAGTAGTCCATCCCTGTAATTTATATGCATCAATACAGTAAAATAAACATGTACAGTTTTCTCAGGAAGGATTTATTCTCTTTTCTTTACCATATTAATCACAAAGATGAGGCTGATTTGATCAATTATTCAAAAACTGCCCTTTTGGTTAAAATTTTTGATTATAGTAATTATAATTATCGAGGTAGATGAGACTGCTCAGATGTCTAATGTTTCAATTCTAAAAGGTTCGATTCCCAGCAGGCTTGACCGGTCTCTCCATCTACGTCCAAGGTAGATAAAGAAGCGTTATTAAATCGAGTAATGGTAACATCCCCTAGATGTTGAGCTAAAGTTAACATACCAAGACATATCTTGGCATACATGTCCTAGTTAAACACTTCATTATTATAATTATGTGGGTACCACAACCAAAATGAAAATGAGACTGCAGGGGTTTATTCATTAAATTAGAGAACCGTTGACTGTGGAATAACTAGCAGGGATGAAATTTCGCAAACTTGAGTTATTGCAAAGGTGACACCCTACCACAGTACCATGCTTCAATTCACTGAACTCATCAGAATGACCAATTATTTTCACAAATGTTTCTAAATGCACACTGAATGGTGAGGTGCTTGATTCTATACACCTGTGGCAATAGGTCTAATTAATTTACCTGAATTAATTAATTAAGAGGTGTGGGGGTTTTTTTTCTACCAGATGTACATAGGGCTGCCTCCTCTGCCATTTTGTACTGACCACTTATAACTTTCCCTGCTGCCTTGGAGTATGTAGAAGGCAAAGGTGACCAGGATCAAGGTAGAAATCAATTAATGAATGGTTCAATGAGATCTGATTGATTAGTTAATTGATTTACTTGCAAGGCAGCATGGGAAAGTTATATGTGGTCAGTAAAAATGGCCAAACTGGCAACTTTTAAATCCTGCCAGGAGGAACCAATTAATTTATCAAGGAGAGAGAGGAACTATATACATTAATTAACTAATTTCCCTTTTAGCGCGTATGAATTATACATTCTGCAGGGCAGCATGTAAAAGCTATATATTCCCCTGAAACAAATGGCTGAGCACACATACGTATGCATGGAATGAATAGCAGAGGGATTGAATGAAAGAAGTATTTAGGTTTTTTTTTTATCAATAAAATGGTAGCAATTCAGAAAGTATGTTGGAAAGTACAAGTAGCAAAACAGAGTGTGATATTGTGTTGTTGCCTGAGGTGAACCTTTAATGTTCTGGCTTTTATATCTGGGAGTATCTACCAACAGAGATTTGATATTCATTAATTCAATCGACATCTCTACACTTTTCATAAATACTTAGAAAAATATTTGGTCCTTGCTGTTCCAAAAGTTGGAGGACATCATTATTTCATGAGGTCATGTAATAATCCCTGTGGGTTATTTAGCCCTTAGGATGGGTGCCACACAAAAAAAAACCTTAAGGGCCACATCTGTCCAGCAGGCTGCCCTTTTGGACATCAAAGTATTATGGCATTAGATTACCGAGTAGCTTCATAAATGGTCAACAAATGTCATTCAAAGTACTTTCCCGCCAACTATGTATTTATCTCAAAACTGAGTTCAGATAACTAGTGATGGGTCTCTAACTTGACCACTATGTAAAGCTCCTAATATATGAACACTATCCTCTTTGTTATTGGCTTACAGACTATGGATTGAGAACAGTACAATACGCAGTAATGGACATAAGTTAGTTCAGTGTGTCAGAAGAAGGAAAGATTTCACATGGAATATGAGGATCACCAGAAAGAACCTTACATCAAAAAGAGACTTTGCACTTCGGTCATCAACAAATTAGGTTTATTTTACGTATTCATTTTATTGTACAAGGCTTGCTGTTAAACAGACAGCCTACTGAATTAAATAAAAACTAGCTAGCACATTACCAAATAACTAAAACAGTTAGAACAGTAACATCTAGCATATCCACAAATACTGAACATCCAACAAAAGACATTCCCTAGATGTTTGTAACATGTCTCTATGATTATCTTCATCTCTCATATTACTCAAGACATGGGCAGATGGCATGAAATATCTTCCATCACTTGTGTTTCACTACAAGAAAAAAAAAGAGATAAAAATATATTAGTGTTTTTATGAATAGCTGAAAGAAAGAACTGATACTGGTAAATGGTTATGGGAAGAGGCGATACACCTAATATACCAACTATACTTCTACATGCTTACTGGGATTAACATGATTGGTGAAAATACAACATTTCATCATATGAAACACTAAATTGGACAGACAGTAAATTGTGTTGGAGAGCAGGAAACCACCTAAGACACAGTGTTTGCGGCTGATGAATAACGGTATCCTATTAGAAGAATATGCGGTAATGGTTGCGCGTTCATAATGGTGACTACTTACTAGAGCGCCCCCTCATGATAACATGCTTGTTAAATGGCCTTCAACAATATGTTTTATTATTCTTTAGTATAATAGTTGGGCTTAGACTACTGCTATTCATGTTAGTGCTGGGGGTGGTAGTTTGGGTTAGGTTAAGAATTTGGTCTCGGAGTACTATAATGCTTGGCTTCAATATTCTTCTTTAAAGAGGCAGTAAAACACAAAATGTATTGTTTCTATATATGAAAAGACATGTTTGGCTGGTTTGATTGGTGCTGCAGAAATGTATCATTCAAAAGATATTCCATAGTGTTTGATAAAAAAAAAAAAAAAAAACTAAGATTTGAGAGAAATTATTTTGTGATGCTGCCAATTCACTGAGAAGGTCTAGTGACCATCGGTCACTCTAACTGGTGTGTTCATTATGTAGGATAGGAAAAGAGAAAAGTATTCACAAATGACCATGGAAACATGTATGAAGAAAGGCTGGGGAAATTTTGTTCACGCTAGAGAAGCGGCGTCTTAGAGGGGATATGATATCTTGTTATATAAATATGTACAGGGCCCATACAAAGGGCTTTCTTAAGACCTGTTTATTAACAGAACAGTACAAGGGACAAGAGGTCACAACTAAGATTTGAAGAAAGGAGATTTAGTCTACGACAGCGGAAAAGATTTTTTACAGTAAGGACATTTAAGATATGGAATTCACTGCCAGAAGAATTCTAGCATATAACTTAGAAGCCTTCAAGAGTGGCCTGGATACTTTTTTAATCGAGTCGAACATTGAGGGCTATGCATGGTAGTATAGGCATTAATATGTATTTAGTGCTTGTTGATCCAAGGAGTGATCTTTGAGTGCCATTTGGAGTCAAGGAGGAATTTTTTTTTTCCCCACTGAAAACAGAATTAGAAATTGCTGAAGGGGTTTTTATTTGCCTTCTCTGGACCAACAGTGGTAAACATGGGACAGGAAAAGGGTTGAACTTGATGGACGCAAGTCTTTTTCAACCTAAACTACTATGTAACTATGTATGTGTACGCAAACAGCGAATCGTGACATTTTATAATGTATTTATCATGTAGTGACTAGTCGTATAACACAATCGTAGCGTTATGCCACCACCTACCTTATTGTCAACACATATGATAGGATGAGATCATGCTCCAACTGCATGCTATCCAGTAACAATGTTTCTCAAATTGTATAAACACATATTACTTCTGCCACTTACCAAATTTATAGGAAGCCTGAAATCCCCAGTCTTCGCATGATGCGTCGCTGTGAAACTGAACCATAATGACATTTCCGGCAGACACCAGGTTAGGGGGCATTTTACTGCCACAAAATGTGCCCAGGACTGGGGCAGTTAAAGTGGCTCCATCAATGACAGTCAAGTAGTCATTAGAACACTTCGAGGAATATTGCAGTACGAAGTCACCGAATGTTAGAGATACCTAGTATAATAAACAACAGGTTCCAGGTTAGAAGAGGATTATTTTGTGGACTACTTCCGATGTTCTAGAACAGGACTAGGGAACCTTAGGCACTCCAGATGTTGTGGACTACATTTCCATTGATGGTTTGCCAGCATTATGGTTTATGTAGTCCACAATATCTGGAGTTCCAAAGATTGTCTATCTGGGGTCTAGATTCTATCACAGAGAATCGCTTCAGTTGGTGATCAGATTATTATCTGACACTACAGACACTTTATGTCTTCTGCCTGAATAAAACAGAATTTGGGGTTTAGGGATTCCTTTTTAAAACTAGCATTTCACATTGACCATAAACCAGGCATCTAAGAAACAATAATATGTTTAACCCCTTCGTGACGCATGGTGCTTGCGTCCCAAACGACGCAAGCACCAAAACGTCACAATTGGTTCCTGGCCACCGATCACAAGGTGATCGGTAGCCAGGAACACTCTCGCAGGGACCCGATCAGGGTCTTAACAGACCCTGTGGGTCCCTGCAAAAAAAACGCGAGACCTCCGGACGTCACATGTGACTTCACGGAGGCGTGCCCGAACGCGGAAGTTCGGGCACGGCGCGATTTGGAGAAATGTAGCCGATGCTCGCTTTGAGCACCGGCTACATTTCCCCTGTCAGACTGAGGCCACTCAAAGTGGCCTCAGATAACAGGTAGGATCCCGCTGCAAGTGCCTGCAGCGGGATCCGAAAACAGCTTATCGCGGAGAGCCGCGATGAGCTGTTTATTACAGGACGTACTATGCCGTCCTAACGACTTTAAGGCACTTAAATTCAGGACAGCATAGTACGTCCTAACGTCACGAAGGGGTTAAACTACGTCAATATTTGAGGTGTATTTTAAATTAACAGATTCAACAGTAGGGGGGTGTCAAATTCAACAGTAGGGGGGTGGAGCGATGACGTAGCGCGCACGCACGTACGGCTACGCTCGTGGATTAGCAGCGATGCCGAGAGGAGAGATCCGGAGAGATGAATGCCGATCGTCCATGTAACGCCTCGAACAGCTGAACGCGCATTATTCCCAGGACCATTGACTGATCCGAATCCTCTCTCCTTGGATAGCACGAGTCCAGACTCCTGCCGTGACCCGACGACCTACAGTGGCGAAATCAGTCCCGTACAGACTGATAAATACAGGTTCAGCGTGACGGCTGAAAGGGGAAGCTGAAAGACACGAGACAAACTACGGATGAAAGATAAGTCGTTTCCCTTTTTTCTTGTTCTCCTATGACTCCCCTGGGCTGACGGGGTATGTACATATTCTGATTCTCAGGAGAGGAGAGGGAGAGGGAGGCAAAGAGGAGAGAGGAAAGGTGGGAGAGAGGCACTCTTTGAGAACACACAAATTACCCCAGCTAGACAGAACATCTTTCACCCAAGGAAGAGACATAACATATTAAGAGGTGTATCAATGGCCAGAACTCCTAATAAATAAATAAAGCACATAAATAATTAAATTAAGAATAAAGCTAAAGGCGAAAGAGGGGGGCGGATTAAATGCTGGTTTAAAAGAAGAGAAAGAAGGGAGGAAGGAAGGAAGGGAAAAGGAAAAAAAAAAAAAAAAACAATAAAACAGAAATAAAACAAATTGAGAGGGGGAGAGAGGAAAAAGAAAGAAGAAAATAATAAAATAAGAACAATAATCCAAATTCAACTTGGAAATAAAGAAGGAGAGAGGAGAGGAGGATGGCAGGAAAACGTAATGAAAATAAAATCCCGGCAAAAAGGGACAAGAAAGAGACTAAGTTAGAAAAACGACTATCCTTTTTCTCACCCTCCATACTTAATCAAGATAAAGAAAAGGAGCTACCTGAGGAAATAAAGGGAAGACAATCTCAAGAAAGTCTCCCCCTCTCTGCACAAATATCTCCCCAACAAGATCAATTAGGAAACCTACAAGAACAACTAAGTGTTGCTCTAGAACACCAATTCCAGAAGATCAAACAGGAGATAGAAACACACGTACAGGATTTAAAAATAGATCTGATGAGTTTGGGGAAAAGAACCATAACTCTAGAAGAAAAAGTGACAAAACTGGAAACGCAAACAACTAATTCACAAGACCAGCATACACAGGCTCAATATAAAATAGACAACTTAGAGCAAAAATTAGCGGCATTGGAAGACAGATCTAGGATGCCAAATCTAAGACTCAGAGGAATACCAGAAACGGTCCTAGACACAGACCTAGAAAAATTTATATTGGAATTCTGCGCCCAGCCAAAATTGAACATGGATAATAAAATAAAAGTGTGGGAACGTTGTCATAGAACAGGAAGATACCCAAAATCCGTAGAAGAGCCTCCAAGAGATGTTCTCATAAGATGTTCAAATTTAAATATTAAGGATCATATCCTCCGAGCGCAAAGAGAAGGTCCCTGGCAAAACCCGTATGAGGGAATAAAAGTCTTTCCTGATCTCTCGTTCTACACACGTTCTAAAAGACGTGCATTCGCTCCATACACTCAAGTCTTGAGAAATAATGCCATAAAATACAAATGGGGAACACCGACCAGAATAATCCTCACCCACGAACAAAAAACTGTTATCTGTGACACTCCTGACAATTTGAGAGATTGGATACAAAAAAATAATATGGATAATAGATAAATAGATCATAGATCCTGGTCTGGGATACGAGTGAGAAGGGAGGAGAGAAGATTACACAATTATTTTTTTTTTTTTTTTTTTTTTTTTTTTTTTTTTTTCTCTCTCTTCCCTCCCTTTCACTGAACGAAATTTGGTGGAGGGGAAGTGGAGAGGGAGGAAAAGGGGGGAGGGAAGTGAATAGGGGCACTAGACACAGATGAGAGACACAGACGAACACAACACTAACTCGAGTACAACACTATATAAGTAATACACGAACATCCCGAATGCACATCGTTGATTCCAATGAAGGGGATCATAATATCACAAAGATAGACCGGATCACACTACACCAATTTTAAGCACGAAGGATACAAGAACAAATTAGGAACTGACCACTCACGAAACACAAACACAATATATTCACAATACAACTGATGATATAGCTCACTACAGTTTTATGCACGACATAGTGGAGATGGGGAAAGGAATGAGTAACAAGAAACATAGCACAAGAAGAAAGGGTACACTCGATTAAAGAGGAAAGGGAGGAATAGAACCAAATCACGCAACGATGTTTACACATAGGGGCCCGATTAAAATGGGAAAGAGTGGGGTGGGGAACAACGCTGGTTTTTTTTTTTTTTTTTTTTTTTTTTTTTTTTTTTTTTTTTTTTTTTTTTTCTTTCTTCCTCTCTTCTTTCTCTTTCTCTCTTCCCCTATATTTGTTAAAATATAATATGGCTAAATACAATTCGGACATTAAGATAGAGGAGAAGATGGAAATTGTCTGATTAAGATATCTCTCCGGGATAAGGGGAAATCTCCACTCACGGCATCGTTGCAGCCAAGGAAAAAATTAACCCTTGGCAAGTTTTTCCTAGGGAACCCAGTAGGGTCCCGATGGAAATTATGTCTCCTCTGAAAAATAAGAGGAGCATAGTGTTGTTCTTATGTATAAAGTCTTGTTATGTCTATTGGGACAAAGAAATTTGTCGTTATGTATGTTATGTTGGGAACGGACTGGTGGGGCTTGAACTCAGGGGGATCGGGAAAATAAAAGATGGTTAGATTCGTGACAATTAACGCCCAAGGACTAAATTCAATAGGGAAAAGATCAATTTTACACCAATTTCTATGCAGGGAAAAGATAGATATATGTTGCATCCAGGAAACCCATTGGAGACATCTAGACCAGTTAAAATTAGAAACCAGGAAATTCCCTACAGTATTTAAGTCCTCTTTACAAGAGAAAAAAAAAAGAGGGGTCGCTATAATAGCCTCCCGAGACATCGAAATAAAAATAAAATTCTTGGAGGAAGATCCAGAAGGAAGATTTTTGATATTGGTGGGCCAATTTAACCAACTTACCCTCACAATAGTAAACATATATGCTCCCAATAAATTACCAGTTAAGTTCCTAGATAAATTAATGAAGAAAATAAAAAAGATACAACTAGGCACATTGCTGATAATGGGAGATTTTAACTGTACTCTAGATCCCAAAATGGATAAAAAAACAGTAACAGGCATTATTAAAGACAGAAATGTTTTTCAGCAATCAAAAAGACTTCAGAGAATACTAGATAATTATCGTCTTTTAGATCTATGGCGGGTATACCACCCAGGCGAGTTTGATTACACTTGTTTCTCTAAAACTTTTACAGCTTTCTCCCGAATTGATATGATCCTAGGGGAACCCCATGTGATACAACAAATAAAGAATATCCAAATTAAAGATATCACATGGTCAGACCATAACGCAGTTATTATGGAACTTAAGGATCAACACCCCGGGATCAGATCAAACTGGAGACTTAATCCCAATCTGTTAAAACAAAAGACAGACTTGGAGCAGATTATAAAGGAAACAAAACAGTTTTTTCTTATAAATCATCCAACAGATACATCATTCAAAATAAACTGGTGCACTTATAAAGCTTTTATAAGAGGAATACTCATAAAAGTCGGTGCAACAAAAAAGAAAAGATATGAAGCAAATCTATCAGAGCTATATATAAAATTTTACCAGCTAATGAAGTTAAATAAAACAGATCCATCCATTGAAAGAGGAGGAAAGATAGTTGAAACACAAAGGGAGATAAATACAATCCTCCTGAGGAACGCAAATAATATCTTATTGACAAATAAAGCAAATTGGTACTATAGAGGTAACAAAGCTGAAAGGTTGTTAACTAATATATTAAAGAAAAGACAGAGAGAGAAAAGAATTACAAGAATTACAAAGGAGGGACAAATACATCTAGCCCCACATAAGATAGGACAGGCCTTCGCAAAGTATTACCAAGAATTATATAACATCCCCAAAATTAATTTGGACAAGGAAATTGAAATATATTTTAAAAATAAAAAATTGCCACAAATAACGAAAAATCAATTAGAGAATCTAAACAAGCCTTTCTCGATAGAGGAGGTAAAAAGAGCTATCCAGGAGTTAAAAAATAAAAAGGCCCCGGGCCCGGATGGGTTTGAGGCTTCTTTTTATAAAAAACTCATGGAAGAAATAGCCACACCGCTTACCGAAGTATTTAATGAGACACTTAATAAAGGAGGACTTCCAAAAGAGATGCTACAAGGGAATATAGTCCCTATTTTAAAACCAGGAAAGAATGAGGAAGATGTGACTAGTTATAGGCCCATCTCCCTTCTTAACCTAGATGCAAAAATATACGCGTCCATCCTGGCAGACAGAATAGGAACCACTCTCCCTAACATAATTCACCACAATCAAACAGGTTTCATACGGGGAAGATCCTCTGCGGCACATATAAGAAGTCTTATGGGAGCGCTACAGCGGACCCGCGGGAACCCCCAGCTGGCTCTGTCATTGGACGCCGAAAAAGCGTTCGACAGAGTCAGCTGGGGATTCATGAAGAGCGCTATGGAAGCCTTTGGTTTCAGGGGAAATATACTTGATGCAGTGATGGCAATCTATTCCAATCCAACAGGTAGAGTCGTGGGAGCAGGGATAGAATCGTTATGGTTCCCTCTGACTAATGGGACCCGTCAGGGCTGCCCATTATCTCCAATTCTATATATTATAACATTAGAACCCCTTGCACATGACATAAGAGAGGCACCAAAAATCAAGGGATTGGCGGGACTAACATCCCAGAAGATCAGAATGTACGCAGATGATATACTGATAACAGTTGAAGATCCTATCACATCGATCGAAGAAACTCTGAAATTGATTGGTGAATACAGTAGATTATCAAATTATAAACTTAATCATAACAAATCAAAGGCGATAACAATTGGAATAAAACAACAACAGATCACCTTATTGAAAGAAAGGTACGAATTTACATGGGAAGGATCCTCTATTACATTCCTCGGTATAAATATTTCTGCCAATCCACAAGACTGGATGCAAATTAATCTGCTACCACTGATAAGAGCCATGAATATTAGACTTAAGGGCTGGAAAACTTCCTTTGTATCATGGTGGGGGAGAATAAATGCAATTAAAGCATACGAGCTTCCAAGATTTACCTACCTTTTTCGAATGCTCCCAGTAAGAATACCCCCCCCATGGTTACAGATGATTCAAACAGCCTTTACTAATTTTATATGGTTAAATAAAAAACCAAGAATAAACAGACAATTATTGTCCTTGAGGCCAGACAAAGGAGGTCTGGGAGTTCCAATCATACAGGATCACGCAGATGCAGCACTATTGGCTCAGGCACTAATAACACAAAATAAAAACGCTCCCAGGGAAAGCTGGTATGAGCTGGAAAATAAAGGGAAAAAGCCACATGCCATTATGGCCAAATTTTGGCATATAGATAAAAATTTAGCACAGAAAGATTCACAGAAAGACAATCTCCCTCTAACTGATATCCTTGAATTTTGGAATAAATTCAGGACAAAAATAGGATTACAAAATAAATTAATAACTGAACTTCCCTTAACGATACTAAACACAATAATGGATAACATCGAACTAGAATCATGGAACGCCTTAGGGATAAAACAAATAAAACACATGATGAATGGAACTAATATTAAAACCTTAGGAAATCTTAAGGACAGATACCAAATACCAGCAAAAGATATTTTTAAGTACCTTAGAATAAAAAATTTTCTGAGTAAAGCCGTGATAAAAGAGGAGTTGAGAGAACCTCATACTCTCCTAATTAAAATGATGAAACAGGAAGATTATAAAAAATTGACAGCCAACTCCCTTATTCTTGTTAATACACTAAAAGAAAGTCCAGAAATCTCAGCAATCAGAAAATGGGAAAAAGAATTAAACATTGAAATAGAAAGAGAGAAATGGTGTTCCGCCTTAAAAACAGTGTATAAAAACATACACTGTCTAAATCTAAATGAAGTACAATATAAAATAGCCAATAGATGGTATTTCGTCCCTACCAAACTTCAAAAAATATGCTTAGATAATAACCCTAGCTGCTGGAGATGTGACAGACATGTAGGAACACATACACATATATGGTGGAACTGCACAGCCCTTAGACCACTATGGACATACATTTCAAATATGATCATAAATAGGTTTGGCCCAGAGTGGATAATAACCCCAGAACGGGGAATATTACATTTAAATTTCCCAGAAGACAAAAAACCATTACCCATTATACTGCATATATTAACCGCAACAAAACTTGAAATTGCAAGAAATTGGAAAACAAAAACTATCCCACAGTGGCCAAAAATTAGAGCACAAGTACTACATCAAATTCAAATGGAAAAAAAAATTATAACATCCCTAGAAACCATGGGAAAAAAAAAGCAGATACCCTATTGGCAAAAATGGATCGAAATCCTTGAAAGAAATTTATTTTAGGAAAAGAGAAAGAGAAAGGAAGAGAAAGAAGAAGGTCCTTGAGGTCGTTATTGTTAATGATATCCCAAATAATACCTGATCCCCTGGGGGAAAGCCCAAACAGCCCGTTTAGCCCACATAATTGTAAAATGTCCATGTATATATGTTATATGTTTAAGTGATATATATGAGGAAAAGTGAATTATGAAGAAGAATAGCAAATACCTAACTGAACTAGGGCAACTCTGGAATACTCAGAGATTCCGTCAAAAAGATGGAGGGAGGAAAGGAAGAGAAAGAGAAAGGAAAGAAAGAATGAGGGAGTGATGTTATTAAATCGCTACTCACTTGCTCTCTCTACTCCATGTAAGATACAGTTCTGATACTGCAACAGAAAAGGGGAGGGAGGAGGGGGGAGGGAGAAGAGGGGGAAGAGGAGAGGGAGGAGAGAAGGGAAGGAAGGGAAAAAGATAGGAAAAGAAAGGAAGAAAGACAACAGTAGCCTTAACAGGCAGATTACCAACAACTGGAGGCTCTCCCTAAATGATAGATATATCACCTCCCCCCTACCTACCTATATATATATATATATCTCTGTAAATATCTCTGTGAATTTCCTCTCCCTTGCTCGGTTCTAAATATAGTGATATTAATAAAGATGAATAAAAGAAAAAGAAGAAAAGCGGAGAGGGGAAAGAGGATGAGAAAATAATGACACGATGATGAGACAAACCAATAACCTACAAAATGCACTGAGTGTCAAAAAAAAAAAAAAAAAAAAAAAAAAAAAAAAAAAAAAAGTGCCATTTGGAGTCAAGGAGGAATTTTTTTTTTCCCCACTGAAAACAGAATTAGAAATTGCTGAAGGGGTTTTTATTTGCCTTCTCTGGACCAACAGTGGTAAACATGGGACAGGAAAAGGGTTGAACTTGATGGACGCAAGTCTTTTTCAACCTAAACTACTATGTAACTATGTATGTGTACGCAAACAGCGAATCGTGACATTTTATAATGTATTTATCATGTAGTGACTAGTCGTATAACACAATCGTAGCGTTATGCCACCACCTACCTTATTGTCAACACATATGATAGGATGAGATCATGCTCCAACTGCATGCTATCCAGTAACAATGTTTCTCAAATTGTATAAACACATATTACTTCTGCCACTTACCAAATTTATAGGAAGCCTGAAATCCCCAGTCTTCGCATGATGCGTCGCTGTGAAACTGAACCATAATGACATTTCCGGCAGACACCAGGTTAGGGGGCATTTTACTGCCACAAAATGTGCCCAGGACTGGGGCAGTTAAAGTGGCTCCATCAATGACAGTCAAGTAGTCATTAGAACACTTCGAGGAATATTGCAGTACGAAGTCACCGAATGTTAGAGATACCTAGTATAATAAACAACAGGTTCCAGGTTAGAAGAGGATTATTTTGTGGACTACTTCCGATGTTCTAGAACAGGACTAGGGAACCTTAGGCACTCCAGATGTTGTGGACTACATTTCCATTGATGGTTTGCCAGCATTATGGTTTATGTAGTCCACAATATCTGGAGTTCCAAAGATTGTCTATCTGGGGTCTAGATTCTATCACAGAGAATCGCTTCAGTTGGTGATCAGATTATTATCTGACACTACAGACACTTTATGTCTTCTGCCTGAATAAAACAGAATTTGGGGTTTAGGGATTCCTTTTTAAAACTAGCATTTCACATTGACCATAAACCAGGCATCTAAGAAACAATAATATGTTTAACCCCTTCGTGACGCATGGTGCTTGCGTCCCAAACGACGCAAGCACCAAAACGTCACAATTGGTTCCTGGCCACCGATCACAAGGTGATCGGTAGCCAGGAACACTCTCGCAGGGACCCGATCAGGGTCTTAACAGACCCTGTGGGTCCCTGCAAAAAAAACGCGAGACCTCCGGACGTCACATGTGACTTCACGGAGGCGTGCCCGAACGCGGAAGTTCGGGCACGGCGCGATTTGGAGAAATGTAGCCGATGCTCGCTTTGAGCACCGGCTACATTTCCCCTGTCAGACTGAGGCCACTCAAAGTGGCCTCAGATAACAGGTAGGATCCCGCTGCAAGTGCCTGCAGCGGGATCCGAAAACAGCTTATCGCGGAGAGCCGCGATGAGCTGTTTATTACAGGACGTACTATGCCGTCCTAACGACTTTAAGGCACTTAAATTCAGGACAGCATAGTACGTCCTAACGTCACGAAGGGGTTAAACTACGTCAATATTTGAGGTGTATTTTAAATTAACAGGCTTAATAACATTGGGGATTTTCTTACCTTATATCCTTTTGGAGCAATAATGGTCCAGAGAGCATCTGCATTACTGGGGTATTCATAATCTGGGTAGTCAGGAGAGGTCACTTCCCCTTTATCTGTATTAAAGGTACCTCCATAGCTCACTGTAGACGTAACAGAGAATTTAACATATTATTAGATAACACTTATTATTATACAACAAATACAAATTACGTATGTGATTAAGTATTCTTCATTGCCCACAAATAAAATGTCTGAAGTTGGAGAACAGTGTTCAGTCCATTGATTGGTCTCCTAATATATAAATGATGGAATCTTACACAGGTTTATGAACACTTAGTAGTATCTTTGGTGGGTTACAGATTTACAAATCTATTATATGTTGTAATGTATTCCTTGCTTTATTGTAGTGATACATTGATATTATGTTCTCTCTTGATGAAAGATTAGCTGTTAACAGGAGAGTTGAACTTACCAGTTCTATAGGAGGCATTAAATCTTTTCAGCCCAGCTATCTTACTTCCATGAACCTCCACCAGCATTTTATTCCCTGAAGCCGTTATAGGTGGGATTGCACCATTTCCGCAGGTCTTATCCACCAGAACATTTGCTAGTTTATTGTCTCCATCGTATATCTTTATGAAACCGTCACTGCATCCGGCAGATGAAGGGATATTGAGGTCGGTGAGCTGCAGAAAGACCTAGGTACAGAAGAAAATAAAGATAACATAACTGGTGTAAGGCCATGATACCATGGAAAACGTAAACTATAGAATCAAATTTACCAGGTACGATTGGAGGATCTTAACATGCATAGCTTGGAAGATGGAAACATTTAAAGATATCATTGGGAATCAATACAGTAAAGAATGAGCGTATATTTAAAAGAAAAAAAAAATCTACCACAAGAGGAGATCGCCTTAAATCAAAGGGGGGGGGGGGGGGGGGAACTTTTATAAGTAATATCAAGAAGTATTTATTTGCTGAAAAGGTAGTGGATGCATGGAACAGCCTTCCACCAGAAGGTTAAAAAATTCAAGGAGTATAAGCATGCATGGGATAAGGCAACAAACCATCCTACATCTAAGACTAGATTTTTTTTTGTTATCCATATTTATTTTAAATTAGGCTGAAATTGGTTTTATATGAATAGCAGTAAATAGCAGAAGGATTAGGTTCGGGATGAGATCATAGTCCATGGTCGATGGAATCTGAAATATTCTGAGATTGTCTACACCAGCATGGAGCCATTGTCTAAGACCGTATGGCATCTTTGGTCCTTGTCCATGTAAGGGTTTGCATATTAATTGGACTTGCCATTATTAGAAAAGATAATCTAGGATTGACTCAGTATACACCGATTTGTCCTGAAATGGATTTCACAAATCTCTGGAATGCAGCCACTCAATATCCCTGAATCTGGGTATGATTTGGCTGTTTGGAAACCAGAGAATTGATAGCATTCGAATTGGGATGTTTTTGCCATGAGAATCATTTATTTTTGACTACCCAAGGTGCAGATTTTTGGCTACCCAATTCAACACGCTCCGAATTCGGGTAACATGGGTAAAATTTCTATCTTGAAGTCTTCCTATTGACTACGATGGGAGGAATTTTGGCTTTGTTCATAATAGCTGCGGCCCTCCTGAAATAAGATAAAGTCCTCCCCATGGACCGAGGCTGCCATTTTGTTCCAGAGCAATTTGTCTGATTTCAGTGTCTGGAGATATCGGTATGGAACTGGCTATGATGTCCGATTAGTAGACCTATTCAAAAGCACATTGGGGCCTACAAAGTGGGTAGTTCAACATCCGGGTACCGATGTGATCCGAATCAGTCCACTATTTGGATGCTGTTTATTAGCGCATTTTGTATTTTTATAGTTTTTTTAATCCGTCTAAAAATGTTATCTGCTTTAAAAATATCCAGATCTCTAAAATTTCATTTTCAGATGATTTTATATAAACTATAATAATTAAATTAAAATCTGTTATAAAGTCAAATACAAATTTCTTAGGTGACTAATCATTGGGTGATTTTTATGCCAGAAAAAAAACAAGGTACATCTTATACTATAAGTATTCCTTAAATTAAAAAAAATATTTTGAATACATCAGTCATGTTTCCAGAAATGGATTTGGTCTTCTAAGGAAGTAGGAACATTATTTCTAAAGTGGGTCTTGGTTAAATCCTATTAATTGAGATTAAAATTCACTATACCTTATTCCTTGGCACTTGAATCAACCATAGACAGCTGTCCTCCTGTGGTCCTAATGGATTGCTGATATCAGAGAAGGTTCCTGAAGGATCTGTTAGTTTGGTCCGGCATACATCTAATAAAATGGAAGCTCAGTGTTAGGATGTAGTTGTATTCGGCATGTGTACCTTGATTTATGTGTACTCCACATTAGCTTTAGGCTACATCAGGTTACAGGAGAAAGCATGCAAAAAATATGTTTCAAGGTAAGTATTTAAAACACATAATTAATAAATAAAACTACAGCAAATAATCATGGACATATTATCCAGTCTTGGCCGTATTACAGTAAGCACCAACACTGTCCTACTTTGGAGAAGTTCACCCATGGCACTAATACAGGTTTACGGGATTAAGCAATAATTGCTCATATAGGGATTAGTTACTCTATTTGGCTTTCTTATCATGGTGTCTGATAATTAGACTACATAAAACATTGGTTTAGACATCAGTAGAAAAGTATTAAAAGAAAGAGGGAAACAGGACCTAAAATCTACACAATCTAAAATGTCTAAATACTGTAGATAAATACAGTACATACAATAATACAGTGGGCAAAAGAACCGCAAGCAAAGGCCTAAATTAAGATAGAAACTGTGGAGTCGCCTGCTATGGCATCACCGGTGTCTTGATATGCGAACGGACTGATTTTCAAATGGAAATGTGTCATTTGCATATCAAGCCACAGATGATGTCATAAGCAGGAGACGCCACAGACACAACTTCATTTTAATAGCAATGCAGTTTAGGAAAGTACTTACTGCAGTTGTAGAGTGTGTTAATCTTCTGTATATCCAGGCCGCTCATTCCTAGCCTCTGTCCAATGGGCTTGGGGTCAGGGATTGTGACAATTGTAGCTTTGCCTGATGTATTTGAGAAAACAGTACTATAGAGAGGGAAACATAGTTAGCAATACTTCCGGAGGAATTACAATATATTATTATTATTATTATGCAGACCGATCTGTCCATGAGCTTTATGCTCCAGCATCTGACTTACCTGTAATAGTGCATCACCGAGCTGTAATCATAAGGAAGGCCCAAGTTGTTGGCATCATCCTTCAGAAAGTTACTTTGGTCATCTGCAAATGGACACAGTATTAATATATCACTTATCATTTCCAAAGTTTATTTCCTCCCCAGACAAGCACGAGAATTATTAGATGTGTGAGTAATAATAATAACAAAGAGGGCTATTCACTAGAAGTGAGTTGAGCTGAGATGAACATTTCAACGCACCCATTTATCTACACATTACACAGACACAAACCTGGCGAGTTAAGCAAACTTACCCAGTTTATCCCAGCAAAAAATGGATATCTAAACTGGTGATATGAACATTTCACTTTGCCTTTTAGTGAATAGCTCCAAAGTCTGATTAGGAAAGGTACATACAGATACCGTCTGGTTTTCAAGTATGTCCTTGGGTTTCTACTATTGCCCAATGTAATGGCACTCCGTGTACCTACCTTGAAAGGATGAAAAACTTGGATATTAATCTGCAACCATAATGGGTCTATTCACTAAAATTCGACTTTGGTGGTTTGGTTTTGAGACACCCGAGTTTGACTTAGAAAAAAAAAACCCCAGGTTTTAATCTTCCTCATTGAAAGTAATGGGAGGAAAAATAATCAAAGCTATGAGTGTTCAGTAACTTTAATCATTTTGTCTCCCATTACTTTCAGTGAGGAAGATTCCAACCTGGGTTTTTTTTTCTAAATCAAACTGGGGTGCTGATTTTGACTTGGTCTTCAAATGAAAGTCAACCCCCAAAGTCGAATTTTAGTGAATAGACCCATAAGAGTTGAACAGATTATACAGTTGGTACATTAGCTCATTGAGACTTAGTAGTCTTTAATAGTTGATACTTTACCATTTGGATCCCGATACTGATCCCCTAACCCATTAACACAATATACCCATATACTTGCTCCTGTGTTTTTGGCACTACCTACCATCATTGATGTACTTCCACATGATGTCAACATAGTTATCCCTGTCACTCCTGTTGTGCTCATGGAGAAATCCAAGCGTGTGCATTATTTCGTGTTGCACTACACCATAGCTGACACAGCCTGATTTGGACAGGCTCACAGTCTGTTTACCACCTATCCTCCCAATGGAGGACCAGCATCTAAAAAAACATAATGACAAATAAGTCCCTGAGAGGGTCAAAATGGACTAAAAACACAGCTATTTTAGAGGTAGCACCTCCAAAATGGCCACACATAACATGTCATTGTTTTGACTGATACTCACCCACTTCCAGATTCTATCGAGATGTAATTTTTTTCTGCAGTTCTGCCAGCGAATGTTAGGCAGGTCATGACCTCAAACTCCTGGAGGGCGGACGTAATTACTGATCTCTCTGCTTTAGCTGTGGACAAACGGGAATAGATGAGCTTCCAGTAATAATACCCCATGTCTCTATATCCAGTGCTGTAATTAAAATAACTTACTGTATTGTGGGGAAATAACATATGGGACATAGACCATGCCATTAGGGGATTCGTCCCACATGCATCTCTGACACTTAATGGCACTGCGGGAAATAACTTCAGCAATATCTCCACCGCTTAGAGGTTTGGTGATGTCTGTGAAAAGAAGAAACATATATGTTCTAGACTGAAGCAGGTGAGATATAAAAAAAGTGTTAGTGACATTTTGCATGGTAAGATACCCACATGTACGGACCCTACACATGATTCATAGCCAGTGTTGTATTAATGGGAAGGAACACTCAGTTCATGGTATTTGGGCATTGAGAGATGTGTTTCTTAACTTACTTTTTTAATTAAATTTTGCAAATTTTATACTATATGTTTTAAGACATTACAACAGAATAACTAAAGAATGTAAAATAATGGGGGGAAACATTCTCTTTCTGTTCTTCTTTATGAGCCTCATGTAATAAAGTTCACATTCCCCCGATGTATTTTGTATTACAATTCAGAATGTTAATTTTGGGACTTTGGATTTATATTTAATTTTATATACTTTCCCGATTAACCTAACTTAGTTTGTTGAGGTCCACTCAAGTGGCCTTCCTCCATTTTCTATATAATAACATAAATAGCTTTTTCTCTAAATAAAAATGAAAATATTTTGGCACCTAGTTATATATGTTTAACTAATGTTATTGTAAAAAAAAAAAAATTTGACCTGATGGCCGGCCAGATTATCCTTCCCTTATAATATATTGGATAATCTTAATAATTTTACTATATTGCTCCTTCATGAAGTAATATAATACACATAAATTACCCCTCTATGGTTTGGGAACCATATTTCTCTTCATGCTGGATTAACCTTCTGCTTGTTTTCTATCTAATGTTGCTGTATATTTGCTATTTCTTTATATATTTTAGTATTTTGTTTAATTGTAAATACATATATTGGATATTTGTCTGTATAACGGAGTTATTGTAGCGCTATATATTTATTCCCATTTTATTTTGGGAGATACATATTTTGTCTATTTTTTTTTCTTTGTAGCACTTTAAAAGGTGTGTACATACCCATTCCCTATAGATTATTTGCTAATTAAAGGTATACATTTACTCTATATAGAAAGAAAACAAAACATTTTTATCTAGAAAAGGATTTCCCAGGCTCCTACCTTTATTTGCATCCATGATTTGTTCAAAGACAGTTTTCGTTTCATTATTCAGTGCAGGATCCTTTACTGAGGGAGAAAGGAAAATAAGTTATGGAATCGAGTTTTGTATTAGAAAAGTTAATGGCACTTAATATTTTTTGGGGTTTCTATAAAGCAGGGTTAGTAAATGACATATAGATGTAGATTTGCTGGCTAAGTAACATTTACATATATACTACTGGAGAATAAGCTGGATTCTGAATAGGCACTAATGTTTGAAGATAGTCAGTAATAATGGTTGATAGGTTATATTGATACGATAGAGTAAGCGAAGATAATACTTACCACTAATATTATCTTCAGTAACCTGCAAGAGAATATAGACATACTGTTACATACTGCAAAAAGACTAGATACATTTATGTCCAGACTCCTAAAAACCAAACTTCTATATGAAGACACAGTCAGAAGAAATGACTTACTTGTATAGGTAGAGCAAGAGAAATGGTCCATCCAGCAGCAAACAACATAAATACCACAGACAGCTCCATTCTGAGTAACTGTAGTGTCTGGAAAGTTTCTGCCTATTGAAATTCTACACATGGACCACTATACATACAATATAGGTGGTCAAAGCCAACCAATCAACAAGCAGCCAGTCTTGAGATGTCCTGAGGGGAACACTCCCATTTTCACTAATTGCTTTATGCTGGAAAGAAAATATACTACCTAGCAACACTGAAACTGACATCAAAACATAAACTGTATTACGGATATATTAACTCTCCATCCCAAGACTTGTGAAGTGCACTTGTATTTTGCTTTGTTTATTGCTCTAATTCTTAAACGTACGTTCTGTTTTTGTCTCCCATATTTGATCCTAATAAAATTGCGAAACCAAAAATAAATAGGACTTGATTAATGGATCTTGCTTTATTTATAAGTATTTTAACAGCATTGTTTGGAGATAAAATCTTTGCACAAGTTGATTTCAAGTAATTGTACGTAAGGTAATAATGTTTGGAAAGACTAGAACCAGGAAACTAAATAGTATTCTAGACAAAAATATGCTTCTTTTATTTTAATTACCTACAGTAATTAGACTTTGCCGATCCATCAGTAAATGCTGGGTTACCCCTTTTTAACAAAATGCAAAGAGAATGGCTAGAAACAGGTGGGCAAGCCTCAAATACAAATGAAGGGGTGTAAAAGCTTTACTATCATTTGTAGATGCATTGATAAGGCAATGTTGATTAAAGTGTGAATATAAAAGAATGCCTGAGATAAATGCATATAAATAATAATTTGCGATTATAGCACTTTTTTCCCTGTGCGACTCAAAGCACTTTACACATATACAAAGCGGTAAAAAAAAAAAAAAGTTAAGAGTATCTGGCGGTCAGCTCACTGAATTCCTGATAAAAGAGGTGGATCTTAAGTTTTTTTTTTTATAAAGCCTGTAAGGACAGCGCCTCTGTGATAGATCATGGCAAATTTCCAGTTCCAGAATGTGGCGGCAGTGGTGCTCAATGCTTGGGAACCTGAGTTGGTCTTTATTCTGGGCACTGAATTTGGGGTTATGCATAAGAATGTATTATGTGATGAATCATTTATAAATGGACCGTGAATCTCTTGTTTATTAGTGAAGTTTATTCCAATAACGAATGCTACTATTAAGAAGAAACACTACATATGTGCTCAGTTACCTTACTTGCAGAGGTACCCGGTCTAGTGAGGCTGAATATTTCGGCATTTTCCTAGGTATGTTCGATTTGTAAGTCCATGCACCTTTTCTAGTGGTCACTATTTGAATAATCTCTAAATTCTATGTAGGCCTGAAAATTGGACACTCTCATCATGTGCGAGAGAAAAAAATGCAGGCTCTCACACAGCCGGTCAGTCCACAAATGAAATGAAGTAATCCCCTTGTATTCTATCCGGGTGCCTCTGCCGGCGTGGCCAACACCGATTAGAAGTTGAATCAAACGAAGAAAAAATAGCAGAAAAAATGGCACTCACGGAGGTAGGTAAGTGAAAAAAATAATATTTAATCCAATAACATATGATTAAGCGCTTTAAGCGCGAAACGCGTCATGCTTCACCTGAATTAGTGTTAGTTTTCTCCCACCGATTGCTGTGACTACCGTTAATATGTTATTGGATTAAATATAATTTCTTTCACTTACCTACCTCCGTGAGTGCCATTTTTTCTGCTATTTTTTCTTCGTTTGACTCTCATCATGTGCACAGGATACATACATCCCAAAAACGGGCTCACAAATTATATTCACAAATGTAGATGAAATATTTGCCTTCAATTAAGAAGTCTGCTGACACCAGCCAAACAGATGAATCATTTAATGCTGAAAGATAAAATCAGAAAAAAAACACAATTGTGCAGATTGATAAAAAAAACAGACAACTGAACCCAAAATAGACGCGTTTCACTGGAGTGGAGTCTCAGCTTCCTCAGGAAAAGAGAGTGGAGACTCCACTTCAGCGAAATGCGTCGATTTTGGCTCTTTAACTTGTTGCTGTGCACATTTCTGTAGACATCCTGTAAGTCTCTCCATAGCGGGGTTCAGTGTGGTTTTAGCGGTCTGGACAATTTTGTTTTTTCTGTTTTTATTTTCCAGCATTAAATTATTCGTTTGTGAGCATGTTTTTAATTGAAGGCGAACATTTTTATCTTTCATATGTTTGTGAGTGTTAGTCACACATAAAACCACATTTCTTTGATTTCAACACTATCACACTATTGTGGCAATTTATTGTATTCTAGCGTTCCTGCCCTGTTCCCTATGTTGTGTATCTTTTGGCGCCAGGGAGAGCACCCCATTTGGGAGGCGACGTTACGCTGGGAAGGATTTTTTTTACACGTTTACAGTGTGTGTACAAACACACAAAATGCCACTAAGTGTTCACATTTGATTTTTCTGGTATTTCACAAATGATATACCAGATTCCTATCTTAAAAGGGCTGAGTGGCGTAACTGTTAACTTTTTTTTGGTCTTAAATTTTTGGTCATAAATGTAATTGGGATATAAATCGCTAATTTTATTTTATTTTTGGGGTGGAGGGGGGCTGTTGGATGATTGTATTGGTGCATTTTCAAATGCTCCATAGAATTAAATGATGAATAAAGATGATTCCATCTCCTATTGTTTTCAATTCAATACAAAAAAAAAAACACAGAAATTTACAAGAAAATACCTCCACCAAACAGGTGCCGACTCTTCATTGTTGTTAATTACTCTGTTGCAGCCACTTCAGGCTACAAAACTAATAGGAGTTTTCCCTATCTGAAAGTGAAGTGTATTACCTCATTTGTAAACCAGCAGGTCTGGATAAACAACAAAATCTACATCTGGGATAACATCTTCCAACATGCAAAGTTTTTTTTTGTCTTTCCTTTCAATTCTGTTTTAATTGACAGATGAGATTTAACTAAAAATTTTTAGACGTTTATAAGACTAAAGTTTTAGTTTTTTTGAATCCTTTGAGACCTCTAGAATATATATATATATATATATATTATTTATTTTTTTCCTAATTGAATGGAAAATAAGATGTATTGTAATTCAGCTATTTAAATGAATAAAAATAACAGTAATAATATTAAACCCTTACATTTTTTTTAAATGTTTCTGCAGGGAAAATAAAATCAGAATTAAATCATAATATATAAACGGGCAGTTCCACCTGGCTTAATTTGTGCCGTTGTACATGCTTCTAATACAGAGTATGTGAGATGCGTTTTAAAACAATTTAGAGATCTGCTGTAGTTTTCACACTGAATATAATTTCACAGTGATGTCTACAGTCAGTGATATCCAGTGTGGGGAGATTTGGAGAGGTAGTGATAACAATAAGCGTATTACAGTTTATTTACAGTTTCTCACATCCAGGAGACTAGCTTGCGGCTGCCTCTCTATTGTTAAAAAGAGTGGGATTTTCTATCACAGTTTGTGTTTCCGACAGATGCCTGCTATTTAATTACATTGGAGAGCGAGCAGAACTGGAGGCGCTCCTGCGATGTGAACCGGGGGGGGGGGGGGGGGGGGTCATGTCTATAATGTGTGGTGGGGTGGGGGGGGGGGGTCATGTCTATAATGTGTGGTGGGGTGGGGGGGGGGGGTCATGTCTATAATGTGTGGTGGGGTGGGGGGGGGGTCATGTCTATAATGTGTGGTGGGGTGGGGGGGGGGTCATGTCTATAATGTGTGGTGGGGTGGGGGGGGGGTCATGTCTATAATGTGTGGTGGGGTGGGGGGGGGGGTCATGTCTATAATGTGTGGTGGGGTGGGGGGGGGGTCATGTCTATAATGTGTGGTGGGGTGGGGGGGGGGGGTCATGTCTATAATGTGTGGTGGGGTGGGGGGGGGAGGTCATGTCTATAATGTGTGGTGGGGTGGGGGGGGGAGGTCATGTCTATAATGTGTGGTGGGGTGGGGGGGGGAGGTCATGTCTATAATGTGTGGTGGGGTGGGGGGGGGGGGGGGTCATGTCTATAATGTGTGGTGGGGTGGGGTGTGGTGCAGATTCAGCTTGGGAGTCAAATCTCCAATATCCAGTAATTGGATATCTTCCTTTATCAAATCTTTTCACCAGATAAGAATGCAGATAATAAATCATTGTAATATGGAAAAAAGGAATACCCTCATAACATGGATACAATAGTGAAGGATATATGTAATGGATAAATAAATTGGAAGAAGCAATATAGGTATAAATCCATTAATAAAACGGCTGATAATAAATACTTTAATCATAACAAACAAGTTATATCCCCTTAATAGGGATTCATTTACAAAATGGAATGGGTTGCTGAATTCCACTCCACAAAAAGTTATCATTGTATTAAAAAGTATTGATTTTTTTTTGTAGTTCAAAAAATAAAAATGGTAGGAAAAAAGGAAAGAGATCACTTGAATGCTGTAAAAATTGCCCTTAATGTGTTAATTACGAATGTTTACACTAATGTAACTGTCTGTAATGTGCGGAGCGATTTATGTTTTTATATTTTTGTATAATAAAATGATTAAAATGAAAACAATAAATGTATTACATTTCATTTAAAGTTTCTCCAGATCCAGGAAACCCGCTTGTGGCTGCCTCTCTGGGGCTAACCATCGCGGGGGTTTCCTATGACGGCTTGTGTTCCCGACAGCGACCTGCTGTGCAGTTACGCTGGGACACAAGCAGACCTGGAGGCGTTCCTGTGATGTGAAGTAGGGGGTTTGTCTATGATGGGCGGTGTAGACTATACACACTAGTTTAAATGGCCCACGCTGCAGCATACGTGGACCATAGTATGGTTCTTTGAATGTTCTATATTATTGGCGTTTTCTTTTTTGGACATATCCTAATCCTGGCAAATCTGACTACCCTTTCTGTGTTCTCAAAAAATGGCAGGAGTTACCACTATATAAAAGAGATGCCGCAACCCACACAGTTATACCCCAGTCACAGATTATATGACCGTCCACACAAAAATAGTAGTATGAGTGTGCTTCCATGAAATAAAATACAAAATATAAGTCCCCTACTACTGAAAAAATAGAAGAGTGGTAGGGAGGACTTAATTAAGCTTTTTATTGAATTCAAATATTCTCATTTCACACGGGATGTTTCATTCATATGTAAAAGACAAAGACACAAACACAATTGTGTAGTATCAATAGTAAGGTGCCCCACATTTTTACACCTATGTATTCACATTTAAAAGATGACTATATCGCCTTGAGAGCAAACAGGGTTTCACTGGGAAACCTCAGGACTCCTTGTTCACTTTGTCTCACATAATCCTCAGAATAAAAGAGAACCGCATAAGTAGTAAACCATAGAAGTAATGAGACTTAAAGTATAAAATGTTTTACAAAGAGGTTCCCAATGATGATCTTAAAGGTGTATTCAACAATCCCCAAAAAATAGCAGCAATACTAGGACAGAGAATAAAAAGTATTGCAGTGTGTTTACATTCTGGACGTGTTTTGCCTATCCTCTAGGCTTCCTCTCACACAATATAAAACATACTGAGATTCACATTTATATATAAAGTAAACAAAAAACTAATTATCCTAGATGGTGATCCAGTTTGTTTTTCTTCCTGAAAACATGGCACTTTTGGTTTTGTTTATGTTGTGTGTCTGGTGGCCATTTCTATGCCTAGATGTTCCAATTGGCAACACTTATAAGACCGTAAACTGAGGGCTAATAAAAGTATTTAGAAAAATTGGGCAGACTAGATGGACCGAATGGTTCTTATCTGCCGACACATTCTATGTTTCTATGTTTACTTTGGTGCCTACAGCCATTTTGGGTTGATGTCTTCTGGTTTCTCTGTTGCGTCACTTCTGGCGTCAGTGGTGATAGCAAGATAGTCCAGATCTTAAAGTGACAAGTGTTCACACCTGCTTCTCATGCTTCTCAAAAAATATAAATTATCCTCAGAGACATATATAAAATTATAAATTATGTAAAACAAGCCGTCAATAATTATATATATTTTTTCTACACGGACTTAAAATACAAAAAAAAGTATTATTACAAAATTAGTAAAATACAAAGTATAAAAAAAGATCAAAAACTTTATTAAATAATACAAAATAAATTATGAAATGTATTATAATAAATATATATATATATATATATATATATATATATATATATATATATATATTATAAAAAAAAAATATATATATATATATATTATAAAATATATATATATATATATATATATATATATATGTAGATTTTTTTTAACTGTGTATGGAGCCCAAAATGTCAAATTTCACTTGCATTCAGTGATATATATATATATATATATATATATATATATATATATATATATATATAAACGGGGTTTTTTTTTTGCATGTGATGAGAAAATCTTTAATTTTTATATATTCTCCTGTAGCTCTGAAATTTAAGCAAGGGTTTATTTTGTGATCAGCTGTATGACATTTATTGTTAGAATTTGTTTTATTATTTTAGGTTAACGACCACTTTAGGTCATTCTGGTAGAAGCGACTCAAGATGTCATCTTCAAGCAGAATATTCCAGTCCCTCCTCTGACTACTTCCTCTGTGTACCGATTTTGGCACCCTCTGATTATCTGCTTTGTGTGCCTGACCATCTGTTCGTTATACTCACCTTGGCCTCTATTTATTGTTAGAACTGTACCATTTTTATTCATGGAGGGTTCAACTCTTCCTTATATTGGGTTGAAAGTAAAATAGTGAGCACTCCTCCGTTGGTGAAAAATTGAATTGTTTAATAAAGTGGATCCAATAAAAGGGAACAGAAAAACAGCAACGAGGTATAGATTCACGGGAGGAGGATATCATCTTGCCTCTTTACAAATCAATGGTAAGACCTCACCTTGAATATGCAGTACAGTTCTGGGCACCAGTCCTTAAAAAGGATATTAAGGAACTAGAAAAAGTGCAAAGGAGAGCTACAAAATTAATAAGGGGTTTGGAGGATCTTAGTTATGAAGAGAGACTTAAAAAATTGCATTTATTTACTTTAGAAAAAAGGCGTCTTAGAGGGGATATGATAACATTATATAAATATTTGCAGGGCCAATATAAAGAGCTCTCCAGTGACCTGTTCATTAACAGAAAGGTACAAAGAACAAGAGGTCACCCCCTCAGACTGGAAGAGCAAAGATTTCATAGACAGCAAAGGAAGGGATTCTTTACGGTTAGGACAATAAAGTTATGGAACTCACTGCCAAGAGAGGTAGTGCTAGCAACCACAATAGATGCATTTAAAAATGGTTTGGATGTTTTTTTAGGAAAGCAGAACAGACAGGGCTATTAATAATAGAATAAGCATTAATAAAAGAGCTTATTGATCCAAGGAGAAATCTGATTGCCTCTTGGAGTCAAGAAGGAATTTTTTCCCCCAGGAGGCAAAATTCGAAATAGCTTCCTTAGGGGTTTTTTGCCTTCTTTTGGATCAAAAGCTGTAATGATAGGTAGAAGGGTTGAACTTGATGGACTTGTGTCTTTTTTCAACCTAAATTACTATGTTACTATGTAACATGTGGGGTAAGGAAAAAGATAAGGTCGCCTTACTCGTTTCGCGTGATAAGCTTGATCATAGGCCAATCAAGGGCCTATGATTAAGCATGTTATCACGCGAAACGCGTAAGGCGACCTTACCTTTTTCCTCACCCCACTTGTTTCTGTGTTTCTGTTCCCTTTTATTGGATCCACTTGATTAAACAATTCAATTTTTCATCAACGGAGGAGTGCTCACTTTTGACCAACGGAGGAGTGCTTTTCTTTCAACCCATGATTAACAAGCATCAACAGCTAAGTGCAGCACTCTCCATCTGGTGTTTCCAGTCCACGAGCAGAGTTTATTAGCCAAAGTGGAGCCAGCTTATCTCCCAAGAGAGTTTCTTTCTCTTCCTTATATTGTCTAATTCAACTGATATATTCATTATTTGTATTTATTATTCATTTTCTTTATTATTTTTGTTTTCTTGTCCTTTTTCTCTCTAACCTTTAGGTTATTTACTTATTAATTATATTTTAAAATATTGGTCAGAAGTTATGTCAAGCCCTCCATGACTATTGATGCTAAGCCAGCCTCCGCAAAGAGCCTATTGGGGAATTTCCCAGGTTCGTACAAGGCCATGACAACCCTGGGAACTAACAGATGCTAAAACTTTATTGTAATAGCTGGTGAACAGAAAACCCCAAAATTGAGGCGCATGTACTGGGAAGAGAGAAAACAATAATAGTGCAACACAGTGAATTGTATTATATATAAAATAATAATATTCGGTGGGTGCACTCACAAACACAAATTGGTTCAATGCTCATCAAGGTGGTATGATCATCCAATTTATTCCATTGTAAAATGTAAAGCACAAAAGTGCAACTTGCGTAAAATGTACTGTACTGGTGTTTAATTCCTTCCTGCTGACACTAGGGTAGGGTAATCATTACATTACATTACATTAACATTTATTTGTACAGCGCCACCAATTCTCGAAGCGCTTGGTACAGAGCAAAGAAAGGAACTACATACTAATTTAGACAAACTAGTACAGACTGGTACATGAGGTAGACAACCCTGCTCATAAGCTTGCAATCTAGAGGGAATGGGTTCCATTACACAATTAAGAGATTGAAGAGGTCAGAGGGATTGAAGTTGTAGTAACAGTAGAGTGGATGGGAGGCATTAGGTAGGATAGGTCAAAGAGGGAGTGTGTGTTCCAGCTAGGTTGGGTAGTAAACCTCTCTAAAGAGATGAGTTTTGAGGGACTTTTTAAAGTTTGAAAACGAGGGAGAGAGCTGGATGCTCCGGGGAAGGGAGTTCCAGAGAGAGGGGGCAGCTCGGGTGAAATCTTGGAGACGCGAGTGAGAAGTGGTGATGAGATTACAAGAGAGTGTTAACCCCTATGAGGAGCGCAAAGGTCGTGTAAGGAAGTAGCGGGAGGAAATGTTAGGAGCAGAGGAGTGGAGGGCTTTGTAGGTTAATGACAGAATTTAAAATTTTATCCTCGAGCAGACGGGAAGCCAGTGGAGAGCGTTGCAGAGAGGAGCCGCCGAATCAGACCGACGTGCAAGAAAGATGAGTCTGGCAGCCGCATTTTGGATAGACTGTAGGGGAGCCAGACGAACCAGAGGTAGTCCAGTCAGAAGACCGTTACAGTAGTCCATGCTAGAGATCACAAGCGAGTGCACTAGAATTTTGGCGGTCTCTTCGCTGAGGAACGGACGAATGCGTGCAATGTTCCTTAGGTGCAGCCGACAGGATCTGGCCAAGGACTGGATTTGAGGAAGGAGAGAGCAGAGTGCGGATGAGTTCTCCCAGAGAGGTAGTGTAGAGGGAAAACAACAGCGGGCCAAGGACCGATCCTTGCGGAACACCAACAGAGAGCGGAACAGGTGACGATGTCGCTCCAGCAAACGACGCCGAATAGGAGCGCTCAGATAAGTACGACTCGATCCAAGAGAGTGCCACTCCACTTAAGCAAAGCAAGGTTAATGTATTCAGAAGGAGGCGGTGGTCAACGGTGTCAAAGGCAGCAGAGAGATCTAAGAGGATCATCACCGAGAAGTGGCCTTTAGATTTGGCAGCAAGGAGGTCATTTGATACTCTAGTACGGGCTGTTTCAGTAGAGTGTAAGGGTCTAAAGCCAGATTGAAAAGGGTCAAGTAGGTTATTGTGAGTCAGAAAGTCTGTCAGTCGCGAGTGCACCGTTTTTTGGAGCAACTTGGACACGAAGGGGAGAAGGGATATAGGACGGTAGTTAGACGGAAGAGTAGGGTCGAGGGAAGATTTTTTCAATACAGGTACGATTTGGGCTTGCTTGAAGGTTGACGGTACTATTCCAGAGGACAGGGAGAGGTTGATGAGATGGGTTAGAGTTGGGGAAAGAGAGGATACAAGGTGAGATGGGATGGGATCAAGCGCACAAGTAGTAGATTTCGAGGAGGAGAGCAGATCGTCAACCTCTTTCTCAGCTACAGGGGAGAAGATATTCAGAGTGGGTTTGGGGGATGGGAACGAGGCAGGAGGTAGTTGAAGCAAGTCACGGGAGGTGAAGTTACTCCTGATAGCGTCGATTTTGTTCTTGAAGTGAGAGGCAAGGTCTTGGGCCGTAAGAGCAGAGCAGGGAGGAGGAGCAGGAGGGCAGAGGAGAGCATTAAATGTTGAGAATAGACGTTTGGGATTCGATGAGTGGGTGGATATTAAGAGAAGTAGTGTTGCTTGGACTGAGCGAGAGCAGAGTTGTAGGAGCACAGCATGAATTTGTAATGAAGGAAATCCTCCTTGCAACGTGATTTCCTAAAATGCCGCTCAGACGTGCGAGCACATTTTTGGAGGTATCGTGTTTGCTCAGTGTGCCACGGTTGTTGGTTGGGTCTGCGGGCACGTTTGGCAACAACAGGGGCAATGTTGTCAAGGGCTGAGGTGAGGATACTGTTATAAGAGTTAGCTGCTTTCTCTGGACATGAGGTTGATTCTAAGGAGGGGAGGGAAATCAGGGTACTTCCGTAGAAAAAAACTCTATTTGGATCCACTCAACGCGTTTTGCCGGCTCTGTTGTCGGCTTCTTCAGGAGAAAGTGTCCTTGTGCAATGTTCTGCAGTAAAGTGCTGAATGATTTGTGTGAGAAAACGCCTTAAATAGGCACTGTAATACTTATCACCTGTAAAAAAAAATAACGTTAATGACAGGGCACTAGCCTATGTCACTTTTTTATACTTAAAACTATTGAGGCAAACAAAATGAAATTACATATCAACCTAATATATTAAAACAATCGGTATATAGTGCTTTTGCTGATACCTATGTTACACTTGCGGGTCTTTTCATTAAAATTAGACTTTCTTTTTTGGACCAAGTGAAATGCGTCCCCCAAGTTTGACTTAGAAAAAAAATAATAAACAGGTTTTAATTGTCCCCATTGGAAATAATGGGAGGTGAAATGAGTTTGACTTAGTCTAAAATAAAGCTTTGATCATTTTTCCTCCCATTACTTTCAGTGGGGAAGATTCGAACCTGAGTTTTTTTGTGGGGGGCGGCTGCTCTCAGATGCCCGGGATGCATGTATTCCAGTGGCAGTCAGCCAGAAGGTTTTTTAAATTAATAATAGCGCATGTAGTGCTGGCAGATACGGGGCAGACCTCACCAGGGGCCGAGGTGAGCGGGGGTGCAGGTCCACCCCCACGCAGGGAATTGGGTAGCATCAGCTCTGTATGTTATACACAGTCAAATGTGGAAATATGATGCTCTATATTATCAGTACATGCTGGAGTGCTAGGCAGCACTGACTGAGCTCAGATTGTGTTTAACACAGAGCGCTAAATCAGCCAGCAGCTTTCAGAGGAAACATTGCAGGGGAGAAAGACACCAGACATGGGGGAGATTGAGAGAGACAACAAAATTGGAGGGGCGGGAAGAGAGAGAGACAACAGACATGGTGAGGCAGGAAGGGAGAGAGACAACAGACTTGGGGGGAGGAGATAGACAGCAGAGATTGGGAGAGGTGAGAGCAACGGCAGACATGGGGAAGGTGGGAGAGAAACTGCAGACATGGGGGGAGGTGGGAGAGAAACTGCAGACATGGGGGGAGGTGGGATAGAAACTGCAGACATGGGGGGAGGTGGGATAGAAACTGCAGACATGGGGGGCGGTGGTAGAGAAACTGCAGATGTGGTGAGAGAGTCACCAGACATGGGGTGGGGGGGGGGTGAGAAAGACACTGGACATGGGGGGTGGAGTGAGAGTGACACCAGACATGGGGGGAGTGAGAGAGACACCAGATATGTGGGGAGTGAGAGACACCAGACATAGGGGTAGTGAAATAGACACCAGACATAGGGGGAGTGAAATAGACACCAGACATGTGGGGAGTGAGAGTGAGACACCAGACATAGGGGGAGTGAAATAGACACCAGATATGTGGGGTGTGAGAGAGAGACTCCAGACATGGATGGGAGTGAAATAGACACCAGACATAGGGGGAGTGAAATAGACACCAGACATGTGGGGAGTGAGAGAGAGACACCAGACATAGGGGGAGTGAAATAGACACCAGACATGTGGGGAGTGAGAGAGAGACACCAGACATAGGGGGAGTGAAATAGACACCAGACATAGGGGGAGTGAAATAGACACCAGACATGTGGGGAGTGAGAGAGAGACACCAGACATAGGGGGAGTGAAATAGACACCAGATATGTGGGGTGTGAGAGAGAGACACCAGACATAGGGGGAGTGAAATAGACACCAGATATGTGGGGTGTGAGAGAGAGACTCCAGACATGGATGGGAGTGAGAGAGACAGCAGACATGGGGGGGAGGTGAGAGAGCAAGACAGACATGGAGGGAAAAGGAGACAGATAGGGAAGGCATGAAGAGTGGACTTGACCCAAAACCCACTGGGCATTCAGGACAAATATAGTACCACATTGCATGCGTGTGTGAATGTGTGGCTGCATGTGCATGTGACATTGCATTTGTTATTGTGTGTATGTGTGGCTGGATCTGACATTGCATGTGTGTACATGTGCCTGCAAAAGTATGTGACACGGAACATGTTACTGTGTGTGTGTAAATGCCTGAGGGCAGGATCAGAAAGAAGCAGCAAAATATATGTTCGCCTAGGGCGGCAAAAAGTCTTACGCCGGACCTGTGCACCACGTAATCATTGTTTGCTGTATTCACATGAAATGACTCATACCAGGGACAGTACACTGAAATTCACAAACCAGTGGGGAGGCAATCAAAGCTGTAACATAGCTTGTCATGTTTCGCACATTTAGCGTTTCATCATAATCTTTGATTGCCTCCCCGCTGGTTTGTTGCTGCACTATTTCTACTTTGGAATTAAATAAACCACAATAAGAATTTGCTGACTGCTGGAGTGCCTTCTGATTTATTCTTTGGTCTTTGGAATTGTTTGCCTGTTGATTCTGTACCTAGTCGTTGTACATGTGCAACTTCTCCCAGACAGATGAAACCAGACAAATTCTGAAAGAGAACTATTTCTATTGACAAGGGACCAGTGAAATATATGGCGGACTTATAGTCCTCAAAATACTGTATATAAAAATACTGTATATTCCGATCAGATGTTTTATTGTCTTTTAAATTTATGGGGGGGGGGGGGGGGGGGTTGTAAAAAAAAATATTTTTATTGACAGAAAACAATATATACGAAATACAGTGTGCGATGTATACATACCGGTGGATTATTGTCAATAAGAAACCATGGATAAGTTCCTTTCATGGAAGAAATGTCACGTGAAAGAGCGAATTACACTATTGACATCATATATACATCTTGGTTCTCACACCTGAGGAAGATTTTTTTTTATTTTAACAAGTTCTTAGTTAAAGAAGGATGGATTAATAGAGATACAATATATATCAAACACCAAAAATAAAGATAATAGAGCAGTATAAACAAGTGTCAGTTGGTTAATTTTCATGCAATAATCCATTCATTATTAGACCAAAGATATGGTGCATTTGAAATGGGGCCTGGAATCATCTGTTTAAATGCTTGTAGGCATTGTTTTGTGCCAGTGAAGAAACTGAGCATTATTTAGCTAGTATTACTATTTTAGATTAATCCTCATGAGAGAAAGTAAAGTTCAGGTCTCGAGAAGGTCAAAGCTGCTCCAGTGGTATGAGAGATGTTGAGAGTGTGTATTGTCTGGGTATAGACTGGATGCTGGGACAGAGCTGATAGTGAGCAAATTTGGTTCTGTCTGACTATGATGGATATATGTGTATATATGTGTAGATTAGTCAGGAACATAACATGGCAATCTAGAATGATATGGTCCAGATGTTAGTGCTTAAGTTCTGGTGGGAACAGTATTGCCAGATCTACGGTGTATTTTCACGGTGGGGCCTTATAAGTGAGGGGTAGTACTAGTGAGACTGTATTTGGTGGTGTATGTTTGGTATATAAAGTGTTCCATATTTGAAATGTTGCTATTATAGTGGTTTGTTGTGGGGAGGTACAAGTTCTTTGCGGTCTGGGGAGCCAAGTCACCACCAGAAGTCTGCATCCTTCAAGAAAAACATGATTTTCATGCAGGACAATGCTCCATCACACGCGTCCAAGTACTCCACAGCGTGGCTGGCAAGAAAGGGTATAAAAGAAGAAAATCTAATGACATGGCCTCCTTGTTCACCTGATCTGAACCCCATTGAGAACCTGTGGTCCATCATCAAATGTGAGATTTACAAGGAGGGAAAACAGTACACCTCTCTGAACAGTCTTTTGAGTGTCCTTGCAAAGAAAAGTGGCTATATTGGTCACTGATTTGTTTTTGTTTTGTTTTTGAATGTCAGAAATGTATATTTGTGAATGTTGAGATGTTATATTGGTTTCACTGGTAAAAATAAATAATTGAAATGGGTATATATTTGTTTTTTGTTAAGTTGCCTAATAATTATGCACAGTAATAGTCACCTGCACACACAGATATCCCCCTAAAATAGCTAAAACTAAAAACAAACTAAAAACTACTTCCAAAAATATTCAGCTTTGATATTAATGAGTTTTTTGGGTTCATTGAGAACATGGTTGTTGTTCAATAATAAAATTAATCCTCAAAAATACAAATTGCCTAATAATTCTGCACTCCCTGTATATGAGAAACACTGCATTAAAATCAGAAATCTTGGACAATTAACTGTAAAAAGTGTAATCGGCTTATCAAATTTGATCCCTTATTTAAAAGTCAGCACATCTGTTTCAATGTTTAATAAAAGTAATATTAATTACCAAGGCAGGTGACATATCACTGTGGGGTTGATGCACCGACTATAGAATCTGTTCAATCCCACAAAGGTTGCACGTTTGAGTCTTGGCAGGGTCTTATCCAGAGCTTCCTCCCTCTGAGTTAGATAAAAAATAGTTCCATTCATCTGTGTCTTTATAACTCTAATGAAAAAAATAAGAGAATATTTCTAATTACCTTTCCTGCTTTAATACTTCATTATATGTAGTTACAACTTACACAAATCATTTCCTGAAAAATTTCATCAAGTATAGATTTTTTTTTTTTAATTTATTGAAATTTTATAAAAATTTACAAAACATAAAAGTCATTCATTCAGTAATAAATATATATATATATATATTTCCGGTGAGATATTAATCAACAATCCAAATATCTTCACTTATCACTGAATCATATTTATCGTTTATACATATATATAAAGGCAGAGATCATTATGTTATTACTTCTTGTATTTTTCTATGATTAATACTTTTGCCGGAGAGAGAGAGAGTTACTGCTGACCTTGTCAGAGAGAGACCCTACTATTTTTCTTTCACCTATGTACCTAAATATATACCAATTATTGCGCATAATGGGGAAAATAATCATCACTTTTTTCATCCATTATTTATCATCCATTATCATCCGTTATTGTAAATCTCATGTTTAGTACTTGAATTAAGAATGGTCCAGCTGATCCCCCTCTCTGTGTTTAATTGAAACGGCAATTGGCTTTGTTTCCAGCTATGAGCTATTCATTTTTTTTTAGCCATCACACAATGAATTGATAAATAATACTTGGCATACTTGGGATTTGACACCAATTTGGGTGAAGCAATCTGCCTCAGGATTTCATTTTGGTTAAATATTTTTAGAGATCAAAATGCTCTTCGATCGCCCCTTGTGTGCGAGGCAGATGAAGCGAGTGCCTAGGGTGGCATGTCTGCCTGGAGATGAGGCTTAAAATGCCGCCCCTTTAAAAAAAAAAAATGACGGCAGAGGCACTGGCTGGGGAGATCAAAAGATCTCCCCTCACTTGTGCTCTCCCTGACCAGGCACACAGGCCTGTTCTCATGCTGCCTCTCACTCTCCCTCCACTCATGTTTGAAGTCAGAGTGCCGGGAACACATGACCTACCTGTGCAGCGTACAGACTCAATGCTGCCTGTCACTAGACACCAGGGAGCTGTGGGTGTTGGTCGGGGTAAGTCCTAAGTCTGCAGTGTGCAGGATGTGGCATTTAATTGGCATGCAATGTGGGTGATGGGGCATGTCCTGGGGTGATGGAGAATGTAATGGGTGTGCAGTGTGTGTGATGAGGCATGTCCTGGTGTAATAGAACATGGGTGGGCAAAGTGGGTGATGGGGCATGTAGCGGGTGAACAATGTGGGTGATGAGGCAAATCCTGGGTTGATGGGGCATCTCCTGGTGTTTCAATTGGGATGGAAAGGGGGGTGCCTGAATTTAGTCATCCTAAAATAGAACAACACCAAGACCACTGGCACATAGGAAAAATCGAGTGGGAAATGAAGCAATATCCCTGTGCCCCAGCCCAGTATGTGACATAGACAGGATCAGTTCTCTGTCAGCAAGAGGCAAACACCTGCAGCTTCCTCAACACCATTAAATACTAGGGAAGACCAACAGTGAGGAACATCCAGCCTCCAGCCTTGAGTACCCCAAGAAACATCTGATTTAATTTCCCCCCTATGAAACTATGGACTTTTTCATAAATAAAATGGCTTTGAAGGGAATTGGAAAATTGAGGCCAAACTTGCTGAGTTACATAACCAATATATTGATCAGAACTGGGGAATTTTTCCAAATCTGCTATTTTGGCCTTAAGTTTGAAATTCCCCTGTCAATTCCCTTGTCAATTCCCTCTTCCATGAATAAAGTCCTGTGTTGTATAAAGTGAAGAATGAGCTGGCTAGTGGTATTGATACAGCTGTTTAATATCGAGTGCAGTGATTGGTTTATATACAACCTTGGTGTATGTGCCAAACTGCAAGTAGCTTCATCATACCTGAGGCTTTAATGACTGGAACAAGTGTCTTAAGCCTTTAATCTCATGCTGAAGTGAGACACTTGGCACCTTAATCTATAAAGCAAATGCTAATGAATTACTATATAACATGTGCAGGTGGATGTGACTGATTACCCTCTAATTCATTTAATGTTAGACTGAGATCTAAGATCATAGCACTCTTCACAATGGGAAAGTGAGTCCTATTCATTAGCAGACACAATGGGATTAACTCACTGAGATGGAACAATTCAGCCACATATCTGTCTTCAGACCTCAGCTATTAGAGCCTGATTATTGCTATTCATTTAGTCTGACCCATTGTCTAAATACTTTTTTTCATCTCTGCTCTCATCTGATAACCAGGGGAGGGCTGGCAGCCTAAGGCCTGGGGGGCAAATCCAGTCAAGTGGCCCATTGCACCACCAAATCACCTCCACATCCACGGCCATCTTTTCCTTGTTTTATAACGAATATTGCCAGGATTTTCCCCCACAATATTCCAGAATTTTCCCTTACAATATGCCAGGATTTTCCCTTCAATATACCAAGATTATGCCCCCTCAATATGCCAGGATTTTCCCCTCAATATGCCAGGATTTTCAACCACAATATGCCAAGATTGTCCCCTCAATATGCCAAGATTATGCCCCCTCAATACTGTATGCCAGGATTATGCCCCCTCAATATGCCAGGATTTACCCCACAAAATGCCAGGATTATGCCCCCTCAATATGCCAGGATTTCCCCCACAATATGCCAGAATTATGCCCCCTCAATATGCCAGGATTTTACCCTCAATATGCCAGGATTATGCCCCACAATATGCCAGGATTTAGTTACCCAATATGTCAGGATTTTGCCCCACAATACACCAGGATTTTGCCCCACAATACACCAGGATTTTGCCCCACAATACACCAGGATTTTGCCCCCCAATAAACCAGGATTTTTTTCCCTCAATATGCCAGGATTCCCCCCCCCCCCCCCCCCAATATGCCAGGATTATGCCCCCTCAATATGCCAGGATTATGCCCCCTTAATATGCCAGGATTTTTCCCTCAAGATGCCAGGATTTCCCCTACAATATGCCAGGATTATGCCCCCCCAATATACCAGGATTTTACCCCTCAATATGCCAGGATTTTCCCCCACACCATATTGAGTACTTACCTCCTTGCTGCTGCTCTGTCTCCCGGTGCTCTCATCTGCCCGTCTGTGGCTGTGAAGGAAGCGTTGTGCGCTCCCCTCCAGCCAAGCATCTTCAATAAAGTTTCAACAAACTTTATTGAATGCGCATTGGCACGAGGGGAGCGCAGAACGCTTTCCTCACAGCCACGGACCTGCAGCACCGTGGGACAGCAGCAAGGAGGTAAGTACTGGCAGGGCCGGTGCAAGGATTTTCTTCTACACAGGCGAAGGTGCATTTTGGTGCCCCCCTGCTCTGAACCGCCACGCCTCCCACACCATTAAGCCTCCTTACATTATATATATATATATATATATATATGAATAATGTATAGTGTAGAAAATAAATATTCAACTCGCATGCTCTAAATGTGTCACACATTGTAACCCTTAAACACAAAGACACCCTTGCAGTCACACACAGAGACACCCTTACCACTTACACACACACAGTTACACCAATTCACACATAACCTGAGACACACTATTTTGCCACTCAATATGCCAGTATTTAGCCCAGGGGTCATCAAACTTTTTAAACAGGGGGCCAGTTCACTGTCCCTCAGACCGTTGGAGGGCCGGACTATAGTAAAAACAAAAACTATGAACAAATTCCTATGCACACTGCATATATCTTATTTTGCAGAAGAAACAAAACGGGAACAAATACAATATTTAAAATGAAGTAAAGTTAAATCAACAAACTTACCAGTATTTCAATGGGAATATTATGCCAGTCAGAGCCCAGGAATATTATGCCAGTCAGATGCCCAGGAACATTATGCCGTTCAGATGCCCAGGAATATTATGCCAGTCAGAGCCCAAGAATATTATGCCAGTCAGAGCCCAAGAATATTATGCCAGTCAGATGCCAAGTAATATTTTGCCAGTCAGAGCCCAATAATATTATGCCAGTCAGATGCCCAGGAATATTATGCCAGTCAGATGCCCAGGAATATTATGCCAGTCAGATGCCCAGAAATATTGTGCCAGTCAGATGCCCAGGAATATTATGCCAGTCAGATGCCCAGGAATATTGTGCCAGTCAGAGCCCAAGAATATTATGCCAGTCAGATGCCCAGTAATATTTTGCCAGTCAGAGCCCAATAATATTATGCCAGTCAGATGCCCAGGAATATTATGCCAGTCAGATGCCCAGGAATATTATGCCAGTCAGAGCCCAGGAATATTATGCCAGTCAGATGCCCAGGAATATTATGCCAGTCAGATGCCCAGGAATATTGTGCCAGTCAGAGCCCAAGAATATTATGCCAGTCAGAGCCCAAGAATATTATGCCAGTCAGATGCCCAGTAATATTTTGCCAGTCAGAGCCCAATAATATTATGCCAGTCAGATGCCCAGGAATATTATGCCAGTCAGATGCCCAGGAATATTATGCCAGTCAGAGCCCAGTAATATTATGCCATTCAGATGCCCAGGAATATTGTGCCAGTCAGATGCTCGTTATACCTCCCTCCTCCCCCCTTCCCCAGACCCCAGTACTTACCTCCATGCTGCTGTTCATGTCCGTGGCTGAGAGGGAAGCCCTGTGCATTCCCCTCCAGCCGCACGGAACAATAAAGTGTGTTGAAAAAAAAAGTTTCAACACACTTTATTGAATGCGCGCGGCCTGAGGGGAGTGCACAGCGCTTCTCTCTCAGCCACGGACCTGAACAGCAGCATGGAGGTAAGTTAACGGTGCCTGGGGGAGCGGCCGTTTTTAGCATGCATCAGGGCGGCCTGGGGGGCAATTGCCTCCCTGCCCCCCGGCCCAGCCCGCCCCTGCTGATAACTATGATAGCCTTGTGCCTATCCCACGGATGAACTCCTTCACTGTGCTTACCTCTACCACTTCTACTGGAAGGCTATTCCATACATCCACTACTACCCTCTCAGTAAAGTAATACTTCTTGATATTACCTATAAATCTTTGCCCCTCTAATTTAAGACCTCATCACAGTTCGTCTGTTTATTGACCAGACGTTAACGTATTTCCACAGATGCATTAACAAACTGGTTATTCTAGCAGATACACCCAGCCCTACCTCACTGACTAACTGTGGCTACATGTACAGGGCTGAATACAATGCTCTCGCATCTTCATGCAGGCCAATTAATTAACCAGCCTGGTTATTTTAAGGAGCCATTAAGCATGCATGGGATAGGCTTAGAGCTATCCTAGATAAGATAAGACCAGGCATGATGGACATGATGGTTCTTATCTGCCAAAACATTCCATCACATTTGATGTAGAACAATCATAAAAATTAGAAGCCTGGAGTTGGGATTTTAGGTGACCTGGCTCCCAGGATTCCCAGGCGTAGCACAATTTAAAGAAATGTCACAGAGTGTCACTTGAAGAGTTGGTTACGATTTACTTCTCAGATTGAGGCCGCTGCATACCCTCATCACATGGACCTGCACTGTATTTTAGGATGGCATAGACTGTCCATAACTAGGCCCAAAAAATTCACAAATCAACATGTACAAGATTGAGCAAAAAAAATATAATAAATAAAACAATGCCCCCCCCCCCCGCCCCCCCCTTATTTACTGCTGAACCAAAATAGTACTCCTCAGGTATTCCAAAAGAACCGAACCACATTGGGCACATGTTCATAGGTAACACAAATTGATAAAACCAAATATAGTGTAAAAATATTTGAGCATCTACAGATCACTGTATTATATTACATATACACTCACAAACAGAGCTAAAACGAAGGCCCATCAGATCTGATGCAAATCTTCTTTAATTCAAAATTCTAAGGCATAATGAAGATATAGGAATGTTCATCATTTGAGTCAGAAGATCCACGATAGCAGTCCGCAGGTCGAGACATGTCATATGGTATGTTCCCGTTTCCTCAAAAATTCTACCGCAGTCATTTGGAATGTTTGGATGGCCTGGTAGAATCTGACATGTTGGCGTTTGGAGGGGGCAAGGTACCACCTTAGCATTGTTTTTATTTCCTGCTCTTTGTGTGTTACACCAACGGTGAATTTGGAGCAAGCTTCCTGAATTTCTTGCTAGTCTCACAATGGTGAGGATTCCCACAGTTCTCTCTCCTCTGACGCATACAAGGCCATTTCTCCTGATTTTCTGGGATTATAATCTCACAGTACCTTATCATTTGCGAGTTGGGTCAGATTTGCACAAGTTCTCGAACCAAGTAAAGTCTCTGGCTGCTGCTTCTCTGAAAACCTAGGTTTGTGTGAAGCTTTGAACTTGCACATCTGAAAAAGTCCGCTATGGTGAGTGAGGTGGGTTATTGTAGAAAGATATACAACCAACATATTGCTGCATACAAGGTGTGGGGGTAACCCAACAATATTTATAGAAAAAAAAAATGAAAGGATTAAAATATGATTTTATTAATAGCTTCATAAAATATAGGGAGGAAAAATGAAAATAATTGCTACTATCCAGGTGTGTAAAAATCGAAAAGAGGTGAATCTGTGAGCTACTACCAACACTCCACACAGTTGGGTTACCCTTTGTACTGAGCTCTCTTGGTATTATGGTATTATTACTCTTGGTATTATGCAAAAGGGAACAAAACAAAAACATAAAAAATAATATAATGTTTTTACAAAAGGTATGAATCCACTCACATATTCTGAAGCAATATCTGTTCAGTGTAAGAAAGTGTCCAGGAGCCCCTGTGGGGTATAGCAGATGGAAGCACTCCGGCATTCTTCTCCGATGAAAAATGGAAGAAAAGAAAAAGGGGAGAAGGAACATGACTTAAGTAAAAAGCATTTTTTGTACAACAAGGAAAAGTCAAAACCTTACAATTAAAAAAACAGTATCCAACATTGATGCTTGAAACAGCGTCCTCCCTTTGCACAATGCGTTTTGCCTCCTCCACAAGGCTTTTTCAAGTGTCCCCTTGTTCTCCCAAAGTAGTGTTGAAATATCTCTTCTCATAGTCATGTGCTCCGGATAACTACTTCCGTGTGTCCCCTCCAATGACATCCGCAGAAGGTTCAACACAGGTTGCATACGATAACCACATAACGTTCGCATCATGATCGCTACTTCCGTGTGTCACCTACAATAACGTCGACAGGGGATTCAATCCAAGTCGCATCCAATGACCTTGTGACGTTTGTCTGTAAATGATTGCTTCTTCGGAGAGAGCTCCTCCTTTTCAGTCACTCATCTGTTTGTTACGGTCCTGCTCACTCCTCCCTGCTCTACAGCTTCCGCTACCATAGTGATCAACTCAGGCATTCATAAGAGAATGTATCACCGCAAAGGGAGATGAGTAGAATAAATATAACAAAAATTCATACTTTATTAATTCTTTTTTTTTTAATTCGCTTATTTTTTATTTAGTTTTTTTTTTTAGCGTAGAAGAGTTAAACGTACAACATTTAAGCATTGAAAGAAAAAAGTTTACACACAAACATATAGTGCAATACAAGGATCTTCAGCTTCATTCTATTGTAGTGCTGCTTCGAGATTCTTATGAAGATTTGTTATTCATACAGACATACATTATACATTAAAGCCTGACGTCGTGGATGTAACCATTCTAATCCCAGTTCTTCAGGTTCTCTATCTCCTTGGACCATTCCCCATATTTGATGACTTTTTTCTTTTTTTTTTTTTTTGCAGCATTTGTGCTCGTCCATTTTAATCCCTGTTCCATTTTCAGTTGGTATATCATTTGATTTTTTTTTTACTTCTACCCATGTAATCTGTTTTGGGAGTTTATAATCTCTAGCTATTTGTATTTTTATTGCTGTGAACAGGTGTATTAATAGTCATTTAGCATCTTGTTCCATTTCTATTGGAAATAATTGTAGTAGGATTATCTCGGGTTGGATTTTGACATTCGGAATATTAAACATTTCACATATATTTCGTGTCATTTTCCACAGATTACCCAGTTCCTCGCACTGCCACCATGTGCGTAGAAAGTTACCTCTTGCAATGTTGTCAATGTGTTTTTGGTATTTCTACATAATATTTATAAGATGTGTATGTGATCTGTTGTTTTGATCTTTATATATTGTGATAAATAAAATTTAAAAAAATTAAAAAAACATAGTTACCTCTTTCTTTATTACAGCGCCAGCATGTATCACTTACAGTTGCATACATTTTCCTAACTGGGACAAAGTACCATTGATTCATGACTTTAAATTGATTTTCAATTATTGATGTATAATGAATGGTTTTGATTCATTTGTATAGCTGTAAGTCAATCTGTAGTGGAAATTGGAATTTTCATTGTCTCTATTTCTTTATTATTGGGATTGCTGCTTTCTCTTCACTTAGTTGTATTATTTTTTGTTTTAGACAGAATCCTCTTTACCGCCACTCCCTAAAGAACCATGGACATACGGTATTTTGATTATTTTATTATGGTTAGGGGTAGTCTCTGTCAGAAAGCTCTTAATTCGTAAATAATTTCTGCTCCTGGTATTTTGAATTGTAGTATTATTTGGTTGAAGGGATTGATCACTCCATTTTCCATAATATTATTTATATTTTGTATTCCTAATTGACTCCATTTCTCTAGCTCTATATTTTGTACATTATACTCAATGATTTCTAGGCTTAGTGTGTCCACTATTTTCTTAGCAAATCCTAATTTGTTCCTTATTATTTTCCAGGCCTCGAATGTGTCCTCCACCACAGTTGACCCCTCAGCTCCACACTGCTCCCCCACGGATCTTTCCACAATTCCATACTTGTAAGTAGATTTTCAGGTTCTTTGTCATATATCTTTCTAATCTGTACCATGGTTGTGCAAGTGCAGCTTTGGTTTGAATGTGGTATATATGAGTCATTATTGTTGCTTCATATACATGTTTAATTGAAGGCAACCCCAAGCCTCCTTTGACTACTGTTTTCCTGAGATGTTTAACACTTATACCCGTCCTTTTGCCTTTGCTTACATATTTCTTAATTACACCTTGCAGCATGCACAACCATGTTTCAGATATCTTGAATGGACAGATGCTTTTATGGCATTTGTCCTGTCAAGCCAAGATAGTTCCACATTACGCCATCTTTTAAGTAAGAATTTTGTTTCTTTGTATAAAGTCATGACATTTATTTCCATCATTTGAAGTTCCTTTGAATTTTTTCTATTGTTTTTTTTTTTTAACGTCTATTGGCATAATTATTGATTTTTTAATATTTATTTTATAGTTAGAACATTTTGTGTGTCTATGTATACTTCCCATAAACTCCTTGATTGATTTCTCTGGCTCGTCAGAGTGATCAACACATCATCTGCATATAGTTGTATATTTAGCTCTTCTTGTTCAAGTGGGATTCCCTTTATTTTTACATTGCTTCTGATATCTAACCATTGGGCAGGAGTATAATGCCAAAACCGTTGTCAGAAATCCTCCGTCAAACCCGTACGCACGGAGAACCTGAAACACAAATCTCCAATCCACCCTATCAAATGCCTTTTCAACATCTAATGTAATTGCCAAGTGATTGCAAGAGCTGAATTTGTCCAAATTACGTGTGGGGGCATATTTCAGGCCCTTGCTGAATACCTTCTTCTTATGTCACTCAGCAATACACTAGAAATGTTGAAGATCCTAGTTGTATATATCGCCTGTCTTGTTTTCCACATTATTGTTTTGTAATCCACCCCTCTTTCCCCTATACCTGGTACTGTTCTTAAAAACTGTTGTCTTATTTGTCTTTTTCTCCAAGGTGATCTTTTGCTCCCGGATGCACCCCTCTGGTCCCAGCCTAAAAAAGTATCTGAACTGGATTAATTTATTTTTTTTCTCTACAGAGTTATTTTCTCTCTCTGATCCTACAGTTTTACAACTTGACAAATATCTTAATTTTTACCCTATAATTTTTGTTCTTAAGATCTTCAGGAAATATATTTATCTTATCAAATTGGTATCGTAATACCAACATAATAGTATCTAATGAAAGCCCTTCTTATGGCGATAAAAACAACATATAATTTGTGCGGGTACAGTATGTGAGAAAGAAGAAAATTATAGCTAAACACAAACACCCCAGAAATGTCAAAACAGTCTTTGTCACCAAGGGAAAGTCAAGGTCAAAAGGTCTTGTTACCAAGGGGGTATTTTATTAATTCTCCTATTACTTAAACTTTAAAAAGAGACATTGCACTTCGGTCATAAACAAATTCGGTTTATTTTACAGATTAATGTTATTGTACAAGGTTTACCTACTGAATTAAATATATACTAGCTAGCACATTACCAAATAACTATAACAGTTAGTACATTAACATTAAGCATATCCACAAATACTGTAACTCCGAAAATGGGCAGATGTCACGAAATATCTTCCATCACTTGTGTTATTTCACTACAAGAAAAAAAAGATAAAAATATATAAGTGTTTTTATGAATAGTTGAAAGAAACAATTGAAACTGGGATTAGTAATGGGAAGAGGCGATACACCTAATACACCAACTATACTTCTAAATGCTTACTGGGATTAACATGATTGGTGAGAATACAGTGTTATGTCATCATATGAAACACTAAATTGGACAGACAGGCAGGTAACAGTAGCTAATGAATTGGCAGTAAATTGTGTTGGAGAGCAGGAAACCACCTAAGACACAGTGTTTGCGGCTGATGAATAACGGTATCCTATTAGAAGAATATGCGGTAATGGTTGCGCGTTCATAATGGTGACTACTTACTACAGCGCCCCCTCATGATAACAGGCTAGTTAAATGGCCTTCAACAATATGTTTTATTATTCTTTAGTATAATAGTTGGGCTTAGACTACAGCTATGCATGTTAGTGCTGGGGGTGGTAGTTTGGGTTAGGATTTGGGTTGGGAGCACTAACCAAGCTCCAATGTTGGACCATTCATGCCTTTAAAGAGGTAGTGAAGCCAAAAATGTATTGTTTCTGTATATGAATGATCTTCTCTCCTTGGTTTGAATGGTGCAGCAGAAAGGTATCATTCAAAAGATATTCTAGACATCTGGGAGACATTCTTGTGACGCTGCTTTTTCACTGAAGGTTTAGCGACCGTCCGCCACTCTTAGTGGTGTGTCTGTGTGTCACTCATTGTAGATAGAAAAAGAGGAAAGTATTCCTAAATGGCAATGGAAACGTATATGCAAACAGTGAATAGTCACGTTTTCTTAATGTATTTATCATGTAGTGACTAGTTGTATAATAAGATCTTAGCGTAATGCCACCACCTACCTTATTGTCAACACATATTATGGGATGAGCTCATGCTCCAGTAACAATGTTTCTCAAATTGTATAAACACATATTACTTCTGCCACTTACCAAATTGGTAGGAAGCCTGAAATCCCCAGTCTTCGCCTGAGGCGTCGCTGTGAAAATGAACCATGATGACATTTCCGGAAGACACCAGGTTAGGGGGCATTTCACTGCCACAAAATGTGCCCAGGACTGGGGCAGTTAAAGTGGCTCCATTAATGACAGTCAAGTAGTCATTAGAACACGCCGAGGAATATTGCAGTACGAAGTCACCGAATGTTAGAGATACCTAGTATAATAAACAACGGGTTCCAGGTTAGAAGAGGATTATTTTGTGGACTACTTCAAATGTTCTAGATCAGAAGGTGGGAACCTTAGGCACTCCAGACTACATTTCCCTTGTGCCAGCATTATGGCTGAAATAAGAGATGTAGTCCACAACATCTGGAATGCCAAAGGTTGCCTACCCCCGGGGTTTAGATTCTATTACAGAGAAGCACTTCACTTGGTGATCAGATTATTATCTGGCACCACATTTAATCAGATTGTATGTTAAATTGGTCTTCTGCCTGATTAAAACTGAATTTTGGGCTTAGTCCCTTTTTTAAATCTAGCATTTCACATGGACCATAAACTATGCATCTAAAAAACAATAAGATGCTTAAATAAAATCAATATTTGGGGTGTATTTTTAATTCACAGGCTTAATAACGTTGGGGATTTTCTTACTTTACATCCTTTTGGAGCAATAATGGTCCAGAGAGCATCTGCATTACTGGGGTATTCATAATCTGGGTAGTCAGGAGAGGTCACTTCCCCTTTATCTGTATTATAGGTACCTCCATAGCTCACTGTAGACAAAATAGAGAATTTAACATATTATTAGATAACACTTATTATTATACAGAAAACATGGAAATTACGTATGTGATTAAGTATTCTTCATTGCCCACAAATAAAATGTCTGAAGTTGGAGAATAGTATTCAGACCATTGATTGGTCTCCTAATATATAAATGATGGAAATATAATCAGGTTTATGAACACTTAGTAGTATCTCTGGAGGGTTACAGATTTACAAATGTATTATATTTTGTAATTAGAGTTGAGCGGACACCTGGATGTTCGGGTTTGGCCGAACTCCGAAAAAAAGTCTGGGTTCGGGCTCGAACTTGACCCCGAACCTAATAATGTTAGGGGGGACCTAACGTCCCCAAGTAACCACCCATTGCCGGCGGGTGGGGACCCTATAATAATAAGTAGGGTAGGTCCCCCCCCATGAGCGGCCGGTGGGGACCCTATAATAATAATAATAATGAGGTGAGGACCTAATGTCCCCCCCCCCCCGGTCCCCACCCATTGCCGGCGGGTGGGGACCCCAAAATAATAGGGTTTAAACCAACCAATCAGAGTGCTAGCCATTTTAAACAGAGTGGGAAAATTCCAAAGAGCTTTCCCACGCTGTGTAAAATGACACAGAGCTCTCTGATTGGTTGGATTTCAAACCAACCAATCAGAGCGCTGTGACAGGTAAATGGAGAGACTTACCTGTCAGTCTCTTCATTTACCTGTCAGAGCACTTTGATTGGTTGGCTTAAACCAACCAATCAGAGTGCTCTGAGCTTAATTGCAAGGCGGGGCAAGGCTTTATAAGCCTTCCCCCGCCCTACAGAGCTCAGTCTGCACAGGGCCCTCCATGGGCGAAGATGGATTATTTTTTCACCCACCGGTGGATTTTTTTTTTGCGCCCGTTTTTTTGGGGGTCTTTTTTTGGGGCTAAAGAAAAGAAGAAAGAAATAAGAAGACATCAAATGGTAAGTACCATAAAGTAAGTTTATTGCCCACCCACCTCACTATTATTAGGGTGAGGGAAGGTAGGTAGGCATTTTTTTTATTGGGGGGCGAGTGACTAGGGGCTTGGCACCCCTAGTCACTTTATTTGTGGTCCCCACCTGCCGGCAATGGGTGGGGACCGGGGGGGGGCCATTAGGTCCCCCCTAACATTATTAGGCCCCCTACCCGCGGGCAATGGGTGGGGACCGGGGGGGGGGGCTTATTTTACTAGTGACTGGGCATCAATTGCTGTCCAGTCACTTGTAATATTAAATTTGTTTAGGCGATATGAATCGCCGAACCCCGAACTCCAACCTGGACATACAGTGGAATGTCTGTGTTCGGGTCCGGGGTCCAAAAACCGTACGAACCGGAACTTTGCGGTTCAGGTTCGCTCAACTCTAGTTGTAATGTATTCCTTGCTTTATTGTATTGATACATTGATAGACAGTAACATATTATGTCCTCTCTTGATGAAAGATTAGCTGTTAACAGGAGAGTTGAACTTACCGGTACTGTAGGAGGCATTAAATCTTTTCAGCCCAGCTATCTTACTTCCGCGAACCTCCACCAGCATTTTATTCCCTGAAGCCGTTATAGGTGGGATTGCCCCGTTTCTGCAATTCTTATCCAACAGAACATTTGCTAGTTTATTGGATCCATCATATATCTTTATGAAACCATCACTGCATCCAGCAGATGAAGAGATATTGATGACAGTGAGCTGCAGAAAGACCTAGGTACAGAAGAAAATAAAGATAACATAACTGGTGTAAGGCAAATGATACCTCGGAAAAGGTAAACTATAGAATCAGATTCACCAGGTACGATTGGAGGATCTTAACATGCATAGCTTGGAAGATGGAAACATTTAATTTCCTCAGGGGAACCAATACAGTAAAGAACAAGAGTATGTTTAAAAGAAGTAAAAACTATCCCAACAAGATGACATTGGCTTAAATTAGAAGGGTAAAACATTAAAAAAGGAATATCAAGAAGTATTACTCTACTGAAAGGGTAGTGGATCATGTACAGCCTTCCACCACAAGTGATAAAGGTTAATACAGTGAGGGAGTATAAGCATGCATGGGATAAGGCAAACAGCTAAAACATCTAGAACTATATTTTTTTTATTCTTATTTATTATAAATTTAGACTGAAATTGTGCAGCTTATATGGGCCAAATGGTTCTTATCTTTTGACACATTCCATGTTTCTATATGAATAGCGGTAAAGAGCAGAAGGATTAGGTCCTGACCATGGTCCATGGATGATGGAATCTGGAATACCATATGGAATCTTTGGTCTATGTCCATGTAAGTGTTTGCATATTAATTGGACATTATCAGAAAGGATAATCTAAAGGACTGACTCAATACACACCGATTTGTCCTGAAATGGACTCAGGTCAGGTATTTTAGCCAAAACAAAAAAGCAAAGGCTTAGCACTCTACTATACTCCAAAAATTGCAAATTTCCACTTTTATTCAGGATCATAATCCAAGGGGAAAAAAATCCAGAAGCGTAAGAAAAATACATAAACAAGACTTGGCAATCCAGTAGGAGCAACACGATTCACGGATGGAGACTAATGCTTCATGGCATCCGTGAATCTTGTTGCTTCTACTGGATTGCGCAAGTCTTGTTTATGCATTTTTTTTCTTATGCTTCTGGATGTTTTCCCCTTGGATTATGATCCTGAATAGAAGTGGAACTTTTCATTTGTTTGTGGACATTTGGAGTAATCCCTGGCTTTTGACCACCATGGTGGATCCAGCATAAAGACTGCACAAGTATGTATATAATTTAGGTGTGAGGAGAGTCAGCCTTTCTTTTACAAACTAAAGTTTTCAGGTTTTTAGCCAGATTTCACAAATCTCCGAAATGCAGCCACTCAGTATCTCTGAATTTGGGTCCGAATCGGCTGTTTGGAAACCAAAGCATTAAAGACATTCAAATAGGGATGTTTTTGCCATGAAAATCATACATTTTTGGCTACTCACAACACGTTCCAAATCGAAGTCTATATCAAAGTCCTTCCATTGACTACTATGGGAGGAATTTTGGCTATATTCATAATAGTTGAGGTCCTCCTGAAATAAGAAAAATTCCTCCCCATGGACCGAGGCTACCATTTTGTTTCAGAGCAATTTGTCTGATTTCAGTGTCTGGAGATATCGGCATGGAATTGGCTATGATGTCCATTTAGAAGACATATTCAAAGGCACATTAGGGCTAAGTAGCTCAAAATGCGGGTACCGATGTGATCCAAATCTGTATGCTATTTGGAGGCACCGTTTGAGTGCTAATTATCAGCACTTTTTTTTAACTAGGTCTAAAATTGTTATCTTGTTTTAAAAAATCCAGATATCTAAAAATCTTTTTTTCAGATGATTTTAGATAAACTAGAATAAAACAATTTAAAATCTGTCATAAATTGAAATAAGATTTTCTTAGGTGATTAACTTGGTGATTTTATGCCAGAAAAAAAAAACAAGGTGAATCTTATACCATAAGTATTCCTTAAATTAAAAATATTTTTAATACATCAGTCATGTTTCCAGAAATGGATTTGGTCTTCTAAGGAAGTAGGAACATTATTTCTAAAGTGGGTCTTGGTTAAATCCTATTAATTGAGATTAAAGTTCACTATACCTTATTCCTTGGCACTTGAATCAACCATAGACAGCTGTCCTCCTGTGGTCCTAATGGATTGCTGATATCAGAGAAGGTTCCTGAAGGATCTGTTAGTTTGGTCCGGCATACATCTAATAAAATGGAAGCTCAGTGTTAGGATGTAGTTGTATTCGACATGTGTAGCTTGATTTATGTGTACTCCACATTAGCTTTAGGCTACATCATGCTACAGGAGAAGGCATCCAAATAACATGATTCAAGGTAAGTATTTCAAAACCACATAATATATAAATAAAAGTTGCAGTAAATAATCATGGACATATTATCCAGTCTTGGAGATATTACAGTAAGCACCAACACTGTCCTACTTTGGAGAAGTTCACCCATGGTACTAATACAAGTTTACGGGATTAAGCAATAATTGCTCATACAGGGATTAGTTACTCTTTTTGGCATTTTTATCATGGTGTCTGATAACTAGACTACATAAAACATTGGTTTAGACATCAGTAGCAAAGTAGTAAAGGAAATAGGAAAACATCTACACAATCTAATATGTCAAAATACCGTAGATAAATATAGTATATACTAGACATGTGCATTCGTTTTTGGACTAATGCATTTTCGTCCAAAAATAGCATTTTCGTCCATTCGTCCGAAAAACGAATAACGAAAATGCTAAACTAACGAAAGCCGAATGAACGAATGGTTAATAAATGAAAATAATTTGTCCATTCGTGCTATTGGCATTCTATAAACCGAAATAGAGTCGGTTTATAGAATACCAATAGCATTACATACATTCCATAAACCGACATAATGAACGACTTTCGGTTTATGGAATACATGTAATGCTTTACTATTCTATAAACCGAAATAGAGTCCCCATTCATACGAATAGGTCAATTGACAAACGTCGTTCGGTTTATAGACTTTCGGCTTATAGAACAGCAATAACATTACATGTGTTCTATAACTTTCGGCTTATGGAATACATATAATACTATTGGCTTTCTATAAACCGAACTAGAGTCCTTAAGAAGACTTTCTTATGAATGGGGACTCTAGTTAGGTTTATAGAAAGCCAATAGAATTACATGTATTCCATAAGCCGAAAGTCTATAAACCGAACGACGAAAACGAAACGAAAATTTTAGTTTTGCACATGTCTAGTATTTACAGTAATACAGTGGACTTAAGAACTGCAAGCAAAGGCCTAAATTAAGATAACAATTTTCAGTCATCTGCTTAAGGCATCACCTGTGGCTTGATATGCAAATGGACTGGTTTTCAAATGCATATGGGTAATTTACATATCAAGCCACAGATTATGTCATAAGCAGGAGACTCCACAGCCACATTTAAAACCCTTTTTTACCTTAAATTTAAACTTGTATGTAAAGCACCAAATTGAGTTAATTAGTAGAAAGGTTGCATTGTAAGTTTAAAAATGTAGATGATTGTCCGTATGCATGGGAGGCCGAAACTCACAAAGAGAGACTTCATCTGAAATACACATCAAGACACTGCTTGCATTGCCCTTTTATCTCCTTTGTGACAATGGACGTGTCAGGCACATCCTGCTGGGAACTCTGTTCCCGACAATGGATGTGCCTGACATGTCCCGCGGTGAAATGAGCGGTTGCTGGTCTATTGCAGCATGCTCCGCCAATATGGCTATGCCCTCTTGTGGTCAGAGCTTCGGAAGTGAAAAAAAATTCACTTCTGTCGCTCTGAATATGTTGCTTGACTGCCCCTAGAGGCAGTCAGCAACATTGCAATGAAAAAAAAAGTCTTAATTAGCGTAAAACGGTTATTATGGTTAGATTAGCTTATAGGGTTAAAATTAAATTATGGTTAGCATCAGGGATAGGGTTAAAATTTAATTTAAATGAAAATATATTAAGGTATAGCAGAAGGGTTAGAGTTAGGGTTAAATTTAGGGTTCGGTTGGGGTTAAAAGGTCAGTGTAGGAAAAAAACACTATTTTTGGTTTTTGCCCCATAACGCGCAAAAAAAATGCTTAAAAACATGGAAACATGCATATTTCTGAACTCGGGACAACATTTAGAAACTATTTAGATGGGGTCTTTTTTAATAATTGCAATTTTAGGTCAAAGTTAGAAAAAGTGTTTTGGGTTATTTTCTTCATATTTTATGATTTTCTTGTAGTAAATTATAAGATATGACATACATAATGGTATCTAACGAAAGCCCTTTTTATGACAATAAAAACAACATACAATTTATGAGGGTACAGTATGTGAGAGAGAAGACAATTACAGCTAAACACAAACACCCCAGAAATGTAAAAACAGCCATTGTCACCAAGGGAAAGTCAAGGTCAAAATGTCTTGTCACTAAGGGGTTAATACAGGAGATAATAGATCTCCAGCTGCACTAGCAAACCGTATCCTTCTTTGGTCATCGACACCATGGGTGTTTACATCTGCCAGTTTTTTCTCCGTTTTCGTCTTCTCTCTTTTTTACATTTGTCGCTGGCCTATATTGAATTTTATTTCAATAGCAATGTAGTTTAGGAAATTACTTACTGCATTTGTAGTGTGTGTTAATCTTCCTCACATCCAGGCGACTCATTCCTAGCCTCTGTCCAATGGGCTTGGGGTCAGGGATTGTAACAATTGTAGCTTTGCCTGATGTATTTGAGAAAACAGTACTATAGAGAGGGAAACATAGTTAGCAATACTTCCGGAGGAATTACAATATATTATTATTATTATTATGCAGACCGATCTGTCCATGAGCTTTATGCTCCAGCATCTGACTTACCTGTAATAGTGCATCACCGAGCTGTAATCATAAGGAAGGCCCAAGTTGTTGGTATCATCCTTCAGAAAGTTACCTTGATTGTCTGAAAATGGACACAGTATTAATATACCACTATTATTTTCTGACATTTATTTAGTCCCCAGACAAACACAAGAATTATTAGATGTTTGAGTAATAATAACAAAGAGGGTTGTTCACTAAAAAGTGATTTGAGCTAAGATGAACATTTCAACGCACCCATTTTTCTATATATTGTGAAGAGACAAACCTGGTCCCCACTAATCAAACTCACCATATTTATCCCAGTACAATGTATAGCTAAGTATGTCCTTGGGTTTCTACTATTGCCCAATGTAATGGCACTCCGTGTATCTACCTTGGAAGGATGAATGGCTTATATTGAATCTGCAACCCTGAGAGTTGATTATACAGATGGTGCATTAGCTCATTGAGCTATTTCACCAACTTAGTAGTCTTAATAGTTGATAAGTTCCATTTTGATATTGACCCTGATCCCCTACCCATGAATGCAATATACCCATTTGCATGCCCCTGGATTTTTGAGACTACCTACCATAATTGATGTACTGCCACATGATGTTAACATAGTTATCCCTGTCACTCCTGTTGTGCTCATGGAAAAATCCAAGCGAGTGCATTATTTCGTGTTGCACTACACCATAGCTGACACAGCCTTTTTTGGACAGACTCACAGTCTGTTTACCACCTCTCTTCCCAATGGAGGACCAGCATCTAAAGAAACATGATGAAGAACAACATAAAGTATATATGAGGGTAAAAACGGACTTAAAAATATGGCCATATAATACATGCCACCAGAAGTCACACATAACTATTCCTTGTCCACAGATGAAACCATCAATGGACTGGAAGAAGATATACAGTGGATATAAAAAGTCTACACACCCCTGTTAAAATGTCAGGTTTCTGTGCTGTAAAAAAATGAGACAAAGATGAATAATTTCAGAACTTTTTCCACCTTTAATGTGACCTATAAACTGTACAACTCAATTGAGAAACAAACTGAAATCTTTTAGATAGAGGGAAGAAAAAATATAAAAATAAAATAATGTGGTTGCTTAAGTGTGCACACCCTCTTATAACTGGGGATGTAGCTGTGTTCAGAATAAAGCAATCACATTCCAAATCATGTTAAATAGGAGTCAGCATACACCTGCCATCATTTAAAGTGCCTCTGATTAACCCCAAATAAAGTTCAGCTGCTCTAGTTGGTCTTTCCTGAAATTTTCTTAGTCTCATCCCACAGCAAAAGCCATGGTCCACAGAGAGCTTCCAAAGCATCAGAGGGATCTCATTGTTAAAAGGTATCAGTCAGGAGAAGGGTACAAAAGAATTTCCAAGGCATTAGATATACCATGGAACTAAGTGAAGACAGTCATCATCAAGTGAAGAAAATATGGCACAACAGTAACATTACCAAGAACTGGAGCTCCCTCCAAAATTGATGAAAATACGAGAAGAAAACTGGTTTGGGAGGCTACCAAGAGGCCTACAGCAACATTAAAGGAGCTGCAGGAATATCTGTCAAGTACTGGCTGTGTGGTACATGTGACAACAATCTCCGGTATTCTTCATATGTCTGGGCTATGGGGTAGAGTGGCAAAACTAATGCTTTTTCTTACGAAGAAAAACATCCAAGCCAGGCTACATTTTGCAAAAACACATCTGAAGTCTCCCTAAAGCATGTGGGAAAAGGTGTTATGGTCTGATGAAACCAAGATTGAACTTTTTGGCCATAATTCCAAAAGATATGTTTGGCGCAAAAACAACACTGCACATCACCAAAAGAACACCATACCCACAGTGAAGCATGGTGGTGGCAGCATCATGCTTTGGGGCTGTTTTTCTTCAGCTGGAACTGGGACCTTAGTTAAGATAGAAGAAATAGTATGAGACCCAGCACTCGGTGTCAAAGAGAGTTTTAATAAGACAAAGGCCTTTGTCTTATTAAAACTCTCTTTGACACCGAGTGCTGGGTCTCATACTATTTCTTTTATGAGTAAAGGACTTGGGAGACTTCCTGTGACTTCGGCACCAATGGATTAAATAGAGTGCGGTCCGTATCTACTACTTTTTACCCACATTAGTTAAGATAGAGGGAATTATGAACAGTTCCAAATACCAGTCAATATTGGCACAAAACCTTCAGGCTTCTGCTAGAAAGCTGAACATGAAGAGGAACTTCATCTTTCAGCATGACAACGACCCAAAGCATACATCCAAATCAACAAAGGAATGGCTTCACCAGAAGAAGATTAAAGTTTTGGAATGGCCCCGCCAGAGCCCAGCCAGAGCCCAGACCTGAATCCGATTGAAAATCTGTGGGATGATCTGAAGAGGGCTATGCACAGGAGATGCCCTCGCAATCTGACAGATTTGGAGTGTTTTTGCAAAGAAGAGTGGGCAAATCTTGCCAAGTCAAAATGTGCCATGCTGATAGACTCATACCCAAAAAGACTGAGTGCTGTAATAAAATCAAAAGGTGCTTCAACAAAGTATTAGTTTAAGGGTGTGCACACTTATGCAACCAAATTATTTTATTTTTATATTTTTTCTTCCCTCTACCTAAAAGATTTCAGTTTGTTTTTCAATTGAGTTGTACAGTTTATAGGTCACATTAAAGGTGGAACAAGTTCTGAAATTATTTATTCTTTGTCTCATTCTTTTTACAGCACAGAAACCTGACATTTTAACAGGGGTGTGTAGACTTTTTATATCCACTGTATGTCTCATCATATTCATAAAATTCCTCTTCTGATCTTTCTCCATCTCTCATGTGACACATTACCAAATGCTTCTCTGCCATCAGCTCTGTGAAATATCTTTTGTTTTGGATCAACACTGCTTTTGGTCAAATGCAATCACTCTGTTGCTTGATATGCAAATAGGTTGCATTCAGCAGTACTGTGTCATTTGCATATCAAGCCACCATGTGATGTCTTAAATGGGTGAGCCTGCAGATGAATTTACAATACATTTTTCTCTTAATTTATAAGATAGTGAGATAGATTGAAGTGAGCGCTTAGGAACATACAAAATACATAAAATATATAAAACGATAATTTAATAGCTAAACAATTTGTAATAGGTAAAATGGTTCTTTTAGGGAATCTTTGTTTTGACTGATACTCACCCACTTCCAGATTCTATCGACATGTAATTTTTTTCTGCAGTTCTGCCAGCGAATCTTAGGCAGGTCATGACCTGAAACTCCTGGAGGGCGGACGTAATTACTGATCTCTCTGCTTTAGCTGTGGACCAAACGGGAATAGATGAGCTTCCAACAATAACACCCCATGTCTCTATATCCAGTGTTATATTTAAAATAACTTACTGTATTGTGGGGAAATAACATATGGGACATAGACCATGCCATTAGGGGATTCGTCCCACATGCATCTCTGACACTTAATGGCACTACGGGAAATAACTTCAGCAATATCTCCACCGCTTAGAGGTTTGGTGATGTCTGTGAAAAGAAGAAACATATATGTTCTAGACTGAAACAGGTGAGATATAAAAAGAGTGTTAGTGACATTTTGCATGGTAAGCTATCCACATGTACTAACCCTACACATGATTCATAGCCAGTGTTGTATTAATGGGGAAGGAGCACTCAGTTCATGGTATTTGGGCATTGAGAGATGTGTTTCTTAACTTACTTTTTTTAATTGATTTTTGCAAATTATATACTATATGTTTTAAGACATTACAACAGAATAACTAAAGAATGTAAAATAATGGGGGAAAACATTCTGTTTCTGTTCTTCTTTATGAGCCTCATGTAATAAAGTTCACATTCCCCGACGTATTTTGTATTACAATTCAGTTTGTTAATTTTGGGACTTTGGATTTATATATAATTTTATATACTTTCCCGATTAACCTAACTTAGTTTGTTGAGGTCCACTCAAGTGGCCTTCCTCCATTTTCTATATAATAACATAAATAGCTTTTTCTCTAAATAAAAATGAAAATATTTTGGCACCTAGTTATATATGTTTAACTAATGTTATTGTAAACAAATAAAATTTGACCTGATGGCCGGCCAGATTATCCTTCCCTTATAATATATTGGATAATCTTAATAATTTTACTATATTGCTCCTTCATGAAGTAATATAATATACATAAATTACCCCGCTAAGGTTTGGGAACCATATTTGCTTGTTTTCTATATAATGTTGCTGTATATTTGCTATTTCTTTATATATTTTAGTATTTTGTTTAATTGTAAATACATATATTGGATATTTGTCTGTATAACGGAGTTATTGTAGCGCTATATATTTATTCCCATTTTATTTTGGGAGATAAATATTTTGTCTATATTTGTTTTCTTTGTAGCACTTTAAAAGATGTGTACATACCCATTCCCTATAGATTATTTGCTAATTAAAGGTATACATTTACTCTATATAGAAAGAAAACAAAACATTTTTATCTAGAAAAGGATTTCCCAGGCTCCTACCTTTATTTGCATCCATGATTTGTTCAAAGACAGTTTTCGTTTCATTATTCAGTGCAGGATCCTTTACTGAGGGAGAAAGGAAAATAAGTTATGGAATCGAGTTTTGTATTACAAAAGTTACTGGCACTTAATAATTTTTGGGTTTCTATAAAGCAGGGTTAGTAAATGACATATAGGTGTAAAGGTGTTGGGTAAGTAACATTTACATATATACTACTGGAGAATAAGCCATATTCTGAATAAACACTAATGTTTGAAGATAGTCAGTAATAATGGTTGATAGGTTATATTGATACGATAGAGTAAGCGAAGATAATACTTACCACTAATATTATCTTCAGTAACCTGCAAGAGAATATAGACATACTGTTACATGCTGCAAAAATACTAGATACATTTATGTCCAGACTACTAAAAACCAAACTTCTATATGAAGACACAGTCAGAAGAAATGACTTACTTGTATAGGTAGAGCAAGAGAAATGGTCCATCCAGCAGCAAACAACATAAATACCACAGACAGCTCCATTCTGAGTAACTGTAGTGTGAAAAGTTTCTGCCTATTGAAATTCTACAAATGGACCACTATACATACAATATAGGTGGTCAAAGCCAACCAATCAACAAGCAGCCAGGCTTGAGATGTCCTTGGGAGAACACTCCCTACAATGTGTAGATTGTATTTTAATTACCTATGGGAAGGAGACTTTGCCCACCCATCTGTAAATGGTGGGTCCCATTTTTAACAAAATGCAAAGAGAACGGCTAGAAACAGGTGGGCATGCCTCAAATACAAATGAAGGGGATAAATAGGCATAACATTATAGTAAAAGCTTTACTATAATTTGTAGATGCATTGGTAAGGCAATGTTTATTAAAGTGTGAACATAAAAGAATGCCTGGCATAAATGCATAATAATAATAATTTGTTATTGTGAGACTCACAAATATAAAAACTGTTAAAAAATGTAGGAGTTTTTGGTGGTCAGCTCGCTGAATTCATGATAAATGAGGTGGATCTTTAGATTTTTTTTAAAAGGACAGTACCTCTCTGATTGAGCATGTCAAAGAGTTCCAGAATGTGGGGGCAGTGGGGCTTGATGCCCGGGAACCTAAATTGGTCTTTATTCATAACCCCAAATTTAATGCCAAGAATAAAGATGAATCATGTGATGAATAATTTATGAATGCACTGTGAATCTCTGTTTATTAGTGAAGTTTACTGTAATGTCGAACGCTGCTATTAAGAAGAAACTATTTGTGCTCACTTACTTTACTTGCATCATGTGCACAGGATACATACACTCCAAATACCGGCTTACAAATTATATTCACAAACGTAGATGAAATATTTGCCTTCAATTAAAAACTCTGACAGAAGCTAAACAGATGAATGTTTTAATACTGGAAGATAAAAGCAGAAAAAAACACAATTGTGCAGATCGTAAAAAAAAATAGACAACTGAACCCCCTCTGTGGGGAGACTTACAGGATGTCTATAGAAATGGACTCAGCAACAACAAGAAGTGGAAGAGCCAAAATCGTCATGTTTCACCATTCACCGGAGTGGAGTCTCAGCTTCCTCAGGAAAATGGCTTTACTGAATCAACGCGTTTCACTGGAGTGAAGTCTCAGCTTCCTCAGGAAAATGGAGCGGAGAGTCCACTCCAGTAAAATGTGTCGATTTTGGCTCTTTCACTTGTTTTTGCTGTGGCTGTTTCTGTAGACATCCAGTAACTCTCCCCATAGCGGGGGTTCAGTTGTGTGCTTTTAGCGGTCTGGACAATTGTGTTTTTCTCTGTTTTTATCTTCCAGCATTAAAATATTCATCTGTGAGCATGTTTTTAATTGAAGGTGAACATTTCATCTATGTTTGTGAGTGTTATTCAAACATCAAAACATATTTGTTTGATTTCAACAAAATCACACTATTGTGGCTATTTATTGTATTCTAGCGTTCCTGCCCTGTTCCCTATGTTGTGTATCTTTTGGCGCCAGGGAGAGCACCCCATTTGGGAGGCTACGTTACGCTGGGAAGGATTATTTACATGTTTACAATGTGTGTACAAACACTATGTCACTAAGTGTTCACATTTGATTTTTCTGGTTTTCACTAATTCTATAGCAAATTCCTATCTAAAAAGGGCTGAGTGGCGTAACTGTTACCTAGTTTTGGTCAAAAAAATGTGGTCTGATGGATGATTCTCTTGGTGCATTTTCAAATGCTCCATAGAATTAAATGAATAAAGATGATTCCATCTTCTATTGTTTTCAATTCAATAAAAAAAAAAACCCCATACATTTACAAGAAAATACCTCTATTAAAAGAGGTGCCGACTCTTCATTGTTGTTAATTACTCAGTTGCAGCCTCTTCAGGCTACAAAACTAGTTGGAGTTAAAAAAAAAAAAAAAATTATTTGAGATTACTATGAATATTTAATTGAGGGAAAGGCCGTAACTTTATTGACATCGATGTGCACTTTAAAAGTAGCAGTTTTTGTAAAGATGTTTCCTCTCTTTGCACTTATTTTGTAGCTTTTTATGCTTTCCCTGCTTTATAATGTGTTTTTGTCTCTTGTATTGTTTTTAATTGTTTGTACTGTCTTTTTTGGATATGATAAAAATAAAAGAATGTAGAAATAAAAAATAAAAAACAAATAGTAGGAGTTTTCCCTATCTGAAGGAATAGTGTACTACCTCATTTGTAAACCAGCAGGTCTAGATAAACCACAAAATATACATCTGAGATAACAACTTCCAACATGTTTTTTTATAAAATCTTTTCACCAGATGCCCTCATTATATGGATGCTATAGTGAGGGATATATGAAATGGATAAATAAATTGGACGAAGCATTAAAAATGCCTGATAATAAATTCAGCAGTGGGGGAGTTGTGTTAGGAAGTCCTAGGTAGTGCATCAAACAATACTTTAATCATGATTTTATCATAATATAAGCTATGCATAGAGGAAAGGAAAATGGGAAAATAAAGAAAACTGTATTCTCTATAGTTTGTATTGTATTTTATATTTGTCTAATTCAGTAAAACTTAAAAAAAAAAAGTATTGCTTTTTTTGTAGTAATTTTTTTTTTTAAATGATAGGAAGAAGGAGAGAGGAAAAAGATCCCTTGAGTACTGTAAAAAATTGCCCTTAATGTATTATTTGCAAATTTTCACTCTAATGTAACCCAAATATATGGAGCGATTTATGTTTTTCTATTTTTGTATAATAAAATAAAAAAAATTATTTAAAAAACCCCAATAAATGTATTACATTTCTCCAGTTTCTCCAGATCCAGGAAACCCGCTTGTGGCTGCCTCTCTGGGGCTAACCATCGCGGGGTTTCCTATGACGGCTTGTGTTGCCGACATCTGCCTGCTGTGCAGTTATGCTGGGACACAAGCAGACCTGGAGACGCTACTGTGATGGGAAGCAGGGGGTTTGTCTATGATGGGCGCTGCAGACTATACACACTAGTTTAAATGGCCCCCGCTGCAGCAAACGTGGACAATAGTATGGTTCTCTGAATGTTCTATATTATTGGCGTTTTCTTTTTTTGGACATATCCTGAAAAGTCTCACTACCCTTTCTGTGTTCTCAAAAAAGGCAGGGGTGACCACAGTGCTATATCAAAGTGATGCCACAACCCACACAGTGATACCCCTATCACACTATATGTACTATCACACTATACGTACTATTACACTATACATACACACAAAAACAGTAGCATGGGTGCACTTCCATAAAATACAAAATATAAGTCCCCCACCACTCGGTGAAAAAACAGAAAAGTGTTATGGAGGACTTAATTAAGCTTTATATTGAATGCAAATACTCTCATTTCACACGGGATGTTTCATTCATATGTAAAAGACAAACACAAAGACACAAACACAATTGTGTAGTATCAATAGTGAGGTGCCCCACATTTTTACATTTTTAAATGTACTCACATTTAAAAGATGACTATATAGCCTTGAGTGCAAACAGGGTTAGACTGGGAAATCTCAGGTCTCCTTGTTCACGTGGTCTCACATAATCCTCAGAATAAAAGAGAACCGCATACGTAGTAAACGATAGAAGTAATGAGATTTAATGGATAAAATATCTTACAAAGTGGTTCATTGCAGTGATCTCAGAGGTATATTCAGCAATCAAATAAACCCAGAAGCAATAGTAGGACAGAGAACAAAAGTATCGCAGTTTGTTTCAATTGTGGATGCGTTTCGCCTATCCTGTAGGCTTACTCTCACACACTATAAAACACTGAGATTCACATTTATATACACAATAAACAATCAACTAATTATCCAATATGGTGATCCGGTTCGTTTTTTCTTCCTAAAAACATGTCACTTCTGGTTTCATTTCTATTGTGTATCCAGTGGCTATTTCTATGCCTAGATGTTCCAGTTGGCGACACTTTGGTGCCTACAGCCCTTTTTGGATAACATCTTCTGGTTACTCTGTTGCATCATTTCTGGTTTCGGTGATGAGAGTCCAAATCTTAAAGTGACAAGTGTTCAAACATACTTCTCTTGCTTCTCAAAAATTCTCCTTGGGGACACAGATAAAATGATAAATTATGTAAAACAAGCCATCAATAATTATAAAGTATATTTTTTTCTACACTGATTTCAAAATGTGTATTCTACCATCGAGGGTAACTAAAAGATTGGCTAAAAATTTTAAAAATATATAAACCAAACATTTATTAGAAAATACAAAAAAATATTATTACACAATTAGAAAAATAGAAAAATACAAAGTATAAAAAATATTATCAAAAAGCTTTATTAAATAGTATCAAATATATTATACAATAATATATCAATAGAGATATATAGATAGATTTTTTTTTTTACTTTGAATATAGCCCAAAATTTCTAATTTGTAGGGTTTTTCTTATGGCATTTAATGTTGTGGTATTGAGTATTAACATTTCTGATATTTCTCACATGCTCCTTTTGAGGATTGTATTCAAGTGGGTGATGTACCATAGTTGGTGGTAAAGGAAAAGCAAGCAGCTGTTAAAGGTGGAAAAACTATGCAATAAAAGGCAAAGGCCCAAAACAAAGAACTGGCTTTGACTCGAATTCGGCACGGAGTGATGAGTACCTTCTGTTTTCCTTTCCTCCATATTGAACAACATGTATTTAACAGCTGAAAAGTGAATAGATTAAGGAGGAGACTGACATACGATAAACTCAGTCATAAGGCAGAATTTGATGCCCGAGGTGGAGGAAAACTTTGATAAAATGTTTTTTCTTTCTCTAAGAAATAACTCTACTAAAGGGCCCTTGTTACTTTAGTGCCCTAAAAAAAAAATCTACAGAATTAAGAGGAAAAAAATAAAAGCTCCAAATAAATAAACAAAAGCAAAATGGCTACGAGTAAGCCACAGGGAAAAGATAAACTAGCCTCTAAGAGAGAGAGAGGGGGGGGGGGGGGGGAAGGAGCTTAGATCAGAAAAGGCTGCCACAAGTTTTTTCCCCCTGTAAATAAAGCCAGCAAGGAAAAAAAGACAGAAGATAGGGTCTTTAACCCTATCCCGGGGATTCAAGCAGTTCAAATAACTCAGATGGAAAAAAGACGAAAAAGTGATGTGCACTCCACTCCAGTGAGCGATCCAATAAAGTGCTTTTTTTAAACAATGAACATGAGACCAAAAAGGAGGTACATGTACAGCAAAACGAACAAGCAGAAAACCGCACCTTACGCGTTTCGCGTATTACAACGCTTAATCATAGGTAAAGTGTCGGTTGCAAAAGATCCAGCTTATATACAGGCTTGTAACCAATGAAGGTAAAGGTCAGGTTGTCTGTCAAGCTGTAGTACTCCGCCCTAAGACAATTAGTGACAGGTATGATGTAAGGGAAAAAAAAAAAGGGAGGGTTATAGTGAAAAAATATGATGAAGTAGTAAAAGAAAGTGAAAATGCTAATATATGTGATATAATAGATAAAGAAAACAATAGTGATAAAAAGCAAATAAATGAGAAAATTATTGCTTTTTTTGAAGATATTGCTTTTTATCACTATTGTTTCACTTTTTCCTACATATTATATCACATTACATTTTATTTACTTTTCTATCACATAAATTTTCCCTTTCATTTATATTTATTTACGTTTTTTCTTTTCTTTCTTTTTTCACTTGTTTTATTCTATTTATTTTTTATTTTCTTACATTACATTTTCCTAGTGTTATACACATAGTTATTCACCTTTTTATGCATACACCTATATATACACATTTTCTTTATCTATTATATCACATATATTAGCATTTTCACTTTCTTTTACTACTTCATCATATTTTTTCACTATAACCCTCCCTTTTTTTTTTTTTTTTTTTTCCTTCCTCACATCATACCTGTCACTAATTGTCTTAGGGCGGAGTACTACAGCTTGACAGACAACCTGACCTTTACCTTCATTGGTTACAAGCCTGTATATAAGCTGGATATTTTGCAACCGACACTTTACCTATGATTAAGCGGTGTAATACGCGAAACGCGTAAGGCAGGGGTCCTCAAACTTTTTAAACAGGGGGCCAGTTCACTGTCCCTCAGACCGTTGGAGGGCCGGACTATAGTAAAAACAAAAACTATGAACAAATTCCTATGCACACTGCATATATCTTATTTTGAAGTGAAGAAACAAAAAGGGGAACAAATACAATATTTAAAATGAAGTAAAGTTAAATCAACAAACTTACCAGTATTTCAATGGGAATAGTGTGCCAGTCAGATGCCCAGGGATATTATGCCAGTCAGAGTCCAGTAATATTATGCCAGTCACAGCCCAGTAATATTGTGCCAGTCAGATGCCCAGGAATATTATGCCAGTCAGAGCCCAGGAATATTATGCCAGTCAGATTCCCAGGAATATTATGCCAGTCAGATTCCCAGGAATATTATGCCAGTCAGATTCCCAGGAATATTATGCCATTCAGATGCCCAGGAATAGTGTGCCTGTCAGATGCCCAGGAATATTATGCCATTCAGATGCCCAGGAATATTATGCCATTCAGATGCCCAGGAATATTATGCCAGTCAGAGCCCAGTAATATTGTGCCATTCAGATGCCCAGGAATAGAGTGCCAGTAAGAGCCCAGGTATATTATGCCAGTCAGATGCCCAGGAATATTATGCCAGTCAGAGCCCAAGAGAATTATGCCAGTCAGATGCCCAGGAATAGTGTGCCACTCAGATGCCCAGGAATAGTGTGCCAGTCAGATGCCAAGGAATATTATGCCATTCAGATGCCCAGGAATAGTGTGCCAGTCAGAGCCCAGGAATATTATGCCATTCAGATGCCCAGGAATAGAGTGCCAGTCAGATGCCCAGGAATAGTGTGCCTGTCAGATGCCCAGGAATATTATGCCATTCAGATGCCCAGGAATAGTGTGCCAGTCAGATGCCCAGGAATATTATGCCATTCAGATGCCCAGGAATAGAGTGCCAGTAAGAGCCCAGGAATATTATGCCAGTCAGATGCCCAGGAATATTATGCCAGTCAGAGCCCAAGAAAATTATGCCAGTCAGATGGCCAGGAATAGAGTGCCACTCAGATGCCCAGGAATAGTGTGCCAGTCAGAGCCCAGGAATAGTGTGCCAGTCAGATGGCCAGGAATATTATGCCATTCAGATGCCCAGGAATAGAGTGCCAGTAAGAGCCCAGGAATATTATGCCAGTCAGATGCCCAGGAATAGTGTGCCAGTCAGATGCCAAGGAATAGTGTGCCAGTCAGATGCCCAGGAATATTATGCCATTCAGATGCCCAGGAATAGTGTGCCAGTCAGAGCCCAGGAATAGTGTGCCAGTCAGATGCCCAGGAATATTATGCCAGTCAGATGCCCAGGAATAGTGTGCCTGTCGGATGCCCAGGAATATTATGCCATTCAGATGCCCAGGAATATTATGCCATTCAGATGCCCAGGAATAGTGTGCCAGTCAGATGCCCAGGAATATTATGCCATTCAGATGCCCAGGAATAGAGTGCCAGTAAGAGCCCAGGAATAGAGTGCCAGTCAGATGCCCAGGAATATTATGCCAGTCAGAGCCCAAGAAAATTATGCCAGTCAAATGCCCAGGAATAGTGTGCCACTCAGATGCCCAGGAATAGTGTGCCAGTCAGATGCCAAGGAATATTATGCCATTCAGATGCCCAACAATAGTGTGCCAGTCAGAGCCCAGGAATAGTGTGCCAGTCAGATGCCCAGGAATATTATGCCATTCAGATGCCCAGGAATAGAGTGCCAGTAAGAGCCCAGGAATATTATGCCAGTCAGATGCCCAGGAATAGTGTGCCAGTCAGATGCCCTGGAATAGTGTGCCAGTCAGATGCCCAGGAATATTATGCCATTCAGATGCCCAGGAATAGTGTGCCAGTCAGAGCCCAGGAATAGTGTGCCAGTCAGATGCCCAGGAATATTATGCCAGTCAGATGCCCAGGAATAGTGTGCCTGTCAGATGCCCAGGAATATTATGCCATTCAGATGCCCAGGAATATTATGCCATTCAGATGCCCAGGAATAGTGTGCCAGTAAGAGCCCAGGAATATTATGCCAGTCAGATGCCCAGGAATATTATGCCAGTCAGAGCCCAAGAAAATTATGCCAGTCAGATGCCCAGGAATAGTGTGCCACTCAGATGCCCAGGAATAGTGTGCCAGTCAGATGCCAAGGAATATTATGCCATTCAGATGCCCAGGAATAGTGTGCCAGTCAGAGCCCAGGAATAGTGTGCCAGTCAGATGCCCAGGAATATTATGCCATTCAGATGCCCAGGAATAGAGTGCCAGTAAGAGCCCAGGAATATTATGCCAGTCAGATGCCCAGGAATAGTGTGCCAGTCAGATGCCCAGGAATAGTGTGCCTGTCAGATGCCCAGGAATATTATGCCATTCATATGTCCAGGAATATTATTGCCATTCAGATGCCCAGGAATAGTGTTCCAGTCAGATGCCCAGGAATATTATGCCAGTCAGAGCCCACGAAAATTATGCCAGTCAGATGCCCAGGAATAGTGTGCCATTCAGATGCCCAGGAATATTATGCCATTCAGATGCCCAGGAATAGTACAGTGCTCGTTATACCTCCCTCCTCCCCCCCCCCTTCCCCATCACTTACCTCCAGCTGCTGTGTCCTCGGCCGGACGTCTCGCGCAGTGTTCCCTCCTCCCTGCACGGAGGAAGGAAACAGTTACCGGGTCCGGATGTGACGAAACGTCACATCCGGTTGCAGTGATTTTTTTTTTTTTTTTGTTTTCCTGCAGCCGCATCTTCTGCGGCTGCAAGAAAAAAAAAAAAGGTAAACAGCAGGGAGCGGGGGGTACCGGTAGCACCCCCCGCGGGCCGGATAAATGTGCTCGGCGGGCCGCAGTTTGAGGACCCCTGGCGTAAGGTGCGGTTTTCTGCTTGTTCGTTTTGCTGTACATGTACCTTCTTTTTGGTCTCATGTTCATTGTTTAAATAAAGCACTTTATTGGATCGCTCACTGGAGTGGAGTGCACATCACTTTTTCGTCTTTTTTGCCTGTACATTACACGCCTGGTCAGCGGGATGGAGCACCCACGTGGAGAGCATAGGTGAGCGGAGGCGATCATCATTTTTCGTCTTTTTGATACAACTCAGATGGAAGCCATAAAACAGCAACATTTCTAAAAAAAAATTGTTTAGACGCCCAGCTGGAGGCCATCACCCGCCAGATTAATGCGAATTCAGATAAAATCAAGAAACAAATGGAAGACGTAACTGAGAGTGTAAATTTTATTGAAGAGAAAACAGTTAGTTTGGAATACAATCCCAGATACCCAAGCAAGAGATATAAATGTCCAGTCCTTTCAATTCAAGGAAATTATACTGAGATCAAGCAGAACAAGCAGCGGAAAGGATGGAGAATTCAAAGACATTGTTGCATTACATGATTTATCCTTTCTTACAAGATGCCAAAAGAAGAGATATACATCAGTGACAAATCTGCTGAGAAATCAAAACATCAGATTCTCCTGGGGATTCCCGACAGCTATAAGAATCTTTATGGAAGTTCAGCTATCAGTGCAAGACTCAGCTGAAAAAGCTAATTCTTGGCGGAAAGATAGGAATTTAAGACTTTTTTTTTTCTTTCTTCTCCCTTTTTCTCTTTTCTATTACTAATTACAAATTATTATTAACACTAGCATTCTTAATATGTGTTTTATAATTTTACATATATACACAGGATGTTGACCGGCTCAAGCCTTGATGAGATCCGTTTTTGAAGTGAGTGATAAGAGATCCCAGGTGCTGAAGCACTAAATAGAGCCTACTCAAAGCTCCTATAACATAAATAAAAAACAAAAAGTGTGTGCCAGCGGAAGATCATCCGGGATTTCCAATAATGCTATCAAAGTAGATGTCCAGGAAAAAACGTAATTTTATTCGAAGTCCAAAAAATATAAAACCATAAACAGAAGGGTGAAAAAAAGCAACAAAGGATTAACTCACGCTTGACGCGTTTCGCACCTGCTGGTGCTTTGTCAAAAGCAGACAAAGCACCAGCAGGTGCGAAACGCGTCAAGCGTGAGTTAATCCTTTGTTGCTTTTTTTCACCCTTCTGTTTATGGTTTTATATTTTTTGGACTTCGAATAAAATTACGTTTTTTCCTGGACATCTACTTTGATAGCATTATTGGAAATCCCGGATGATCTTCCGCTGGCACACACTTTTTGTTTTTTGTTTTATAATTTTACTCTTTATGAAAAAGCACAGGGCACCTTAGAATAAAAAAAAAACAATAACTAGGAAACTGGTACTATTAACATGTGTTTAAGGCTTTTTTGAAGGGGTATTATAAGACACAAAATAACTATTATTATTTCTCTATAAGCATGAATGCTATAGAATTGTATTTTCCCCCAATCGCACAAGTATGGTACTGCCTCAAAACCAGAAGACAGCAACTTGGAAATTTGTACCATATGTAATAATTATTTATTTTTCCTCTCTCTTCCCTTAGAAATCAAAAAGTATCATTTATGTTAGTACTTTAAACATGAAAATGCACAAGGGTCACTTTAGTATTAAAAAATAATAAATTAGGCCATTATTATGGACATTATAAGCATGTATGTTAGAGAACTGTATTTTTCCCTATTGCAAGTATTGTTTCAAAATTATAAGATAGCAACTAAGAAATTTTTGTCATATGTAATATTGTTTTATTATTATTATTATTATTATAAATCACAGAGTGTTATTAATGTTAGCACCTTAAACATGGTTTGACAGTTTTACTTCCTATGAAAAAAGCACAAGGGTCACTTTATTATTAAATAACAATAACTAGGAAATTGGTACAATTAACTTGTGACTAAGGCTTTATTGAAGGGGTTATGAGGGAAAAAGGAAAAGAAAAACACAATGCTGAAAGACTCAAAATCTTTAAATGGGTTTCTGAAAAACTATAACCTATATGATTTATGGTGCATAAATAATCCAGGCTTTTTTATTTTACCTTCTACTCTTGGCCCTATAATTCACAATCAAGAATAGATTTTTTTCTATAGGGTCAAGAAAGCAGATATCAAACCATTCATGTGTTCAGATCATAAAATGTTGAGAAAATAGAGAGCATCTACTGAAATTGCCAGATTGCTTCTTTAGGCTAAATAATATAGGTAGTATCAAGGAAGAAATGCCTTGGTGTACATACAAGGCCGCGATGAGGGGCTATTGTATCAAGTTAAAAAACAAAATGTATAAAAAAAATTAGTTCTCTTGTTGAATGAACTCTATATTACACTATATAATCCGTCCAGAGAGTGTAAGGTAGACCCAACTAAAGAAAAACAAGAGTCAGTAGCCATGCTTAACCCCTTCATGACCAGACTGTTTTTGGAATGTTGTGCGTTAGTGACCGAGGCCGTTTTAACACTTCTGAGGTGTTTATGTTTAGCTTTAATTTTCTTCTTTGTCGGTTGCTGTACCCACACATATTATATATTGTTTTTTTCAGGACAAGAAGGGCTTTCTTTTCATGACATTATTTTGTTCATATAATTTATTGTATTGTGAAAAAAATAGTAAAATATGGTTAACATTATAAAAAATAAACACTTTTCCTGACTTTTCTTTGTAAATTATTTTACTAAGCTCCAAAAGCTAATGAACAAACCTGCTAAATAGATTCAACTATAGGTCCTGAGTTCAGAAATATCCAATGTTTATATGTTTTTTTGCTTTTTTTTGCATGTTTTAGGTTAATAAATACAAGTAGCATATAGCTGTTTCAAAACCATTTTTTTTAAATTAGCGTTAGTGACACTGTAACACCGATATCTTATATGAATCGCTGAATAACCCCCCACATGTACACATTTTTTATAAAGTAGACATACCAGGGCATTCAACTTGGGGTAATTTGACACTTTTCACTCCAATCGTTGACAAGTTTTGGCGTAGTAATTTTGTGTGTGTTTTATTTCCACACACTTTGAAACTTAGGTATGAATTTAACCCCTTAGTGACATGACTTTTTTGGCTTGTCTGACGCTTGGTGACATGGGCTGTTTTAACATTTCTGAGGTGTTTGTGTTTTGCTGTAATTTATTTCTGTCTCATTTAGTGTACCCGCACAAACTATATATCGTTTTTATCATTATAAGAAGGGCTTTCTTTTGATACCATTATTTTGATAATAGCATATAATTTGATGTAAAAAAAGAAATAGCCCATGTTTTATGTTTTTGTGCTTTTTTATTCATGTTACAGGGCCAGAACTATAAGTAGTGCAAAGCTATTTGAAAATCCTTTTTTCAAAATTAGCGATAGTGACATTGTAATACTGATTTCTGTACTAAATCCATGAATGACCCCCAACATGTACATATTTTTGAAAACAAGACCACTCAGGGCATTTAACTTGGGGTATTTTGACACATTTTATGTAGCCATTTTACCACCAATCTTTGCCAAAGTTTGCAGGCCAAAAATCATTTTTTTAAAATTTTTCACATAGATTGCAATTTAGGTAAATATTACCTTAAAATGTGAAGGGGTATTTCCAAATAACACCTCAATATGTGTTCAGCAACATCTCCTGAGTACAGGGATACCACCCATGCATAGGTTTGTTGGTTTGTTTTGGGGCTAAAAGGCCACATTTAGGGGGTGCGCATTTTGGTTTTCCAACTTGGAATTCTGACATGCAGAAAACTTGTGCCCATGTCCCATTTGGGACATTTTTGAAGCCAGAAAGTGTATTCTACCCCACAAAGCCATATATTTTTTAAAACTAGACACCCTAGTGTATTTCAAAAGAAAGTATTTTAACACTTTCCTTGCACTAATTATACTACCAGCCTATGTCAATGTTATGGATAGTATTTTTTTTTTCACATACATTGTACTTCGGGCATGAATTCACAGATCCTATTATGTGTCAGTGCCAAACAACACCTTAATATGTGTTCAGCAACATCTCCTGAGTATAGGGATACCACCCATGTGTAGGTTAGTTCGATTATTTGGGGGTTAAAAGGCCACATTTGAGAGGTGCGCTTTTTGTTTTTTCAACTTGGAATTCTGACATACAGAAAACCTGCGCCCATGTTCCATTTGGGACATTTGTGAAGCCAGAATGTATATTTTACCCCACAATACCATACATTTTAGCAAACTAGACACCCTAGGGTATTTCAAATGATAGTATTTTAACACTTTCCATGCACTAATTCTACCACCAGCCTTTGTCAAATTTTAGGTTAGTAATTTGTTAATGTTTGGTTTCCACATACATTGTACTTCCAGCATGAATTCACAGATCCTGTTATGTGTCAGTGCAAAACAACACCCCAATATGTGTTCAGCAACATCTCCTGAGTACAGGGATACCACCCATGCATAGGTTTGTTGGGTTGTTTGGGGGCTAAAGGGCCACGTTTAGGGGGGGGGTGCATTTCCAACTTGGAATTTTGAGATGTAGTCAGCCTGCGCCCATGTTCCATTTGGGACACTTTTGAAGCCTGTCAAAGTATTTTACCCCATCAAACCATATATTTTGGAAAAAAAGACATCCTAGGGTATTTAAAATTGTGGTATTTTAACACTTTCCAAGTGCTAATTCTACCACCAACCTATGTCAAAGGGTTGGGATGTCATTTTTTCCCCACACACATTGTAGTTCAGGCAGGAATTTTCAGATTCTGGTATTTTCCACTGCCAACCAAAACCTCAATATGTGTTCAGCAACATCTCCTGAGTACAGGGATACCCCCCATGCATAGGTTTGTTGGTTTGTTTTGGGGCTAAAAGGCCACATTTAGGGGGTGCACAATTCCAACCTGGAATTTTGACATGTAGTCAGCCTGCGCCCATGTTCCATTTGGAACATTTTTGAAGCCGTCCAATGAATTGTACCCCATCAAACCATATATTTTTGGAAAATAGACATCCTAAGGTATTTCAAATGGTGGTATTTTAATACTGTATAGGTACTAATTCTACCACAAGCCTTTGTAAAAGTTTGTGGTAGTACTTTTTTGGGAGTTTTTTTTCCACATGCATTTTACTTCAGGCATGAATTCACAGATTCTGGTATATGTCACTGCCAAACAACCACCCAATATGTGTTCAGCAACATCTCCCGAGTACAGGGATAGCACCCATGCATAGGTTTGTTGGTTTGTTTTTTGGCTAGAAGGCAACATTTGTGAGATGCGCATCTCAAAATTCCATTGGAATTTTGACAGGTAGTCAACCTGCGTCCGTGTCCTATATGGGATATATCTTTGAAGCCAGCCAATGTAATTTACCCCCACCAAACCATATATTTTTTTAACGGTAGACCCCCATCACTCCTTGTGGCAAGGGCTCAGCAGCCACCGATACATCACTAGATGTATCCAAGCCTGATCCATTCAGACCAGATAGGTTTTACACCTGGTAGACTGGCCAGCAATAACATAAGAAGGGTGATTAATGTTCTCGATTCCTCGAACAGGGAAAAGAGGCCTCTCCTGACCCTATCGCTTGATGCCAAGAAGGCTTTGTCAGCTGGGCCTATCTTAATGAGAGAGGTCTTCAGTGATGGCACTGTATGGGCTGCCCTCGGCCAGGAAAATAGGACCTAATATATGCTCAAAGTGGTTCCCGCTTGGAAACGGTACTAGTCAGGGATGCCCTCTACCACCAATCCTGTAGATACTTACCATAGAACTGTTAGCTATAATAATACGGGAGAACAAGTAAATCAAGGGATACCCTACTACAGGAGAGGACCTCAAGATATTTCTATATTCAGATTATTTCCTGCTGAGTCTGACTAACCCTATTGGCTCTCTTGTACATGTTATGAAGGAAATCGAGGCATATAGCCAGGTATCCAATTATAAATTAAACAATCTAAATCAATAGCCCAGTTTAATAATGTTACCTGGGAGTTAAGCTTACAAGAAGGGTAGGGAGAATAATGGAAATTAACTTTATGGCCCTGCTGAAACAAACAAACCAAGATCTTAAAAAGTGGCACCAAATGGAAATCACATGGTGGGGAAGATTGAATGTGCTGAGGTCCTATTTACGTCCCGAGGTCATGGATGCAAATGTCTGAGGTTTCCTTTGTAAACTTTGTGTGGAAGGGGAAAAAACCCTGGATTAAAATGGTAACAACGGCAAATAAGGTGAACAATGGAGGCCTTGGCTTTCCCATGCTCAATAACTATTATGAAGGAGGAATTATATTTCACATCTCATTAATGCAGCTAGAGGCCCAGGATGCAGATTAGAAAGCCAGGATAACAAAGTAAAAATCTTAGTGTGCTCATCTGGGAATTCAAAGCAAAGAGATGCATAGTAGGCTATGTACTAGAACAAATTATTCCCGTCTGGAATAAGATTAAAACAAAATAATTATTTGAATAATAAGATTTTATGAAATTGGAAAGTATGGATTTTGTGGTGCAAAATCTGTCACTCGGTGCCTAGAAAAATACACCAAAGATAACATTGGCCAATTGATGCAACATAATACAATTAAACCCTTTGAACTCTTGAGGAGTGAATCTGACCTACCAGGTAGAGAGATCTTTAACTATTTAAGAGTAAAAAATTATTTGTCTAATAAAGAAGTGATGATAAAAGGGAGACCTATATAACTTAATGAGACCTATTTTTTATAAACAAAATGCAAAGAGGGGGTTTTCAAAGTGTTTAAAATGAGTGGAATCAACTATAATGAGTGTAAAAATAACAGCTATTGGGAAAAAGTAAATGGAAGCATCATAGCAATACCGTTTGAGCACTGAAAGCGAAAAACAATCGCTTTCAGTGCTCGTTTTGTTCAGGACAACTGTGTCACTAATGATGGACCTAGCACATCCTGTGTTAGCAAGGGGTTAAAGTATTATTGCTTCTTAAGGAATAATGTGGCATGAAATAGCCAGAGAAGCTAAAAAAGCTATTGTCTTTTAAATCGTTTTTTTGTATTGAAAAATTGGAATAATAAAGAGATGCTTAAAATAAAAGGGAAGAAGTAAAGGAAGGAAAAAAATAAAATTACATAATATATGTCCGTTTTCTGTTGCTTATGTAATACTTGTGGGTCTTTTCATTAAAATTATACTTTGAAGGTCGACTTTATGTTTGGGACTAAGTGTAATTCGGCACCCGAGTTTGACTTAGAAAAAAAACCCTTTGGAGTGTTAGAAACTATTTTTAAGACCAGGTCGAATTCGACAATTGAGTCTAAAAAATTGTTTTATTCGGGTGCCAAATTTCACTTAGTCCCAAAATAAAAGTTGAACTCCAGAGTAAAAAAAAAAATTAAAAAATGGTACAAAAATAAAAAAAAATTCTGACTTTTATTTGAAAAAATCATACACTCATCTACAAGAGACAACAAAAAACAAAACACTGCTAAATAGTTTCTAATTCTATTCACGGCCAAATTTCAGAGGTGCGCTTTCTGGTTTTCCAACTTTGAATTTTGACATGCAGAAACCCTGCACCATGTCCCATTTGGGACATTTTTGAAGCCATTCAGTGTATTTTACCCCACAAAACCATATATTTTTTAAAAACTAGGCACCCTAAAGTATTTCAAATGGTAGTATTTTAACACTTTCCATGCACTAATTCTACCATCAGACTATGTCAAAATTTGGGGTAGTAATTTTTTTTAACATACATTGTACTTCAGGCATGAATTCACAGATCCTGTTATGTGTCAGTGCCAAACAGCACCTCAATATGTGTTCAGCAACATCTCCTGAGTACAGGGATACCACCCATGCATAGGTTTGTCAGCTTGCTTGTGGTTTAAAAGTCCACATTTGAGGGGTGTGCTTTTTGGTTTTCCAACTTGGAATTTTGACATGTAGAAAACCTGTGCCCATGTCCCATTTGGGACATTTTTGAAGCTGGCCAATGTATTTTACCCCACCAAACCTATATTTTTGGGTTCTAGACATCCTAAGGTATTTCAAATGGTGGTACTTTAATACCGTATATGTACTAATTCTACCACCAGCCTTTGTCAAAATTTGTGGTAGTACATTGTTTGAGTTTTGTTTCCACATACATTGTATTGCAGGCATGAATTCACAGATTCAGCAGCATCTCCCGAGTACAGCGATACCATCCATGTATAGGATTGTTGGGTTGTTTGGGGGTAAAAGGCAACATTTATGAGGTGCGCATCTCAGTGTTCCAACTTGGAATTTTGACATGTAGTCAACCTGCGTCCATATATGGGATATATCTTTGAAGCCAGCCAGTGTAATTTATCCCCACCAAACCATATATTTTTAAAAAGTAGACACCCACAACTCCTTGTGGAAAGGGCTCAGCAGCCATTCATACATCACTAGCTGATGGATCAGAAAGCTGCCCTGGGTCAAAATCGAACCCTTAGTCAGCGGCCTCAGAAACAGCTCCTAAGCAGTGATCTACAGCAAAGACGGGCTTAATATCTCTTAGAAGAGCCTATGTAGTACTGTAATACATTACAGCACAAATAAATTAATCCATAAAAAAGTGCAGACAGCAAAAATTAGTGTTTCTGTGCAAGATTACTGCATATACAGTAAACAATGGTAGGGAAGGGGTTAATACACAGGGAATTGCTTTCATAAAACCTGACAATTATATAAAATGTTATTTTAACTACTGGTCTGTCTCTTTCCCTCACAAAAATGTAAGTGAGGAGAGGGAGGCAGATCTAAATAGGTCAGATCAATATTCACAAATATTGATCTGACCAGGCGAATGGTGATGCTCATCTGAGCAATCACCAAACTGCCTTTGCCACTAATTCACTATTACTGATTGCTATACATGCGCTCAGACATCTTAAATAAATATATATTTTTACTTTACACGTAACCCCTTAGCGGGTGTAAAAAGAAAATGCAAACTGCCCCGGCAATTTCAAAATGGGAGAAGGACCTATCTATTACTATCACAAAAGAGGAATGGAATCATGCCCTGAAAGTGACCTATGAACAGGTACACTGTCTAAACCTCAATAAGGTCCAATATAAAGTAGCCAACCGGTGGTATCTTGTCCCCTCTACCTTAGCCAAAATGTACCCCTCAGTCTCCATGGCGTGCTGGAGGTGCGGACAAGGGAAGGGGGATATGTCACATATCTGGTGGGGATGCCCACAGATAACTAGAGTCTGGTCAATGGTATCCCTTAAACTGGTGAAGAGATATGATACGGACTGGATGCTGACACAGGAAAGAGCATTATTACATCTGAACTTGCCAAAGTCGAGCAAACAGGATCTACCTTTTCTGATCCACTTGCTGACGACGGTAAAATTGCTCATCGCAAGGAGATGGAAGTCATCGGAGAGTATCACATGGCCTATGATCAAAGCCCAATTGTCCCACCAATGTGTCATGGAGAGAGGAATTGGTACACAAGATAAATATAATCAGAAAGTAGTAGATTTTTGGAATAAATGGTACCAAACCCTTCAAGGTAAAGAGTTGGATTAACTCACTGATGAAATAAAAGAGGCGACCGGATTATCAGGTTAAAATAGCCCCAAGGGATAAGAGGACATAGAGCCATATGGATTAGGGAACAGCCGCATGCCGAACGCGGAGAGTGCTATCAGGCCACGGAGTCCACAAATGTGTGTGTTTTGTATATTGTCCTGTCCGCGATATGTGTCGGGCGAAACTCGCGTGGCATATACCTGTGAGCAGATAGTTCTTGGAATGAAGAAATTGAGAATTATGCTATAATGTAGCTTGTTTATATGTTTTTTTATTTTTTCGAGCACAATTGTTTGTATGTCTGTAATTTTGTATTTTCGTAAAATAAAATTTAAGAAAGAAAAAAATAAATAAATGCAAACAAGTAAAAATAGCTTTGGCATCAATACCATTGTGTAAGTAGTGGTCTACAGCAAGGAAGGGGTTAATAGCTCTTAGAAGAGCCTTTGTGGTAATTAACCTCTAAAAAATTCACAAACGGCAAATAATGCTGTGATGTGCATGATCAATGGCAGGGAAGGGGTTAAATACAGGGAATGGCTTTTATAAGCTCGTTTTTTATTGTTTTATTGTATTTTTATTATTTTATTTTACTTTTACTTTTACTTACTTTTACTACTTTGATCTGTCTCTCTCCCTCACTAAAAACAAAATGTGAGGAGAGGGAGGCAGATCCAAAGTGGTCAGATCAATATTTGTTTAATTTTGATCTGACCAGGCAGTGGGGATGCTCATCTGCCATCTGCCTGGCAGTCACAGATTGCCTCTTTGATGAGGCAATCGTGTGACACCCTCAAGTGGACAGGAAGCAGCTACATTTAAATACATAAAGGGAATCAACACCATAAAGGAAGAGAGTATATTTAAAAGAAGAAAAACTACCACAACTAGAGGACATAGTCTTAAATTAGAGGGGCAACGATTTAAAAGTAATATCAGGAAGTATATCAGGAAGTATTAAAAATTGGGCAGACTAGATGGACAGAATGGTTCTTATCTGCGGACACATTCTATGTTTCTATGTCACAGGGGGTCACTTTAATAGTTGGTTACGATTTACTTCTCAGATTGAGGCTGCTGCATACCCTCATCACATGGCCCTGCCCTGTATTTTAGGATGGCATAGACTGTCCATAACTAGCCCAAAACAAATTCACAAATCAACGTGTTTGAGCAAAAAAAATATCATATGGAAAACCACAATCCCCCTACTGTACTGCTGAACCCAAATCATGCTCCTCAGGTACTACAAAAGAACAAAACCACAGTGGACACATGTACATAGGTACAAGAAATAGATAAAACCAAATATAGTGTAAAAATATACAGATCACTGTATTATATTACATATACACCCACAAACAGAGCTAAAACAAAGGCCCATCAGATTTGAAGCAAATATTCTATAATTCAAGAATCTAAAACATAATGAAGATATAGGAATGATCATAATTTGAGTCAGAAGATCCACGATAGCAGTCCACAGGACATGTGATATGGTATGTTCCCGTTTCCTCACAGACTCTCCAGCGGGCATTTGGAATGTTTGGATGGTATGGTGGAGTTTGATGTGGTGGAGTTCAGAGGGGACAAGGTACCACCTTAGCATTGTTTTTATTGCCTGCTCTTTGTGTGTGGCACCGATGTCAGTCTCACCATTATGAGGATTCCCACAGTTCTCTTTCCTACTGGAGCATATACAGCAATTTCTCCCGATTTTCTGGGATTATAAGATAACGGTATCGTAATGATATTAACCATTTGCAAGCCGGGTCAGATTTGCACAAGTTCTCGGACCAAGTAACGTCTCTGGCTGCTGCTTCTCTTAAAACCTAGGTTTGTGTGAAGCTCGGAACTTGAACAAATCTGGAAAAGTCCACTATGGTGAATGACGTGGGTCATTGTAGAAAGATATACAACCAACATATTGCTGCATACAAGGTGTGGGGGTAACCCAAAAAAATGTATAGAAAAAAAAAGCAAAGGATGAAAATATAATTTTCTTAATCGCTTTATACAAAAAAGCGGGAGGATAAAAAGAAAATGAATTGCTATTTTTCAGGTATATAGGAAAAGTAGCTAAAAACAATTAATGAATATAACATCAAATTCAAAGTGATACATTGAAGGGAAAACTCCACTAACGTATCACAGTGTATTCACCACCACTGTGAGCACCAACAAATATCCTGAGTACATCCAGCAAATTGTAGTAATTAGATTAAACTGAATCTAGTATATTTAATAATGCAGAGAAGCAACCTGACCAATAGTATGTGCTTATGGCCACTCCCGAAACGCTCAGCCAATGTGTATGTGTTCCAAACGGTGAGATCTCCTCTCTCACTTGTGATCCGGATGAATGATGAATCCAAATACAAAATGGTTGCCAAATTATGGAACTTCTAGATTCGACATAAATAAGGACACTGGAACTAACTCATCAGTACAAAAACTTGAAATCCTTTATTTGTATATAAAGTTACAGCAACAAGTGTATAGCCAGGATGGCGTTCTCCACCATGCTTTCCGAATGCCGTCCTGGTGATACATTTGTCGCTGTACGTTTATATATAAATAAATTATTTCAAGTTTTTGTACTGACAATTTGTCTCCAGTCTCATTTTTCTCAAATGTAGAAGTTCCTTTTTTTTTTTAAACCATTTCATATTTGGATCTAATATATATACCCCAGAACAATAAAAAAAAGACTCAAAAACAAAAAAAAAGGAGACTTTTACACAGTAAGTAAAACTAGAGTGTGTTTCAAGTCCCAATAAAGAAAATATATATCTTTGTATATTCAGATTAAATTACTAAAAAAAAAACTCCACTTTTAGTTCCCAAAGCAGATTAAGTCCATTATATATGCCGAGAAAAGTATATTCCACAGTTCATGAAAACTTCGGCTAGCTAGCTAGACATGAGGATAACAGGCTTAAATAACACTCGCTTCAAAGAGGACATTTTTAATTCAGTAATGCAATATCCTTTTCGGGGACTATGGGATATTATAAGCGGTTTTGTACTAGCAGAATGCACAGATAAACATGTTGCCCGAGATGATCAGTCTGCCAGGCGGGTTTCAGGATGCAATAGAATGTTGCAACAGTAGGTGATTGGATGTTCATGAATTTAAATTCCTCCTTTGTCATTGTGCCTTTATATAGAGCGTTACTTAGGACTGATCTCAAGGTGGTTGAGTAATCCTTTGTGGGTATTCTGATAATTTACTGTACCCTTCTTTGTCTGTAAGATGTATCATGCACATATAGACATTTTCAGAACTGTTCATGATAACTATATTGCCCTCCCCCTTGTCAGCCTGTTTTGTTTCACTTTCTTTATTTTAAGTTAATTCCTTTAGAGCTTCTTGTTCAGACAAATAGAGAATATAAACCTAAATTACTTGATGTAATGCCTTCTCGTTCTTCCACAACAGATTTTGTAGACAGATCAATAGTTGAGAACTCTGATACTGGGTTCTTAAATTTATTTTTAGTAAGGTAAGGTCAGTAAAGGGATTATCATATGAGATTTGCTCATATAACAATGACTCAAGCATCTGTAGACATGGTTTATCCTTGGCTGAGAAGCCCAAAGATTTAGCCCTCTTTAATTTCTTTCTGTTTAAAGTTGGCATGAAGGGTAAGTTTCCTGGAAAAAAGATGAATATCCTTAACCCAATTAAACTTGTCAAATGTAGGGTGTGGGACAAAAGAGAAGCCCTTATTCATTAGGGAAATATGTTTATTATTTAATTCAAATCATGATTGTTTAAATATTTTATTTCTGTTGAATTGTTGTTGTTCCTCCTTTTGTATCCCCACACTTTCCTGTCCTGGAGTCTCTATTTTGGAGGGAGGGGTTCCCCTCCAATCTGTGTCTACCAAAGACACAATTGTGCTGGTACTGGGTGGGATGGAACGCAAGAGAATTAACACATGTGCATATAATTTTTTTACGGAAGTGAACATACGGATGGGAGGAAACGGGTGGAAAAGATTTATGATCAGACTGGACAGGATTGGACAATAGGAGGGGAGGTGGTATAATTAATGTGGTAGTATGTGTGTAGAGGCCCATCTCCTGATGAATTCTGGTTAACCAAACGAAACACGTAGAGCGCAGGTGTCATTTTTACTATTTTTTTTGGAGTATACCTTTTTATCTGTATCACTGGGAGATAACTTTCCATCAAACCTTTTCTGTAATCTAACAGACATTGGGCTTCATTCAGAGACATCATTTCATTTGAAGTAGCAGGCCCAGTTTGGTTATTGGAGGAGAACCCATTTGAAACCTTCCTTGCTGTTGGTGTAACCATTTCTGTGTTATATGTTTTATTGCACTAAAGCAGGCTCTCTGTTCATTGATTTTTGTGAGTATGTTTATAATAAATGCTAATTTTATATTGATTACATACAGTGCTACACTATTTGTTTTTCCCTTTTTCCCTTTATTTTTTCTCATATGTCCACCCATGTCTCTGTGGAAACTTCCAGTCTAAGGTTATGAATGAATCAACAGTTCGTGATATCCTGTTTTGTATATTTGTTTGATACTGGGATTTGAGGAGTCCTTGCAGATATCCAAAAGGAGAGTATCTCTCTACTTTTTTTCTTGTGTTTTGTCATTTTTATGTACATATTATGTATTGTTTTTATTGCCATAAAAGTGCTTATTTTAGATACCATTATTATGATCATATGATATAATGTATTATAACAAAAATCATAAAATATGATGGAAAAAAAGCCTTTTCTAACTTTGACCGGAAAAATCTTTTACACAATTGCAAATGCTAAAAAGACCCCATCTAAATAGTTTCTAAATGTTGGCCTGAGTTTCGAAATATTGGATGTTTATACCCCAACCAGCCAAAACCAGCCATGTTCACCTACATAATATGATGTAGGTTCCCTTTTGATGCCAAAACAGCCATGACTCATAAAGACATGGACTCCTCTAGCCCTCTGAAGGTGTGCTGTGGTATATAGCACCAAGATGTTATAAGCAGATCATTTAAGTCCTATAAGTTGCAGCCTCCATGGACTGAACATGTCCAGCACATCCTACAGATGCGTGATTGGATTGCGATCTGGGGAATTTGGAGGCCAAGTCAACACCTTGGCCTCCAAATGGTCTGCAACAATGCTTAGTTAGGTGCTATGTGTCACAGTAACATCCACATGAATGGCAGGACCCAATGTTTCCCAGCAGAACATTGCCCAAAGCATCACACTGCCTCTGCCAGGTAGCCACCTGTCAGTGTATGTTTTTCTGTTTTAAAATCTAATACTGACCCTAGCATTAACCGTAACCCATCTGTTATCATAAATGCAATTCTAACGCTAACCCTAATCCTAAATCTAGGGTTAATTTAGATATCGGGTTAGTTTTGTCTGCTTTATTTTTTGATGCAATGTTGCTGACTGCCTCTAGGAGCAGTCAAGCAACAGATGCAGAGAGATGAAAAGTGATTTCTCCACCATGGCGATGCCATATACAGGGCATCGCCATAGTGGAGATGGATACAGAGATCACGGTGCCCTGTGGGGGTCTCAAATGTTGGGTTTGCTATTTTTCCAACTCAGCTACTTTGACCTTAAGTTTCAAATTCCGATGTAAATTCACTGAAATCCCACTTTGGGGCTGGAGACACAGAATGCAGTCTATAAGTCAGGATTCTGATCATAGACTTGCATTGAATGGGAGGGTAATGTAACTATTACATCACAAGGGGCGGAGTTATGATCTTGTTTGATAAGGTCAATCTCCTCTCTTTGCATTGGAAGAGAGGTAAAAAAAAGCTGTACACAGTCACCTAGTCCTGCCCACTATGATGCCCAGGAGCCTGTAAGAGAGCAGGGCTGTATCTTATGACATCATCATGCAGGCTTTGGCTACAGTTGTAGAGTGAGACTTTCTGGAAGATTTTGGAGAATGTTGCATCATGGGTAAAATTCGCAAAATGGTTGCTGGACACAGACACCTACCTAATTTTAGTTTTACTTTTAGATGCAATTAATTCAAACATAGAGAAAAAAAACCTGTGGCATATGCCTTATAAATGTATTTGATTTAAATGCCCAGGTAATCTAGCTCCATCTTATGTGAGTGGTAGTGTCCCTTTAAGATCTAGCAAGTGACTGCAGTGATTGATTTATATACAACTTGTGTGTATGTGCCAAACTGCAAGTAGGTTCATACCTTTGAGGCTTTAGTGACTAAAACATGTTTCTTAAGCTTTTAATCTCATGTTTAATTGACGAGATTAGCACTTTAAACAATGAAGCAAATGCTAATGAATTACTATACTAACATGTGCTAGTGGACGTGACTAATTACTCTCTAATTCATTTAAATTGAGATCTAAGATCCCTTTACAATGGGGAAGGGAGCCCTATTCATTAGCAGAGACAATGGGATTAACTCACTGAGATGGAACAATTCGACAACACTTCTGTCTTCACAGCTCGGCTATAAGCGCCTCATTATTGCTATTCTGTCACTTTATCACAGTTCGTCTGTTTATTGACTAGACGTTAAGTTATTTCCACAGATGCATTAACAAACTGGTTATTCTAGCAGATACACCCAGCCCTACCTCACTGACAAACTGTGGCTACATGTACAGGGCTGAATACCATGCTCTCGCATCTTAATGCAGGGCTTGATGAATATGTGTAGACCTTAGAAACCAGACATGCCCAATTCATTACCCAGTCTGGTTATTTTTAGGAGCCGGGGACATGGAATTTCCATTAAGCATGCATGGGGTAGGCATAGAGCTATCCTAGGTAAGACAAGTCCAGGGACCAATGCAAGTTTTCAGAAATTGGTAAGTCTAGATGGGAAAGAGGGTTCGACACATTCTCTAGATTTCTATGTAAATCAATCCCAAAAATTAAGAGCCAGGAGTAGGGATTTTAGGGATCCTGGCTTCCAGGATTTTTTAAGTCCTGCCTTAACACCTAATGGTTAAGGCAAGTTTGTGTTACTTTCCCTGGTCACAAGATGATCAGGTACCAGGGACACAGGTACAGAGACCCGATCGGGGTCTTCACAGACACCTTGGGTCCCTGCCAAAAGATAGCAAGACCTTGTGATGTCACTGGTGAAGTTACAGGGGTATGCCCCAGACATGCCTTAACGGAAGTTCATTTCTGCATTCATTTCAGACGAAATTCATTATTTTAGTTTTGTTATTTTCATTTGTACTAATGGAAAATAACTTATGAACAATAGTATACGAATTCAGATGGATGAGCCGAACTACTACTGAATGTTGTCTCTTTCATCTGAATTCCCCGACATTATACTAGTATACATACATATACAGCAACTAAAGTCGAAATTGAGTCTATTAGTTACAACTAATGTCAAAATTGAGTCAAAATTTGGTCTATTAGTTACAAATACAACTTAATCCAAACTGAGACAAAAATAAGTCGAAATCAAGCAGAATTACCGAAATGGAGGAATTCCACAGGTCAGATCAATGTCATCAAACAGTCAGTATTTTTATTCTGCATGGCATAAAAGTATGACGAATAAAAACTGATCCGAAATGAAGACTGACTGTCTGATGACTCTGATCTGTGGAATTCAACTATTAGGTAAATTCGGCTTAATTTAAAAAAAATAATAATCTCAGTTTCGGATTAAGTTTTATATGTAACTAATAGACTACGTTTTGACTCAGTTTCGGCTTATGTAATGCTAATAGAATTACATACAATAACTTAAGATGAAATTGAGACAAATTGGCTAATTCAACATATCAGAGTGGCTGTCGGCATCCGAATGGAGGAAGGAACTTAGTTCATTTAGCATTACATGTATTACATAAACAGAAAGTCTATAAACCGAATGTCTTTCGGTTTATAGACTTTCGGTTTATGTAATACATGTAATGCTATTGCTATTCTATAAACCGAAATAGAGTTCCCATTCATAAGAATAGGTCAATTGCTTGTCTTTCCATGTCTGTAGCTGCTTCAGGCAGTCTCTCAGTAGCTCATCTTCGGGTGCATCTTATTCTCAGATGCTCTAAGTTTTGTCCAGGATGGACAAATCCTTTTAAGTATTTGCCATTTACTTGCAATGTCTAATATACTATAAACCAACTACAGGCCAGTGCGGGGGGAAAGTAATAGGACCCAAATTAAAGGATAGAATTAATGAACATCTAATATCACATGGATTTCAAGGTCAGAAATAACAGGGGTTTACTTAAAACAGATCATGTCAAACTAATCATATTGATTTTTTTGATTGGGTGACTAAAATAATAGATCAGGGTGGTACAGTAGACATTATCTATATTTTAGTTAGGCGTTTGACACTGTCCCACATATAATGCTTTTCAATAAACTGCAATTTTTGAGTTTGGATTCTAATATTGATTAATCGATTAGGCAGTGGCTGAGTAACAGATAACAGAGGGTAGTAGTCAATGAGTATATTCAATGCAAGGTCTTGTTACTAGTGGAGTACCTCAGGGATCTGTACTTGGACCCATTATCTTTAATATTTGTATTAGTGATATTGCAGAAAGCAATGTTGGCAAAGTATGTATTTTTGCTGATGATACAAAGATTTGCAGCAGGGTTGATGTTCATGGAGGGATAAGCCAAATGGCAAATGATTTAGCTAAACCAGAAAAATGGTCAGAGCTGTGGCAACTGACATTTATTGTGGACAAGTGGAAGATAAAAAAAACCCCCAACAAAGACAGATTATAGCATATGTGATACAGTGCTAACCTCAACATTCTGAGGGAATGAATGTAGAGGTAACTGAGGGGACTTAAATGTAGTCAGAGAATGTAAAAATGCTAGCAGAATGCTTGGTAGGGAGAGGTATTCGCAGTAGAAAGAGAGAAGTGCTCATGCCATTGTACAGAGTATTGTAGTTAATACTGGAGACTACTTTATCTCCTGAAGGATATTTAAACTTTGGATAGTGTTCAGAGAAAGCCTATTAAACTAGTTTTTCATCCTGGATTGCAGGATGAAACTTACCAGTTTCATGACAAAGGACATGTCGGCCGTTGCCGACAATGGACTTGCCTGACACATCCTGCGGTGGAACGAGCAGTTTTCGCGTTCAACAATCACGAAAATGTCTCTGACGGTGCTGTTCTATTGCCTCAACATCAAGGCAATAGGCAAAACTGAAGTTCCGGCTCAGGGGCACCCAAGATTGCTCCACGCAGCATACTCCTGCAATATGGCTGTGCCCTCTTGTGGGTAGAGCTTCCCTTTGAATCTGTTGCTTGACTGCCCCTAGAGGCATTTTTTTCATAAATAGTCCTTGCTTATATAATAGAATCTGTACCCCGGAGCTAGAATAGGGGCCACACAAAAACCATTAAGGGCCAACCTTTCTCCTGCAGGCCACCATTTGGACATCAAAGTATTATGGTATCAGAATACTGAGTACCCTCATGAGTGGTCAACAAAATACTTTCACGGCAACTATGTATTTATCTCAAACCTGGGTTCAGAAGAAGATGGTTCTGTAACTTTTTCACGCAGAAAACTAATGGTCCACTATGTCAAGCTTCTGCTATTTGAACACAATCCTTATTGTTAATAATTTACAGAATAGGATAGGAGAGAGCCATTGACTTTGAGAATAGTTGAATACGCAGTACTGGATATCTGTTCAGTATGGCATAAAAGAAGGAAAGATTGGGTGTGGAATATAAGGATCACCAGGAGCAACCTAACATCAAACTCCTTCACCTAAAATAATTATCAAGTAAAGGTTAAGTCATCTTTGGTCATTAACAAATGAGGTTTAATTTACAAATTCCTTTTATTGTACAAGGTTTGTTGCAAGACAGCCTTTTGAATTAAATGACAACCACTAGTTAGCAGATCAATTAACTAACAATTAAATAATAACCATAGTCATTAGCCCATTAAAATTAAACACATAAATAAATTCTGTACATCCAACAAAAACCATTCCCCCTCTTCGTTTGCAACATGCCTCTACGATGAATTTAATCTTGCTTATTATTTCAAACACCTTTCTTGGGGCAGATGTCTTGAAATATCTTCCATCACTTGTATTTCTTGACTACAAGAAAAAAAAAAAAGATAAAATATATTAGTGTTTATATTACTAGCTAAAAAAAAATAGAATATAACAATACTGGGATTGGTTATGGGAAGAGGCGATACACCTAATATACCAACCGGACTTCTAAATGCTTACTGGGATTAACAGGACTGGTGAGAATACAGGGTTATGTCATCATATGAAACATTAAATTGGACAGATATACTGTAGAGCCCTTCAAAGCATCTGATAAGCCATAAGACTTATATCAGCTATGAAAAATCATAGACCATAAGACATTTTTCATAACCAAAGGGTTAATTAGTTAAAAAGCTTAAATAAAGTGCTCTGGCATTAAGAGATGACATATGTTTGCTTCCAGTAAACTGCGTCTAGCACCACCGTACCCCCTAGCTTTTTCAACCCTCGAAAGAACATTGTTCCAATCAAAGATCATTTTCATATGTGTGAAGTCCCAATCTGTGATTGTTTTTGTATTAATGGCTTAATCGCAAACAGAGATGTGCTTCCACATATCTACAATTTTCAAAAGTTTGCAGTAGTTTATGATAAGCTTACTGTATAAGTAAAGAACACTGTGCTTATGTGGATTATGATAAGGTTACTGTATAAGTAAAGAACATTGTTCTGATGTGGATTATGATAAGGTTACTGTATAAGAAAAAACACTTTATGTGGATTATGAGAAGGTTACTGTATAAGAAAAAAAACACTGTTCTGATGTGGATTATGATAAGCTTACTGTATAAGAAAAGAACACTAAATTGATGTGGATTATGATAAGGTTACTGTATAAGAAAAAACACTTTGTTGATGTGGATTATGAGAAGGTAACTGTATAAGAAAAAACACTTTGTTGATGTGGATTATGAGAAGGTAACTGTATAAGAAAAAACACTATGTTGATGTGGATTATGATAAACTTACTGTATAAGAAAAGAACACTAAATTGATGTGGATTATGAGAAGGTAACTGTATAAGAAAAAACACTTTGTAGATGTGGATTATGAGAAGGTAACTGGATAAGAAAAAACACTTTGTTGATGTGGATTATGAGAAGGTAACTGTATAAGAAAAAACACTATGTTGATGTGGATTATGAGAAGGTAACTGTATAAGAAAAAACACTATGTTGATGTGGATTATGATAAGCTTACTGTAAAAGCAAGATGTGTTAATATATGTTCAGGGCCATTTGTACTGTCTTGTCTTCTATGAAAGTCGAATGTCCCCTACCAAGCTTGTGTAAGACAACATAATTTTGGAAATTCAATAATACCGGAGACAACATGGTTTGTTGACTATTCTAACACTGTTCAGTACGAAAAATGTTTCCGAATCAAATTGTATAAACACATATTACTTCTGCCACTTACCAAATTGGTAGGAAGCCTGAAATCCCCAGTCTTCGCCTGAGGCGTCGCTGTGAAACTTAACCATGATGGCATTTCCGGAAGACACCAGTGTAGGGGGCATATCACTGCCACAAAATGTGCCCAGGACTGGGGCAGTTAAAGTGGCTCCATCAATGACAGTCAAGTAGTCATTAGAACACGCCGAGGAATATTGCAGTACGAAGTCACCGAATGTTAGAGATACCTAGTATAATAAACAACAGGTTCCAGGTTAAGATGTTCTAGACTCCATAGCAACATAGAATCACTTGAGTTGGTGATCAGATTGTTATTTGCCACTACAGTTAATCAGATTGTATCTTCTTATATTGCCATATGACCTGTCCTTTTATTTCTATTAGCACATTTTTTTTTGTCTTCTGCCTGATTAAAACTGAAATTTGGGTTTAGTCCCTTTTTAAATATAACATTCCACATGCACCATAAACTATGCATCTAAAAAAAAAAAGATGCTTAAATCATCAGTATTTGGGGTGTATTTTTAATACACAGGCTTAAAACCTTACCTTATATCCTACTGGAGCAATAATGGTATAGATTCCATCTGCATTACTGGGGTATTCATAATCTGGGTAGTCAGGAGAGGTCACTTCCCCTTTATCTGTATTAAAGGTACCTCCATAGCTCACTGTAGACATAACAGAGAATTTAACATATTATTAGATAACACTTATTATTATACAGCAAGGAAGGAAATTAGGTATGTGATTAGGTATCCTCCAATTCGACTTTGGAGACCAAGTCAAATTCGGCACTTAGAAAAGAAAAGCCCAGGTTGGAATCTTCCCCATTGCAAGTAATGGGAGGTGGAATAACTGAAGCGATTTTTGAGACTAAGTCAAACTCATAGGTAGTATCTTTGAGGGGGGGTGAGTTAAACATTTATACATATATTACATGTTGTAATGTATGCCTTGTTTGGTTGTATTGATACATTGATAGACAATAACACATGTCCTCTCTTGATAATAGAATAGCAAAAGACTGTTAATAGGAAAGCGTTAATTACCGGTACTATAGGAGGCATTAAATCTTTTCAGCCCAGCTATCTTGCTTCCATGAACCTCCACCAGCATTTTATTCCCTGAAGCCGTTATAGGTGGGATTGCACCATTTCCACAGGTCTTATCCACCAGAACATTTGCTAGATTATTGGATCCATCATATATCTTTATGAAACCGTCACTGCATCCGGCAGATGAAGGGATATTGAGGTCAGTGAGCTGCAGAAAGACCTAGGTACAGAAGAAAATAAAGATAACATAACTGGTGTAAGGCAAATGATAACATGGAAACTGGAAACTATAGAATCCAATTCACCATGTAAGGTTAAAGGATCTTAACATGCATAGCTTGGAAGAAAGACAAGACAGAGGGGATATGTGGTGTTTGTGTTTAGCTGTAATTTTCATCTTTCTCATTTAATGTACCCACACATATTAAATAATATTTTTATTGATAGAAAAGAGCTTTGTTTAGGTACCAATATTGTCATCATATCATATAAATTACTATTAAAAAAAAATGAGGAAAACATTGAAAACAATGTTTTTCTTACTTTGGGTTTCGAAATATGCATGCTGACACGTTGTTTTTTTTTTTGCGAATTAAAGGGCAATAACCAAAAGTAGAGTTTTTTTAGTTTCCTAACCATTTTTTCCTAAAGTGACATTTTGAAACCAACTCTAATCATCACCTTTTTTTTCTATTATATTCATTTACTTTTATGCATTTAATTAATGTATCTTTTTATATTTTAATTGGTATTGATTTTTATTTTCGGGAGACCTAAGGCTATTGCGACTAAAGCCAAAGTCCTCCTGTTGACTTCAATGGGGAAAATTTCGCTGTAGTCTAATAGCTGAGGTCCTCCCGAAATCGCTCGAAATATGCCAAAGGCCTTTCCATAGAGTTCTATGCGGAGGATCAAGTATACCACTTCCTATAGATGAATTTAGGTGATTTCGGTGTGGGAAGATATTGACGTAGAATTGGTTATATAATATGTCATAATTGCGGACATTCGGGTACAACCGATCTGTTCCAAATACATCCCCAATTCGGAGGCACCATTTCGGTGACAATTATTGGCGCTTATTGGGTCAACCCTTAAATGAAGTTGCAGCTTTGTAGGGTTTTTATTTATTTTTCTGTCTAGACTTTTTATCTAGTTTAAAAAAAATATAAATCTCTATAAACGTTTCCAGATGATTTTTAGATCAACTATAATGATTAAAATTAAGAACTACTATGAATTAAATAAAAAATTAACATAGGTGACTAATCACTGGGAGATTTTATGACCCAATAAACTATGGTAAATGTTATACCACAAGTGTTCCTGAAATTAAAAATATTTATTTTCCAGAAATGGATTTGGTCTTCTAAGGAAGTAGGAACATTATTTCTAAAGTGGGTCTTGGTTAAATCCTATTAATTGAGATTAAAATTCACTATACCTTATTCCTTGGCACTTGAATCAACCATAGACAGCTGTCCTCCTCTGGTCCTAATGGATTGCTGATATCAGAGAAGGTTCCTGAAGGATCTGTTAGTTTGGTCCGGCATACATCTAATAAAATGGAAGCTCAGTGTTAGGATGTAGTTGTATTCATAATGTGTACCTTGATCACTGTGTGCTTCACGTTAGCTTTAGGATAAGGCTACAGGAGAAAGCATACAAAACATTAACTGCAACAAATAATCATGGACATATTACAATTAGCACCAACATTGTCTTACTTTGGAGACGTTCACCCATGATACTGGTAATGGTGGCGGGGATTAAGCAATGATAATATAGGGATTAGTGTTACTCTTTTTTGTCAATTTATAACCATGGTGTCTGATGATAAGCATTAGACATGTGCATTCGTTTTCGGATGAATGCATTTTCGTCTGAAAATAGCATTTTCGTTCTTTCGTTTGAAAAACGGATAACAAAAATGCTAAGCTAACGAAAAGCCGAATGAACGAATGGTTAATAAACGAAAATCATTAGTTCATTCGTCCATTCGTAGTACTGTTGGCATTCTATAAGCCGAAATAGAGTCGGTTTACAGAATACAATAGCATAGTACACTACATTCCATAAACCGACATAATGAACGACTTTCGGTTTATGGAATGCATCTAAGTCTATTGGCATTCTATAAAGTGACTCTATTTCGGTTTATAGTAATGCCAATACTATAGCACGAATGGACAAATGATTTTCGTTTATATTAAACCATTCGTTCATCTTCTTAGCTTTCTATAAACCGAAACATAGTCCCCATTCATACATTTTTATGAATGGGAACTCTAGTTCGGTTTATAGAAAGCCCATAGTATTACATGTAATCCATAAGCCGAAACGTTTATAGACTTTCGGAATTTGTAATGAATGTAATAGTACTATTCCATAAGAATTATGAATGGGTTCATTGAATGGTTTCAAAGAAAGGCAATACTACTATACGTTTTCTATAAGCCGAAAGTCTATAAACCGAACGTTCGGTTTATAGACTTTCGGCTTATGGAATACATTGAATCCTATTGCTTTTCTATAAACCGAACGTTTGGTTTATAGAATAGCAATAGGATTACATGTATTCCATAAACCGAAAGCCTATCAACCGAACGTTCGGTTTATAGACTTTCGGCATTTGTAATGCATGTAATAGTACTATTGGCTTTTACTACACAGAGACAGAGTCTCCATTCATAAAAATTTATGAATGGAGACTCTGTCTCTGTGTAGTGAAAGCCAATAGTACTATTACATTCATTACAAATGCCGAAAGTCTATAAACCGAACGTTCGGTTTATAGACTTTCGGCTTATAGAAAACGTATAGTAGTATTGCCTTTCTATGAACCCATTCATAATTCCTTATGTATGCGTTCATAGAAAGGCACTACTACTAAACGTTTTCTATAAGCCGAAAGTCTATAAACCGAAGGTCGTTCGGTTTATAGACTTTCGGTTTATAGAATACATAGAATTACATGTAATTCTATGTATTCTATAAACCGAAAATCTATAAACCGAACGACCTTCGGTTTATATACTTTCGGCTACTAGAAAACTTGTAGTACTATTGCCTTTCTATGAACCGAACGAGAGCCCCATTCATAAGAATTTCTTATGAATGGGGCTCTCGTTCGGTTTATAGAAAGCCAATAGTATTACACGTATTCTATAAAAAGAACGAATAAAACGAAACAAAATGCAGTAATGAACGAAATTCGGTTTAGACGAAATAAATAACATTTTCGTCCAAATGGCCGAAAACGAAACGAAAATGTTAGTTTTGCACATGTCTAATAAGCATTCAGTACAATATTCAAATACAACACGTACAAGAATACAGTGCACATAAAAATATACAATACATAGAAAAATTGAATACAATGTTTAAAAATCTACAGTAATGCCCTGTATTAGAGTGATAGCCCCTGAAAAGTTGGTGGTGCTTCACCTGAGATAAATAAAAGACAGTTGTTGATATTTTGATAGTGAAAACAGTCTTGATAATTGATGAAAGTTTGAATAAAAATTGTAAAATTGCTTAAACTGGGTGTACTGTGCAGGTGACTGGTCATTAAAGGGACTGTATCACCTAAACATTGTTCTGGAGTTCAAGTTCAAAAAGGTCCAGTGGCCTAGTCCCTACAGTAGGACTCTGCTTCACTTAAAGGGACGGTATCACCTAAACATTGCTTATATTGTAAAGTAGAGAATAAAAAAATATCGAAAATTATCTATACATTGTTTTAGCAGAATTGCAAGTAAATGCCTAATTCAGGAGAAAATGTGTTTTAAATGTGCATGTGGTGTATCCTACTTCTGACATCAACTGTAGCTTAATATGCAAATAAACTGGTTTTAAATGTCAAGTGTGCACAATATAAGCAATGTTTGGGTGATACCGTCCCTTTAAGTGAAGCAGAGTCCTGCCGTAGGGACTAGGCAGCTAGACCTCTTTGAACTTGATTCATGGTAAAACACCAAATAGTGTCGGTTAATAGACGGGTAGCCCCGTAGGTTTAACCTTGGGTGTTTATAGCTGCTCTCATTTTACATTTGTCGCTGGCCTATACTGAATTTCTTATCAATAGCAATGTAGTTTAGAAACATACTTACTGCAGTTGTAGAGTGTGTTAATCTTCTGTATATCCAGGCCGCTCATTCCTAGCCTCTGTCCAATGGGCTTGGGGTCAGGGATTGTGACAATTGTAGCTTTGCCTGATGTATTTGAGAAAACAGTACTATAGAGAGGGAAACAAAGTTAGCAATACTTCCGGAGGAATTACAATATTATTATTATTATTATTATTATTATGCAGACCGATCTGTCCATGAGCTTTATGCTCCAGCATCTGACTTACCTGTAATAGTGCATCACCGAGCTGTAATCATAAGGAAGGCCCAAGTTGTTGGTATCATCCTTCAGAAAGTTACCTTGATTGTCTGAAAATGGAAACAGTATTAACATACCACTAAGAATTTACTAAACTTATTTCATCCCCAGACAAGCACAAGAATTCTTAGATGTGTGAGTAATAATAACAAAGAGGGCTATTCACTAAAAAGGGAGTTGAGATGAACATTTCATTGCACCAATGTATATATATATATTTGGTGAGTTTTCCCCCGCTAAGCGAGCTCACCAGATTTATCCCAGCACAATGTATAGCTAAACTGGTGAGATGAAATGTTCATCTGACTTTTTAGTGAATAGCCCCAAAGTGTCTAATTAGGAAAGGTACATACAAATACCATGTGTTTTTCAAGTGTGTATGTGGGATGCTGCTATTGCCTAATGGAATGGCACCCAGTACTCTACCTTGGAAGGATGAACGGTTTGGAATTGGATCCAAGTTAGTAGTCGTATTAGAGGATACTTTCCATTTTGATATTGACCCTGATCCCCTACCCATGAATGCAATATACCCATTTGCATGCCCCTGGATTTTTGACACTACCTACCATCATTGATGTACTGCCACATGATGTTAACATAGTTATCCCTGTCACTCCTGTTGTGCTCATGGAAAAATCCAAGCGAGTGCATTATTTCGTGTTGCACTACACCATAGCTGACACAGCCTGATTTGGACAGGCTCACAGTCTGTTTTCCACCTTTCCTCCCAATGTAGGACCAGCATCTAAAAAAACATTATATAGAAGAACATTAAGTCCATGTGAAGGTCACAATGGACCAAAAACGTGGCCATTTATTTAATAGGTGACACGAGAAGTCGCACATAACTACTCCTTGTCCACAGATGAAATGATGGTCCAGAAATGATGGACCAAAAAGTACTTAAGCATTCTTTGGTGACAAGGAACAGATATTATTATCAACAAAAACATTTCATACACTCAAGTCTTAGATTGAAACAAATACATCGGAATGACAATGTGCGCACCTATTCTTCCACATACCTTTCCTTGACCCAAGATTAACCTTGTGTACGTTCCAGATGTAGCTGTGCACTAATAGTCACAAACTCATTAATGTGCTGGAAGGAGTCATATTGTCATCTAAACATAGCTAGCAAATTCCTCTCTCGAATTGTCATATCACACATGACCAAATGCTTCTCTCCCATCTCTTCTAGGTTATCACATTATTAACTACAAGCATTTTGTTTGGTTTAGGATCAACACTGCTTTTGGTAAAAAAAAAAAATTTGTTGCTTCATATGCAAATTAATTACGTTCAGTGGGAAGTGTGTAATCCGCAAATCAAGCCATCAGGTGGTGATGTCATAAACGGGTGAGTCTACAGATGCATTTAAAACACATTTTTCTGTTAATGTATACATTTGGATCCAATTCTGCAAACATTATTTTCTGGAATCGTTGTTTTGACTGATACTCACCCACTTCCAGATTCTATCGACATGTAATTTATTTCTGTAGTTCTGCCAGCGAATGTTAGGCAGGTCATGACCTCAAACTCCTGGAGGGCGGACGTAATTACTGATCTCTCTGCTTTAGCTGTGGACAAACGGGAATAGATGAGCTTCCAGTAATAATACCCCATGTCTCTATATCCAGTGCTGTAATTAAAATAACTTACTGTATTGTGGGGAAATAACATATGGGACATAGACCATGCCATTAGGGGATTCGTCCCACATGCATCTCTGACACTTAATGGCACTACGGGAAATAACTTCAGCAATATCTCCACCGCTTAGAGGTTTGGCGATGTCTGTGAAAAGAAGAAACATATATGTTCTAATTTGAAGCCACTGAGATCTAGAAAAAGGGTCAGTGAGATTTTGCATGGTAAGCTATCCAAATGCCTTGACTCTACACATGATTCCTAAGCAGTCTTTCGTTAATGGGGCAGGTGCACTTCAGTTAAAGGAATTTGGGTATTGAGAGCTTTGTTTCTTCAAATCCTTTTCTTTTTCTTTGCAAATCAAATACCATATGTTTAGGACATGGAATAAAGTACAACAGAATAAATAAAGAACCCAACATAAAGAAATAAAAAAAACAAAAAAAACAAATTCTGTTTCTCATTTTCTATATGAGTCACATATATTAAGGTTCAAATTCCCCCGACGCATTTTATTTTTCCAGTTCAATATGTTAATGTTTGGGAAAGGAAAAGGATTTTTTAACATTACTTAGTGCTCATTTTATATGTAAAGTTTTTAACCAGAATAATAAATAAATATTTAAAAATACATCTTAGTAAAGCTTGCCTTAGTTATTTTCAGGGTTGGATACAACAGAAAGAATTATCAGAAAAAATTCCATGCAGTATAACTGTGCTTGCCGACCTCAGAGGGTGCAGGTGTCTTCTTTTGTAGAGATCACTATTCCCCTTCAATTATTCACAGATACTATCCAACCTTTGACACTAATAAGGCAGCTCATAATTATGTCTGTACAACCACTCACATCGACAGCTTTGTTGAGTCTCTACTTCACTTTCTTCCCTCAGGGATCTTACTATCCAAGACAGAGAGCACTTGGTTGTGAGCAATCATAGTGGTTGTACTGACATAACTGTGAGCTGCTTTGTCAGTGTCAGAATTTAGATTTGTCTGTTATTTGCTGCACAAAAGTGGGAGGGAGGTATATAGTGGCAGAAACAGAGACACAACCTGCACCATCTGACGTCAGCAAGTAGAATTGGGCTTTGTAGAATCTTCATGGTGTGTTGTGATTGGTCACTTTACTAAAATTACTGCATGATGAGATTATTAGGTTATTGGATACATGTTTAATTAACAAGTCCATTTAAGGAGAAGAATTTTGGAAACTCTTTGCTATTTATTGGTGCAGTAGTGTTTACAGACATTCTATTATACTACTGATTTTATTTTACATTTCACAAGCTTTTTGAATTATATCTAACTTTATATACGTTATCCCTGCTTTTATGTTACTATATAGTCTGCTGAGTTCCACTAAAATAAAAGAAAAACCTTTTCTCTAAATAAAAATGTAAATATTTTGGCACTTAGTTATACATTGTTAACTAATGTTATTGTAATAAATGTCAGCTTTAGTTATTATTTTGTAGAATGTTTTGTTTGTGTGTTTGCATGAGATTTTTTTTTTTTTTTAAATGTGACTTCATGGCCGGCCAGATTATCCTTCCCTAATGAATGGATTATAATATATTGAATAATAAGAATAATTTTACTAGATTGCTCCTTCACAAAGTTGTATATTGAAGAAACATTTTGGTTTCTCTATCCAATATCCCTGTATTATCCCGCTAAGGTTTGGCGACCATATTTCTCTTCTATGCTGAATATATGTTTTGCTTGTTTTCTGTATAATGTTGCTGAATTGTTTGCTATTTCTTTATTTATTTTAGTACTATGATACAATTTTTAATACATTTAGTGGGTTTTTGTCTGTATAGCCGAATTAATTATTCCCATTTTATTTTGGGCAAACATATTTTGTCTATTTTTTTTTTCTTTGTAGCACTTTAAAAGGTGTATACATACCCATTCCCTATAGATTATTTGCTAATTAAAAGGTATACACATACTCTATATAGAAAGAAAACAAAACATTTTATCTAGAAAAGGATTTCCCAGGCTCCTACCTTTATTTGCATCCATGATTTGTTCAAAGACAGTTTTTGTTTCATTATTCAGTGCAGGATCTTTTACTGAGGGAGAAAGGAAAATAAGTTATGGAGTTGAGTTTTGTATTAGAAAAATAGTACTAAAACCTTTTTTGACATATAGATGTAGATTTGCTGGCTAAGTAACATTTACATAAATACTACTGGGGAATAAGAGGCATTCTGAATAGGCACTAATGTTTGAAGATAGTCAATAATGGTTTATAGGTTAAATTGATCTGATGTAGTAAGCGAAGATAATACTTACCACTAATATTATCTTCAGTAACCTGCAAGAGAATATAGACATACTGTTACATGCTGCAAAAAGACTAGATACATTTATGTCCAGACTCCTAAATGCTAAACTTCTATATGAAGACACAGTCAGAAGAAATGACTTACTTGTATAGGTAGAGCAAGAGAAATGGTCCATCCAGCAGCAAACAACATAAATACCACAGACAGCTCCATTCTGAGTAACTGTAGTGTCTGGAAAGTTTCTGCCTGTTGGAATTCTACACATGGACTGTTTTATATACAATATTGGTGGACAAAGCCAACCAATCAACAAGCAGCCAGGCTTGAGATGTGCTTGGGAAAACACTCCCATTTTCACTAATTGCTTTATGTTGGAAAGAAAATATACTACCTAGCAACACTGAAACGGACATCAAAACAAACAATATATTATGGATAAAAAGCTGTCATCAGTTTGTAATTTTATTTTTACTGATTTAAAAACATATACTTGTTTACAGTATAATGCTTGTACATAGTAGTGTACATGCATATATATATATATATATATATATATATATATCATAGTGGGAGCAAATATATAAATATATATACTCCCACTATTCTAAATGCCTATCTAGTGCATTGCAATAGGATGTTACGTGCGAGCATGCCCAGGGATTTTGTTAGCAACAGTGTAGATTTTATTTTAATTACCTACGGGAAGGAGACTTTGCCGATCCATCTGTAAATGATGGGTCCCATTAGAAACAGGTGGGCATGCCACAAATACAAATGAAGGGGAGACATAGGGGTAACTCTAGAGTAAAACCTTTCCTATCATTTGTAGATGCACTGAAAAGGTGATGTTTATTAAAGAGTGGGGATAAAAGATTACCTTTGACATAAAAGGATACCTGGGTGTTTTTTGCCCATTTTTATTCTTTTAATGCACCGGTAGTGAAAAATATGTTTGGGGTTATGCATGAAGAGGAATTAGGAGGCAAACTTTTGAAAAGTGGTCCGGTCACCATGGAAACCAATGGAATGTTCATGTTGATTACATCACTTTTAGAACTTTGAAATGACCTTTATACATAACCCCCAACGCATCCGTTGGTGTTTTAACACATAGTGTGTATCGTAAGATGGATCTAGTATATAGATTTTATGCGTGGGTCATTTATACCTATGAATGAGTAATGGGGGCTATTGCCGCATGTTCTAATGTATAATGCTATAGTGGCACAACTGCTGTCATACATAAGCACGCTCGTTGTTCATTTTAAAAGGGTTGCTCTATCATTTAACACCAAGTAGGGTTGCCACCCGGCCAGTATTTTACCGGCAGGCCGGTAAAAACTTTGCTTGACCCCAGTGTTAAGTCTATGGAGGCTGTGCCAAGGCCGGTATTTTTTCGAAGAAAAGGTGGCAACCCTAGCACCAAGGTAAGAAAAATATTCTATGGGCCACATACCAAACTGTATGCTCTTTACTTGAGATTCATACCAAAAATAAATAACTCACACTTTCTTGTAATTACTGAAGATGCCCACAGGAGAAGCACATGGGGTTATCTGTGCCCTAATATACGCCTTACAGATTGTCTATCTCAATTTAAGAACAGTACATAGATACTGATGGATATGAATTCTGATATGTTTGTATTGTGCAAAAACCTTGACTTTTCTGCTTGGTATTCATTAACATTGCATACTAAATAACCTTTCTAATAGAAACCTCCAAACAAATAAGCTAAGTTTATTGTCTGTAACAAACTGGCTTATAATTAGTATACAATCTATCTTGAGACATCTACCCTTTTTTTCTACACTAGGATTAGGTTGCCTTTAGTCTTAGATGCTAGCCCTTTACACTTCTAGTCATGGTGCCATGATCTCCTTTTTATTAATTATGTTTAAGTTCTTACATAGACTCTACTCAGTAAGGAGAGTATTGTAGGGAATTGAGAGGGGAATTTTAAACTTAAGCTCAAAGGAGCTGAGTTGGAAACATTCTCTCATTCAGCTGCATTGGATAATTCCCTGCGATTCTCTGTTTATTGAATAGATCACTTATAAGTGGGGCTGTATCCAGTGGCAGAACAACACAACAAGGGGTAAAAACATATCAGGTGCCACCCTCCCAGACTCTTTCTCACTTGCCTCTTGGAAAATGATGTCCACAACAGCTGGAGTGTCTAAGGCAGTGATGGCTAATCTATAGCACTACTGTCTTGTGCGAATTATAAAACGGCATGTCAGCAATTTTTAAATAGATTTCCCTTGATATTCACACGTTCCACTTTAAAAGCTATATTTTTGTCTAAATTTTTTTTTAGAATATGTTTTGACACGAATGAAAACAAATTTGAACCCCTTAGTGACCGATGATGGTCATGGACAGTCCACGCTAAACATGACACAAGTGTCTCTGTACCGAGGTACTTCAGCCATGTCCACTGAAGGCCACGCCTCACCCCCCTGGAAACATCCAGGTACTGTGACAGCCAATCACAGCGCCAAGACAGCTATAGTTTCTCACTGCTCCACCACAATTGTGGGGCAGGGAGAGACTAAGTATAGTTGTAGAAGCCTCCCTCTGGTCCCCCCCAAGCACCTCTAGCACCCCCAGGCGTGTTCATTAACACCCTAACCCTTGAGTTATAATTAGGGTTTGTACAAACCCTAACCATAGGGTTAAAAAAAAATATTATTAAAAATGTATAAAATAAATAATAATAAAATAAAATACTTAATAATTTATTTAAGAATAAGAAGTTATTCCATAGAGGACCAATGCTAGTGGCCAGTGCAAAGTTGTTATAAGAGGTCTGCAGAAGCTAGATATATCATCCATGCCGACGCAAGGTAGCAACGATCTGTGCTTCATACTGTAGACTACATTTCCTATGATGCTAAGGTTGCTTTTGGTTGACTGAGAATAGTAGGAAATGTAGTCCACAAGCAATACATAAATTATACACATTTCAAAGCTGAAATGACCACATCCTAAATTTGGCCATCCACCTGCCACATAACCCTAGCAAACCTATACATAGTTGTTGAACATACATTGGGGTGTTTGGCAATTAAACAGAACTACTCCTGTAAATTCATACTTAAAGTACGGGGGGGGGGGGGGGGACACACACCAAAACTTACTATGGTAAAACGTAGCAAATATTGGTGGTAAAATGACTGCACAAAAAGTGTCAAAATACCCTGTGATGGCTACTTTACAAAAATGTGTACAGGAGGAGGGGTGATTCAGGGGAAAAGCAAAACATTTATCAACATTGGGTATTTCTTAACTCAGGACCAATATTAGAATCTATTTAGCAGGTTTTGTTCAACAGCTTTTGTAGATGAGTAAAAGATTTTACAAATTCTCAGTCTCATTTTTTTTATATATATATACATTACATTATATGATTAAAATAATGGTATATATAGAAAGCTCTTCTTGTCTTAAAAAATATATATAATTTATGTGGGTACAGTAAATGAGAGCAAGGAAAATTACAGCTAAACACAAACACCGCAGAAGTGTTAAAACAGCCACGGTCCACAACGTACAACATGGTCAAACCGGTATTTTCATGAAGGGGCTAAAAAAAATCATGTGTGATTTATGTGATGGCCCTTGAGCTATGCTTTTATTTATTGTTTTAATATTACCTCAATGTAACCTGATTGCTCACTATTAAAAGATAGCTAACCATATTCTTACTCCTCTGCCTATAATCACCCTTGTTGTAAATTTGCAGAATTCCAGAAGTCAATGCCTCAGATCAAAGCAAAAGTTCAACCTTTCTGCAAATATCACTGGCAGTGGTTTCCCTTGGAGAACAGGGATTCATTTACACACCAGTATCCAAGGCTTCCTGGTCACCATATAACAGAACCCTGAAGGGAAACTGGAGGTTGCTAGTGTTGTGAATGGTTTTCAGGACAATGATAATCAAGTAATGGATCACAGTGTTTTTACTTGTTTGTTTCCTGGAACAACCATCAATGCTTTAGGCAATAATAAGCAGCAGATAGCCATCCACTTAGGACTTAGAAATTATCCACAAGCATGGACAGGGTTGGAACTATTCTTTCAAACATAACATTTATTGAAGTGTTTGCTGATCAGATACAAAAGAGCAAGTATAAGGGGATCCACAAACACCTGACATGCTTTACTCACCGAGATCTGAGTTCCTTCATCCAAAATAAAAAGTGTCAGGTGCCTGCTGGTTCCTTAAACATTTTTTTGGGGTACTATACTCTGGATATGTATTTATAACCAATCTTTGCTTAAAAAAAAAAATTCTATAAAATTTGTCCAGCCATCACCATGGATGGGCACATTATCTAAGCATTAAGTGGATAAAGACACTTACTTTTTTTTTTCTTTGAGGTTTGTGTTTGTATCTGCAGGTTTGGGAGCCTGTGATTCTGGTCACAATTATACTTTGTGACTATTGTCTATTTGGAGTGATTTAGAATTTCCATTTTTTTTTTGTATATTTAAAAGGTTCATGGGATCTTGCTAAACATTTCTTGATAAAGAAAACATTAACATGATGGAGCAGGTTATATTTCAAAGAACTCTTGACCAGGGTAATACTACAAATGGACTCTTAGCTAGTGGTGTTATATTCATTATCATGTGGTCCATTTGCCCTTCTTAGGCCATGCTTTTTTTGGGGGGAATTACTTTTTAAATTGTACTTTGGGAGGAACATCTAGGTTTGTCAGCGGAGAGCGTTGGGTTATACATCAAGAATGTAGTCATTAAGGGCATCACATCTTGAAATAGATTGGTCTAACCGCGAAGGTTAGTTAATTTGTTGGGGTTGAGTCCATCACGATTTATCCAGATCTTTCTTCCAATACTCCGATGATGAAGTGTTGCAGAGATGTGAGACTGTGAAGCAGAACAACAGACAAAGGCATATATACCCATGTTTCATCGACATTGATACAAAAACAAAGGAGGCCTGATATTAACCAATCACAAACACAGCTACATGTCCATGGTATTCAGTGACCGCCTTTTGCACCTATTTTTGCCACAAGAATAGCCTAAATTATGTGAATTCACATCAAACCTTGAGGCTGTTGGACTACAGCAGCCAAAGACCAACCTGCTCCCCACTCCCATCAGCAAAAATAAGTGCTCATGTGATGTAAATATCACCTTGTCTCATGAATTTAGATTTTTGCTGTGATGTGACTTTCTTATTATCTTATTACCATCTGTACACAACACACAAATTTCCAGTATCGATACAGATATTACTGTGCAGTGTTTTAACCCATATAGCGTTATTCTTCAAGCCGCTTGAGAAATAATGTGGGAGGAGAAGCCAATCTCACTTGTGTATATGGACGCCCACTCTATGGTTCCCTGTATCCCCGGATGTAGTAGTATTAGCATTCAGTAACCTGCACCATTAAACAAAAGTCTGTACAACACTTATTATTAACATATTGTCCTATTTAACACCTTTATCAGCTTCTTTAGTTAGGATTTGGTTAGAAGGAGGCCTTTTTTTAACTATAGGGTCTACTCAGGTCGCTCCGATTTTCAATATGGATATCAGAGCTCTGAATTTCAAACCACTTTGGATCAAATAGGTGATCTGAATAGCGCTAAAATATAGGCTACACAGAGACCATTAACATGGTCCCATATTGTCACAAAATTCAGCTGACCAATATAGTATAGTATGTGTATGATAGCCTCTGTCATACACATGTAGAAGCACTTGGCTAGCCCCTTATTCAATTACTACATGGGGCATTGGGAGCCATGTGGGTGGCTCTAAGCCCTGTTTATTATAAATGGGGGGGGGGGGGGGCAGGGCAAGGTTACATGAAATGTAATGTTTTTAATTATTTTTAAATTGACAGTTATTAACTGGCGATTTGAAATGTGCAATATTTGTCTGTTTTAGGCAAATTCAGTGAATTTTAGCCCTTGCTGAGTAGGCCGATTTCCCAAATACAACTGTGACTAGTTGTGTCTGGGGGAGATTTCTAAAAGTGACAGAGAAATAGTACCAAATATTGGGGCACCGATATATAACAATAACTCCCGACAAAAGTTGGAGGTTTGCACCACCTGTGTCAGTCCCAAACTTCCAGGCTGCTCCTGTGCAATTTGCATCAGCACAACCCCATGGGTGGAAGAAGCACATTTTAATACCTGCCAACTAATGGATATCAGAAGGGGGGGGGTGTCAGACCGTGCATGATAGAGCTTGCAGTTAAAGTGACAGTGCCACTGCGCATGCAAACAATTCTGTACATGCACAGTATGCATTATCAGGAACAGTGCATGTCATTTCAGGCATTAAGGGGGGGGGGGGGGGGCGCGTTATAATGGATACAGTTGCTGTTGTAAGCATAAATCACTTAATAATGTCCTGACACTTTCATATGCATCTGCTGCAACATTTTTTTTTTTTAAATCTCAGTTTTTATTTCTGGGAACAAGACACAAAATACATACATAAAATGTCTAAGGCTAAACAGCATCACTGACAAACAGGACTCGTTAAATCCTAGTTAATTAAGATTGCTGCAAAGATTAGCTAGTTTGAAGTCATAAAAAAGGGCAAATCACATGTAATATGTATCTTCTTTCCTTGATGAAGTGTCCCTGCAGAGTTAGCATGTTCCGGATAACTCTGATTTTACCTGTTTATTTGGAAAAGGACAGATGACCAGGCTGTGCCTGATAGCACATGTGCACTCACTCACTCACCTGCATAGCACACAAGGAGTATGGCAAGTAGCAGCTAAAGGAGGTTTTGCAGGAATGAAACACCCCTTAGGTAATGTGGGCCAAAAGTAAATCTTACAAACTGATAGCATTAAGGTATAAACCACATAGATGGATAAGCAGCAATCAATTCTCAAAAGTAGAAAACCTCTGCCTAGTGCAAATTAATAGATGAAAGGGGCTTAAAAATAGTACTGTTGAATACCCTGTAATGATGATGTGACAGGTAGACTCTCGTGAACGCCTGGCACAGGTGCAGAAAAAGAGGCATATGTGGAGGAAGCCACTTCAAAGTCAGATGGTATCCTGCAAGGAAATGCAATCAGTGATGCATTAACCCCTTCAGGAAAAAGGCCGATTTAGTCAGCAACATTGCAATGAAATTTAAAATAAAAAAAATAAAAAAACTTTATTAGCTAAAATCTAGGGTTAGGGTTCTAATAATGGTTAGGGTTACAATTAAATTAGGGTTAGCAGAAGGGATAGGGTTACAATTAAAATAAAACGATAATAAATTAAGGGTTAGCATAAGGATTACATTTAAGTTTAAATGTAGGGTTTGGGTTGAAGTCAAAAGGTGAAAATGGTTAGAAATAATAATAAAAAAAAACTACAACTCACAAAAAATAGCAGAAATGCATGAAAATAATCATATTTCTAAACTCTTGGCAAAATTTAGAAACTTTTTAGATGGGGTCTTTTTTACTGATTTTATTCGTGTAAATTATTTTTTAGCCACATTTTTTTTAGCTTGTTCCCAGAAATAAAAGTTGAGATTTAAAAAAAAATGTTGCAGCAGATGCATATGAAAGTGTCAGGACATTGTTAAGTGATTATACTTATAACAGCAGCTGTATCCATTATAACACACACACACACGCACGCACACACACACACACACACACACGCACATTTGGTGGCTACTCACAGAAAAACAAAGATATGCAAGCACATCCATCATAAGCTAGTCCACTGGGCACATAGAGTCTGGAGCGTGATGTCCTTTTGCAGGACTGGATGACTGCCGGCAAGTAACTCCCTCATCTGGAATTCACTGGTATTGTGCTACTCCAAAAGGTGCCCGTGCGGAAAGAAAGCACTAAGTGGGTGTGGCTGGGGAATGAGCCCTAAATACGAGTCCATTAGGATCCTTGTTATGGCAGGTAGAAAAATGGTCCAAAAGGCCGTTTGTGTTCCGACCCTTCTTGATTTTATCTAAGTTGTTCTGTCACTCTGACACTTAAACTGAGTGAAGTATTACCTATATAAATCTTTTGGCAGGTGCAAATTGCACAATACATAACCCCCTTGGTTCCACAAGTTAATACGCTCTTATATCTAAAAACTTCCTGGGTGTGGGGATTGGTAAAGGATGGTTGGAACTTTGGCATCAATATCATTGTTGTTCGTACAGCCACATTGTAAAAGCCAAGGGATAAATTAAACATGCTAGAGGATTTGTGAGTCCTGCAATTATCAGTAGGGGCCAACATCTGTTGTGGATTAAGGCCCCAGGAGAAGACTACTTTTGGTTGTGGACCCATTCCAGTGATTTCTCACTATATTTTTTTATATTACTGACCTGTTCACTATATTCCGTAATACATAAGATGTCATTCTAATCCAGATCTTCAGAATTATGGGGAGGACGTATGGTCAAGGTATCTTCCCTAGCTATTTTTAGATTGTTCCTGACCTCGGAAGACTGTCTCAATTTCTCTTGATACGTCTAAATTGGCCATACGGTATGTTGTTAAGCCATAGATCATAATGGTGACTGCTTGCAGGAATATATCCATTGCAATCGACTGTCCTTTTGAAGGTTTTAGTCTGCAATGTATTATGCTTTATATAGATATCTAGTTCAAGAAATCTGACTGAGCTTTTGGAATACTTGTGTGTGAACCGTAGATTATATGGGTTATTATTAAGGTATTAAATAAAAAGCTCAAGAAGATTGGGGTCTCTTTGCCAGATGAATAGGCAGTCATTTATATAGCTATGGCAGAGTACTAGGTTCACGTCAAAAGGGCAATGGGCCCAGATGAAATCATCCACCCATTTGCCCATGAATAGATTGACATAATTTGACTTATGAATAAGAGTCAGAAGACTCGAAACACGTCAAGTGTTTCTGTCCCTGCATTTTTGCTCAAATAAATCACTTTTTTCACCTTGAACCGGAGTGCCAGCGCTATCATTCCCTGTCGAATTATTTTTGTAATTTGGTGCGAGCCATGAAAAATAAAGGGGACCATATGAATTACGAATCTTTCGCCCTTCTGAAAGTTCTGAATATTTGTACAGTGTGCATAAGAACACATTTGTCTTGCTTACATCAATTCTAAGGTAGGCCAGGTCTCTATGTCCACTGCTAGATGCTACCACTGATATTCATAAAGGTCATTTCAGGGGCGAAGTTCTAAAAGTGGAGACGTGACCATGGCAACAAGTGGAATGGGCCTGCTGATAGCTTCACTTGTAAAACTTTGCCCTAGTATTGCCCATTATAAATAACCCGCTGTGGCGGATTCACCTCCTTTACACTTCCTCCGCATGTCTGGACAGAAAGGCTGGAGTAATTGTGTGGACTGCACTTCCTATCTGCTTATGGTCGGCTGCGGATCACAGAGCTGTAGAAGCATCTGGGATGCCAAAATCATGGAGAAAATGTTGTGCACCAGGCATACCTGCCAACGTTTTTGGACAGGCTCCCAGGATGTGAGGGAGGTCAAGCTAAAAGGGGCATTTCTACGCCACATGACTTCAAAGACCATGGCAATTATGACCCCGTTGGCTGCTCTTGCCAATGCTTAACATTTTGACGCATATTTCACTTTTGTGCCTGTTTGTTTTGTTTGGTAATTATCTGTTCTAGTCTCTGCTGGCAACAAAAACGCATAGAAATCTTCTCTATGGAAAAAACAATGTAAACAGCAGTGTTTTCTCCTTTCATTAGTAAACCAGCCGGCCTTGATAAACCACACAAACTGAACCTAAAATTACATCTTCCAACTGGGATTTCCCCCCCCCCCCCCCCCTTCCTTAAGGTCTGCATTGTTCATGTCTCAGCTATGCTGTGCCTGTGATTAATAGAACTCCTCCACCTAGACATTATTTATATGTTGAATGGAGAGAATAAGAGAATGCTCTATATTTTGTGTCAGCAGATCGTAAGCACATGTGTCCATCAAGAGAATAATGTATTTAAGCTTGTCTGTTATGTCTCCTGTTTATGACATCATTTGTGACTTGTGGAAAGGTTAAAGCATCTTAACATGTATAGCTTGGAGGAAAGACGTAACAGGGGGGATATGATAGAAACATTTAAATACATAAAGGGAATCAACACAGTAAAGGAAGAGAGTATATTTAAAAGAAGAAAAACTACCACAACTAGAGGACATAGTCTTAAATTAGAGGGGCAACGATTTAAAAGTAATATCAGGAAGTATTTCTTTACTGAGAGGGTAGTGGATGTATGGAATAGCCTGCCAGCAGAAGTGGTAGAGGTAGAACACAGTCAAGGATTTTAAGCATGCGTGGGATAGACACAAGGCTATCCTAGCTATAAGACCGGAAACGGGGGACTAATAAAAGTACCAACTGGTTCTTATCTGCCGACACATTCTATGTTTCTATGTCTGATATGCAAATTACAAGTTTCCCATTAAAACTAGTTAAATTGTATTTCACAGCACAATGGGATGTTATTAACAGGAACACACAGTTATTTTCTCGCTTAACTTATTCATATTCAGTTGTATAAAAAAAAATGTTTTGGTGATGCCGTTCCTTTAATTTTTTTTTTCATTTACATTGAAGATTTCAGAAATAATTTCTAAAGGGAAACCACGTTAAACAATTTCAGAAATGCCTGGGATGTGAATAAGCCATCATAACATTTTTTTTTTTTGAGCATTTAGTTCTAGACACAACATGAAATTATTAGATGACACAAATTATTATAATGTATTGAGTCTTATTTGTAATCATATATTTAATGTAAAAAAAAAAAAAAAATCTGAACTCCAAGTATAAACAAATTATTAATGTTAAAAGTAATTATAGAGAAACCACTACTAATCAATTTATATAGATCCTGTTTCTGCCTGGAATGAAAAAAAAAAATTACCGCCATGTTAGTTATAATTGTTTTCGTAGCCTCTCGATTTTTACCCATAGATGTAATTACCATCGAGCAAAAGGACCATTCAATATTAGTTTGGGGTGCTAAAGCTAAATAGAACTGTAACCTGTGCGGTCTCATACCAAGGCCAGTCAGGACCTCAAGGATCTCCACCGCTTCCCATCACGCTTCACGCACGACGCTTTTCACAAATCAGTAGCTTCCTCACGGTGTGAGCATGGAGAGAGTGCTGATGGTACTTGTAGTGCAGGGCTCTCTCCACCATTGGTAAGTGTTATCTCCCTTTTTATATATATAAAAAAAAAAGGTATAACAATACCAAAGCGGTATCAAGATACGAAAAGTATATGTAATACATTATTAAAAAACAGCCTTCCATAAATACAGTACATATCTAAGATCATAAAAAAGAGCTCAGAGTCCTCTTATAAAAAGGTATCCTATGATCTATTCCACAATCCTTGGGGCTAAGGAAAAAGGCTATTTTTATGGCCATATTAAATTTAGTCTTTAATACAGTTGGGTTACTCATATATATCTTTTCTTTTCTTGGAGCCACCCTACCCTGTATACAATCTTACTAAAATATAGTCCTCATTTTATACAATTTATTAATTAATAAGGTCCCCCCAAGCCTTCTAACTATACTCTATCTAATCCTGGGATTATAATGAGGTTATATGCAAATAAGGATGATGACCACATCTCTATACATATACACACAAACATACATACCTCAGGACTACTAAGTCTGTTCTTATAACTATATATAATGTTAAGCATTGACTTTGCCATCAAATTTGCACGTGATCGTGGTGACCGACTGATTTTGGTCTTGTCAAGCTGGAGTGCTGTGTGATTATTGCCGAATGGTTTAAAAAGTACTCTGACCCCCTCTTAGCCGAAGGGTCATAGTTCTGGTAAGGGGCAGCTTCATCTGTCCTGCCAGTCCTGAGGAGAGGGATGCCCAGGAAGATGTTCAGTTACCGGTCAGGTAAATAAATATAATGCCCTTAAGGTGACATTAACACACAAAGTGAAACATAAGTGAATAAATATCTCAGTAATTCAGAAAATTAAAAATAACACATACACCTAGTGCAATATATACTGATGAATGTCACAGGTAAGGTAATAATGGAGGAATAAACTCACAAACGCAGCTCCTAATTCCTAGGAGCGTGGAACAATTGCTTCTGAGACAGTGATGCTGGCTCCCACTTTCTGAGGATAGATGAATGGTGGGAGGATACAAACTGCAGCACCCGGTCACTTCATTAGAAATCCAAGGGTTTATTTAAAACCAGACGAAAATGAAAAAGCCACCACAATAGGGAGATGCTTTCTCATACAAAAAACACAATATTTAAAAACAAATGAACAGAAAAATAGTATATCACCCAGTCCTCTCGACTATCAGCTTGCCTTGCGCTTCGGGACTGGTTGGGACTTCCAGGTGTGTGAACACTGTGAGTACGGTGGCTTGCAGAGTTCAAAAATCGCCCCAACGCGTTTCGTCCCACATAGGACTTCATCAGGGGAGGGTTTGCAAGATGAATCTTCATTGCCTATATACCTCCTTTCAGATTCGTCTTTAATGATGAACCGAAAAAAAGCCCACAAAAAACAGTATGGCTGGAGTAGGGTCTTCTAAGACAAATTTGTTTCAATACCCAATTCGGATAAATTTGGATAACCAGTATGTGAATGCAGTTCGTATATCTCAAAACCAAAATAGTCTCAATGCCGAATTCGGTTTAGCACATCCACATACGAATGAATAGAAATTCGTATATCTTCAAAAACCGAAATGGAATGAATACAGTCTTTAAATGCCGAATTCGGTTTAACGCATCCAGATTATAATGAATGGGAATTCGTATAGCTTCAACACACGAATTCATATAGCTTCAACAGTCTTATTAGATACAGTCTTTGAATACCGAATTCGGTTTTTATTCATCTAAGTCCATAAGACGAAATTGAAGCATTTGTCTTGGTTTTTTAGTGTTTTTAATAATCCAAAATAGCACCATGGATATAAAATATACTAAAATAAATGCATTTTATTCAATATACATAACATAAGTATAAATAGTATTACACACTGACATAGGTTTACATTTTATTGAAAAGTATATATATATATAGACACATTAGGAAAAAATCTATTAAAATCTATATGAATATACTAATAAAAGAAAAAATATTATGACTTGCTCTTAAAAACGACATTTAAAAAGGTCTTCCGTAGAAAAAGACCCTGTGCTAAAGGAAGGCTTTTAGCTCAAAATCAAGGTTAATCCCATTAGTATTTAGTGTTTGAAGGTTATAGATACAGAATGCCTCTCTCTGTAGAAGCCTCCTGGATCTATCCCCCCATTTCCATGTAGCAGGAACAGATTCTATCCCCATAAATTTAAGCTCCTCTATTTTTCCCTTGGGACAGTTGTGTCAGAGGTTAGGAAGACTATATTTGAACCTATCGCACTCTTTGCCCATTAGTTCTAAATGTTCTAAAATTCTTACTTTAAGGGGCCTTTTGGTTTGCCCTACATATTATGCGCCACACTCCACTAGGTAAATTACGTATGTCGTGTTGCAGTTGATGAAACTTTTTACTTTGTAGGTTTTTCTAGTACTATTAGATGTAAATTCTGTTTTTTTTCCTTGTTTGGTGGATGCACGCTCTACAGTTCCCGCATTTAAAGAATCCATTTACTTTGCCATTTTTAAGCCAGCTTGACCTGCTTTATATTTGTGCTGGTTTGATTACACTTGGGGCCAGATCAGATTTAAGATTTGGGGCTCTTTTAAAAATAATAGTGGGTTTTTTTTTTTTGCGACAATGGGTGCAAGGATTTTATCTCCCAACACTACATTCCAGTGCTTGTTTAAAATTTTCTTTATTTGTGGGGCAGCTATGTTGTATTCAGAAATAAATGATGTGCCAAAATATTTGGTTCCTAGACTCTTTTTTGTACTGGGTTTTAAGATGTCATTTCTATTAATTTCTTCTATTTCTTTCTCTGCCTCTTATAGTAGTCCTAACTTGTAGTTTTTCTGGCTGAATCTGTTTTTTAATACAGTGGTCTGTTCTTTAAAAACCTTGACATCAGTGCAATTTTTTCTAATTCTTTAGAAACTGGCCCTTAGGTATATTTTTGAGCCAATTGAGATGGTGGCAGCTTTTTTTTTTTTTATCAATGTAGTTGTTGCTATCTACTTATTTTTTAAAAGTCTTTGATTTTAAAAAAAAAACCTTCTTCTATGTAGAAATTCAGATCAAGAGTGTCTAATCTCATCTTAAACTGGAGATGGGTTAGAGTAGCCCAAAGGTCATCCCTGACTCCCCCAATTATGGAGACCTCAGAATACCATTAAACTTGGTTACTAACTGGACATTGGAAATGGGGGATAGAAAATAAAAAAAATACATTACATTAGACTATTCTGCTTGTTATAGATTTGGAATCTAGTCTTTTCACATGCGCAGCTTTTCCTAGACAAATGAACCAGATACATTCTGAAAAGCGGTAATTATATTCATAGCTACAGAAATACACAAGTGACCAGTGAAATATATGTAGATTATATAGTCCTCAAAATATTTTATGTTCAGCTCAGATGCTATAGCATTTTGTAATTTTATTGTCTTTTAAACATTGCATTTGATCTTTCTTTTTTTTTTTTTTTTTTTTTTACTTAGGAGACTCTATTAAATCTTTTGATCAATTTCAGTTTTCTCCCTTGTTATGTATGAGGCAAAGAAAGTGTGGGGCATTTAGTAATGATTTGGGCTAAAAGTAAAATAAAAGTGTTTTCCCACGGAGAATTCATTGACATGTCTTAATTTTCAAGTATGTTGTTGGGATGTTACTGCTACCCTATGGAATGTTGTTGATTTTATTGCCCTCAGAAGAATGAAAAAGCCAAGTTGACCCTGTCAATAACCTAAACTGCCACTTTAGCCATAACTGTTAAGTAGCAGAAATTAAATATTGTAGCTGCCACAAGACAAGTGATAGGACCGTAAGGAACCAGTTTAGACCTTTGTTTTAATAGTTAGAACAAATAATAAATCACACAAAGGCATTCTTTCTGTACACAATACTGTACTTAGACAATGTGAATTGTTGTAAATTTACAATAAGGACCATAATCTGCAACTGCATCTCAGTTTGTTGACAAACTATTAGAAAAAAAGTAACAATTGAGGCCTCCATTTTTAATTGTTTATTACCTTATCTGTAATTTAGGAAGGTCATTATAAAGTAATGCTCTATCCTACACATTATGAGGGGAAAAGGGTCTCTAGTTGCAACATTTAGTTCCAGAAAAGGCCTATAACTTTACAGAGATAAAGGGAATACATTCCGAAAAACAGGGATATATTTTGGAGCCATCAACTTGTATCAAGATGTATAACAAAGCAAAGGAAATGATCCATCCAACAGCAAACAGCACTAGCACCATAGACAGCGCCATTGTATCTGAAAGGATTCCATTACTTCCTCACAAGTGCCGTGTTATAAACTGGTCAACATGCAGACAGAGAAAGTCACTCCTTTTCCCATACGCACAATCGTAGGGTTACTAGAAATACAGTTTGCTTTTATTCAGTGCTTAATTGTAACACATATTATAATAGAGCTGAAAGAGTTAAACAATATCAATATTTAATATCAAAACAAATCTAAATGAAATTAATTTGGTCTTCTATTGGTATTAACTAATCATCTTATATTGTAAGATGATCCATTATTTTAGTCACCCAATAAAAAGAAACAGTAATCAAGACTTACTGGTCTGTAGTTGCCCGCCTCCTCCTTACTACCTTTCTTGTGAATGGGCACAACATTTGCTTATTACCAATGTTTTTATGGGTGTAAGAAAATAACAGAATCTAGTAGGACATCTTTCCAAAGCAGTAGAAGCTGTAATAGCAAAAAACCCAAAGGATGGCATGGCTAAGATTGCACTTTTCAATGCACCAGACATTATTGACTTATTCCTCAATCAAACTACACCATTAATATATTTATAAACCTTGGTGGCTATGAGTCTATGCAATATATTCTTGAGCAGCAGGACTTGTATATTGGAATGTAATATTAAAACTGGTTTCCAAATAAAGTCTGTAAAATGATATTTTTAGCAGTTTAAATGAAAAATCTAGTAAAACACTGGTTATACTTACACATGAACCCCCACACCAATGGCCTAATTCATAGTACATACATATCATGTGTTTATATATTCAAGGGCAAGAAAAGATTACACCAGAAATGTATATATTTAGGCCCATGAATGATAAGTCACTAAATAAACATATAACCAGGGCCAGACTGGCCTACTGGGATCAGTGGTTGGGGTAAGTCATGAGTGCTGGGACAAGTCTGGAGTGCAATCTACTGCTGGGGTAAGTCCGTGATGTTGGGGCAAGTTCAGAATGCAATCTGCTGCTGCAGTAAGTCCTTGGTGTTGGAGCAAGTCCGGAGTGCAATCTGCATGCTGGAGTAAGTCATGGGTGCTATATGTGTACTGGGGTAATTCCTGATGCAAGCTGGAGCAAGTGAAATCTGCCTGAAAGGGTTAAATTGATGTTGAGAAGCCCCCCTTGCTTGACCAAGTTCAGATAAAGGTCACAGTCCCTGAGGAAGTCAGATAAGACATAATGGTTTATGTAAGAAAGGCCCTAGACTACAAAAAGAGGAACTAATGTTGTAGCAAGTTTCAACTGTCTTTTCTGCTGACTGACTATATTGAGATTTATTTTAGCTTTTCTGCCTAGTGACAATATATGTACCCATTGTCCACCCCCCTTGTGACATGTATACGCCGCCTCTCATGTACTTGATGCTATGTTTGTGCAAAACCTATAACCAATCAATGCACAGGACAACGCCTAGATTTGTGTATAAATACCAATGTGTAATAAACTACATTCAGAGCTGAGGATAAAGAAACACGTGCCTTGTGTATATGTTTTCCGCCTTCACAGCTCTCCAGATATCTGCTAACCTGCCACACATCAACAGCCTTTGAAGTAACTGATCAAGGAGCAGAGACCGGCCGTTCCTTTCACTGCCTGCTGGGTTAAATATGGGTGCTGGTACAAAGTCCTGGGTGCTGGGGTAAGTAAATTTTTCCATCCAGTATGTACACAAGTTTATATCTCACACACTGCCCTTACATATATACCCCTTCATGGGGCAATATCTGCCCCCCAGTATGTACACAAAGTTATATCTCACCCACTGCCCTGATATATACCCCTGGACAGGGCAATATATGCTCAGAGTCTGTACACAAGGTTACATCTCACACACTAACCTGATATATTTTATTTATTTATTTAGAAAGTGTTTTACCAGGAAGAAAACATTGAGATTTCTCTCATTTTCAAGTATGTCCTGGGGACCAAGTCCAGAATGGCATTACACATTTAACAGTAGATAAAAAATACATACATACATACATACATATATTAAACAAGTTGGAAGGAGAACATACAGGGTAAATCATTATTGATACAAAAAAGAAACAACATGTACAGTATACAAAGGAGTTTGTAAACTAATAACAGGTACAATCCATTTTTAGGATTTGGGAGACACTTATTTTCAGGGATTTTAGACTAGATGATGATTTGACAGGAACAGGAAGGCTATTCCACATATGAGGAGCTCTGAAAGAGAAAGGGCCTCGGCCCTCTTCCTTTTTGAAGTGAGGGATCGATAGTGAAGGGTTGGTGCAGGATCTGAGATTGTGGGATGTGCACGGAGTAAGAGCGAGCATGCCGCTCAGGTAGGGGGTTGTGCACTAAGCAAGCTAGGTGGAGAGTGCGCCTGGAGGCAAGCGTCAGCCAGTTTAACTCTTTTAACATTTTACAGTGGTGCGTGTTATAATGGCACTGCAGTGCAAAATGGCACAATGTATTGTACAGTGTCAAGTTTACCGAGATGGGTCTGGGGGGCAGAATCATACACAACATCTTCATAGTCCTAAGATCGGCATTAACATTTGCTGCACAATACGTTTCCTTACCGTCGAATCTAGGTTAGATTTGTTTCTATATAGAAACCCAATCCTAGGATATAGCTACCCTGCATAGGGCAGTTCATGTAACCTTATGTACATACTATGTTTGCCCTGTGCATGGCAGTCTTATTTATAAATAATACACACTTTCAAATGTGCTTTAAAATGCATAGTTTTCCATTTTATGAATAATGACATTAAGCTATGGCGCTGGTTTAATGATGCAATGCTATGGGGCTGCCATACAATTATTTCCAAGGCTGGCTTTGGTTCCCAGTCCCATACTGCAAATTACAAACAGAGAGAAAAAAACCTAGCAACAAAACATAACACATGGTATCAGTCAGTCTCAGAGAGTGACTGCCGGTTGAGGATAATCCCTCATTTAATAAATCGCAGTATCAATACCTTATATAAAACTCTTTTGAGATAAAGCTTAAAACTCTTCATGTACGAGCAGATTGAACCTTTATAAAGTAAGAACTAATCTTAAACGCTATAACAGCCCTTATTCTGTCTAACCTCATTTGACAGGACCAGTTTATTCTCAAAAAGCCATCTGCTTCAAATATTTCAGTCCATTTTTGCCAGTATAATTCCAGTTTGAATAAGCAATCGTTCCCCTTTCCATAAGACATTGATTCCAACTTTGTTGCTAAAAGTATACAACAGACAATTCTAAATTCCATTTTGTCTCCATGTTGTCTTCTGGCAAGTTAAAGTGAAGTAACGCCCTCATGGGTGTCAATGCCCAATCCAATCCAAACTTATTACATCATCTTTGGGAGACATTCATCCATATTGGTTTTTATGACCTTGCAGTTCCACCAAACATGCATAAAGTCTCCCAAACCACCACCACCACATCCCCAACATAGTAGCGATAGACTTGGGAACATTTTTGTAAAACGGACGGGAGCCATATAACAACGGTTACATACTATATATTGCAACCTCATTTAAGTTAAGACAGTGTAATGACTTATCACACCATAGCAGCGTATCACATAATTTTATTTCATCTATTTGTACATTCAAGTCCTTTTCCCATTTCTTGATGGCTAATTATTTTTTTCTATTCAACCCTGTCAGTAGTAGGGATTTAGACTCTCATTATTTGTAGTTCTCTTGCTTAAGAAACTTGTTTAATAAATTCATTGGTTTAGTCATCTAAACATGTGTATCGTCTAAGAAAAGTATTTCAACGAGTCTTGACTGGATATGTTGTATTGTTATTGTCATTTCATAATGTAAGATGTAATGTTTTCCATTAGATGGTTTATCACCTTAATTTGTAGAGAAAATAAGAGTTTGTTTCTTAGCCCCATCTTATTCTTGATCCTATATTTTGATCCAATTATTTAATATAACACTCAAAGGAAGGCTCATACATTCTATAACTTCCTTTTCTTTATAATTATCAGTTTTCCAAAATTTAGCAATCAACGCCTCTGCCGTACTATTTTAAACTTCGAACCAACTTTCTTTGTAAGACCTATGGTTCTGTGTAGCAGTAGTTTGAGCCATTAGAGAACCTCTGAATAATCCAGGATAATAGAAAGACCTAACCTCCCTTCTCCTAGTTTTTATAACTGGTCTAGACTTATACTGGGTTTTTCCCCCATCCAAACAAATTTGGCAAAAGAAGATTGTACCATTTGGAGGCAAGTGGGATTTTCAGTGGTATCTTCCGAAAGATATAAGTGAATTTAGGCAGCATGTATGCTTTTACAGTGGTTATTTTTTCCCACCAAGACACATGCAAGCCTTACCATGCTCTAAATGATTTATAATTACAAATACAGTAGAGTGCTATATGTGTACTGCTGCATGCTGGGGCAAGTCCTGTGAGTGCAGTCTGCCTGCTGGGGTAAGTCCTGGGTGCTACATAAAATCCTCTGAGTTCAATATGGGTGCTGGGACAAAGTCCTAGGTGCTGGGGTCATATATGGCCTAATTCATATTGCACTTTCTGCTGTGATAACTCATTGACAATACATCTAGGTATAATATACTTGGCTATATCTCCCTTGTTGCCTTAATTACTAAATTATAGAGGTAAACCTCTTCCTGAATAACTGGTCTTCATGTCTCTATGTGTGTGTATCTTTGAAAGCTATTTAGAAGATACTATCATACTATCACCATTTATGACACTCCAGATATTGTTCACAAAATTGGCCATTATTCTAAACCAGTAATTGAACAATCGGAAGTACCAAAGGACAGGACAGACTGCAGAAACAGAGCTTCTTGGGAGAAAGGGGAAACATACACGTTTCATAGTTTCCAACAGTAGCCAGGTTTCAAGGGATAGGTGTTCCACATACAGCGGAAAGAGCGCCAGCACCACAGCATTAAAACTGATCTTCAGAGATCTCCAAACTTTTCAGTATCAGAGCCACATTGTATATTTTACCCACTTACACTCACAGGGCTTTACCCCAGCACACTTTTTACACTCACAGGATGTTACCCCAGCACCCAGATTTGCACTCACAGAACTTGCCCTAGCAATCAGGTTTGCACACAGGACTTTTCCCTAGCAACCAGGATTTCACTCAGTACTTTGTTCCAGCACCTAGATATGCACTCAGTGATTGCCCCAGCACCCACTTGCACTCTAAGGACTTACCCTAGCAACCAGCATTCAGGACTTGATCCTAAACTCTGTCACTCCTCCCCACCCCACACTGCACTCACTTTTCACTGAGCACTGGGTTGTCATGTGACACTTGGCGTTCAAATCATTCAGTGTGGCGTGAGGGGGTGTAACAAGCCGTCTGTGTCGATGTTGCTGGCACAGGATGGTTCCCCCAAACAGCGCAGGTGAAGGTAAGTAGCTGCTATAAAATCTTATATCTGGCCCACGTTCCGTAATTTGGATATCCCTCATCTAAATCATTATTCCTACCCTTGAATGTATGTCATATATTCATTATGCAGCTCAATTTATGTATGTTTTCATGGAAAACAAGGACATTTTGAAATTACAACAGAATTTGAACGGTAATGTGAGTTGTTAGATGGAATGTTCATCCATCTCACCAACCTTTACGTGAATAGGTTATAGAGTCTATATTCACCACCCCGTTATATGATTTTTCATGTGAAGTTCTCCAAATTAAGCTTTGCCACCCAGTACTGGAATTTAAGTTGTTTGTATATGGTAGTATCAGTATTTATAAACTAACTTAATTTGCATTTTAGCAATTGTTTTGCAAGCTAGAGTGTGTTTCAATGTAGTTGTACTATATGTAAACTTCAATAAATTGTAGAATTATACCAAACCTGCTTGATTGCAAGTGTACCTTTCAGCTTTGTCTCATCTGCTTCTTGAGTTAAATCTACTTCTGCTGCCTTTTACTTCCGGTCAGTTTCTCTAGCACTGACGAACTATCCAAAAACAGAGGTGCTGATAAACCCAATGTATTTGTGGGTTTACTCACACAGCATAGACCCAAAGGAAGTAAATTGTGTGATAAGCCCAATGTATATGTGGGTTTACTCACACGGTATAGACCCAAAGAAAGTAAATTGTGTGAATGCAGCTTACACAATGGGAAGGCAAACTCCACAGGTGCCATGCACTGGTCTCATTAAATAAAATAATCACCATAGTGGCCCCAGGCTGCTATGCCCCATAAATCAAAAGACAACCTTCCCTGTCTGCAAGCCGGCACTATGGCTGGACCCCCAAAAATAAATAAATCTTCTTGGGAGAAAGGGGAAAAATACACGTTTCATAGTTTCCAACATTAGCCAGGTTTCAAGGGATAGGTGTTCCACATACAGCGGAAAGAGCGCCAGCACCACAGCCTACATATATATATATATATATATATATATATATATATATATATAAAAGAAAGCTGTGGTGCTGACTAAATAACCAATAAAACTCCAAACATTTCAGTATCAGAGCCACATTGTATATTTTACTCACTTACACTCACAGGGCTTTACCCCAGCACACTTTTTACACTCACAGGATTTTACCCCAGCACCCACATTTGCACTCACAGAACTTGCCCTAGCAATCAGGTTTGCACACAGGACTTTGCCCCAGGCTGCAATGACCACAGCTCCATAAATCAAAAGACTACCTTCCCTGTCTGCAAGCCCCATTAATAAATAAATCTTCTTCCGTGGGCCACCAGTTGCTAACATGCCATAACATAAAAAATGTAAACCCCCCTTATGTGTATTAGGAGCTGCCAAAGGGAAAGGAGCCATTCAAAAAAAAAAAATGCATATATTTTTTAACCAATTGAGGACATTAGTTCATATTTTAGAGGCTATTTAGCAGTTGTTTTTATTTTTTGTTTGTAGAATTTATTTGTATAAAATGTTTTTCATGAAAAAGTGTTTGTTCATTTTTCTTTCATATTTTATAATAGTAAATTATTTGACTTGATAACAATAATGGTATCTAAAGAATGATTTTTTTGATGGCTTTAAAAACAGTATATAGTGTAATATTGTGAGTATAGTAAATGAGTAAGAGGAAAATGACAGCTAAACACAAACACTACTGAAGTGTAAAACCAGCCTGTGTCCTAAATTGTACAACATTCCACAAATGTACAAGAACCTGCTGCACCTATCACTAAGCATTGATGGATGGATGCTTAGCGATAAATGCAGCATTTTGTTTTTAATGCTTTTTTGGGATGGCCCCAGGAAAATCAAATTAAATTTGGATTTTCAAAATTGTTGAATGGATTAGACAATGGCTGAGTGACAGGCTACAGAGGGTTGTAATCAATGAGTAAATTCTATGCAAGGTCTTGTTACTAACGGGGTACCTCAGGGATCTGTACTTGTACCCTTTCTGTTTAATATTTTTATTAGCGATATTGCAGAAGGTCTTGTTGGCAAAGTATGTATTTTTGCTGATGATACAAAGATTTGCAGCAGGGTTGATATTCATGGAGGTGTAAGCCAAATGGCAAATGATTTAGCTAAACTAGAAAAATGGTCAGAGCAGTGGCAACTGACATTTAATGTGGACAAGTGCAAGATTATGCACCTTGGGCGTAAAAACCCAAAAGCAGAATATAGACTATTTGGTACAGTCCTAACCTCAACATCTGAGAAAAGGGATTTAGGAGTAATAATTTCAGAGGACTTGAAGTTAGGTAGGCAATGCAATAGAGCAGCAGGAAATGCTAGAAGAATGCTTGGTTGCATAGGGAGAGGTATTAGCAGTAGGAAGAGGGAAGTGCTCATGCCATTGTACAGAGCACTGGTGAGACCTCACTTGGAGTATTGTACGCAGTACTGGAGACCATATCTCGAGAAGGATATTGATACTTTGGAGAGAGTTCAGAGAAGGGCTACTAAACTGGTTCATGGGTTGAAGGATAAAACTTACCAGGAAAGGTTAAAGCATCTTAACATGTATAGCTTGGAGGAAAGACAAGGGGGGATATGATAGAAACATTTAAATACATAAAGGGAATCAACACAGTAAAGGAAGAGAGTATATTTAAAAGAAGAAAAACTACCACTGCTAGAGGACATAGTCTAAAATTAGAGGGGCAACAATCTAAAAGGGTTATCAGGAAGTATTACTGAGAGGGTAGTGGATGTATGGAATAGCCTTCCAGCGGAAGTGGTAGAATTAAACACCCCCCGCCCAAAAAAAAAAAGTGATTGACCTGGAAAATGTGTCTCTTTCAATTATTTCCTGCATCTGTCTCTAGCTAGCAAACCTGAGACGATCCTGCCCTATCCATGAACTAAACAAATCCTTATTAATGACACAACAGCTTTCACTTTACAGGAGCATCATTAAAATGTTACATGAACCACAACCAGAAGACCTGGATTTTCCACTAACATGTAACATAGTAGTTTAGGCTGCAAAAAGACTATCAAGTTCAGCCCTTTTCCTGTCCCATGTTTACCACTGTTGATCCAAAAGAAGGCAAATAAAAACCTCTTCAGCAATTTCGAATTCTGCATTCAGTGAAAAAAACCTTCTTGACTCCAAATGGCTGAAAATCAGATTTCTCCTTGGATTAACAAGCACTAAATAACTATTACTACCTATACTAACATGCAGAGCCCTCTGTGCTCCGGCTCATTAAAAAAAACTATCCAGGCCACTTTTAAAGGCATCTAAGGTATTTGCCAGAACCTCTGCTTCAGGCAGTGAATTCCATATCTTAATTGTCCTTACTGTAAAAAATCCCTTCCGCTGTCGTAGAATAAATCTCCTGACATCACAGCACGGTAATAAAACAATGCAAAATGCACAAAATCAGGGGTTTGGTTATTCGCCCAATAACATGCAATACATTTCTTTTAATAAACATTTCTATGAACTTTGAAACATTAATTATTTTATTACGGTATTTTCTAAAGGCAATTGCATCCGGCTGATCACTTGAAATCGTCACATATTTGAAAAATATTTCAATATACTTTTTTAAAGAAACATTTCTTCGCGACTCATGGTACTTGTGTCCCAGAAGATGCAAGCACCAAACCGCCATTTTTTGTTTCTGGCCCCGATCTCAAGGTGATCGGTAGCCAGGGACACAGTTGCAGAAACCTGAACAGGCTCTTAATAGATCCTTTTTGGTCCCTGCCAAAAAAATCCCCAGACCTCCTCACGCCACTTTTCATGTCTTTTGTGTGCCCTAACCCAGAAGTTCGGGCATAGCGCGATTTAGTAAATTGTAGACGGTGCTCACTTTGACCATCTGCTATATTTTTCCCATCAGTCTGAGGCCACTCAATGAGGCCTCATTTGATAGCTGTGGTGAGTATAACTATCATCCTGATTTTCCACAAAATTCAACTATACAGGAGCTGGAAAAAAAAGAAAAATCTTTGAAATCCAATAAATGAGATGCTTTTAGGATTTCTCTGTTGTGGTGGGATCTCATTTGTTCATGCAACACATGATGAGAGATCCATTTGAATCATGTGCATGCATATAATATCAGCATTTTTAACGTATGCATTCACAATCCCAGTGTTGCTCTGTTGGGAGGCATGGGAATTTGCTGTACTAATGCAAACTGTGTTGTGCTCCTAAAGTATGAGCATGATGTTACCATCAAATGTACCCCAGTATTCCCCCAATATCTTCAGGGTTGGAAATTGTAGGTGGGAATCATTAGGCCTGTGAAGTTCTGAGTGTTTATATGAATGCATCACAGTGATTCAAGTGGACACACTTTAAAGGACACTAAGACGTACATAAGATGTAACTAGATAACCTGGTCATTTAAAACAAACACATAAGCCACTGTTAGTTTGTTTTTTATTTGATTAAATTAATTGCAAAAAAAAAGGAAAAATAAAATTAGGTGTTTATTCCCTGGCTCCATTTTGTGAATGTTTCCCATGATGCAACATAGTTCAAAATCTTCCAGCCAGTCTCACTTTACAACTGTGGCCAAAGCCTGCAAGGTGATGTCATAAGATACTCTCCTGCTCTCTTACTGGCTTCTTCTAACACAGAGAGAGGAGATTAACCTGATCAAACAGGATCATAACTCTGCCTCCTTGTGATGTAATAGTTACATTACCCTCTTATTCAATGCACGTCTATGACCAGAATTCTGACTTATAGACTGCATTCTGTGTTCCCAGCCCCAAAGTGAGATATGTGTGCTGTAAAGTGACTAGAGGGTGGCACCCAAAAACACTATATCTCACAAAAAAAAAATGGCAGCACCCAGTCACACTTGTTTAGTTATATAATTTATTAAATACAGTCACATAACAAAAGCAAAATACATATCTGAAATCAACAATACAAAATAAAAAATGTTTTTTTATTTTTTGGTGGGAATGTCCCTTTAACATGTCTTAGAGGCCTAGCAGAAAAATAGTTTGGGAAAGGTTGCCTGGCAACCAAGTTTGATTCAATAGGGTTAACATGGTAGGCGGGAAAAAAAATAACTTGTGTCCATCAAGTTCAACCATTTTCCTAGTTGGCTCTACATAAATATAAGTTTTTAAAGATATAACAAAGGGCCAGGGAATAATTAATCATTTAGAAAATTGGGCAGACCAGATGGGCCAAAGGGTTTTGATCTGCCAACACATTCTAGTTTCTAACAAAGAGAGGCTGGTGCAGCCTGTGTACCTATTGCTAATTGGCATAAACACTTATCATGCAGATTGGGGATGTTTTCTTCTCCCTGACCCGTGCATGTGTTGATCTCCCCCTGCAGGCACTGAGGGAAATAGGCACTGGATATGACTTGTTTTCCTATCCAGCAGCAAGGAAGCATCGCATTGGCCGTGGGAGTGCAGAGCAAAGATTAGAGCAAATCTGTGCAACTGAGACACAGATTTCTGCTCTCTCGTGGCAATAGTCCACATCACACGGCCTGCTGGTAGTGGTAGGGGTAGGGGTAACACGGTAGGCCAGTCCTGTACTGGTCACATATATCTATATGTTTAAAAGTTATTTACAGTGGAGAGTGACGGGTTGTTTTGGAATACTTTGATTGAAAGGAGAAAAGTATATTATTTTGCTGCATCTGAGATGGACAAATAATGTATAAAACCACAAAGACTTTAAAATAAGCAGGAAGTTTATTTAAAAAAAAAAAAAATTTTTTATTACAGTAATAAAATACAAGATTGTCTCTCTCCTTCTATCCTCAGCTGGGAGCCACTGAGAAAGAAGTGTTACCCGGGGCAGTGATGTGCAAAGACATATTGAGATAGGATTCTGGAACACAGGGACCCCACTTTAATCTCAAGTGTTGATTATGATCTGCCTGATAGGATTCATGAAAGTGCTCAGGGTTGTTACAATTATCACGGTTAATATTAAATATTAAGAAAAAATGACTGGAGAGACTTCTTTGCCCCTTGTTTTGAGTGCTACAATAGTTCTGCCACTTACCAAAGTGATAGTGCAAGTAGAAACCAGTAAAGCTCATCTTATCGTCACTATGGAACTGGAACCAACATAACATTCCCAGTAGACCTAAATGGTAGCTGAAGACCACAGAACTTGCCCAGGACTGGGGATGTTGTGGTTGGTCCATCAATGATTGTGATATAGTCATAATGACAAGTAGGAGAATCTTGCACTAGAATATATCCGATTTCCAGAGATACCTACAGGAGACAAACACAGTTAGAAGAGGACATTTCTAGAATTGTCTTTGATGTTCTTACAGATTTCTACAGAACATCAATACATACCAGCATGAACACAGGTAATGTTTGAAACTAAAATATAATTATTAACCCCTTAGTGACAAGACGTTTTGACCTTGACTTTCCCTATCTGGGATGTTTTTGTTTAGCTGTATTTTTCTTCTTTCTCACATACTGTACCCACACAAATTATATGTTGTTTTTATCGTCATAAGAAGGGCTTTCATTAGATACCATTATGTTCATCATATTAAAAAAAAAAAAAAAACTTTTTCTATCTTTGACCTAAAATATAATTTACACAAATGCAATCATTAAAACTACCCCATCTCAGTAGTTTCTAAATGTTGTCCCGAGTTCAGAAATATGCATGTTTCAGAATGCATATTCAGATTTACGAAGCTCAGACCACCGGAGGGCATAGCCATATTAATGGAGCATGAAAAAGATCCTGAGGATTCCAGTAATTTTATTCGACAAACGTCTACACAAATAAAACAGATTCATTTTGTTAGACATTCTAGTGTAAAGGGTATATTATGGACAATTTGCTACACAGGATTCCTTTCCTGCCACAAGCTAACTGTAGACATGGGCATCTGGAAACAAAGTCACAATTCTTAGCAGTACTGCAGAAAGAGTGCAAAGACAGGAGCAGTCCTGTATGAAGCTTGTCCACCAAGACCTAAGCATGAAGCCCAGCCGCGTCTAGCAAATACAAGTAGGAGGTAAAGACAGCACCAGGAATGTGGTTACCAGCTTTGCAGAACAGTTCTGAAGACTAGAAGAGTAGAAACCCAATAGCACTGTACATTGGTGAGGGGGGGGGGGGGGGGAACAGGTTGGTACTCAATGGCACTTTAACTCCAACCTCCAAGAAGGAAGGGTGAGCTCTCCCATGGTTAGAAAACTGATCTCATAGGCTGAATGGTAACCAAGCTAAAATGGTAAGGTTAATGGTGGTCAGTATATTACTACTGTACACACGCCTGCTTGTGTATTGCTTAAATTTTCCTTAGCATTGTGTGAAAGCCTGTTTAAAGTTATATATATATATATAAAGTGTGCTTATAATTTGCAGCATATAATAGTGGTATTAAGGTATAATAAAGAGACGCAGTATATTTACACCATATCATTCCGTGTCTGTCCATCAGAATAAAACCATAACACGCACAGCTTTCATTACTCTATATCCTCTGACATGTAGCTGACAAACATGGGAAGAGGTTCAGAATAATACTCACTGCAGTTATAGAGTTTGTTCATTTTTCTTCACATCCAGATGACTCATCAGGGGGGGGGGGGGGGGGGTCAGGTTTTGGGACACTGGTAGGTTTACCAGATGGGGTGGTGAAAGAATAACTGTAGGAAAGGATTCAACGTGTAGATTCAGGAGGAGTCCGGATATATCATTATAAAAGCTGACATCACTCCCCTATGTGCTTTGATATTCCCAACTGAACTTACTTATGATAATGCATCACTGAACTGTAGGGAAGGTCTAGATTATTTGGACCTTTAAACACAAAGGAAGCGTGATCACCTGTCAGCAGATACAAATACAGAATTTAGTATCAGTTAGACATCATTTAATATAATATAATACCCATCAGTTTGTCCTTCACGGAGTGTAGGGCATGAACTAAATGGGCTGGTCGATTCACCATCATCTTCTCATTGCCCATTACCCCATTGTACTGCCCCTGGTTTATGGTATGTATCTCTGTATCAATGTTACTCACCTGGGAGAGATGTACTGCCATATGATATCAACATAGGAATCCCTGTCACTTCTAGTGTGCTCATGGAGAAACCCAAGACTTGGCCAGGCTCACCGTCTGTAATTGTAACAAACAGTTGTTGAGGTTGGATAATGTTGGGACCAAGTACTCTAGATACAAAAGGCTGTTGAACTTGTTTTTGATAGATGGGTCTTTAATGCACATCAGTCTGTTCATATAACAAACAGAAGTTTGTGTATGATTTTACATCGATTCAGAAAACAGTCAGCTGCAAAATAATCCACAATGGCAGGTCCAACTATATGAAAAAAAACCATACTCTTAATTTATTTTGGCATGTTACTGCAGACACCAAATCCCCCGGTGGTACAAAGTAAGCCTCACGCATTTCACGCCATTACTAGGTGCTTACTCATAAGATCATTTTACATGTCAAGGAAAGTGAACCTTTAGCATTTTGGCTACTGGGGGCTGTATCTGCTATGATACTCAGGGAACATCACTGAAGTCAAAGATCATAGTGAAAAAGGAAGAGACCTCACCCCAAAAAAGAAAAAGTCTCAAGTTGAGAGTGAAAATTAGATCTTAAGGGGGCAGGAGTGTGTATAGGTATACTACACAATACTTAATAAGCGAACAAAATAGTGAATAACTAGGATTAACCTGGTATACACAAAAACACACTCCCAAGCTAACACACAAAGAAAGAGCAAAGCAAAATATAGCAAAAAAAAAAGCAATAGTAGACAAAAATTGCAGCACATGCAAAAACAATATTGCAAATGAAACCAGTTTAGATAGCAAATTAATACAGTTAAGCAATGGATTAAATGTAAACATAAAATATATGAAATGAAATGCACATAAAGAGCAAATATATATAGAAAATTAGAAAAAATTAAATATGTAAAAAAAAAAAATATATATATATATATATATATATATATATATAAAAATAAATATAAAATTATGAAAATGCAGCCAAAGCAGGATGATCAAGCCGATAAAGCACAGAAATCTTCTTGCAATCTGTAAAAGAAATATAAAACCAAATAGTGTAGATTGTAAAAAATATAGATTTATTTGCGCTTTAAAATCTACTTACAAGATTTAAAAACAGAACTGGCAAAGATCAAAGGTATCAAATCTTGAAACAAACTTTCAACACGCGACTCAGTCCATGATACGGAGAACTCTATGATGGTATAGCCGGCAAGATAGCCTCCATATCCGGAAGTAGGTGAAAAGTAAGTCGGGAGTTGTAGTTTCACTTTGAACAAAAAACTCTACGCGTTTCGTGACCGACAACGTCACTTCCTCAGGAGCAAACATTGCTCCTAAAATCGACAAACGTCACACAGGTCACGAGTTCAATCTCGTTCAAAGCATCATGTAAAAGATTCCTCTGGACACTGTCTGAGATGGAAAAGGGACAAAAGAACACTTTCTAATACTATGAACATTCCTAATGTCATAAACAGGTAAATAATGGGAGTAACTTACTGTGTGCAGAAGAAATAATATATGGGACATAAACGGATCCATCTGGGGAGGCCGGCCAGAAGCAGTCTGAACGACGCTCCTGGTAATTTTAAAGGCAATGTCATCTTCAAGTAAGGGTATGCTGACTCCTAAAATTAAAAGTTGAGCAATTACTTACATTAAAACATATTATTATAATTATTTAAATTAAATATATATTATTATATGATTCAGAGCACTGAAGAGGTGCCAGGGATACCCATTGTAAACAAAATATGTGAGTATAGATCATCAGGTTAAATGCTGCAAAAGGGCACATTTTAAAAGATGGATATCTATTAAAAACAGGAAAGTTTTGCAATAGCAGAAAGGAATCACCTTTGGTTTGGTAATTTTTGTTGGTAGAATTATTTTTTTTTTTTTTCGTGGTATCCGTGGCTGCTCAGTAAGAGTTTCTTTTCTGGAGAACAATGTGATGTGGGGGTCACCTTGAACAGCCTGAATAACCTGCACTCATCTTGGTTCAGATATGACCCATGTAACCAAAGATTCTAAACAAAATGTCTGCCTCCTGGTAGAGCTATATGGAGTAAAGATGACTCTATGAGGCACTTCATTTGTATTCTTTCATTAAAGATTTTCTTTATAAATCATTTGCACTTGATACAATCTTTCAATTAAACATAAGTACATTTTTTGCTACAGTTATCCTTTAATGTGATAATTTGCCCATTGAGCTAAGGCTGAAATGGAGCATTTGTGTGCCAGGAGAGAAATCTTTAACCATCGAGCTTTGGTCCGAGTGTGTGAGCAAACCATCTACAACTGTCTGATATAATAGGGTTTAGTTGCATGTTGGAGATCCAGTAACTAAAGATAAGTGGACAATGTATTACATGGAAGATCTGCATTGGACACTTTCAGATTTCGTTTTTAATGTTGTGTTTTTATTTACTTTTTGTGGCATTTTTGTTCACACTATATATTTGCATCTGAACTGTTACTGCTTACATCATACTTTTTTGTATTCTTCCATCACTCCTTGTTGATTCTCACCAGTGTATCAATTACTAACACTTTCTGCACAGTAGTTTATTATCTCATATTAAAATTAGTATTTTGTATATGCATTTTAGCGGACCCAGAAGTATTGCACTGATTACCTGCTGCTCTGCACATACATATAATGCAACCTTCTTGAATTTGAACTGTCAATCTACCTACAAAACCCAAGAAGAGCACGAGTTTTATTCGTGAAGGAGGGAACTGACTGGCATTGCACAATTAAGGACCAAAAGTAGAGGAAATTAAATTTTAGTGAAATTTGAGAATTCTTTCTTCTTGGCTACCTGAGCCTTAAGCCTGCACTTCCCTTGTCAATCCCAGACATCTACCCTCTTTCATGAACAAAGTCCCATGGATTCCTCATCTGCACGGCATGAACCATGTGAAGTGCATGATACAACCAGTGGACACAGCAGTTTGATTTCCAGGGTCTATTTCAATAAAGAAATCATGTTTGCATGGGTGACAGGGCCTGGGCGATGCCTGGGACCGAATATCTCCCTGCATTAGATGTTCTCTGCAGAAGGCAGTAAAAAAAATAAAAAAAATCAGTTCGCATACAGCCCCCAAGTAACAGAGAACCAGCCAGGGAAAGGATTCACCACTGACTACCATGAAGCAGATGAGCCCACCAGCAAGGTAGGATCCTGTGTGGGTGGGGTTCAGATCAGCCCTATTAAAGAAAAAACCTCCCTGCATCAGTGGACCACACTTCCCATGATGCGCATGATGGACACACTGCCTGAGCATTATAGGAATGGTACTTCTAAGCAATATATCAGCATATTTATATGTTGTACACTGCATTTCCCATGATTCTCAATTAGCATCATGGGAGCAGTATATCTGACTGAGCATCATGGGAACTGCAGTTCATAGCTATGTGTAACTACGTACTGATGGGAGCTATACTAACTTGCCAGCCACGTCTGGCAAACTATACACGGCAGGTCTGGCACTCTGCCAAGTGATGCGGGGACAGAATTGGCACTGTCTCAAGTCTTGTGTGGAAAAATTGTCACTGTGGAAAGTTGTGGTGTGTATGGCACTGGTGGTACTATGTGGCGAGTTTGATAAGAACCCCCAGGAGGATTTTTGTACCAGGGCCCTGTGGTTTGTATCTATGGCCTTTATCAAGAATAACGTAACCCATTAAGTGCTCCATTTTGACAGATGCAACTCTACACATTGCGATATATTGCAGACGGATGTACTTTTATCATCTTTTAGTGTTTGTTTTGTTTGTGTTTAACTCTGTGTATATTCAATACATTTAGTAAAACTAATGGTTTAAGTTTACTTTAGCCATGTTCCTGTCCTAATTTTAACCCTTTATCCAGAAATCTCTTCTCCTAAATCATTATACATATTTGTCTTTGCTAAAAAAAAAAAGGCTATTAAAATCCACATTGTAAAGCTGCCAGTGCTATTCCGATACCCTGCTAGTGAGACAATTCCCTTGGTCATTATCCTTGTTCTGCTGGGTATTAGCTATTCTTTGTTTAGTGACCTCTGGTTTGCCTATGACCCCATATTGTTACCACCTGAAACTCCTACTTCCAGTAACCGCGTTTCCTGTTCAGCCAGTTTTCCCACCTTGAGTTGACAAGATACCAATTTGCCTGTTATTTGTAATTGTCACCTGTGTCCCTCGTACGTCTGTACTCATTGCCCAGGGCTGATAATTCTGTGGTGTGCTGCATGACAGTATCTCCCCATCCATGAGCTTTTGTCTTCGGTTTTTTGTAGATAGTGAGGCGATATAAGAAACATAAAAATCTACGCAGTCTGGGGTAGACTTTAAAACAACAACAAAAAAGAAAGATACAATAATTTGCAATTAAAGAGGCAAATCTAGGAAAAAAAGCTATTTTACAGAGAAGGAATGGATGAGTGGGATTGTCTACTAAGAGCCAAATCATGTGCTATACTCCAAATACATCTGTGATTTAATGGGGAACATATACATTAATGATTGAAGGTTTTTCTCTTTTTGGAAAGGATCTTTATCAAGGACCATTTGTTTCTTATCTTCTCATACAATATATATTGATGGTAAGGTGAGAAATCATTAAATTACATTTAAATACTTACAAAATAGCAGCAGGCATCTTGAGAGTGTGCATTAGAGATGTACACCCCCAGTAATTAAGACCATTAAATATAAAACAATACATTGTGACGGATTTCCAATCAACCATGTAATTAAGTGTGTCTATCTGTGGAAGCGGATCATACTGTTGTTACTCAATATACAGGAATTTCAAAAAGAGATGTCATAAATCATAAATATTACTATTGATTGGTTGGAAAAAGTTGCACTATGTAAATATATGGGTTTACGTTTAAAATGGTTTTACTAGCAAGGGCTTAGTCATTTTGTCAGGCTGTATTCTGTTTTATACATATAAGTATTAAAGGATGGTGGTGGTTTATACAGCCTGATATATGTTTAATAAAGAAGTGCTGTGGCCTTGTTCTACCATCACAAGTCTCGTGTCTATTTATTGGGGGGAACATGGGCTGGTATGGTTATGGGGGATTGTGGGGTTATGGTATGTCTCAGGAATCGGGCATCTATCGCGTCTGCATACTTAGTGGTTATATTTGCCAGCTGGTAAGAAGTGGCTGGAAAAGTTTCTCATCATTACGTGAAAATGGAACTTTGGACCAATTTCTTGTTAACCATTTACTGATCAAGAAACACTGTTCATTTTCTGTGAACTGAATTACAAAGGTTATGGCATTTTTCAGAGCCTCGTTTATGATTTTTATTATTGAGAGGTATCTTTTGCAATCTTCATCTCCAGGTAATAATAATAAAAAAAATAAAAAATAAAAAATATTTTAAAACAACTCATCTTTTTCTGTCCAGTTCCAGTATAAAACTTCCTGGATGCTTGTGTCCAGTGAGTAAGTGTAAGTTGTGTCTAGAGCTTACATACTCTGCCTTGTTTTTATTAGTTGGGAAAGGTTCAAATCATAGAGCTGTGTGTTGAATAACAAATGATAGGTTTTGTGTCCATGGGCAAGTAGAGTTCTGGCTTAGTGAAGAGGTTAGTAACCTGCTTGATGAAACATACAATTCCCCCCATACTTGTATCCATTGCATTCACTAATAAGCAGAATTGATGTTACGTTCTATAAAAGACATTGACTTCTGTTTGTGTTTTGTTTGTTTGTAAAGTCGTTCATTTGATTATGTGCAAAATCACCAAAGACATCTATTCCAGGGATAGGATAATCATATTGATGCTTTATTCTAAATGCATCCTTCTGGTCTGAACTAGGTAACATGAAGACAGCACAGTGGTCTGCATTTTACTATCTACAACCCTGGAGACTGTATTTTTCATTAGTGGATAAAAATAATGATGTGTTCACCCCACCCAGGCCTAGAAAAGGAAGAAGTAGCCCCCTCCAGCACCAATGGACTTCTCCCTATACATAGTGCAGATATGTCATAGTTGCCAACATTGGCCCTCTTTCCAGGGACACACATTTGTTCCACATGCTGCAGAAAGACCATGCAATGTCCTGCCCGGCAGTATGTAGGATGGATATATTCACAGACACAATCCAATTAATTAATCAGGGTGGAGATCTCATATGACCTACTATGATTAATTAATTGGATTGTGCCTGTGCGTATATCCATCCTACATACTGCCAGGCTGCACATTGCATGGTCTTTCTGCAGCATGTGGAACAAATATGTGTCCCTGGAAACATGGCCGACGTTGGCAACTATGATATGTGAGTTGTGGATTTCAGAGTATGGTAGAGATGCTTTAGTGGAAAGGCCTGGAATATAGACTCTCTCTTTGGTACCTGCTGATAAACTTCTTTAGGGGGACTCTGCACCTGAGAATGACCAAAAATACTCTCTAGTAGATATCTGTAGGATAAAAAGCAATGGCACAAAAATGATTCACTCAGCTAAGCCTGTGAGTAAATTCCAAGAGCTGGTGACATGGCAGGATGCAAAGTTGGGGTCTGTTCACATGATCTCACATGTGAACTGCAAAAACCAGGCGCAGAGTTGGAAAAAAATGTCCAACTTGACTATTAACCCCTTAAGGACAGAGCCTTTGAAACATTTTTGTCCTTTCTGGACAATGGCTATTTTAACATTTCTGTGCTGTTTGTGTTTAGCAGTAATTTTCTTCTTCGTCATTTGCTGTACCCACACATATTATATATTGTTTTTATCGGGACAAAAAGGGCTTTCTATGGATGCCATATTTTTGATCATATCTTATCATATTATTAAAAAAAAAAAAAAAAATATGGTAAAAAAAAAAAAATACACAAATTTCTTTGTTTTTATTTGAAACAACTTCTCCTCATCGACAATAGCGAACGAAAAAACATGCTAAATAGATTCTACTATTTCTCCTGAGTACAGGGATACCACCCATGCATAGGTTTGTTGGGTTGTTTGGGGGCTAAAATGCCAAATTTGTGAGGTGCAGTTTTTTGTTTTCCAACTTGAAATTTTTACATGCAGACAGCCTGCACCCATGTCCCATTTGGGACATATTTGAAACCAGCCAGTGTATTTTACCCCATCAACCCATATATTTTTTAAAAGTAGACACCCTAGGCTATCTCAAATGGTGGTATTTTAACACTTTCCATGCACTAATTCTACCACCAGCCTTTGTCAAAGTTTGTGGTAGTAATTTTTTTGTGTTTTTTTTTCACAAACCTTGTACTTCAGACATGAATTTACAGATTTTGGTATGTGTCACTGCCAAATAACACCCCAATAAGTGTTCAGCAACATCTCTTGAGTACAGGGATACCCCCCATGCATAGGTTTGTTGGATTGTTTGGGGGGTAAAAGGCCAAATTTGGGAGGTGAAGTTTTTGGTTTTCCAATTTGAAATTTTGACATGCAGACAGCCTGCACCCATGTCCCATTTGGGACATATTTGAAACCAGCCAGTGTATTTTACCACATCAACCCATATATTTTTTAAAAGTAGACACCCTAGGCTATCTCAAATGGTGGTATTTTTACACTTTCCATGCACTAATTCTACCACCAGCCTTTGTCAAAGTTTGTGGTAGTAATTTTTTTGTGTTTTTTTTTCACAAACCTTGTACTTCAGACATGAATTTACAGATTTTGGTATGTGTCACTGCCAAATAACACCCCAATAAGTGTTCAACAACATCTCTTGAGTACAGGGATACCACCCATGCATAGGTTTGTTGGGTTGTTTGGGGGGTAAAAGGCCAAATTTGGTAGGTGCAGTTTTTGGTTTTCCAAATTGAAATTTTGACATGCAGACCGCCTGCACCCATGTCCCATTTGGGACATATTTGAAACCAGCCAGTGTATTTTACCCCATCAACCCATATATTTTTTAAAAGTAGACACCCTACGCTATTTCAAATGGTGGTATTTTAACACTTTCCATGCACTAATTCTACCACCAGCCTTTGTCAAAGTTTGTGGTAGTAATTTTTGTGTGGTTTTTTTTCACAAATATTGTATTTTAGACATAAATTCACAGATTTTGGTATGTGTCACTGCCAAACAATAACCCAATATGTGTTGAACAACATCTCCTGAGTACAGGGATACCACCCATGCATAGGTTTGTTGGGTTGTTTGGGGGCTAAAAGGGCCACATTGTGAAGGTGCGCATTTTCAACTTGGAATATTGACGTGTAGCCAGCCTGAGCCCATCTTTCATTTGGGACTTTTTTTTAAAGTAGGACAGTGTATTTTACCCCAAAAAGTATATATTTTGTAAAAGTAGACACCCTAGGCTATTTTAAATGGTGTTATTTTAACACTTTCCATGCACCAATTCTACCACCAGCCTTTGTCAAAGTTTGTGGTAGTCATTTTATTGTGTATTTTTTCCCACATACATTGTACTTTAGACACAAATTCACATATTTCGGTATGTGTCACTGACAAACAATACCACAATATATGTTCAGCAACATCTCCCGAGCACAGGGATACCACCCATGCATAGCTTTGTCAGCTTTGTTGGGTGTTGAAAGGCTACATTTGAGAGGTGCGCTTTTTGATTTTCAAACTTGGAATTTGAACATGTAGAGCAAGGAAGGGGTTAATAGCTCTTATAAGAGCCTTTGTAGTACTGTACAAAAAAATTAACCCCTAAAAATGCACTGACAAGAAAAAAGGTTCTGCTGTGCAGTGATCAGTGGCAGGGAAGGGGTTAATACACTACACTATGAAAGGATTAATTTGGATCTGTGAGGGTTAAAAGCCGACAGTGTGTCAAAGAAGCTGATGTCTGCAGCACCTTCTGGAAGGCCAGATCACGCCAGTAGCATAATTGTTATTAGAATGGTCTTATCTTACTATTCCAAGGCTAGAACAGAGGTTTCTGGAACATCAACAAGTTGTCTCTGAAAGTTCTGTAATTTTCCTATAAGAACGACTTTTGTAACACTATTTTACATATTACGTTTTAAGTGCATTTTCTTATAAAACACGCCTTTCTACATATTAGAATAACCAATTATATCGTAGTAACTAATGTTTTTATCTTCGTATATATATGCTTGTTTAAACAATTAAAATCAGAGTTGTTTCACAGTTGCATTGGTGTCGGTCTCAGTTATTCACTGTGAGATAGCTCTCCTGGATCCAGTATTTACAAGTCAAACCAAGACGGTCGCATTAAGGGACAGAGGAAATTTCCTTACAATTTGGGGGCTCGTCCGGGATCGGGAAGGTCATCCTTTGTCCGGTAAGATATACTTTTTTTTGGTTTATCTATCGGACTGAGGGCACTGGCCAAATCCCGATCCTTATATTTGTGTGTCAGGGACATACATCCTTATAATATTTTTGTTTTTGTGTCCGGGACACATAACCAGATCTCAGGGAGATCCTTATATTACACAGATCTCAGGGAGATCCTTACATTCACGTGTCAGGGACACATACACAGATCTCAGGGAGATCCTTACATTCACGTGTCAGGGACACATACACAGATCTCAGGGAGATCCTTACATTCACGTGTCAGGGACACATACACAGATCTCAGGGAGATCCTTATATTCACGTGTCAGGGACACATACACAGATCTCAGGGAGATCCTTATATTCACATGTCTGGGACACATACACAGATCTCAGGGAGATACTTACATTCACGTGTCAGGGACACATACACAGATCTCAGGGAGATCCTTATATTCACGTGTCAGGGACACATACACAGATCTCAGGGAGATCCTTATATTCACGTGTCAGGGACACATACACAGATCTCAGGGAGATCCTTATATTCACATGTCTGGGACACATACACAGATCTCAGGGAGATACTTACATTCACGTGTCTGGGACACACACACAGATCTCAGGGAGATCCTCACAGTCTCAGGGAGGCTAACACACAGATCTCAGGGAGATCCTTACAGTCTCAGGGAGGCTAACACACAGATCTCAGGGAGATCCTCACAGTCTCAGGGAGGCTAACACACAGATCTCAGGGAGATCCTTACAGTCTCAGGGAGGCTAACACACAGATCTCAGGGAGATCCTCACAGTCTCAGGGAGGCTAACACACAGATCTCAGGGAGATCCTTACAGTCTCAGGGAGGCTAACACACAGATCTCAGGGAGATCCTCAAAGTCTCAGGGAGGCTAACACACAGATCTCAGGGAGATCCTTACAGTCTCAGGGAGGCTAACACACAGATCTCAGGGAGATCCTTACAGTCTCAGGGAGGCCAGACAGATCTCAGGGAGATCGTTCACTTTAATACCAGGGGTATTATTATTATTATTATTATTATTTTTTTTGGTTTTGTGTCAGGGACACATAGCCAGATCTCAGGGAGATCTTTCACTTTATTACCAGGGGTATTATACACTTAAATTTACAGTCTCAGGGAGACTAGACTATTCTTGGTTTGGCTTGTTTAATTGTAATTTTGCATATTAATTGTATATTTGTGTTCATATATAAGGTTAATTATAAAGTCATAAGAAACCATAGACGGGTGGTCAGTGTACGTCTAAGGAAATTTACTGTATTTACTGTATTCTCTTATATGTGGTAAGTGTTTTATATTTAGTGGAGTAGAGAGGACATATCTCCTGAATCAATCAAAATCGAGCGCTCAATGAAAAAAAAAATAGGCACTTTCTGCCGCTAGTATAATAATTTTTTGAATGATTTTTGAGTAACGGTCTTCTAAGCTATATTCATCAGTGTGATGAGAAGTTTCATAGTAAGTAATTTTAATAGTGTATGCAAGATAAGTTTTGAATTAATTTGTTGCTGTAAGTAAGTAAAATAGAAATATTTGTGTGTAAAACAGCAAGAGTCATATAGTGTCCGAGGTATCTCTTGGACATCATGTTAAACATACGTGATCAATCCATTGGATAGTATAACAGCTATAAAATATTTTAAAATCTATCCAGCCAGTTTTATGTTCTGGCAAAAACAATCTAAAACTTGCATGATGCTAATTTAAAGACACAGACTATGTTTTTAACAGGTTTTACATGTTACATATTAGAAATGTTTATTTGTTTATGGTACATTCTTCCTTTTTGTATTTAGGTATCTTGACAAGTATTACATTTTTTTTGTAGTTTAGAAGGATTTTTGTGTTTTAAGCTTTTAATTTAGATTTTTCCCAAGATAAGATATCACATTTTCCAATACTCTAGATAAAGTAATTAGATAAGTGAAGATGCCTTCATTGTAAGGTTGTATTTGTATCCAGTGGTGTATCTTGATTTTGTGCTGCCCTAGGCAGACAAAATCCGGGCACCCCCCTACCCAAGCTGCACACCCACGTTACACACCTAAGACATGCCCCATCACCTCCATTACATGACCCCACATCACACATAACATTCAGACTCACATCAAGCTCATACTCCCATCACACACACACTCCCATCACACTCAGTCACACACTCCTACTCCCATCACACACAGCCTCACATCACACACAGACTCCCATCACACTCAATCATACACAGTCTCACATCACACACAGACTCCCATCACACTCAATCATACACAGTCTCACATCACACACAGACTCCCATCACACTCAGTCACATACAGCCTCACATCACACACACTCTTCCATCACACTCAGTCAAACACAATGTCTCCCATAACACACACACTGACTCCCATCACACTCAGTCACACACAGCCTCACATCACACACAGACTCCCATCACACTCAGTCACACACAGCCTCACATCACACACAGCCTCCCATCACACACAGCCTCCCATCACACACAGCCTCCCATCACACACAGACTCACAACCACCGTTTTCCATTTGAACCAGCTTACCTTCTGCTGTACTGTGACAGGCAGGGGGCGGAGATTTTACACTGGCGCGTGTGACGGGGAACGAAGGGAGGGGAAGTGAGGGAGCCCCGAGCATGTACGTATGTCAGTGATAAGTGGAAAGAATTAGCGAGTGTTGTGTTTTGTGACAAGTTGTGTTGTGTTGTTAGAGTTGTAGGAGTTAATAGTGAAGTTGAGAGAAAGCCTCCCCAGAAGCCCCCCTTCTCTCTGACAGTCTATTTGCAGATAAGAGAATTGTAGCTGCAGCTGCAAAATTATTATTTTTTCTTTTTGTGATGGGAGGGGGAGAACGGGCCAGAATTACTGTTACTGTTAGTTATTGAGAAGTTCTGTGTGTTATGTGCTATGGTTAAATAGTCTGATCATGATATTATTTGTCCTAATGGTAAAGCGATACATAATTATTATGTATGAGAACATATTCTCACATTATCAATTGATTCAACTATGATTATAAGATGGTAATAATATTTCAAGAACAAAGAATGGTTCAGTTTGACAAGTATTGCAACACAGACTAGCAGTAATAATATGTTTTAATTATATTTTAATGTGAAGATTAATAAGATGTTTAGTGAAATATTGCATGTTACTAACTGGAATTTTTTCGAGTTTTATTTTCATATAGATTAAAGCTGTACAACCAACAAAAGAAAAGTTCAAAGTGCACCAACGAATTTAATGCTGATCATAACTATTTCTAAAGAAAAGTTTATTTTTAAAAGAAGAAAAAGTTTTCCAATTCATGTAACTGGATTCTCACCAAATTTATCGGAATATATTGTTCAAATCAACTCCTGGATCCACGTTATTTACGTAAAGCACATTCCTGTACTGACAAACAGGCCAACAAAGGAGCAGCAATTTAGTGTCTTGATGGGCATAATAATCCCTGACCACTAGCCAACATCGTCACCCTAGGGAAACTCACAAACAAATCACCCAGGACTCTGCAACAGATACAACAGTCTACGACAGATCATCATTGTTGGGAAGTATATTTTCATTGAGTATATATGTATAAAATTGTTATTGATGATTTGTAATCTTTGTCGTAAAGATTTGTTTAATTGTGATATTATGGGTATGTTTAGAGTATAGTGAAATTTTTAAATTTAACAATTAGACCGACTCTAACAAACAGGATTGAGTTGACCTATAAAGAAATTATATTGTTATAGTATTTTTGCAGAATTTTATATAGAGAATGTTAGGAAGTTTTTTTCAGATATTAAAAAAAAAAAAAAAAAAAAAAAAGAAAGTTTGGATTATGGATTTAAGTAGTAAGTTAAAAAGTGTTCACAGGTTATCCGTGAGATCCCCTGGGACTGGGAAATTGGCTAGGATCACTTGGAGCGAAACTTGTAAGTGGTTTGGCATGTGTGAGATCAGTGTTGCTAATTGTCTGTGTTTATGTTTGTTTCAAGGGTCTCATCCTCAAGTGCATCCTGACCACTGACATCATGCCCCTACGTGAAGAATGGAAGACACTGCTCAGATATTCCCCATTATGGAAGCTTACAATGCAACTAAGCTGGATGACCTATCAATGTGTGAAATCGAGGAAGTGTGCCTTATAACCTTGGATACAATGATTATGTTGACCAGGCAACTCCTGATGGTTATCCTTAAAAACAGACAATGTCAATTTCTAAGAATAAAAGGGGAGAAGAGTATGAATATTATATGGACTGTAGGGGCCTCTGGAGTCACGTCGTGGATGGGAGACCATATTGTTTTGTCCGCTGCCATTTTGTCTGACTGACGCTTTATGTTCTGAATGTATGCCATTTTGTGTGTTCTGAATGCATGTTCAGCTTTGCTCCAAGTCACTTTAAAGTATTTAGTCAACAACAGTCCTGGGGAATGGCAAACTCCGGAAAAATATGTTTTATTTTTTACATATATTTATTGGTTTTAGACAACTGCCAACTAATACCATTAGGGGTTTTATTAGGCAGGGTAAGAGAAGCAATGAACAACAGATATTTAATTTAGTTTTGTGGCCACATGTGTTTTTGGGTCATCAGGTCATGCCATTATGTTATATTATGTAACATATTTAGATAGTTACGGCAGGCCTTCCATATTTAAGAGAGAGATACTTTTTAATTTGTTTTTAGATTATAAGTCCAATATCTCTGCTGAGTGAAGCCAAGGTCTGCACAGTCGCCAAAGGTCTAAACCTAATCAGTATTGTCCAGAGGCAGTCCGGTAAAACAGGACAGCCATAGTCGATTATTATAAGCTTTATTATGGATGTGGTATTTTTGATTGAAACAAACCTACCCATTGATCCCCAACAACATACCCCTGAAGGATACCGACAGTATTTACAGATCTATAGACAGAAGCAAAAGGGGAAGAACCATATTATATGAATTATATGGTTCTAAGAGGGGATTGAAAGGATTAATTTGGATCTGTGAGGGTTAAAAGCCGACAGTGTGTCAAAGAAGCTGATGTCTGCAGCACCTTCTGGAAGGCCAGATCACGCCAGTAGCATAATTGTTATTAGAATGGTCTTATCTTACTATTCCAAGGCTAGAACAGAGGTTTCTGGAACATCAACAAGTTGTCTCTGAAAGTTCTGTAATTTTCCTATAAGAACGACTTTTGTAACACTATTTTACATATTACGTTTTAAGTGCATTTTCTTATAAAACACGCCTTTCTACATATTAGAATAACCAATTATATCGTAGTAACTAATGTTTTTATCTTCGTATATATATGCTTGTTTAAACAATTAAAATCAGAGTTGTTTCACAGTTGCATTGGTGTCGGTCTCAGTTATTCACTGTGAAATAGCTCTCCTGGATCCAGTATTTACAAGTCAAACCAAGACGGTCGCATTAAGGGACAGAGGAAATTTCCTTACACACTATACAAAGGGTATGGCTTTTATAAAAGCCCTTGGGACTCACAATTTTTTTACATTTTATTTAATTTATTACAATTAAAAAATTATGTTATACAGATCTGTCTCTTTCCCTCACTAAAACTCAAGTGAGGAGAGGGAGGCAGATCCATATGGGTCAGAACAATATTTACGAACCAGACGAATGGTGATGCTCATCTGAGAAATCACCAAACCACCTTTGCCACTGATCGGCTGTTACTGATCGCTATACACGCGTTCAGACAGCTTCAAAAGGAATACACGTAATCCCCTAGTGGGTATAACTAACCCCTAGCGAGTCTGACAAAAATAAATGCTGATAGCAAAAAAAAATCCTTCTGCGACTAGATTGCTCCATATGCGCTGCTTAGGCAGTGACCATATGCACTGCTTAGGCAGTGACCATATGTGCTGCTTAGGAAGTGATATACGGCAAGGAAGGGGTTAATAGCTCTTAAAAGAGCCTTTGATATACTGTAATAAATCAAAGTAAAAAAAAATAACCCCTAAAAAAATGCACAGACAGCAAAAAATGTGCTGCTGTGTAAGATCACTGCGTACACAGCGATCAATTGCAGGGAAGGGGTTAAATACTGGAAACGGCTTTTATAAAAGCCTTTGGGTCTCAATTCTATTAAATATATTATAATTAAAAACTTACATTATACAGCTCTGTCTCCCTCCCTCACTAAAACTCAAGTGAGAGGGAGGCAGATCTACACGGGTCAGATCAAATATTTACAAATATTGATCTAACCAGACGAATGGTGATGCTCATCTAAGCAAACGCCAACCCGCCTTTGTCACTTATCAGCTGTTACTGATCGCTATACATGCGGTCAGACAGCTAAAAAAATTTTTTTTACGTTAAACGTAGTCCCCTAGCGGGTATAATTAACACGTGACGGGTGTAATAAAAAAGTAAAAAAAAATGTAAAAATGCTTCTGCAGCAAGATTGCTGCATTTGCGTCAGATCGCTGCTTAGGCAGTGATCTACAGCAAGAAAGGGGTTAATCTCTCTTAAAAGAGCTTTTTTTTATACTGTAATGAATTACAGTAAAAAAAAAATGAACCCCTAAAAAATGCAGACAGCAAAAAATGTGCTGCTGTGTATGATCACTGCGTACACAGCGATCAATGGCAGGGAAGGGGTTAAATGGCTTTTATAAAAGCCCTTGGTGTTTAAAATTTTATTAAATATTTTTTTTATTATTTTATTTTATTTTTTTACTTTATCTGATCTGTCTCTCTCCCTTACTATAACTAGTAAGGTGAGGGAGGCAGATCAATACTTGTCAAAGGCAATATTTACTAATATTGCCTTTGACAGTATGGTAAGTGCTCATCAGAGCACTTACCATACATGCCTGCACACAGATCACATAGATCTGTTGTGCCGGCATCGATTGGCTCCCCCTAGAGGATCGGAAGTGAAATACTTTCACTTCCGATGCTCTTGCCATTAGAAGGGAAACGCTGCCTGTACAGGCAGCGTTCCCTTCTACTGAGCCGATGGGGTCGCTCAGGAGAGCGACCACCATCGGCTCTGGGGAGCAGAACGGTGTTGTTAAGTGCCTCGCTAGCGAGGCACTTTAACAACACCGCAGATGCTTAGAAAGCGAACGATCGTTCGCTTTCTAAGCACATGTGTGCAGCGGGCGCAGCCATTTAGTGCATGACGTGCCAGGCACGTCACCTGTCGGCAAGTCCTCGATTTGCCGTGACGTGCCTGGCACGTCACCTGTCGTTAAGGGGTTAAAGGGACTGTAGCACCAAAACATTGCTTATCCTGTGCATGTGGAGAATGGGAAATGATCTATACATTGTGTTAGCAAATGCCTAGATTAGGAGAAAAATATGTTTTAAATGTGTCTGTGGTATCTCTAGTTTATGACATCACCTGTGGTGTGATCTGAAAATTGCACATTTTCCACTGAAAATTGCATATCAAAAGCCCCAAATCCGTATATAAGATACAGGGCAAGCAAGCCCAAAAAATATGACCGCTACTAGCAGACTGCCTGTATGTCAAGTAATCATGTGAAGGCTACTCCATACAGTGTTTCTGCATATAACTAGCTGAGAATGGGAGGCCTCTATAGAGCATAAAATGAAAGTCCCTGTAATAGGGAGTCATGCATCTGCCACAATATTGTAATGTGTTATGGTACAGGGCCGAATCCCCCATAAATCCAGAATGGACTTGGCAAACTTGGGCTCCACAAGAGGCTACGTAAATGTTTGGCGCTATATAAATAAACGATTTTGTAATGTATATTAGGGTTATACATAAATAAGTATCAAAATTACATTTTTCTATTTCGAATTTTTACAGTATTTCTATGGGACACAGTAAAATTCAAAATTTGATATGAAGGCTATGACTAGATGGCATTCTTTGAGACTAAAACTTGCATATAGACAAAATGGCATAAACTTTTAAACAGGATGCCTGGTTTCTCATTTATTCCCTCTCTCCCTCCCAATGCCTGGTTTCTCTTTTTTTTCCTCCCTCCCTCCCAATACCTTGTCTTTTTGTTTACCCCTCCCTCTGTCCCAATGCCTGTTGTCTCTTTTTTTCCCTCTGTCCCAATGCCTGGTGTCTCTTTTTTTCCCTCTGTCCCAATGCCTGGTGTCTCTTTTTTTCCCTCCCTCTCAATGCCTGGTGTCTCTTTTTTCTCTCTCCCCATTCCTGGTATCTCTTTTTTCCCCCTCCTTCCCAGTGCCTAGTGTGTCTCTTTTTCCCATCCCAGTGCCTGCTCTGTCTCTTTCTTTTTTCCCTCCATCCCAGTGCCTGGTGTGTCTCTTTTTTTCTCCTCCCAGTGCCTGGTGTGTCTTTTTTGCCCCATCCTAGTGCGTCTCTTTTTTACCCTCCCAGTGCCTGGTGTGTCTCTTTTTCCCTCCCTCCCAATGCCTGGTGTGTCTTTTTTCCCTCCCTCCCAGTGCCTGGTTTGTCTTTTTTTCCCTCCCTCCCAGTGCCTGGTGTGTCTTTTTTTTCCCTCCCTCTCAGCCCTTGTGTGTCTTGTATTTTTTTTCCCTCCCTCCCTCCCATTTCTTACCTCAGGCAGCATGAGAGCTCTGATGTTAAGGTTTCATTTTTGAGGGGAATTGGACTAAATATAAAGCATCTAAAGGAGCTAATTACCTATAGACATGGAGAGAATGACCTATAGATTTAGAGAGAGACTGAAGGAAAGAATGACCTATAGATCTAGAGAGAAACTGAAGGAAAGAATGACCTATAGATATATAGAGAAACTGAAGGAGAGAATTACTAATAGATCTAGAGAGAAACTGAAGTAGAGAATGACCTATAGATCTAGAGAGAAACTGAAGTAGAAAATGACCTATAGATCTAGAGAGAAACTGAAGGAGAGAATTACCTTTAGATCTAGAGAGAAACTGAAGGAGAGAATTACCTTTAGATCTAGAGAGAAACTGAAGGAGAGAATTACTTATAGATATATAGAGAAACTGAAGGAGAGAATGACTAATAGATATATAGAGAAACTGAAGGAGAGAATGACAGAGATAAAGAGAAACTGAAGGAGAGAATGACCTATAGATCTAGAGAGAAACTGAAGGAGAGAATGACTAATAGATATATAGAGAAACTGAAGGAGAGAATGACTTATAGATATATAGAGAAACTGAAGGAGAGAATGACTAATAGCTCTAGAGAGAAACTGAAGTAGAGAATGACCTATAGATCTAGAGAGAAACTGAAGTAGAGAATGACCTATAGATCTAGAGAGAAACTGAAGGAGAGAATGACTAATAGCTCTAGAGAGAAACTGAAGTAGAGAATGACCTATAGATCTAGAGAGAAACTGAAGTAGAGAATGACCTATAGATCTAGAGAGAAACTGAAGGAGAGAATGACTTATAGATATATAGAGAAACTGAAGGAGAGAATGACTAATAGATATATAGAGAAACTGAAGGAGAGAATGACAGAGATAAAGAGAAACTGAAGGAGAGAATGACCTATAGATCTAGAGAGAAACTGAAGGAGAGAATGACTAATAGATATATAGAGAAACTGAAGGAGAGAATGACTTATAGATATATAGAGAAACTGAAGGAGAGAATGACTAATAGCTCTAGAGAGAAACTGAAGTAGAGAATGACCTATAGATCTAGAGAGAAACTGAAGGAGAGAATGACTTATAGATATATAGAGAAACTGAAGGAGAGAATGACTAATAGATCTAGAGAGAAACTGAAGTAGAGAATGACCTATAGATCTAGAGAGAAACTGAAGTAGAAAATGACCTATAGATCTAGAGAGAAACTGAAGGAGAGAATTACCTTTAGATCTAGAGAGAAACTGAAGGAGAGAATTACTTATAGATATATATAGAGAAACTGAAGGAGAGAATGACATATAGATTAGGTCGAAAGGACTTGTCTGCGATTTGTACATACTTTTGCGACAGTTATTGAGTGATTGTGAGGGACGATGTAATGCTTACAGAAAATGGTGTAATTTAAATATCTAGTATGTATTTACATTCTGAGTGTTTAAAATAACTTTTCATTATGAGAGCAAATAATTAGAGATGTTTTTAACATCTCAGTGCTTTCGCCCTCTACTTACCATTTTTCCTTTGTGTGTTAAATTTTCTATACTTTTTTAGGGCTACAGTGTTTATTGTACAACTACATTTTGCCAGTTTTGACCTCTGAGGAAGCCCCAAAAGGGCAAAATGTGTGAGGATGCTGACCTTAGATAGCACTGTGCACTATTATTTAAAACATGTACACACTTTGTATATGCGTTTATTAAAGTGCAATGATATTTTTTTTCTAAAACAACCTTTTACCCTGGATCTCTCTCTTTCTGTTCTCTGTGTAAGCGTACATACATATAATACCCAGTAGGAATCTCTTACTGTGATTAAGTTAATTAAGCTTCAAAATATTTTGTTGGTTTTATCATCACTGTGGACAAACCAATACATGTATTTTTTTTCCCTTCTCCATTTAAGTACTTTACACCTCTGTTATTTCTAAGTGACCATAAACATTTGTACCTTAGATAAAGAGAAATCTTTTGACATGCACTCTGTTGGAGTCAACTTTTATCTTTTGTATTTTTTGCTGTACTATCTGTGATGGTTTCGTTTTCTGATAAAAAAAAAACAAAGCCAACTCCAAAAAAAAATATCTAAAAATAATCAAGATCACTGTATTTACAAAAGTTGTTTTTTTACCTTTTTGACTGAAAATAAATGGAAAATTAGCGTTTTGTTTTTTGATTTGCAACATCCAAAATGGACAAATACAGAACAACAATAATGTTAAAAAAAATAGAATTTTATTTATGAAACACAATTTATTTCAGTAATACATAAGAAAATGTGTCTTCTATGTTCAGCTGTGGGGCACTGCAATATAAAAAAAAAAAAACAGAGTTAATGTTAGAGAATTATAGAGCAAAACACAGATCCTGACATCAGTATTATAGATGTGAGGTCTGTCTGATATTAGTGAAAGTGCTGAATCCTGTGACTATCACTAATAATCAAATATGAATTAAGCAGACTATACTTTTACTTTTGTAAAACGATATGAGATTTAGTAACTACAAAGAGGAAAACCTTAGTTCTGAACTTACCAAATTGATAGGCCAAGTAGAAACCTTTAAAGTTGATCTGATTGTCACTATGGAACTGAACTAGCATCACATTCCCAGTAGACATCACAGGAGAAGGTAACTTATTACCACAGAACTTGCCCAGGACTGGAGATGTTGTGGTTGGTCCATCAATGACCGTGATGTAGTCATAATGACAAGTTGAGGAATCTTGCACTAGAAGATACATGAATTCCAGGGAAATCTAGACGAGAATGGAACATACTGTGTTAGAAGAGGAGAAAGGACTACAAAGGCAGTTGCCGTTCTGTATAAATCTGCAAGCACTTTGTAGAATATTGTGTGATATCTCACCTTATATTGTGGTGGGGCAATGATGGACCATGGAGCATCCACATTGTTGGGATAAGGCCGTGTAAATTCTGGAGAAACCAGAATCCCCTTACTCTTGGTAAACGTCTGACCGTAGGAAACTGTAGAAATAAAATATATAGTTGCTAGATACTGAGTATGGAGTCAGTCTATGCACACGTGCTGCTCCTATCAGATGGAGACTCACTGAGTGCTAGTATTTAAATTAATAGTTTGTTCAAGTGACTGGTTAAACACATATATGGTTATATAGATCTCACAAAATTTCAATTGAAATGTCATATTTGCAACAGTTTCCTTTTCTAAATCCCCAGTAACAGGAAGAGCAGAACTTACCTGCTTCATAGGCTGCACTGAATGTGCTAAAAGCTGGTGCCTGGTTGCTTACAAATTCTATAAGCATATTGTTATAAGAAGAAATGAGAGGTGGGATGACTGCATTTCCACAGGTCTTATCCAGGAGAATGTTTGCTGATCTGCTGTTCCCATCATACACTCTGATATACGAGGCACTGCATCCAGCAGAAGGAGGGATGCTGAAATCACTGAGCTGCAGATAAACCTGGTGAGGGAAGAGCAAAAATGTGCAAATTACAATTATGATCAAAAGAAATAACACTTGAAATTGTGGAAAATAAAAATAATATACTGTACATATTGCGGATAGCACTTTGAAGAAAGAGCAAATGTTCCATAATATATAGACTAGGTTCAAATCTCAAAGACCAACATTCTAACTGAGGTGTATCTAAAGGGAGTTCAGTATAAAATCAGGGAGTGTCAGGAAGGGAAAAAAGAAGCAATTATGGTTTGCTATGTTTCGGTGACTGCTCCTTTTGTATACTTCCTTCAAAAATGTTCAGTCAGGAGCTGGAAAGCAGCTGATTGTTTGTGGGCTGTGCCAGAGCACTGAGTACAGGAGCAGCCTGTAAGCTCTGCCAGTAGTGGAGTAGACTCCCAGCATGTGTCAGTAATACTGGCACTATCTCAGATTGCACCTTCTTTACACACGACCCCCAGAGCCTTATATCTCATGGGGCTCTAGTTATATCATAGTAAAGCATACTTTCACTTAATATAACATTAACAATAACTGATCTTTACATTGGTATTTAAACTAATGTGCTCAGTGCTCACTGAAAAGTAATGCATAATGTGGATTATGGAAAAAAAATGTAAATATTATGGGGGGGGGGGGGATTACAGAGGGGCTGGGAAGTTGGATCCAAAATCCCTACTTCTAAAGTGAGACTGACTATATCCTATGCGTTTTATACTAACCTTGCTGTTTGGTGCAAGTTGAATCAACCAGAGGCAGCTTCCATCCTGTCCGAAGGAGAGGCCGTCAGCGGAAAAGTTCCCTGAATTCTCCAGTAATTTTGAGCGACAAACAGCTACACAAATAGAAACATTGTGAAACTATTGAGTTGCAAATATCCAGTCACTAATGTATCTCCGTTATGACACACTGAACTGAGGAACAGAAAAATTGTTAGCAATGGGGAAAGTATCCTAAAAAATACTCACTGCAGTTATAGAGTTTGTTCATTTTCTTCACATCCAGATAACTCATCCCAACTTTCTGTCCAATAGGCACTGTGGGGTCAGGTTTTGGGATGATTGTAAATTGACCGCTTGTGTTGGTGAAAGCAGTACTGTAGGAAGGGTACAACTTCAGTGTTGATTCAGGAAGAATGATAATACATTATAACAGCAGACATTGCTTTCTGTGTTTGTTCATAAGTAGAAAAGTACTTACTTTTGATAATGCATCACTGAGGTGTAATCATACGGAAGGTCCAGATTGTTTGAATTTGCCATGCTGAAATGGGAACGATCATCTGCCAGAAGATACGAATGATAATAGGTTTTATATTAAGAATGATGTCTGTCAGAGTGGGTCCTTCACTGTTTGTAGGACAGGAACTGAATGGGCATGTAGGGTCACCAACACCACCTCATTGTTGCCCTGCTCTTTGACTGCCCCTGGTTTATGGTATGTATCTGTGTATCAGTGTTACTCACCTAGAGAGATGTACTGCCATATGATGTCAACATAGGAATCCCTGTCACTTCTAGTGTGCTCATGGAGAAAGCCAAGTGCGTGCATGACTTCATGTTGGATAATCCCATGGGCCATGCAGCCAGACTGGGCCAAGCTCACCGTCTGTTTCCCACCAGTCATTGCTATGTATGACCAGCATCTTAAAAGCAGAGCATTCAATTAAATATCAGTTTGGTATCTATAACAAGTCCTCTATATTGTGTGTAATGAATACAGCACAGTCTGTTTATGTAACATACAAATATTTTGGAGGGCTTGATATTCCAGGGAACCTTTAGAATTCTATCCACTGTGGGCTTCAATTGCTGTGACTTTCTGGGACCATCACTGAAGTCTACAGTGGCCCAGTGCACTTAGGGTTGCCTGTGTTCTAGATATTCCAGATAATGTTTCTCTGCAAACAATGAGTCGTTACCCCATGATATGCTTGGACTCACCCAGATCCAGACTCTATACTGAGATAGCTGACTTCTGTTGTTCTCCCAACAAATCTCACACAAGACATCAGTTGAATCTCATTCAAGGCATCCGTAATAAGATCTCTCTGGACGGTGGCTGAGATGGAAAAGGGACAAGTGAACATTTTGTAATAACATGAACATTCCTAATGTCATAAACTAGTAAATAATGGGAATAACTTACTGTATGCAGAAGAAATAATGTATGGGACATAGACGGATCCATCTGGGGAGGCCGGCCAGAAGCAGTTCTGACAATTAATGACACTCCTGGAAAGCTTAATAGCGATGTCTCCTTCAGTTAAGGGTCTGATGACCTCTGAGAATAAAATAGAGTAATTATATGATACATTATAACAGGAAAGTACTGCATAACCTATCAAATCCCAAGCTCTTTCCAGCCAATATTTTGTTTTGTGAACAGTTATAATACTGGGGTCTTAAAAAGTCTACTTTCCGAGCTTTTAATACTTGAATTAGTGCGCTAATAAAGTGAAACTGTTGGAAGCAGACATCTTGGGTTATATGATGGCTAGAGCAAAAACAGCTTTATCTCCAATTTGAGGTAATGACCTTTTTAGAAGGAGTGGTATTGTATGCTACAAGCACACTTATCAGGATGATTTAAACTACAAGCAACGACTGGAGGCAAGGAAACCATCAATTTAAAATGATATATACTCCTGTATAGACCAAGCAATCAGAACCTTTCCCCAATTCTCACCTTTGTTTGTGATTTCTATTAATTCAAAAATAGTTTTCTCTTCAATATGTAGATCCTTTCTTATTTCTATGGAAGAGAGGAAGCAGATTGGGGAGGAGAGTTAAAACCACACTGAATATAAATTCCTCAGTATGATGGGTAATGGGTATGATTGATTGTAAGCAATGGGATAGGATCAAAGAGATGTGAATAGCAATCAGAATATAATTGATTACTTACCATAATCTACACCCTCCGTGATCTGTTAGAAAAGAAAAACATATAAAGGTAAAATGACCTGTAGATGTTTCTAGTGTCACACAAGCCAGTCTTTCCTCCCTACAGACACTGACTTACCTGTACAGGCAGAGCATAGGAAATGCTCCATCCAGCAGCAATCAGCACTAGTATCATGGACAGCGCCATTGGAAGGGAGTATAAGGATTCTAAAAGTTTTCTACTGAAACTCTGCACAAGGACTGGCTTATATACCCAAGAATGAGAGGGCTGGCCAACACACAGCCTGGGAATTCCCCGAGGGAGACACATCCCTTCCTTACTCACAATGGGATGAAAAAAAAGTGGATAATCCAGTAGACCTAGTATTGAAGTCCTTTGTTTCCGAGATTAATTCTACCCCTTCTCAGCATTAAGTCAAATTAATAGCCATCCAGTTTCTAGCAAGTAATATTTTTATTTATCGCTGAAACTATGTGTTTTTGTGTTTTTAAGATGTATGAAGACACATTTTGAAAGTATAATTTGTGGGGTCCCTGTTTGTATAGAGCATATACTTATCTAACTTCTATTTTCAGGATATACCGTATTTGCTCGAATATAAGACGACCCTGATTATAAGACGACCCCCCAAACTATGGATATTCCTTTAGGAAAAAAACTAAAAGCCTGAATATAAGACTACCCTATAGGAAAAAAGTTTAACTTGTATGTATTCACATGTAAATTGCTTTTTCATAGTAAATAAAAACTTATAATATTAAAAAAAAATGCATTTCTTGTTTTTACTTACCTTTTATGTGCCAATGCTCCCCCCAACGGTGTCTGTCTCTCTTTTTTTCCAGCTAGCAGCATCCGCTGGATGCGACGACCGGAAAAAAATAAATAAATAACTGACACTGAATGTGACGTGATGTCACATCCGGTGACTGTTTCCCTCCTACATGCAGGAGAGAATTTTACTGGCATCTGACTGGCACAATATTCCTGGCATCTGACTGGCACAATATTACTGGCATCTGAATGGCACAATATTACTGGCATCTGAATGGCACAATTATGGCATCTTAATGGTACAATAATACTGGTATCTTAATGGGCAAATTGGCTGGGGCATCTTAATTGTACAATATTACTGGTATCTGAATGGAACAATAATACTGGCATATTAATTGGAAAAATGTCTGTGGCATATTAATGGCAAAATAATACTGGCACAATAATGGCAAGAAAATACTGGCATATTGATGGGCACATTGACTGTGGCATATTTAATGGACAAACGGTGGAATATTTTAACAGGAAAACTGTCTGTTGCATATGCAATGACAAAGTGACTGTGGCAGGTTCTGTGGGGATAAATAACATGTACTATGGGGGAAAGTGACAATGTGGCTTTTTTCTGCATGGGCAGTTCAGTGGAACAAAGTGAAACTGTGGTATGTTCTGTGGGGCAAATTTACACTGTAGCATGCCAAATTGTGTGGGTTCAATATGAGTGCAAGCCATGTGCTGTTGGTGCAATATAGGTGCACGACAAGTGCTGTGGGTGCAATATAGGTGCATGACAAGTGCTGTGGGGGCAATATAGGTGCATGACAAGTGCTGTGGCTACTCTATACTTATTCATATAAGTATAAATGCAACTAGTGAGAGAGCGAGATGTGTATAGATATTTATAAATATATATGAACTAGACATGTGCAAAATGTAAATTTTCGTTTCGTTTTCGTTCATTCGGACGAAAATGATATTTATTTAGTCTAAAACAAATTTCGTTCATTACTACATTTGTTTCGGACAAAATTCGTTCATTATTTCGTTACATTAATTTGAACGAATCAATTGACTTAAACCGAAATCATAAATTTTTATGAATAAAGACTCTGTCTCTGTGTAGAGAAAGCCAATAGTACTATTACATGCATTCCAAATGACAAAAGTCTATAAACCGAACGTTCGGTTTATAGGCTTTCGGTTTATGGAATATATATAATCCTATTGCTATTCTATAAACCCAACGTTCGGTTTATAGAATAGCAATAGGATTACATGTATTCCATAAGCCGAAAGTCTATAAACCGAACGTTCGGTTTATAGACTTTCGACTTATGGAATACATGTAATACTATGGGCTTTCTAAAAATTTATGAATGGGGACTCTGTTTCGGTTTATAGAAAGCTAAGAAGTTGAACGAATGAACGAATGGTTTAATATAAACGAAAATCATTCATCCATTCGTGCTATAGTATTGGCATTACTATAAACCGAAATAGTCGGTTTATAGAATGCCAATAGACTTACATGCATTTCATAAACCGAAAGTCATTCATTATGTCGGTTTATGGAATGTACTATGCTATTGTATTCTATAAACCGACTCTATTTCGGCTTATAGAATGCCAATAGTACTACGAATGGACGAATGAACAAATGATTTTCGTTTATTAACCATTCGTTCATTCGGCTTTCGTTAGCTTAGCATTTTCGTTCTTCGTTTTTCAAACGAATGAACGAAAATGCTATTTTCGGACGAAAATGCATTCGTCCAAAAACGAATGCACATGTCTAATATGAATATGTAAGTGCTCTCTAATATCTGTGTATATTTTTGTAATTTAGGTAATGAGTAGTTGCAGTGCAGTGTTGCATAATAAGAGGGTATACATATTGCAGCCATATATACACATTTTGATCCATATACACATTTTATACACTGCAATTATACACGTAATATACACATTTTATACAATGCAATAAAAATACTCACTGCTTGCCCAGGGTCCAATCACTATTAAAGACGGCCCTGGACAGACCAAATGGTGTGTAACGTACAAAAAGGGCCTTTTGTATGCAACAAAGACCCTTTTTGTACGTTACACACCATTTGGTCTGTCTGTTTTTTGCAGGATTTCTATTTTGCAAGGAAAGGGAAAGTGTCAGTGCGCTAAGCTTGTCACAGACTCATATGATATAAATGTATAAAATGAAGCTTACCAAACAGGTGTGAGCATTCTGAAAATACACTGCGATTGGCTGTACAATACAAAAAACAAAAACTGTCTGCACTTCTTTTCGTTTTTTTTGTTTTGTTTTTTTTATACATTGTACAGCCAATCACACTGTATTTACAGCCCACACCTGTTTGGTAGACTTCAATTTATACATTTATATTCATTCAGCCCGTGACTAGCTCAGCGCACCAACATTTTTCTATTCCCTGCTTGCACATAGTTGAGGTTGTTGGCTCCTCATTGTGTGGTTGCAGCTTGCTGTCAAGGGGTTTATTGGGAGGAGGTTTAATTGCACCTCTTCCAACACATTAAAAAGGTTGGGTAGCAGTATAAACTGCTTTGTGTGCCCACTAGATAAGATGTGTGAGTAGGCTCTCACCCTATTGAGAGCGTGCCTTGACGAAATAATTATTTGCTGACCATTGTCCTTTATTATCCCAAACAGAACTGATATGGAAGGAAGGCTGTGGGGTCCCTGTTTGCAATAGAAAGAATATTTTTTTAATCCTTTTCAGTGATGGATTTTTTTAGGAACCAAGATACAAACCAATATTCCTGAGCATCTTTAATGAAATATAGTTATACATTACGCTATATACAGTGTCTGCATTAGACAAATGAGACATAACCTTAGGACTTTATTTTTGATGCCTCTAAGTTCACCCTTAACGTAATATGTCAGATTTACTAAGCATGGATTGGTTATTAGCATTTTAGACGGCATATCCACAAATGAATGTAAATATGTGTTACATAGTCTTGTTTATATGACTCTTTAGTAGTACAGTGGTTTATGTTATTACATTTGGTACATGTGCTGCAGTCAGTGATACTGACACATTGTTTGTAAAGAAGGTGTGTTTGATGGGATAGGACATTGTAGCCATTCTACAAAGAGACCCTGAATTTGTAAGCACATTATCTATGCAAAGTGTTTCCAGGAAAATCTGTGGTGCTTGATTTCCAAACTGCTCCAGCAGGGTTTATCTCTTTCATTGTCTTCTCCTGAATCTGGCATGGGAAACTGCAGAGTGTGGTTTCCCCTACACAAATACATAACCAATTTAAATGTCTAATGAACTTCATCTCTTCTTATCTAATTAGATCCCAATTTTAGCAAATTACCAACTGGGGCTAGACACTAGACACATTTTCTCCAGATATTCCACCTTACACCCAAAAATATAATTAAACTACAGATCCTATGTGTATGTGACCAGACAGGTGTCTATGGGTAATGTATAAAGGGCATGTATAACAAGAGGCGTCACTAGGGTTGGTGTCACCCTGTGCGGTAACTCATGGTGTCACCCCCCTGGATTTCCTCCATTACAATGCCAAACAGATTCCTTAGTAATGCCAGTCAGATGGCCCATTAAATATGCCACACAGGAGCCCAATAAATTATGCCACATACAGCGCATTAACTGTAGCTTAGAAGCAATATTTATTTTTTATTTATTTAGAAAGTGTTTTACCAGGAAGAATACATTGAGATTTCTCTCGTTTTCAAGTATGTCCTGGGGACCCAGTCCATGTTATATGAATAAATACAGGGCTTTCTAAAGACCTGTTCATTAACAGAACAGTACAAAGGACATGAGGTCACCTGCTAAGACTTGAAGAAAGGAGATTTAGTCTTTTTTACAGTAAGGACAATTAAGATATGGAATTCACTGCCTGAAGACGAGGTTCTGGCAAATACCTTAGATGCCTTTAAGAGTGAAAATAGAAAAAATTGTGGACAAAGGACGCATGCACTCCAAACTCCAATATGATTGTAAAACTTCCGATTTATTCCAAAAAATTAAAATGGATCACAGGGACAATGAATACAAAGACAGGGAAAGGACGAATGCCTTACATGTTTCGCGTGCTCACACGCTTAATCATAGGCTTAACAATAGACTGAATTCACAGAGACTAAATACAAAAGTTCCACCAATGCATAGAAAGGTCATCTCAATCAAGTTAATTAAAAAACCTTGTTAATCATGTTGCAGCATAGGAGAGGAGATGGTGTGATGAAAGTGTTAAATGAGGCGTGGTAGGAGAAGTGAATTGAAATAAAAAGAAAAAGATATTATTAAACATGAAACAGTGAATAAGTGTGTATAAAGTGAATCAGACAAAGTGATCTATTGCAAAATAAGAAGTAGTAAAAGATAAATAGGAAAATTAATCTGTGAAAAAATAGACAAAGTAGCAGTATATTGAAATGTGAAAAATATATCTGTGAAAAATGAACAAAATAGCAGTGTATAGGAATGTGAAAACAATGTGTGAAAAATAGACAAAGTAGCAGTGTTGAATGTGAAGAAATGTAAACATATCCCCTCTGTGCCATAACATGCTAATATGCAATATGACTCAAACATTTATTAAAACATTTTTTTTCCAATTTTGATAAAACAACAAAATATTTATTTATTTATTTATTTTATTAACATTGTAGAACAATTAGCATAAATAGTAATAATTATGTAATAAAAAATAAACTTTTTTCTAAGTGGGTGCAAAGACGTAACCAGGCATTGGAATTGGTGAGGTATGCAGTAACCAAAAGGTTATTAGATATACATCCAACCTTTAACAGTATTGTAAGACTGTGTATAGACAGATGATGCCAAAATTGAATTAGCTCATGGTAGATTGGTGAACAATACAAAACTAACAGCATTAGATCCCTACATGTGTGACTAACTGATGTCTAGGCTGTCTAGATAAAGAAGACAGCTTGCACAGAATATGAATGCACATTATTGAGAAGACAATGATAGGTGTTCGTTGAAAAGTTGTTATGCATTCAGACATGATTAAACCAACAATGATCAAAAGTGTTAATTAATTGGAAAGTCGTATGAGTAAACCCGCACAAACCAAATACATCAATAATAACTGTTCGCTGAAAAGTTGTTATACATTCAGACATGGTTAAACAAACAATGATATGAAGAGTTAATTAATAGGAAAATAGCATGAGTAAACCCTCACAAACCAAACACATCAAAAATAACTACATAAGTATAACATAACGCCACCCATCTAGTTAGAGACATGCATGTATTCCTAGTAGAAGCATGAAATGTCAAACTCTGAATTCATGCCAGCCGGGTGTCTCGTTCCCAACTGGAAAATCCAATAGTCTTCTTGTCGACATAACTGTCTGTATGTACTGCCCCCTTGTGGACCTCTGTCAATTTTGTCTATGACCGAAACTCTGAAAAAATTCGTATTGTTGTAGTTACAGAATTGAAAGTGGCGTGCTACTGGGGTATTGATTTACTTTTGTATTTAGTCTCTGTAAATTCAGTCTATTGTTAAGCCTATGATTAAGCGTGTGAGCACGCGAAACATGTAAGGCATTCGTCCTTTCCCTGTCTTTGTATTTATTGTCCCTGTGATCCATTTAAATTTTTTGGAATAAATCGGAAGTTTTACAATCATATCGGAGTTTGGAGTGCATGCGTCCTTTGTCCACAATTTGTTTCTATTTTCGCTTATGGTGCTTTTGCTGCAGCACAGACGGCGCACCCATCTTCCCAAGACATATAGGAGGTATGTTTACTGCCAATGGGGGAGCGGCTTGTTTTCCCCTTTTGTTTGTCTTTAAGAGTGGCCTGGATACTTTTTTTAATGAACTGGAGCATAGAGGGCTCTGCATGTTAGTATAGGTATTAATATTAATTTAGTGCTTATTGATCCAAGGAGAAATCTGATTGCCGTTTGGAGTAAAGAAGGAATTTTTTTACCCGATGAATGCAGAATTCGAAATTGCTGAAGGTTTTTTATTTGCCTTCTTTTGGATCAACAGCGCTAAACATGGCATAGGAAAAGGGTTGAACTTGATGGACGCAATACTTTTTTCAATCTAAACTGCTAAATAACTATGCCACACACAGAAGCCTTATGACTATGCCCCACACAGGAGCCCCATACTTATGTCACACACAGGAACCCCCATTTATTATGATACACACAGGAACCCCATTTATTATGCCACACACAGGAACCCAATGGGGTTTGTATTATGCCACACACAGGATCCCCATTTATTATGCCACACACAGGAACCCCATTTATTATGCCACACACCAGAGTGCCTTAATTATACCACACACAATGGACCTCTATTATTTATGCCACACATGGGAGCCACATTAATAATACCACACACACATAGGTTCCCCATTAAGTATGCCCCACACATGACTGTCATTAATTATGCCACACACAGGAGCCCTGCGAGGTGACTGCGGGCCACATTCATCTATTGTACAATTACAAAACAATAAATATATATTGATACACACATCTTATCTCTCTCTCCTCCCATTAATATGCCACAGCCAAATTGCCCAGTTATATTCCACTGCCAGTTTGCCGATTAAAATACCAGTGTTAGTTTGTCCTTTAATATGCCACAGCCAATTCGCCCATAAGAATGCCAGTGTTAGTTTGCCCATTAATATGCCTGTGTTATTTTTCCCATTAATATGCCACAGCCAATTTGCCCATTAGTATGCCAGTGTTATTTTGCCCATTAATACTACAGTATTAGTTTTCCCATTAATATGCCCCAGACAACTTGACCATTCATTTATCAGTGTAAGTTTATCCATTAATATGCCACAGCCAATTTGCCCATTAAAATGCCACACATGGGACCCAATTAATTATGACACACACAGGAGCCTTTTGAGGTGACGGCGGGCTACATTAACCTTTTGTACAATTATAAAACAAAAAATATATATTTGTACACACATCTTATCTCTCTCTCTCCATATTAATATGCCACAGCCAAATTGGCCATTTATATGCCACAGCCAAATTGGCCATTTATATGCCACAGCCAATTAGCCCATTAATATGCCAGTGTTAGTGTGTCCATTAATATGCCACAGCCAATTTGCCCATTAATATACCAGTGTTAGTTTACCCATTATATACAACCCTCCTCCCCCCTTCCCCAGTACTTAGCTCCTGGCTGTTCCGTTTCCCCGGCCATCTCCTACATGCAGTCTTCCCTTCCCTTGCTGTCATATCCAGTGGCAATGACAGTTTTTTTAAAACTTTTTTTTGTTTCGGCAGTCCGAATCCAGTATATATGGCTTTCCAAAAAAGAAAAAAACTCAGCAGCATTATGTGCTGCAAAGAAGATGCCAAACCGGGTGTTACCCCCATTGGGTTTCCCCGCACCCTCCCTGGGACTCCACTCCAGACACAGAGGTTTTATATTTGTTGATACACCACAAGCGCAAGGGGTGAAAGCTCTGCCCCCTAGCGCCCTCAGCCTTGTAGAGCCCCCAGTTATCCATGACATCCGGGCACTGAGAAGAAAATCAGAAGTTGATCAACTCCTCTCCCTGCAACTGGAAGGTAACCATACAGGGAGGGGGACAAACAAATTTAAAAAAAATCTGTGTTTAAGCGTTTGTGTGTGTGTATATGTATGTATGTATGTATGTATATAAGTATAAGTCTGACTGTGTGTTTGTGTGAGTATGCCTATGGTGTGTGTCTGAGCAGGTATGTGACTATATGTATAAGTCTGTGATGTTGTCTGTGTACGTCTGACTGTGTGTGCAAGTGTATAGCCCCCCAGCTATACAGTGCTCCAGCCATATATAGTTTTATATTATATAAACCTGAGATATATAATCATATGGCTGATTTTATATAATATTTGTCATATAAATATACAATTATTTATTATTAATGATATGTTAATTACCATCCAGAAATCTAGGAAATATTTTTCCATGGAGGGCTTTCTTATAGTCCTTACCCCAATTAATATATTGTGTTTATATATTTCAAACCTGAAGCTTGACAGTTGGAAATCTAGGGGTACTGAATTCCTGGGAGACTTTTCGTTAATTCAAACACCTTGCAATGTATCCAGTATTGAAATTTTTTACATACTTGGCAATATGAAATTTTTTAAAGTAAAATCCAATTGGAGAGGTGAGAGCATTGGATAAATTAACCGCTTAAGGAACAGGGATTGTCTGAGCCAATGACCAGAGCGATTTTTCAATTTTTGATATGTTTAAATGTACTTTTCCTCTCTGTCATTTAATGCACCCATACAAGTTGTTTTTTAAGGTCAGTTAGAGCTTATAATGTTATATTGCCAAGTATGTTAACATTACTAGATACATTGTACGTTGTTTGACATAATTCGGCTCGATGAGTTAAAAGTGAGTTTGCAGTTTTCCTCCATGCAGTCTTCCCTCCTGCACAGAGGAGAGAAATACTGTCAGCGGATATGATGTAATGTCATAGCGGGTTGCAATGATTTCGTATTTTTTGTAGGCTTGGTGCCCCCTCCCACCCGCCCCACCCCTTGTGACGCTGATCAGGAATGTTTCACTTTTAGAACTTTGCTCATAATGTAAATCCCATAAATCTAACATTTCAGATTTTTCCTTCCTGAAAAGTGGGGTAAATCTTAATATATGCCAGTATAATTATATTTTATTTATTTATTGTACAAGCATATAAATCTTTTCTTCCTCAACTTATTAGTATTTGGGGTTAGGTGTTAGTGTTAGTACTAGGGCTTAGTGTTAGTTTTAGGGTTAGTGTTAGTATTAGGGGTGTTAATATTAGGGTTGTGGGAGGTTAATATGGGGGTTCGGGGTGTTTTTATGGGGGTTTAATTTATTAGGAGGTTTACTGTGATTGTAAGCACTGACAGTTCAGCGGCCAAGTTGCCTTTTACCGCTGACAGTTCAGCACTGAAACTGCCTTGCTGAACTGTCAGCGGTGAAACAGCCACGGTGAACAGTCCTGGACACTATAGGTGGGCCCTAACATTAAATACTGTTGCTTGTAGCTTAATATCAGGGCCCACCTGTATTGGAGTACGTTGGCGTTGTTGGGATTGGTCAAAGAATCTGGCTTTGTGTGGCTTCTTTTTGCTAAACACAATGTTGCACTGTTTTGTCACTTTGTTTATGTGCGTTATAACATTACATTGTCTCTGGATTTTGATCTGGATTTTTCAGTGCAATACAAAATTCACAAAACAATCCCCAATACAATCTCGTAATAACTCAGTTGAGTTCCCCGGTAGACCAGACAAATTCAGTACAAAGCTCACTCAAAGAAGCTTACCATTAATTGGCAGGAGCTTATCACAAATTTGTAGAAACTTGTCCTCATCTTGGACCCAGGGAGTTAAGTAACCAGTACAATGCAGACAGAGTGGCTGTGGGAGACCTGGACATAGTTAAGCTTGTTCACTGAATACCGGAAAGTGGTTAAATGGGGAAAAGTCGAATGTCAGAGCACTAACACAGTCACATGCTCATATAATATACACATATAATATTATGCTTACTAAACAGGTGTGAGCATGCTACAAGTACATTGTAATGCACTATATTGTGTAGAAAAAAAACCTAAAGGTTTGTCCCTTAGGACAGCAGAGAACATTTTTTTTGGCTAAGAGTTAATCATAGCCCTCCTCCATAGGTGTGCTGTGGATCCTGTTATAGTTCCCTTTGAGTAGCCTCAGTCTGACAGAGAAATTATACAGGTGAAAACCTGTTACATTTCCTTAAATCACACTATGCCCAAACTTCCAGCATCCAGGCATACAATATTTTGGCAGCAGCCCATAGGGTCTGTGAAGACCCTGAACTGGTCTCTGCCTCTGTGTCCCTGGTTCTCAAACCCTCTATGATCAGGGCCAGGAATACAAAATTGCCTTTACCATTAGGCGTTATGCCAGTACTTGACAAATCCTGGGAGCCCTAGCTCCTAAATACCCTCCTGCTGGCTCCTAACTTTTTTGATTGTTTTACACAGAATTCTATAGAATGTGTTGGCAGATACAAAACTAAATCTGAATACTTTCATTAGTCCCTGGCCTTATCTTATATCTGAGCTAGACCTATGTCCATCCTATTCATGCTTTAATGGAAAATCCATATCCATGGATCCTAAAAATATCTATACAGTTTGTTATTGTGATAAGGATGGATGTTAGGTGCCTGTTAGAATAACCAGTTTGTTAATCAGCCACAGAAAGTCTAGTCAAGACAGATTTAGGTAAATAGTGAACTGTAATGAAGTGATAAACGAATAGTAAAAACCAGGCACTAATAGCTGAGGTGTAAATAGATCCCATTGTGTCTGCTAATGAATAGGACTCACTTTCCCATTGTGATAGATCTCAGGCTCACATTAAATGAATTAGAGGGTAATCAGTCACATCCACCTGCACATGTTATATAGTAATTCATTAGCATTTGCTTTATAGATTAAGGTGCCAAGTGTCTCACTTCAGCACAAGATTAAAGGCTTAAAACACTTGTTACAGTCATTAAAGCCTCAGGTATGAAGCTTCTTGCAGTTTGGCACATACACCAAGGTTGTATATAAACCAATCACTGCACTCGATATTAAACAGCTGTATCAATACCACTAGCCAGCTCATTCTGCACTTTATACAACACAGGCCTTTATGCATGGAAGAGGGAATTGACAATGGAATTTCAGACTTATAGCCAAATAGGCGATTTCCAAAAATTATCAAATTCATCTGATTGCAATGGTCATGCTGAAAAGGGGCATTACAGGGGATTGACATGGGGATTTGAAACTTAAGAAATTCTACAACTCGACTACTTTGGTCTTAGGTTTGAAATTCCCTTGTCAGTTGTCTGCATTGTCCTCGTTCATGAATATATTTCACTGAATCTAGACATACCTGTGATGCTATTTTCAATGTGAAACTACAGCAGATCCGAAAACACATCTCATGTATGTTAGAAGCATGTACAACAGGCAGAAAATAAGCCTGGTGGAACTGCTCCTTTAAATGATCAGATGTAATTCTAAATGTATTATTAATGGTTTGATATTCTTACTGTTATTTGTATTCATTTAAATAGTAAAACAAATCTATTCTCTTCTCTAAGCTAATGATTTTCAAAGGTCTTAAAGAACAAAAAATGTATTTGGTCTTATTCACATTTAATCAGTTTTAATTAAATCACATCTGCCAATTAAATCAACACTGATTAAGGAAGGACACAGGAAAGAAAAACAACCAATATAAATGAGTACGCTGGAAGATGTCATCTCAGATGTAGTTTCTTGGTTTATCCAGAGCGGCTGTTTTACATACATTTGACTTTCACATAGTTAAAACTCTGAGTTAGTTTTGTAGCCTGAAGAGGCTTCAGCAGAGTAATTAACAACAATATAGAGTCGGCACCTCTTTGGTGATGGTATTTTCTTGTAAATTTTGTTTTTCCCAAGTTAAAACAATAAGCAAATGGGATAATCTGTTTTCATTCAGTTCTATAGCGCATTTTAAAAGCACCAATTCATTCACCCATCAGCTCCCCAAAAAATTTAAGAATTCAAATCCCAACTCAAAAAAAGTGTAGATAATGTTTAAATTGATCCAACACTTAATTCTAGCGCATGATATGCCAACGGCATCTGTGTCCTCGAGTCTAGATAACTGTGATACATATTACTTGGAACTCTCCGAAATAGAACTTAATCACCTACACACAGTACAAAATGCAGCAGCCAGCCTACTGACCAATCAAATGTGATCATGTCACATAACATCTCCCTGCATTGGATTTCCATTGATTGAGCCTGCGCCATCTTTGCCCGATAAGTACTTTTTGGTTGTGGCGGCGAAGTCAGTTTTTTAAGAAACCAGGAGCTGAAAAGCGCTTGATTAGTGAGTGAAAGCTTCTGCCAAACACGGTTTAGTGGAGGCCCCTCTCCCACACTGACGGGATATATCAAAAGCCGCAATCTCATTTATACATAACAAACAGCGACTGTGCCTTTTTATAGCCTTGTCGGATGTTTTTATACATGGCCCCTATATATCACTTGTAATGAAAATAATGTCAAACTGCCTGAAGTACAACTATGTAACTGTTTTCCTTATGAGAATATTCTACACTCACTTTACATGTTAAATGTCAGCTTGTTCGACCCTCAAATAACAAAGGACATTTGTTATAACGTTTCACATAAGGAACACATTCAGTATTAGTTTTTAGCTCTTATTATTAACACTAGATGTATCACTATCACTGGTACCCATTTGATTCAGATTTCTGTGCAAAATGAGTGGGGATAATATATTTTAGCAGGGCCGTCTCTAACGCGGGGCAAACGGGGTAGCTGCCCCGGGCCCATTTCTTCCTGGGGGCCCAAGGCAGCTGCCCCATGGGCCCGCGCTCTGCCCCCAGGCCCCAGCAACTCCACTTACTTTTCTGTGTGTGCGCGTCCTACTATGCGATGCGCTTGTATGCATCGTATAGTAATTTGTTGCTCCTCCCCTGCGTTTGCGTGACGTCTTCACGTCAAACTAGGAGAAACACGCGATAGAGGAAAGACTGCATTGGCAGTCTCCTCCTCCCCTGCGTGCAGCGTACGGAGGAAAGACTGACACTGACAGTGCCAGTCTCCTCCTATTAAGCCGACAGCGGTGCGGTTTCAGAGGCTGCTCCCATGTAAGTTTTTAAAGTTTAAAGAAAATCCAGCCAGAAATCCAGAAATAAAGCCAGCACTCCCCCCCCCCCCCCCCTCCCAAGCCCCAGACATACCCATAAAGTGTCCTGCTCCAGGCCCTGGCCCCAACCAGCTGTAATGTACCTATACCAGAACCCCACAACCTGCCCCTCCACAACCCCCCCAAGACCCAGCCACATATTATATGTATATATGGCTGCTTTATATCATATTTATATTATATATAGATAAATATATGTATGATATAAATCAGACATACATATATATATAATAATGAAGCCATATATATTATAAAAAATATATAATATATATGTGTATATTGTGATATATAAAATATAAATATATATATATTATATATATAATAAATATATATAAATATATATAAATATAAATATATATATATATATATATATATATATATATATATATAAATTGAAAAGACAGGAGACAGCACACCGTTTAAGGGAGTTTAATCCACCAAAAAACAATGACGTTTCAGCTCAGTAGTGAGCTTTCTTCAACTTGAAGAAAGCTCACTACTGAGCTGAAACGTCGTTTTAAAAAAAAAAAAAAAAAAAAAATTAAACTCCCTTAAACGATGTGATGAGTATCCTGTCTTTTCTATTGATTTATGTGCGTGAATGACTCTCCCTCGTTGCACCCGGCACTTTTATTAGTGTGCAGACCCATTTAAACTTTCTACTATATATATATATATATATATATATATATATATATATATATATATATATATATATACTGATTTATGTAATATTTATATACCTTTTGTTTGTTTTTTTTATAAATATATATATAAATGTTATATAAACCAGCCATATATATTCTGAAAACAGCTATAGATACTATATAAATATTATCTAAACCAGCCACATATATACTATATATATTATATATTCCAGTCATATATATTATATTTAAATATTATATACACAAGCTATATATATATATATATATATATATACACACAGTATATACACACACACTATATAAATATTCTATATACTATTTGCTCTGTGTAATATCAGTGTTATATATCATTATTGTAACATAGATGTATTTTAATTGCTTCCTACCATATAAAAGTACTCTCTAAAATCCATGTATACTTTTGTAATATAGGCACTGTGTCATTTTATTGCAGTGTTGCATAATAAGAAGGTATAGATTTTGTGCCACCAAATTATGTCTTATGTAATGTTATATGTATGTCATTGGTGTATACCATTAAAACCCATTATATAAGAGCAGTGCTGAATAATACAATAATTTATTGTACCAGTAATGTTGTAAAATATCACTTTCTATAGAAGAGACCAGTCACCCACAGGCAGCTCACACAAGCCTAGTCCTCATCCTGTTTTGGCTGCGTGATCTCCTCTACCTTTTACTGCTTTCAAGGTAAGTAATACTGCGGGGTTTAGGGCGTGTCTGTAGACTATTTAGGAGACTGTGAAGATCAAGATTTAGATTATGGGATTAAATAATTCATTGATTATTTAATCTGATTTGTGGGTCACCCTGCTGCACTCATGTCAAACAGCCCAAGATATGTCTTGGTGAAGGTGTATAATGAACTAGATAAAAAAATGTATGTTTATATAGGATTGGTATTTTGATACAGCTAGTGGCATATTAATGTATTCTTTTTTTCTCTCCTAATAAATATTTGCTGCATTTAAAAAAATGTTTTAATGTGCATTGCATTGCTGTGGATCTCTCTGCTAAACTCCATACCACACATTACTGTGAGATGTATTGCTGTGGTGCTCTGTGATACACCCACTTCCATACTACACATTAAATTGAATTGTATTGTTGTGGAGATATGTGATCCACTGATAGCTGCACATTATTGTGAGTTTATTGCTGTGGAGATCTGTTATATACTGACACACTGCACGTTCCTGTGCGTCGTATTGCTGAGGTGATGTGTGGTACACTTACACACCACAATTCACTGTGAGTTATATTGCTGAGGGGATGTGTGGTACATTTGCACACCACAATTCATTGTAAGTTATATTGCTGTAGATCTTGGTGATATGCTGCAGGTTACTGTGAATTGTATTGGTATGGAGCTCTGTGATACACTGGCATGCTGCACATTCCTTCAAGTTGTATTGCTGCGGAGCTCTGTGATATATTCCCACACCACACATTACTGTGTGTTGTATTGCTGGGGAGCACTGTGATACACTCACACACCCAACATTACACATTAGTAATTTTTAGATTTTAAAATTAAACTTTAGGAGCTAACGCAAAGCTTGCAAGCTTCTTTGGACCAGTAATATCTTTTTTTTTATTTTTTATTAGACATATTGTAGTCCAAATGAAATAGCATATTGTCTTTCTTTTAGATTCAACAAGTTATTCCTGCACCTTAAAGGTAAGAGACGACAAGAGTAAGAATAGGTGACTAAGTTCCTTAGTGCAGACTTCAAAAATTATAAAGGCTAGCAAGCTGGTTCTATGCATCAACAGTATGTATAAATTGCAGAGCTTGCAATCTTTTTTAAATCCTGTAGACTGCATTAAGAAGCTTTGCCATATAAGACATAAGCTCCTTTGATAACAGTTTTATTACACATAAATACTGTATGGTATTCATACATTGCCATGTGATATTTTGTATTGTTGTATTATTTCTATATTACAGTGACTCATCACACATGTTTGCTAAAGACATTTACATTTGTTAATTAACATTTTATTGGTTTAGAGTAAAGTGTTTGTTACACTATTCTGACAGTTTCTACCCATGTGCTACCAATGTGCTAATACTATTCTGCAGTACAGTCAAGTAACTGCTCCATAATGTTGGACTCACAGACTGAACCGTTTTATGAAAGTTGCGTCATTTTGCTGTTGGCTGCCTTGCGTTACTACCTCTGTGTAGTCCAAGAAAGTGGTGTCTAGAATGTGGCCAGGCGTGCACGTTTACACATGCGTGTATACACGCATCCACCGGAGTCTTTACTCGTCAGAGAGAAGATCCATGCAAGAGTCACGAGCACAGATACAGAAGGGAAGAGCAGACGGTGTGGAAGAACAGCGGGAGGAGGAAGGGTATTTGTCAGGCACAAGCTCTTGTTAGATGTCTTCTGGGACAAATTTGCATCTATACTAAGGTAAACAGCATACTTTGCTGTAACATACTAAATATACAAATATCATATTAAAATGTATGCATTTTTCACTCTATTGACATTATTTATTTATTTAATGCAGGTGTCACTCACGACTATTTCTTCAAGAGTCTGACTGCCCTCAAAATGTCCAAACCTTTGAGTGGTGCCCAGAAGAGGAAGAAGAAGCAGGAGATGGAGGAAAAAATATGTAGAATTCCAAAAATAACTGGTTTTCTTGTACCTACAAGTGGATCTTCTGCACAGCCTGCTGCGTGTGGATCTTCTGCACAGCCTGCTGCGTGTGGATCTTCTGCACAGCCTGCTGCGTGTGGATCTTCTGCACAGCCTGCTGCGTGTGGATCTTCAGAACAACATGCCAGTACATCTTCTCAGGAACTGATTCCTGCTCAAATTATATCCGAATATGGCTCTGAAGCTGACAAAGTGGAGTCTTCTGATCAACCCATGCCACTAGAAACAACTTCAGTGCCCATGGAAGTGGAGACACCAGGCATATCCAGAAATATTGGTATCCATACTGTGGAAGAGCAAGAGCCTACTGCTGAAGCAGCTGATATATCTGTGGAAAAGTCAGGCTTTATGACTGACATTGGATTGTGGCCCAGCTCATCTACTCTGGAAATGCGGGAGTACTGGTCTAAAAATGGAAATTCGTCAGTAAGAAAACCTCTTGAACAACTGCGAAATGAAGCATTTCCAAAATCATTTAAAGATGGACGTTGCTGTATGACAGACATGTTTATCCGTAACTGCCCCAATGGGGACAAGGTGGAACGGAAGTGGCTTTGCTACTCAAATAACAGAGGCCGAATATACTGTTTTGACTGCAAATTATTTAGTTCATCAAAAAATGCATTTTCAAATGATGGCTTCAGCGACTGGAAACATGCCAGTGAACGAATTGCATCTCATGAGCAGTCTCAAAACCATATTCGTGCTGTGATTTGTACAGCCAAATATTCAAAACTGGAAGGTCGGATTGATTATAAAATGCAACAACAGATTAAAGAACTGACAAACTATGGGCAAAACCTAGTAAAACGTTTGCTGAGTGTTATCACTTTTCTTGCTGAGAGAGGATTGGCTTTTAGAGGTGATGATCAAACAATTGGATCGCCACATAATGGGAACTACCTTGGTATTCTGGAATTGTTGTCAGAGTATGATGCTTTCCTAGCACAACACATCCAGACAAAGGCGAACAAAGGAAAAGGTTGCACAAGTTATTTATCAGCAAATGTCTGTGAGGAACTCATACAAATTACTGGGGAAAAGATTTTAGAAGTGATCATCAACCGTGTTAAAATGGCCAAGTACTACTCAGTTTCTGTGGATTCATCTGAAGATTCTTCCCATACTGATCAGCTCACAGTGATTTTAAGATACATAGAAGGAAATCAACCTGTAGAGCGTTTTGTAACCTTCTTACCCTCAACAGGGCATAAAGGAGAAGAAATGGCAAATGCACTCCTAACATTTCTTAATGGTGTTGGACTTGCTATAAAAGAATTCCGTGGGCAAAGTTATGATAATGAAGAAAAAAGGAAGACAGCGCTACAAAGTAATATTAATAAAAATAAATATAAATGATAAATGCGTATAAATACACCATAAAAAACACACAATTTGGAGGGTATAAAAATATATAAATTTAATAAATATAAAAATAAGTAAAATAGATACACACAGAACCACCTTAGTTGAGGTGGGAATACAGTATACAAATGAATTGAATTGTAATTAAGCAATAAGGATATGCTAGTAACAAATACAAGTAAATACTACAAGGACAAAACCAAATAAGAACAATAGTCACAACAGGTAGATAGTACACACCTTTGAAGAGAGACCGTTTGGGACAATGCTGGACTCAGAGCAGTGAATGAATCCGGTGCGAAGAAAGAAGCCTGGCCAGGTCTTTTCGCAAAGAGAACAGGACGCCAAAAAAGGGACGCGTTTCGAAAAAACTTCTTCAGCCTTTGGCGTCCAGCATGTCTCAAAACGGGTCTCTGACTGTTTAAATAGACCGCTTCTAATTGCAAGCAGCGGTGAAACCAGGAAGTATGACGTAATCGCGTAGTAACGCGACGACGTCATAACGTTGCGACGCCAACGTCATCTCCATAACAACACATCGAGACCACACAGAGCCGGCATAGTGTGGTGTCGATCGGTGTACAGAGAGGGCGTTAGCGGCGGTACATATTAAAAACAGAAAAAACAGAAAACTTGATACATACAAAAATAAAAATAAAAAGTTATATGTACAGTGTATACACGAACAGTGTTCCATAAAAACATATACAGGGATCTACTCCATACACAATGATCATCCACACTTCATGAAAAACATCCAAATATACATATATGGATGACATGCATAAAAATGCTTCAAAGTGGATAGAAGTATACAAACATATATATATATATATATATACATATAGCACAGAGACCAACAAAACAGTGATACATAAGTCTAATCCAGGAATGGCACTAGGTCAAAATTGTCGTTAAGACCCTTAGGGACCAGGGTATTTAAGGTGAGGATCCAAAAAGTCTCTCTTTTACAGAGAGTCTTGAGTCTGTCACCCTTGCGTGGACCTAATATAACATGCTCAATTGCCATTGCCTTTAGTTTTTTGTCATTTCGCTGGTGTACATCCAAAAAATGTTTAGACAGAATATGCTTTTCGAAACCTCTTCTGATATTATACCTATGTTCAGAAAGGCGTTTTTTAAAGGTTCTACTAGTCCTACCTATATATTGGAGGCCACATGGGCATTCCAACAGATAGATAACGAACTTTGTATTACAGGATATATGTCTCTTGATAGGATACTTTGTAGTTGTGGCATTGTCTATAAAGAAATTTGATTTTCTGGGACAGACTGCACAGTGATCACAAGTGCCGCATCTATACCACCCTTTTATGCCAGACAGAAAATTACACTTTTTAGATTTTTCTTTAAATTTATCTGATATGTCTGTCGGGGCTAGGATGTTCTTAATATTAGTATTACGTCTACAGATAATCCTTCCTCTATCTGGCAACATAGGGGCCAGGATAGGATCTCCCTTAAGAATGTGCCAGTGTCGGTTAAGGATTTCTTTTATCTTACCAGTCTTGTCTGAAAAAGTGGTGACAAGACTGGAACCAAAGGTGTTTGGAAATGGGTTGTCACTGCTATCGTTTTGACATGGCCTGCATTTATCCACAATGGGGCAGCCATTAAGAGATGCAATTTTGAACTTCTTGTTGTTCTTTTTAGGGTTCTGACTACCATTTAAAAATAGGGTTCTATCCTTCGATCTAATATCATTCAGAGTGTTGTCTACCAATTTTTCACTGTACCCCTTTGTGATTAGTCTATCCTTTATTTCCATTGCCTGCTGCTCGAAATCCTCCTGTTTAGAGCAGTTCTTTCTCATGCGAATTAGTTCACCCTTGGGTATGTTGTTAAGCCATCTCTTATCGTGATAGCTTTTAGAATTTAGGTAAGTATTTTTGTCCACTGTTTTAAAATATGTTTTTGTGACGAAACTATTTCTTTCGTCCGTTGATACCGTTAGGTCCAAAAAGTTTATACTAGTTGGACTGTGTTCATAGGAGAAAGTCAAACCAAAAGAATTTGTGTTGAGTTCTCCCATGAACACGTCCAACGCCTCTACAGTACCATTCCACAAGAAAAAAACATCGTCTATGTAACGTTTGTACAGCAAAAGGTTGGCACTGCGATGGGGTCCAAAAATAACCTCCTCCTCCCAACTACCCAGGAACAGGTTGGCGTAGCTGGGGGCGAAACGGGTCCCCATCGCAGTGCCACATATCTGCAAATAAAAATCACCATCGAACAGAAAATAATTAGATTCAAGAATAAACAGCATACATTTTTCCAAAAATTGTCTATGTTCGATGCTTAGGTATTCCCTTTGATTAAGCATCTTCATCACCCCCTCAATGCCATCCTGATGTTGTATTGTAGTGTATAATGCCTGTATGTCTGCTGTTACCATGTACATACCAGGCTGCCACTTTATGTCGGTTAGTACATTCATGAGGGCCAAACCGTCCTTTAAATAGGAAGGCATCGTGGGGACAAGGACCTGAAGAAAGAGGTCTACATACAATGATAGGTTAGAAGTTAAAGACCCCACCCCTGAGATGATGGGACGTCCAGGGGGATCTTGTAATTGCTTGTGAATCTTTGGCAGATGGTAAAACATAGGGACTCTAGGGGCTCGAACCATCAAACCCTGATATTCTGACTTAGAAATAATCCCGGCTTCTTTGGCCGAGCCAAGAAGCATTCCTAGGGAACGAACAAAAGTACTTGTGGGATCTGTATACAACTTTTTATAGAAATTCTCATCAGACAGTAGCCTCAAAGCCTCTCTTCGATAGTCTACTGTATCTTGGAGGACTACTCCTCCTCCCTTATCTGCCCCTCTAATTACAAGGTTATTATTGTCACTAAGTATCTTCAGGGCTGCTTTTTCGTGAACTGTCAGATTACTAGTTTGGCAGTGTGTATCCAATTGCCATAGTTCACCTTCCACTAGGGTCTTAAAAACCTCTAGATAGTTACCTCTACTCCCCACTGGATTGAATTTGGATGGTGCACGAACATTTGTATATACAGACATTTTTTGGGGCTCAATATTATTGTCATCCAACAAGCTGTTAAGTGTGCCTATATTCAAAAGATCTTCTACACATATGGGTCTATTGATGTCCCATATTTTTGCTGTTGGTGTATCTAAATTCCTTTTTTCCGTCATATGTTTACAAGAATTTTTTGTCAAAAAGAACCTTTTGACCGTTAATTTTCTAATAAACTTATTGAAATCAATAATTAAGTCTACCTTGCTAAGGTTCCTGCAAGGTGCAAATTTTAAACCTTTCAACAGCAAAGTTACTTGACTGACAGTCAAAATATGTTGTGACAAATTATAGATACCCAATGATTCAAGGTCTTTTACTGTACAGTTCTTGATCTTTTGGTTAAATCTCTTGATGTTGGTTCTTCTTCCACCTCTTCTACCTCTGTGTCGAGGTCGGACCACTGGTCTAAAGATTCTCTATTTATTTATTTTTATTTACTAGAGTTCTTTTTCTAATTTCTTTGTGATATTTATAACACTTTTTCTTTTTCAGACACATTTCTGTCTTTCTTGCTTTTTTATAAGCACTTAGTCAATTTGACACTTTTTTACATTTGGTCCGCATTATTAATATGGATAATTATACACAAAGGAAAAATAATAGATCTGTCATAAGTGAAAAGATTTTTGACACTAATAATTTTGAAATACAATCCTCCTACGGTAGAGATAAAAACATCGATACATGGTTTTTTGAACTACAGAAACTATTGGAGGCAGAATTAAGACATTGGTGGGATATTGAAAGCATAGAACAATATTCTAAGGCACGTATTGTCCCAAGAGGTTTGAGGCTGAATAAAAGATGTAGTATAGGTGCTACCAGTCCCGAAATCTTGGAGGAATGGAATAAGGAATTGGAGGAATGTTCTCTAAAACTAATGAAACTTATAATACAAGGCAGAAAGGAGTTGCTTAAAAAGACAGAGGATAAAATTAAAGATCAAATAAAAGCAGCAGATTGTTATAGACAATCACCTGAATTTAAAGACTTGGAAATAATTCTTGAGAAGAGACTAGAGAAATATGAAGATGATATAACTAAGTCTAAACAACTAAAATTTAGAAGGGACAAACAAGATTATGTCCAAGGCCGGCAATTTGACCCCAATCCCAAGAATAGGGACTCATCACAAAATAGAGATAGAAATTCAACATATCCAACCAAAGAGAAAAGTGTAGTCCCATCCAATATTTCAAGACGTAGAGAGGCACCTATACGTGGAAACGTGAGATTTAGGGATGAAGGTATGGGGAGACCTCTACCCAATAGGACCCCTGATAATAGACAAGATAGGGGAAACAGAATAAATAGGAATATTGGAATCAATAACCAATCCCGTGGACACACCTCTTCTTACAACTATTCAGTATCTAACCCATCCTCCTCTTCATCTTCTTCTTTTTTAGAACAGCGTTTCGGCAAGAGGAAAATGCCATCATATCCGACAAGAAAGAGGTCCGAAAGAGAATCTTTAGACCAGTGGTCCGACCTCGACACAGAGGTAAAAGAGGTGGAAGAACAACCTACATCAAGAGATTTAACCAAAAGATCAAGAACTGTACAGTAAAAGACCTTGAATCATTGGGTATCTATAATTTGTCACAACATATTTTGACTGTCAGTCAAGTAACTTTGCTGTTGAAAGGTTTAAAATTTGCACCTTGCAGGAACCTTAGCAAGGTAGACTTAATTATTGATTTCAATAAGTTTATTAGAAAATTAACGGTCAAAAGGTTCTTTTTGACAAAAAATTCTTGTAAACATATGACGGAAAAAAGGAATTTAGATACACCAACAGCAAAAATATGGGACATCAATAGACCCATATGTGTAGAAGATCTTTTGAATATAGGCACACTTAACAGCTTGTTGGATGACAATAATATTGAGCCCCAAAAAATGTCTGTATATACAAATGTTCGTGCACCATCCAAATTCAATCCAGTGGGGAGTAGAGGTAACTATCTAGAGGTTTTTAAGACCCTAGTGGAAGGTGAACTATGGCAATTGGATACACACTGCCAAACTAGTAATCTGACAGTTCACGAAAAAGCAGCCCTGAAGATACTTAGTGACAATAATAACCTTGTAATTAGAGGGGCAGATAAGGGAGGAGGAGTAGTCCTCCAAGATACAGTAGACTATCGAAGAGAGGCTTTGAGGCTACTGTCTGATGAGAATTTCTATAAAAAGTTGTATACAGATCCCACAAGTACTTTTGTTCGTTCCCTAGGAATGCTTCTTGGCTCGGCCAAAGAAGCCGGGATTATTTCTAAGTCAGAATATCAGGGTTTGATGGTTCGAGCCCCTAGAGTCCCTATGTTTTACCATCTGCCAAAGATTCACAAGCAATTACAAGATCCCCCTGGACGTCCCATCATCTCAGGGGTGGGGTCTTTAACTTCTAACCTATCATTGTATGTAGACCTCTTTCTTCAGGTCCTTGTCCCCACGATGCCTTCCTATTTAAAGGACGGTTTGGCCCTCATGAATGTACTAACCGACATAAAGTGGCAGCCTGGTATGTACATGGTAACAGCAGACATACAGGCATTATACACTACAATACAACATCAGGATGGCATTGAGGGGGTGATGAAGATGCTTAATCAAAGGGAATACCTAAGCATCGAACATAGACAATTTTTGGAAAAATGTATGCTGTTTATTCTTGAATCTAATTATTTTCTGTTCGATGGTGATTTTTATTTGCAGATATGTGGCACTGCGATGGGGACCCGTTTCGCCCCCAGCTACGCCAACCTGTTCCTGGGTAGTTGGGAGGAGGAGGTTATTTTTGGACCCCATCGCAGTGCCAACCTTTTGCTGTACAAACGTTACATAGACGATGTTTTTTTCTTGTGGAATGGTACTGTAGAGGCGTTGGACGTGTTCATGGGAGAACTCAACACAAATTCTTTTGGTTTGACTTTCTCCTATGAACACAGTCCAACTAGTATAAACTTTTTGGACCTAACGGTATCAACGGACGAAAGAAATAGTTTCGTCACAAAAACATATTTTAAAACAGTGGACAAAAATACTTACCTAAATTCTAAAAGCTATCACGATAAGAGATGGCTTAACAACATACCCAAGGGTGAACTAATTCGCATGAGAAAGAACTGCTCTAAACAGGAGGATTTCGAGCAGCAGGCAATGGAAATAAAGGATAGACTAATCACAAAGGGGTACAGTGAAAAATTGGTAGACAACACTCTGAATGATATTAGATCGAAGGATAGAACCCTATTTTTAAATGGTAGTCAGAACCCTAAAAAGAACAACAAGAAGTTCAAAATTGCATCTCTTAATGGCTGCCCCATTGTGGATAAATGCAGGCCATGTCAAAACGATAGCAGTGACAACCCATTTCCAAACACCTTTGGTTCCAGTCTTGTCACCACTTTTTCAGACAAGACTGGTAAGATAAAAGAAATCCTTAACCGACACTGGCACATTCTTAAGGGAGATCCTATCCTGGCCCCTATGTTGCCAGATAGAGGAAGGATTATCTGTAGACGTAATACTAATATTAAGAACATCCTAGCCCCGACAGACATATCAGATAAATTTAAAGAAAAATCTAAAAAGTGTAATTTTCTGTCTGGCATAAAAGGGTGGTATAGATGCGGCACTTGTGATCACTGTGCAGTCTGTCCCAGAAAATCAAATTTCTTTATAGACAATGCCACAACTACAAAGTATCCTATCAAGAGACATATATCCTGTAATACAAAGTTCGTTATCTATCTGTTGGAATGCCCATGTGGCCTCCAATATATAGGTAGGACTAGTAGAACCTTTAAAAAACGCCTTTCTGAACATAGGTATAATATCAGAAGAGGTTTCGAAAAGCATATTCTGTCTAAACATTTTTTGGATGTACACCAGCGAAATGACAAAAAACTAAAGGCAATGGCAATTGAGCATGTTATATTAGGTCCACGCAAGGGTGACAGACTCAAGACTCTCTGTAAAAGAGAGACTTTTTGGATCCTCACCTTAAATACCCTGGTCCCTAAGGGTCTTAACGACAATTTTGACCTAGTGCCATTCCTGGATTAGACTTATGTATCACTGTTTTGTTGGTCTCTGTGCTATATGTATATATATATATATATATATGTTTGTATACTTCTATCCACTTTGAAGCATTTTTATGCATGTCATCCATATATGTATATTTGGATGTTTTTCATGAAGTGTGGATGATCATTGTGTATGGAGTAGATCCCTGTATATGTTTTTATGGAACACTGTTCGTGTATACACTGTACATATAACTTTTTATTTTTATTTTTGTATGTATCAAGTTTTCTGTTTTTTCTGTTTTTAATATGTACCGCCGCTAACGCCCTCTCTGTACACCGATCGACACCACACTATGCCGGCTCTGTGTGGTCTCGATGTGTTGTTATGGAGATGACGTTGGCGTCGCAACGTTATGACGTCGTCGCGTTACTACGCGATTACGTCATACTTCCTGGTTTCACCGCTGCTTGCAATTAGAAGCGGTCTATTTAAACAGTCAGAGACCCGTTTTGAGACATGCTGGACGCCAAAGGCTGAAGAAGTTTTTTCGAAACGCGTCCCTTTTTTGGCGTCCTGTTCTCTTTGCGAAAAGACCTGGCCAGGCTTCTTTCTTCGCACCGGATTCATTCACTGCTCTGAGTCCAGCATTGTCCCAAACGGTCTCTCTTCAAAGGTGTGTACTATCTACCTGTTGTGACTATTGTTCTTATTTGGTTTTGTCCTTGTAGTATTTACTTGTATTTGTTACTAGCATATCCTTATTGCTTAATTACAATTCAATTCATTTGTATACTGTATTCCCACCTCAACTAAGGTGGTTCTGTGTGTATCTATTTTACTTATTTTTATATTTATTAAATTTATATATTTTTATACCCTCCAAATTGTGTGTTTTTTATGGTGTATTTATACGCATTTATCATTTATATTTATTTTTATTAATATTACTTTGTAGCGCTGTCTTCCTTTTTTCTACATCTTCCTGTCCCTTCACGGTGCTAACCCACTGTGATTTTTTCTGGACTGGCGGCTACCTAAATCATTTTTCCTATTGGTTCCAAAATTAGTCAATCTCTCGACACAAGCCAGAAGGGCCCTCTACAGATATCATCTACTCCCGTTTCAATACCTACCATCGGACGGGTTTGTATGTTTTACTACTTTTTTATTTAGTTCACTCACAGGCGCTCGGTATTTATACTTCCGTTAGGTTGTATATCACTCTTTTTTCAAAAGTTATGATAATGCAAGCAACATGTCTGGCCACTACAAGGGTATGCAGGCAAGAATTGTAAACCACAATAAATATGCTAAGTACATACCTTGTTTTGGACACTCATTAAACCTTGTTGGAAAAGATGCTGCAAACTCATGTACTGAGGCGGTGAGGTTTTTTGATTTTGTACAAGCTCTTTATGCATTCTTTAGTGGCTCAACTCGGCACTATAAGAAGCTCAAAGACAAGCTTGATGAGAAAGGCCTCTCTGTGTCCATGCCGAAAAAGCTAAGTGACACACGTTGGTCATGTCGTGCAGATGCTTGCCAGGCACTAGTCCATGGCTATGAAAATATAATGGACATGTTGTTTGAATTTTCAGCTGACTGTGAAGAAAAGTCAGAGTGCCGTAACACAGCGAAAGGACTATTTGATCAAATGAATAAACTTGAGACTGGGATATTTGCAGAGTTCTGGAACACTGTTTCGCAGCGCTTCAACAGCAGCAGCAAAACTCTGCAGTCTGTTCAGCTCTACCTAAATTCTGCAGTTGGAGTTTTGAAATCATTAAAAGATTTTATTAATGAGCAACGTACTAAATTTGATGCATTTGAAGAAGCTGGAAAGCGTCTCTCAGATACTGACGAGTACATTGTGGAACACCGTCGTCTTCAACGCCGGAATGTCCGTCAGCAGCCACTTGACTATGGACACAGTGAAGAAGCCCAATTAACACCAAAGGAGGCGTTTTACACTAAGGCCTTTCTCCCGTGTGTCGACAAACTTTTAGTGTGTCTGGAACATCGCCTAGGAGCCTACGATGAAGTATGCAATTTATTTGGGTTCTTTATAAACTTTCCAGTGATGGACTCTAATTCCATTAAAATCGCAGCAGAAAATTTGTCCGCATTCTACAAGCATGATCTGGACACAACATTTGATGATGATGATGATGATGTAATACTTTTCCCAACACCGAAATTGCTTTAAAAATTTACCTCACTTTAATGATCACTAACTGTTCAGGTGAACGATCTTTCTCAAAAATGAAGCTAATAAAAAAACCTGCTACGCACAACCATGAGCCAAAGTCGTCTCACCAAACTGTCTATCATGTCTGCTGAATCAGACATACTTCGTGGTCTTGACTTTACCAACATCACAAACACCTTTGCTGCTCAAAAAGCACGTAGACTCATTGTTTAAATTGCATTAAATTATTTCTTTACTTTTTATGTAAATGTCATTTGCACTTTACATGAATGGTTGACAAACTATTCTTTTATTGTAGTCTGCTACTGCAGCAACTGGTGCCTACTGGGAATTTTAATAACAAAGTAGACCATGTAAGACTGGTACCTGATTCCTTATTCTCCATATTGAAGTGGGGTATGTGCACTTTATGTTTAATGTTTGATTTTGGATTCTACAAATTGTAAGGTTTAATATTGTTTATTTGATTGCTATGTGCTGTTGTTTTATGGTTGTATTTTATTTATTAATATTTATTTTTGTAAGGTTTAATATTGTTTGATTGCTGTGTGGTTTTTTATGGTTATATTTTATTCATAATATTTATTTTGTGTTATTACAAGTCAACATAACTATTTGTTTCACACTTGCACTTTGTTACGGAAAGTTGTTATTAAGATGATTGTGCTACCAACAACATGTAAGTGTTACTAAAATACAAATATACTGTGAGACAGAGGTTAAAAGAGGCTACAGAGTGCATGTAGGTACTGTTGCAGGTCAAGCCAAGGACTTGTTAACCAGTTCTTTATGTTTACATTATTAAAGTTTTTCAAGGCATGTCTATAATCTATGTGTTTGTGTTTTTTTGGGTGGGCGGGGTTGTAGTTTAGGGTGTGTTAACATGCTACGGAGTGGGTGGGAGGGGGTAATGGTCCGGGGGGCCCAAGCAGATTCTTGCCCAGGGTCCAATCAACATTAAAGACGGCCCTGTATTTTAGAGTGCATGATGTTTTAACTTTAATCCTCACTCCAGATGATATGTTTACTGTAGCCTGGAACTAAAGTGGTCAATATTGTTTAATCTTCACAATATCATTATGTTCCAGACTGGATAGTACTAAAGGTCAGAACAACAAAATTCCATTTACCAACTCCAATTAGTTCATGAACTTATGAAGTTTTGGAGTTAGTAGTTCTTAACAATCTCTAGCCCTAATTTTAAAGCTACAGTTTAAACAAACCAAGTTTTTTTTTTTTAAATTTTCATGACTATTTTTACAAACCTCCAAATAAATAAGAGAATAAATTAATGTATATACAGAAAATAACATACAACACAAAAAGTTACATATAAGAATGCTGGTCTGAACCAGTTATTCTCACTCTTAATTGGTTAATAAGTTGTTAATGCTTTTAATTTGTGATTACAGCAACATGTATCTATTTATAATTTATCATAGCTGTAGTGTACAAAATAATGATATATCACACAAGTGCGACACACAGGTGAGAAAGACAAGTGTGATACACAAGTGTTATATCATATCTTGATATATTACATTGTATTATAGAATGGTTTTTAAACTATAGTGTTATAAAGAGTTGTGATATATCATGATTTTTACACTACAGTTTGATAAACATGTGTGATATACCAAGTTTTTTTACACTACAGTGTGATTAACAGGTATGATATACCATAGTTTTACACTACAGTGTGATACACAAATGTGATAATATATCACACTTATGTATCATACTATGGTGTAAACATCATGATATATCACACTTATGTATCATACTGTGGTGCAAAAAGCATGATATGATTTTCACAATAAAGTGTGATAAACAGGTGTGATATAGCTACAAATGCAGAAAGAAAAGTCCTGCGCTCACTCCCATCACTGGGCGGCTGCAATGACTACAGTACACATCAGCCCCAATATATAGTAAAAACAAAAGAAAAACAAGTTACCTGCGCTCTCTCCTTTATCCCTATGTATTTTTAAAACAAATGGAGGTTTTTTAGTTACCTCCAATGGCCATGAGAGGATGAGCCCACCTGCCAACGTCAAGGCAGACCCCCCTAGGTGGGTCCTAACTCTAACCATTCACCTTGCTTCTTTGAGCCTCTGGCAAAAATCTCTAATGAGACAGAAAGGGGTGTTTTTTATATACACCCCTTTACATTATTAACCCTTAATAGGGAACACATGGGATGGGCGGCTGCATTGTAACAAGGCTGAGTAATACAAAAAATGGATACAAATGCAGAAAGAAAAGTCCTGCGCTCACTCCCATCACTGGGCGGCTGCAATGACTACAGTACACATCAGCCCCAATATATAGTAAAAACAAAAGAAAAACAAGTTACCTGCGCTCTCTCCTTTATCCCTATGTATTTTTAAAACAAATGGAGGTTTTTTAGTTACCTCCAATGGCCATGAGAGGATGAGCCCACCTGCCAACGTCAAGGCAGACCCCCCTAGGTGGGTCCTAACTCTAACCATTCACCTTGCTTCTTTGAGCCTCTGGCAAAAATCTCTAATTAGACAGAAAGGGGTGTTTTTTATATACACCCCTATACATTATTAACTTAATAATTAAGGTGTGATATAGCATGGTTTTGTACACTGCAGTGTGATACACAATTTCAATATATCATGATTTATATACCGCAGTGTGATACATAAGTATGATATATAGTGATTTTTACACTGCAGTATGATAAACAGGTGTGATATATCAAGGTTTTACACTACAGTGTGATACACAAATGTAATATATCATGAGTTTTTTACACTATTCTCCCATTCTCTAGCACCAGGCATGTTACCCAAAAATGTGTCTTTAGTGGGCGAAGGTTGCTTTGTTTACTCTGTCGGTGTTGATACAATGCCTCTATGTAAAGGCACTGTGTAACACTGAAAAAAAAGTGCAGGGGTGAGCTATGATCACTCCAGGGAGTGACCGTAGCTGCCATTTAAAAATGACAGTGCTGGCTGCACGTGTGTGCATAGGAAGCTAGCAAGGCACTTAGCAAAACCAAAAGTCTCCCCAGATCCAATGGTGGTCACTCTCCTGAGCAACCACATCGGCTCAGCAGAAGGGAGCTTCTACAGGCAAGAGCATCGAAAGTGATTTTTTTTCAATTCCTTTGCTCTAGGGGGCGATGTTCTATGCGGGCAAATGCAGATCAGTGTGATCTGTGTGCAGGCATGTATGATAAGTGCTCTGATGAACACTTTTTTTAGTAATAAATGTAAAATTTAATTCAATTTTAAAAACCTGGGGCTTTCATAAAAGCCATTTCCAGTATGTAACCCCTTCCCTGCCATTGATCGCTGTGTACGCAGTGATCTTACACAGGAGCATATTTTTTGCTGTCTGTGCATTTTTTAGGGTTCATTTTTTTACTGTAATTTAATACTGTATAAAAAAGGCTCTTTTAAGAGCTATTAAACCTTTCTTGCTGTAGATTACTGCCTAAGCAGCGATCTTGCGCATATGCAGTGTTCTCGCCGCAGAAGATTTTTTTTTAGCTATCTGCCTTTTTTCTGTTACACCTGCGAGGTGTTAATTATACCCCTAGGGGATCATGTGTAATGTAAACATTTTTTTGAAGTTGGATGAGTGCATGGATCAGTTACATCTGGTCAGTGGAAAAGGCAGTTTGGTGATTGCTTAGATGAGCATCACCATTCGCCTGGTCAAATGAATATTGGTAAATATTGATCTGACCCATCTGGATCTGCCTCCCTCTCCTCACTAGAGTTTCAGCGAGGGGGAGAGACAGATCTGTATAATGTAAGTTTTTAATTGTAATAAAGTAAATAAAAGGTTACAAAATTGAGAGACCCAAGGGCTTTTATAAAAGCTATACCCTTTGTATAGTGTACCCGGTGTATTAACCCCTTCCCTGCCACTGATCACTGCACAGCAGCAATTTTATTCTTGTCTGTACATTTTTTGTTTTTTTTTCTTTTGTACAGTACTTCAAAGAGCAATTAACGGCTTCCTTGCTCTACATGTCAAAATTCCAAGTTGGAAAATTAAAAATCGCACTTCTCAAATGTGGCCTTTTATCCCCCAAACAAGCTGACAAACCAACGCATGGGTGGTATCCTTATGCTCGGAAGATTTTGCAGAACCTTTAATCTTTGAATCCCTACACTTTGTGTCTCACCAGAACTCCACAGGGATAGCGTAGTCTCTGGGTTGCAAGAGGGAAGACTGCACGGAGGAGACATCCGGCGGGGGACACGGAGCAGGTTCATGTAAGTACTTGGGAACGGGGGGGGGGGGAGGGCGGGGGGCTGACTGGCACAATAATACTGGGCATCTGAATGGCAGATTACTGGGCTCTGGCTGGCACAATATTACTGGGCTCTGGCTGGCACAATATTACTGGGCTCTGGCTGGCACAATATTACTGGGCATCTGAATGGCAGAATATTACTGGGCTCTGGCTGGCACAATATTACTGGGCATATGAATGGCAGAATAATATTGGGCATATGAATGGCAGAATATTACTGGGCTCTGACTGGCACAATATTCCTGGGCTCTGGCTGGCACAATATTACTGGGCTCTGGCTGGCACAATATTACTGGGCATCTGAATGGCAGATTATTACTGGTCTCTGACTGGCACAATAATACTGGTATCTGACAGGCACAATATTCCTGGTATCTGACAAGCACAATATTCCTGGTATCTGACTGGCACAATATTACAGGTATCTGGCTGGCACAATATTACTGGGCATCTGGCTGGCACAATATTACTGGGCATCTGGCTGGCACAATATTACTGGGCATCTGGCTGGCACAATATTACTGGGCTCTGACTGGCACAATAATACTGGGCATCTGACTGGCACAATATTACAGGCATCTGACTGGCACAATATTACTGGGCTCTGACTGGACACAATATTCCTGGGCTCTGACTGGCACAATATTCCTGGGCTCTGACTGGCACAATATTCCTGGGCTCTGACTGGCACAATATTCCTGGGCTCTGACTGGCACAATATTCCTGGGCTCTGAATGGCACAATATTACTGGGCTTTGACTGGCACAATATTACTGGGCTCTGACTGGCACAATAATACTGCGCTCTGAATGGCACAATATTACTGGCATCTGAATGGCACAATATTACTGGCATCTGAATGGCACAATATTACTGGCATCTGAATGGCACAACAATTATGGCATATGTGTGTGGGGGGGGGGATAACATTGCGATGGATGGCATGCAGGGGAGGGGGCAGTGTCCAGTGGGCCCAATGCAAATGCTTGCCCAGGGTCCAATCACTATTAAAGACGGCCCTGTCACTGTGATTAAGCTAAATATGTTTTTACATATTTTAGGATATATCACTGTAGACAAACCAAAACGGCAAACTATTATACAGATTTTTCCTTCTCCATTTATGTAGTTTAAACCTTGTTTAAGTGGCAGTAAACATTTGTACATTAGATGGAGAATTCTTTCTGACACGCACCCTCTTGGGGGTCAAACTTTTCTCATTATTAAAACAAAGCCAACTTCAAAAAGCTAAAAATAATCAAGATCACGTTTATTTATAAAAACACAATTTATTTCAGCAATACATAAAAAAAATCCGCCTTCTATATTCAGCTGGGAAGCACTGCAAGGCAAGAAGACAAAGTTAATGTTAGCAAGTGAAGTCGTGTAAAAGGATTCTAGAGAGAATACAGACGTCACATCCAGAAAACTGATGTCATGATCGGCCGGATATTAGTGAAAGTGCCGAATCCTGTGACAATTCATAGATGCATTAAGCAGACTATACTTTTGTAACATGATTTAAGAAATGTAGTAACTGTAAAGAAAAAATCCATAGTTCTGAACTTACCAAATTGATAACACAAGTAGAAACCTTTAAAGTTGATCTGATTGTCACTACGGAACTGAACCAGCATCACATTCCCAGTAGACATCACAGGAGAAGGTAACTTATTACCACAGAACTTGCCCAGGAATGGAGATGTTGTGGTTGGTCCATCGATGACCGTGATGTAGTCATACTGACAAGTTGGGGAATCTTGTACTAAAAGGTACATGAATCGCAGGGAAATCTAGAAGAGAAAGGAACAGACTGTGTTAGGAGAGGACATTACTACAAAGACTTTGGTGTTCTGTAGAACTCTGCAAGCACTTAGTGGTATATTGTGTGATATCTCACCTTATATTGTGGTGGCGCAATGATGGACCATAGAGCATCCACATTGTTGGGATAAGGCAGTGGAAATTGTGGAGAAACGAGAATCCCATTACTCTTGGTAAACGTTTGGCCGTAGGAAACTGTAGATATAAAATATGTAGTTTCTAGATATTGAGTCACAAGACAGTCTATGCACATGTGCTGCTTCTATCAGACGGAGACTTACTGAATGCTAGTACTTATAAATAGTGTATTCAAGTCACTGGTTGAACACATATATGGTTATATAGAACTCACAATATCCAACGATCTTCTCAAATGTCATATTTGTAACAGTTTTCTAATATATATTGCAGAACTCTTCTTATAAATTAGCTGATTCCCAAAAAAAAGGAAGGGGAGAGCTTACCTGCTTTATAGGCTGCACTGAATGTGCTAAAAGCTGGTGCCTGGTTGCTTCCAAATTCTATAAGCATATTGTTATAAGAAGAAATGAGAGGTGGGATGGCTGCATTTCCACAGGTCTTATCCAGGAGAACGTTTGCTGATCTGCTGTTCCCATCATACACTCTGATATACGAGGCACTGCATCCAGCAGAAGGAGGGATGCTGAAATCACTGAGCTGCAGATAAACCTGGTGAGGGAAGAGGAAAAATGTCTAAATTACTACTGGCTTCAAAATAAATGACAATTAAAAACATGGAAAATCTGAAAGGATGGTGGATGCATGGGACAGACTTCCAGCAGATGTGGTTTAGGTTAATACAGTGATGGTGTTTAAGCAAGTGTGTGATAGGCATAAGATATCCTAGTTATGATATAAGGGAAAGGGCTAATACATATTTTGAAAGCTGGGCAGACTAGATGGGCCAAATGGTTCTTATCTGCCGACACATTCTGTGTTTCTATCTTTCATCATTTGCTATGTTACAGTGGCTGCACCTCTTTCATACATCCCAAAAATATACTGTCAGGCACTGAAAAGTATCCGATTGTTTAAACATGGGTTGCACCAGAGCACTGAGTACAGCAGCAGCCTGTAAGCTCTGCCAGTAGTGGAGTAGACTCCCAGCATTTGACAGTAATACTTGCACTATTTCAGATTGCACCTTCTTTATACATAACCCCCAGAGCCTTATATCTCATGGGGCTCTAGTTATATCATAGTAAAGCATACTTTCACTTATATAACATTAACAATTACTGATCTTTACACTGTTATTCAAACTAATATGCTCAGTGCTCCCGGGAAAGGAATGTCACCCTGCTTGTGCATTATGGAAATCATGTATACAGTATGGGGGTATTAATGAGGGGCTGAATCCAAAATCTCTACTTCTTATGTGTTTTATACTAACCTTGCTGTTTGGTGCAAGTTGAATCAACCAGAGGCAGCTTCTATCCTGTCCGAAGGAGAGGCCATCAGCGGAAAAGTTCCCAGATTCCTCCTGTAGTTTTGTGCGACAAACAGCTACACAAATAGAAACATTGTGTTTTGTTAGAAATCCTCATGTAAAAGCTCCACTGTGCAAAATTCATCTCTACAATAAGACTATTGATTTGTATATATCCAGTCACTACAGTCACTACTGTATCTCCGGAACAGCGATATGGATAACAGTGGGGAAAGTATCCTAAGCATACTCACTGCAATTATAGAGTTTATTAATTTTCTTCACATCCAGATAACTCATCCCAACTCTCTGTCCAAAAGGCACTGTGGGGTCGGGTTTTGGGATGATTGTAGGTTGACCGCTTGTGTTGGTGAAAGCAGTACTGTAGGAAGGGTACAACTTCAGTGTTGATCCAGGAAGAATGATAATACATTAGAACAGCAGACATTGCTGTCTGTGTTTGTTCATAAATAGAAATATACTTACTTTTCATAATGCATCACTGAGCTGTAATCATACGGAAGGTCCAGATTGTTTGAAACATCAATCTTAAAGTGGGAAATATCATCTGTCAGGAGATATAAATGAATAATAGGCATTACAGGGAATGCACTGATGTTAATCAGAGTGGGTCCTTCACTGTTTGTAACTAAATGGGCATGTAGGGTCACCAACACTTTCTCACTGGTGTCCTGCTCTTTGACTGCCCCTGGTTTATGGTATGTATCTGTGTATCAGTGTTACTCACCTGGAGAGATGTACTGCCATATGATATCAACATAGGAATCCCTGTCACTTCTAGTGTGCTCATGGAGAAACCCAAGTGCGTGCATGACTTCATGCTGGATAATCCCATGGGCCATGCAGCCAGACTGGGCCAAGCTCACCGTCTGTTTCCCACCATCCATTGCTATGTATGACCAGCATCTTAAAAGCAGAGCATTCAATTAAATATCAGTTTAATGATTATGACAAGTCCTCTATGTTAATTAGTACTTAATACACCGACACCTGTTCATATAACACACTAATGTGTGAAGAAAGTAATATTCCATCCCAGGGATAGTAAACATTTAGTATTCTATCCACTGTGCGGTTCAACTGCTGTGAATCTCGGGGAGCATCACTGAGGTTAAACTCCACAACGGCCAGTGCCTGTTTGTGTTCTAGACATTCCAGATAGTGTTTCTTTGTAAATAATGAGTATTCACCCCATGATATGCTCGGACTCACCCAGATCCAGACTCTATACTGAGATAGTTCACTTCTGTTGTTCTCCCAACAAATCTCACACAAGACATCAGCTGAATCTCATTCAAGGCATCCGTAATAAGATCTCTCTGGACGGTGGCTGAGATGGAAAAGGGACAAGTGAACATTTTGTAATAACATGAACATTCCTAATGTCATAAACAAGTAAATAATGGGAATAACGTACTGTATGCAGAAGAAATAATGTATGGGACATAGACGGATCCATCTGGGGAGGCCGGCCAGAAGCAGTTCTGACAATTAATGACACTCCTGGAAAGCTTAATAGCGATGTCTCCTTCAGTTAAGGGTTTGATGGCATCTGAGAATAAAATAGAGTAATTATATGATACATTATAACAGGAAAGTACTGCATAACCTATCAAATTCCAAGCTCTTTCCAGCCACTTTTTTTTGTTAACCATTCTAACACTGGGATCTATTCACTGAACAGTGCAGTGGTGAACTAACAATGGCATAGTAAGAATCAGGCAGTAATAGCAGAGTGGTAACAATTCTTCTTGCTGAGATTTTAATACCTGAATTAATGAGATTTTAAAGTAAAACTGTAGGAAACAGCCATCTTGGGTTATATGATGGCTAGAACAGAAATGGCTTTCTCTCGAACACGAATTAATAACATTTAACTGGTGGTAATGTAGGTTACAAGCATTATTATCAGGATTATACTACCAGCAATGACTGGTATTTAGGAAGCCATCAATTTAAAATGATATATACTCCTGTATAGACCAAGGAATCAGAACCTTTCCCCAATTCTCACCTTTGTTTGTGATTTCTATCAATTCAAAAATCGTTTTCTCTTCAGTATTTAGGCCCTTGCTTATTTCTATGGAAGAGAGGAAGCAGATTGGGGAGGAGAGTTAAAACCACACAAAATATAAAGTCCACAGTATGAAGGTTAATGGGTATGATTGATTCTAAGCAATGGGATAGGCTAAAAGAGATGTGAATAGCAATCAGAATATAATTGATTACTTACCATAATCTACACCCTCCGTGATCTGTTAGAAAAGAAAAACATATAAAGGTAAAATGACCTGTAGATGTTTCTAGTGTCACACAAGCCAGTCTTTCCTCTCTACAGACACTGACTTACCTGTACAAGCAGAGCATGGGAAATGCTCCATCCAGCAGCAATCAGCACTAGTATCATGGACAGCGCCATTGGAAGGGAGTATAAGGATTCTATTGAAGCTCTGCACAAGGACTGGCTTATATACCCACGAATGAGAGGGCTGGCCAACACACAGCCTGGGAATTCCCTGAGGGAGACACACCCCTTCCTTACTCACAATGGGGTGGAAAAAAAAGTGGATAATCTAGTAGACCTAGTACTGAAGTCCTTTGTTTCCTAGATTAGTTCTACCCCATTTCAACATTAAGTAAAGCCACTTCTGTAATAAAATAATTGCAGCATATTTTTCATACTTTAGTAGTCTCCAAAAAAATAGCCATCCAATAATATTGCTACTTTTAGATGACTTTTCTCAAACTGAAACATGTGAGATGGTCATACGTGTTTTTAAGATGTTAGAAGACACATTTAAAAAGTATCATTTGTGGCATCCCGGTTTGTGTAGAGCCTAAAATGATCTAATTCCTACTTTCAGGATATAGTCATACAAGAATACATACACTTATATATACAAAAATTCAACTAGGAGCATATGTAAATCAATGATTATGGATTTTAGTCTCTAAATAGTGGTGAATTCACAACTTTGTACATGTTGCAGAAATTATTGTTAAATAATTGCACTGGAAAATGTGGACATACATTAAATGTACATTAAATTCAATAGCACCGAATACACTAATTTTAAACTATTCTAAAGGACAACCGTACACACTAGATGCCTATTAAAATTCAATTAACGTTGATAAAAAGTGCTCCTTGAATAAGTTCAACCTGGCCAGGCAGAAAGGTGCAGAAAAATGCAAACAGACACCACACAAGATGCGTTTCGGTACGACATCAGCTGCTTGACTTGAATTTTCCACATTCGGCGAAAGAGGTGTGTTTAAATATTCCCGCAGGAAGTGGGAAAACCAGCGTTTGTATTCAACTTTATTAATAACAATAAAATCGGAGGTGTCTGCATCAAAACGGGTATAAGGCAAGGATCAGAGTATCGAGTTAAACAATACTTTCAGTGCTGTTATTGGAAAAACACTTCTAATTATATTCTCATTGTATTTCTTTCAACCATATGTCCCACCTATTTATAATTCAAATACACAAGAAATCTCCATGCACAGTATTCAGAGATATCCACAACTATAAGCACATGTGGCAAATAGAAATATATATTAATGTATTAATGCTAGGATGGGATATGCAATCACACCTCTTTTCAAAAGATGCTAACAAAAAGAGTTTCTGGGAAAATACATGTATCTCTTTTCTTATAATATTTTCCATTCCAACAAAGGATCCTTCTGAGGGCAATTTGCTTTAACATCCCAGAGAATATAAAATGGGGTATACAGCATTTTTTGTAGTTATTGTTGGTTTTTTTTTTGTTATTACATAAAATGTATGTTAATTATCTTACTTAACCTCACTCAAGGAAGGACATGAGATCAAAATGATCATTTATTCCCTTAGGGAGAAGAGTATCCAATGTCAGAATCCAGAAGCTTTTTCTGATACTAAGGGTTTTCCATCGATCAACTTTTCTGGGGCCTAGCATGATTTGTACTACTGTCATCCCTTTTAAAAGTTTATCATTTTGTTCATGTTTCACTTTGAAATGTTTTGATAGAACATGTTTCTCATATCCGCTTCTTATATTATATCGGTGCTCTGACTACCTCTCACTGGTCCTACCAACGTACTGGAGGCCACATAGGCCCTCCAGTATGTATATTAAAATTTTGGATGTACAGGTAATGTGTCTTTTGATCTCAGGCCTACTCCCAGTATTTGAGCTTACAAAAGTCTTCACATTTTTTAGGACAATCTGAACAATGATTACACAATCTATACCAACCCTATATGGTTCCTAGAAAGTTACTTATAGCCCTGGGATTACTTTTAAGGATATTTTTAAATGTATTGGTTAGATCTATGGGAGCAAGAATATTATTTAGATTATTGTTCTTTTTGCAGATAACTCTGCCCTTTGTTGGTAGTATGGTTGCCAGAATTGGATCATTTATCAGACTATGCCAGTGTTTATTCATAATATGTTCTCCTTCTCTTGTTTTGTCTGAATAGGTGGTAATGAAGCTAATTTCAAAATGTGCATTTTCATTACCTTCCTTTCCATCCATTATAGGAATACCATTAAAGGTATTTAGCTCAAACCTTTTACTTCTCTTTTTTTTGGTCACTCATCATTTAATCCTTCCCTATTTTTCTTTCTTACCTCTATTAATGTTTTACCATTTTTTCTAGTTTTATAACCTTTTACTACTAATTTTTTTACTATTTTCTTGATCTAATTTTTTTTATTGCTGCTGCTGGGGAATCTGCACATTACTGTGAGATATATATCCACATGTATGCATGCATGTATGTATAAAAATGTTTTCCAAATCAGCTATTTTGCATTAAGTCTGAAGTTCCCTTGTCAATTCCCTCTTCCATGAATAAAGCCCTGTGTTGTATAAAGTGCAGAATGAGCTAGCTAGTGGTATTGATACAGCTGTTTAATATCGAGTGCAGTGATTGGTTTATATACAACCTTGGTGTATGTGCCAAACTGCAAGTAGCTTCATACCTGAGGCTTTAATGACTGGAACAAGTGTTTTAAGCCTTTAATCTTGTGCTGAAGTGAGACACTTGGCACCTTAATCTATAAAGCAAATGCTAATGAATTACTATATAACATGTGCAGGTGGATGTGACTGATTACCCTCTAATTCATTTAATGTGAGACTGAGATCTAAGAGCATAGCACTCTTCACAATGGGAAAGCGAGTCCTTTTCATTAGCAGACACAATGGGATTAACTCACTGAGATGGAACAGTTCAGCAACATGTCTGTCTTCACACCTCAGCTATTAGAGCCTGATTATTATCACAATAACAAACTGGCTACACAGAGTGCTGAATACAAAGTATCAACCCCATAATGCAGGGCATGCCAAATATCTATTGATCTTAGAAACCAGACAGGCCAATTCAGGAGCCATGGATATGAATTCCATGAAAGTATGAATAGGATAGACAAAGGGCTATCCTGGATATAAGATAAGGCCAGGGACTAATGGAAGTATTCAGATTTACTTTTGTATCTGCCAACACATTCTTCAGAAATCTGTGTAAAACAATCAAAAAAGTTAGGAGCCAGCAGGAGGGTATTTAGGAGCTAGGGCTCCCAGGATTGGTCAAGTCCTGGCTTAACGCTTGACGGTCAGGGTAATTTTGTATTTATGGCCCTGATCACAGAGAGATCGGGAACCAGGGACACAGAGGCAGAGACCCTATGGTCTCCTGCCAAAATATTGCAAGTCCTTGCAATGCCACTGGTGAAGGTGTGGGGGCATGCCCGAATGCTGGACATTCGGGCATGGCGTAATTTAAGGAAATGTTAAAGCAGGCCACTCAAAGAGAACTGCAGCAAGATCCGCAGCACACCTGAGGATGAGGGCTGCTATAAACTCTTATTTAGAATATGTTCTATGCTTTCATAAAGGGAATTTGAGCCCTGTATTTTAGGATGGGAGAGACCAGGGGTGTCCACATTTGTTCTGCAGTGGGCCACTTTACCGTACATGCCACTTTACATGTACATGTTTCATTGAAAGTAAATGTATATATATATATATATATATATATATATATATATATATATATATACACACATACATACATACATGTGTGGATAAATATATTTCACAGTAATGTGCAGTGTGTGAGTGTATCACAGCAATAAAAAAAACTCACATTAAATGCGCACACACATTCACACGTGCAGACACACATACACAGTCAAACTTCCACACACACTGAGTTACACTCACACACACACACACACAGAGTCAGAGTCACACACACACTGAGTCATAATTACACACACACACACGCACAGACTGAGTCACACTTCCACACACACGCACAGACCGAGTTACACTTCCACACACACGCACAGACTGAGTTACACTTCCACACATGTCACTCACTTTGGAGAAGGAGCTGAGACAATCTGTTGTTTGAGTTTTCACCATGCAACAAGAGCTCTGAATTCCGGAGTATTTGGTAAGGGAGGTCTGCCTAGGTGGCAACTGCCCCATGGGCTGGACACTAACCAGACTCAATGGGCTGGGCTTTGCACCACTTTTCAATTCTAAATTCCCCACTATGCTAAACCGTCTATCCAATTATCTTGTTTGTCTATCAATATCTATATTTTATCTGCCTGGCATGTCTATCGCTGATGATAACAGGTGGGCTAATGAAATTTTACCATGAGACACTATTGTTTGTCTACTTGGCAAAATTTGCCAACCCTCCCCTGGCAGTAGGAGTCTTGAGAATGCAACAAGAGCTTTGTAATATGCAGTACCCACAATGCAACACTTCCTTGTAGAGTGGTTGGCGTTGGACAGTTAAGGTATGCAACTTATTATTTACATATTTTTTATATATATTTGTTGCTCTCTTCCATTTATTCCCTTCTGTTCTTATCGTGTTGGTTGGATTAAGCCTTGATAACCTATTGAGCCCGATTCAATGATATAAAATATCACTCGTTTTCTATCACACTTGACCCTATTAGCTCTTGGCAGGAATTTAATCATGATAATCCAGACTAATTAAAGACTTTGAAGATTGTGAACCATTCACTTTATCACATGTCAGTATTGGTAAAGCTCTGGTGTAAAACAAACAATGTTTGAATGAATCCAGACGAAAACTACAAAAGATTTACCCTCGTTTTTAAATACTTGATTGGTGAATTTTTATTTACTAGCACAAATAGTGCTAGTGTCAAGTCATTCAGCAACACCGAAATCTGATCTCCAGGTGACCTGCGATCACTCAACGGAGTGAAGGTAGGTGCCACATTGTATTCATTTTCGTAGATCATTATTGATACCAAACATATTACACATTATTAAATGTGTTAAATTTAATACAGTAGTATACATTCAAATGTAGAAGAAAAAGCATTTTAATTTTGCTAATAAACATGCACCTTTCAATAATATCCCTATAAAAAGTGCTGCAGGGTTTTGATTCTTAGTATAATTTTTATTTTTCTTACTTTATATGAAAAAATGAAAAAAAATTAAAACATAAAGTTGACATTTCATGATGTCGATTTAAGTAAACAGAAATCCCCTCTGGGAGACTAATTGGATATGCCAGACCCATGAGAAGACACATTAACAATGAAAGAGACACACCTGGCTGGAGCAGTTTGTAAATAAAGCAGTGTGTAAATACAGTCTGGAAAGCTCTGCATAGATAATATGCCGTTTACTAGTACACATACTGAATGCACAGTTTCCTTTATCTAACAGACTGTCCCAGAAATGTTACAAAAATGCAAAGCCATAAATAACCAGTTGTTGAAGATGTCAGCAGACTAGATGGACCGAATGGTTCTTATCTGCTGACACATTCTATGTTTCTATGTTTCTAAGTACGACCATATTTTATTTTACAAATTCAGGGTCTGGATGTAGAATGGATGTAATGTCCTTTTCCATCAAACACACCTCCTTTACAAACATTCTGTGTCATTATCAAGCACTTTTTTTTATTTAATATTTCTTTATTGGGTTTTTAAGTAAAACAGGTACATAGACATAGCAGAGGTAGGTAGTTACATATGCACATGAATAATAAACATAGCAGTGTGGTTTCTATAGTAGTACTTGGAGGCATTGCCATTTAATAGCCTGTTGTAGGGTCGTGAAGTACAGTACACTATGTTATCAATTATAGGTGTGTTCTCTCTGATGTGTTAGGGTGACCATCCTATCATAGTATGGTATGGTAGTTCAGAACAGATTGTGTCTTGTCTGTTAGGCCTGTATCTAGGTCCTGGCAACACAATAAAGATTCATTATATGTGAATAAAGAACTTGATTTAAGGGCACACCTTATCTTCAGTGGAGGCGAAAAGGTGAGTATTCATATAAAAAATAAAGCAGCGCAGTATTATTACCTTCATAATGTTTGGACGTAACTGTGTTGAATGATAGAGCGTAAAACTCTGTATATCCCGTTTTTCTGGTGTTTGCGTTTTACCAACAGTGTGTTATAATGGTTAGCCTATTGAGGTACAGTAATTTGGTTTAACCCTTAATGCTTAATGTGTCTTGTCTACCAGACTTGTATCTGAATCCTGATACAATCGTAGAAATACAATAAATCAATAAATCAGAAAGAAACTAAAATACGAACACAAACAAAAAAGAGATTAAAAATTGTAAACTTAACAAATAACAGCGGTTTTGGACATCTATTTTGAATTATGGGTGTAAGTTATAGCCATGTTGGAGGTTTAACCTGTTGGGAACATATTAGAGGGCCTATAGCAGTGAGGCGGGCAGGGCAAATATAAGATCCAGGGGGACCATCTGTTAGAGGATTCCAGTCCCTTACCCTGTGAGGTTAGTAGCAGATCCTCCATTTTTCTCAACTGTTCCACCGAGGCGACCCATTCAGCACAAGTAGGCGCTCTTGTTCGTTTCCAAAGTTTGGGGATCAACATTTTAGCAGCGTTGAGTAGGGGGGGGAGTCAGGGAGTGTTTGTAGTTACTGATGGATTTCGGTGTGTGGTGTAGAAGTGCTTGTAAGGGGGTGGGTTGTAAATCAGGATCATCTATCGATCTGGTGACTGTCAGGACAAAGTCCCAGAACGGTTTGAGAACGGGGCAGGACCACCACATGTGTAGGAAATGTCCCCTATCTTGTCTGCAGCGCCAGCATATGTCTGGGGTTCTTGGGTATTGTCGATGTAGCATCGAGGGTACTCTGTAACATCTAACGAAAATTTTATATGAGTTCTCTTGTGCCAGTGTATAAGGTGTACTTTTATGCACTAGGGTTGAGATTTTAGACCATTGGGCCTGTGTCAGTGTCGTGTGCGTATCTCTTTCCCAGAGTCTTACAAAGTAGGGTTTGGTGTCAGATTGCGAGTCGAGAAGGAGGTTGTGGATGGTTGAGATAAGTCTCGTAGGGGGGTCCTTTTGTTGGCAAAGTGCCTCAAACGGGGTAAGCGTCTCTGGATACTGTTGTGGTTTGATTATCGATGTAACGTAGTGTTGTAGTTGTCGGTAGATATGGAGTCATAGTGGGTTAGAAGAGTGGGTGGGTACTAGGTCATTGTATGGTGTCAGTATTTTATCCGTCATCACGTGTCCCAGTCTGGGGTATCGAACGTCTACAGGGAGAAGGTCTCTTATAGTGCATACATTGAACCCGGGTGGGAATTGGTCATTGTAAATGAGTGAGGTGAGGGGTGAAGGTGTTTGTCTTAGTTTGAGTTTGTCTGCTGTGGCTCTCCATATGGCTAGTGTCGTAGGTATGGTGGGATGGTGTGGGGCGATCGAGACTGTTTGTGGTACCCAGGCAGCTGTGGGTATCGGGACCGTAAGTCCCTCTTGTTCGGTTGAGACCCATAATTTGGGGGCTGGTCTTGTCCATTCGACAATTCTAGCCAGGTGGATAGCTTTTTGGTATAGGGATATATCCGGGAGTGACACCCCTCCTAAGTGTTTATTTCTAGCTAGGTAGTCATAACCTACTTTGGGGCGTGATTTCCCCCATATCTATCTGGATATAAGTGATTTGATGTCTTTCAAATAGCTGCTGCTGCATTCAGTGATCTGGCGTAACTTATGTATAAATGATCAGATAATGTACAGTCAGGTGCTGGAAAGCATCAGGACAGTTTGCAGTGCAGTAGACTTTATACCTATGGGTTCACTACAGTTAGAATGTTGATGTTCGAGATGGAACACTTGCTCTCTTTGAAGTGGTCTCCACAATACATTTATTTATTTATTTTCCCATGTATCAATTGTTTTTTTTTTTTTAACCCAATTGTAATTCACACATTTTTGCTCTTCCCTCACCAAATTTATCATCTGCTGCTCTGTGATTCCAACATCCCTCCTTCTGCTGGATGCAGTACCTCATATATCAGAGTGTATGATGGGAACAGCAGATCAGCAAACGTTCTCCTGGATAAGACCTGTGGAAATGCAGCCATCCCACCTCTCATTTCATCTTATAACAATATGCTTATAGAATCTGTAAGCAACCAGGCACCAGCTTTTAGTACATACAATGAAGCCTATAAAGCAGGTAATCTCTGCCTTGTTTTGGAAAATCAGTTAATATCATAATATTTATACAATACATTTTAGAAAACGGTTACAAATATGACATTTGAGAATATCTTTAAATATTGTGAGAGATAAATAGCCATATATAACTAGTCATTTGTGAACACTATACATATAAGTGCAACCAACCATTCAGTGATTCTCCATCAAAATAAGGGGATTCTGCTTTCTCCACAATTTCCAAGACCTTATCCCAACAATGTGGATGCTCCATGGTCCATCATTGCCCACCAAAAATTAAGGTGAGATATCACACAATATACTACAAAATGCTTGCAGATTTCTACTGAACACCAACATTATCTTCTCCTGTGATGTCTTCTGGGAATGTGATGATCAGATCAACTTTACTGGTTTCTACTTTTCTTATCAGTTTGGTCTTATCAAGTTCAGAACTACGGATTTGCTCTTTGGCGTTACTAAATCTCAGATCTTTTTACAAAAGTATAGTCTGCTTACTGCATATTTGATTCTTAGTAAATATTGTCACAGGATTCAGCACTTTCACTAATATCAGACAGATCATGACATCAGTATTCTAGATGTGACGTCTGTTTTACTCTAGAATCCTCTAACATTAACATTAACTGTCTTCTTGCTTGGCGGTGCCCCTCAGATGAATATAGAAGACTGATTTTGTTACTTATTACTGAAATAAATTGTTTTATAAATAAACGTACACAATTTTTTACCATCTATGTTTGTTTGGTATTTTTCCATTTATCTCAGTCACAAAGGGAAAATGCATCTTTTGTGAATACAGTGATCTTGTTTTTTTTTTTTTTAGATATGCTTTTTGAAGTTGGCTTTGCATTTTTAAGGCACCAAACCATCACAGATGATACTAGAAACAAAGAAAGATAAAAAGTTGACCCCAAGATGGTGTATATCAAAAATAATTTTGTTCATCTAAGGTACAAAGTGTAAACTACTTAAATAGAGAAGGAAAAAATAAATTTATATTAGTTTGCTATATTGGTTCTTCTATAGTAATATATACTATAGATCCTAGTGATGGAAAACAAAGCATTTTTTGGGGGAAACAGGATTATTACTCTATTATCAAACCCGGATTAGGTCAAGTATCCTTATACTGTTGACAGCCCTCTGTCCTTGGGTAACGAGACCTAGAGGGTTAAATTAAAGTATATTATAGGGTCGATCACAGTCTATCCCTGCTACATGCCTTCCACTAGACTTGGTGGTGATTGGCTGGAACTTATCAAATACACAAAAGCATCCCAGAGACTATGCCATCCCTGTGGAGTTCTGTTGAGACAAAGTATGGTGTACAAAGATTAAAGGTAAAACTGAAAAGAAAAAAAAAATATTCAAAATCTACATATTTCTTCAAAATTATTGGTTGTCTACAAAGCATAAGGTCCTAGGTCAATAAAATAACAGTGTGTAACTTACGTGGTTCATTAAATGGAGAGGCCCATTATAGGTAAACTAGGGTACTCATCAGGGTTTTATTGAGACACAAAAAAATACTCCAGGGCTTCAATCATGTAAAATGTCTGCAACAGTATTAAAATATCCTGAGTTCTGCTTGTCCTCTCCATACTCTCTTTATTAAGCCATAAGCCAAAATCTGATTTTGTGCATTCTAGACATTGTACGAGATAAGATGAATTGGCAGTTTCCAAGGGAAATTTACCAAAAAGCAGAAAAATGTGCTTTAGAGGAGTAGTGATACTTTTTTTGTGGGGTCAGCATGTGAGTGGAATATCCAGGTCTCCTGCTGCTTTTCACTTCAAGAGTAAATATGGATTTGCTTAGACAGAGCTGACTTCTCCGGTTTGAGACTCTTCTCAGGCTGATTACACTGATACAGGGGAACAATATATAGAACAAAACAATGAACACAAACACCACAGCCCATTAAAATTAAGGCACAGTCCATTAATGGATGCCTGGAATAGACTTCCAGCAGAAATGGTAGTGGTCAATACAAGGAAGGAGTTTATGAATGTTAAAGCCTATCCTATATATAAAATAAGGTCAATAATGAATTAAACTATTCCTTATTCGTCATTGTTCTTTCATATCTAGTCATTTGAAATTAGGCAGATATTGGGAAGACGAGATGGGCCAAATGGTTCTCACCTTCCAAACATTCTTCATTTCTATGTTTACTCATAGTACAATTACACTGGGTGATTTCAAGAGCCTTTGAAATAACTAATGCTAGAGATTGTTACATGTATAGTATGCAAACATGTTGATAGCTCTAATAGTGCAACATGTATTGTTAATAATAAGAGCTGTGTTATTCATGCGATACGTTATAATAAATGTTCTTTGTTATACAAGGGTCGACCAAGCTGACATTTAACAAACAGAGTCATGGATAAATACATGACATATATAGGAGTCATGTATAAAAGCCATCTGAAAAGGGTATAAAAAAGGCACAATCACATGCCAATAGCACCATATTTGTACATGAACACCAATGTATTAAAGGCGACCTTTGATACATTCATCATATATACAAACCATTAATGTAATGGGGGGACAAAGGTGATGGAAAAACCCCTCCACCTGAAATTCGGTGGGTGGCAGAGGCATTATCAAACCAAACAAGCCAGAAGGCCTGCTTTTCCCACAGAACCACGCTTTTACAGAGGCCACTTGTGCAAGGCATTCTGGGTAGGCATACGCAAATCCCATCAACAATGTTCACTTTTTTGTCAAGTAAATCCATTTGAAACATGGATCCCTTGGAGCAGATGTACACTGTACAAGACGGCATTTAAAACACAGCTCAAGACAGAGGTGCAGAAGCCAGATCACCACTCAAGGACTGCTGTGGCACTTAACATGTGGTTGGTTTACTGGCTTAATGCTTGAGGCTTGGAGTAGATCAAAGAACTAAACCATTTAAGTAATGGTGGGGTAAAGGTGATGGTAAAAAAAAAAAAAAAATAGTAGGACACTGCACTCAAAAACCAAATGGTGCTGGGGTTACCAAAAGCAGATAACAGCATGGGATTAGATGGCTCTCATTGACTGTTCAGTGAAGATTCTGTATTCATCCACACTTGACCTGTTGGAGGCAGTGTTTCTGCACTTGTTTCCTGGACATTAGTTTTACTACTGATTGATCCAGCTGATCTTTCGCTTTAAGGGATCGTGATACTGATCAATAAGGTTCGTTACCCCAGATCTGCCTCCCTGTGATTCTCTACATTTGACACAGTCACATCACCCCTAGGCTTTGAGCTGCTTCTCAATTAAATGCCATCATCGCCATGATGCTCTATTGTAACCATTGTATAGTAATTGTTGGCTGAATTCAGGTTTTCATACAGTCTATTTCAGTGTGGCAAAACAAAACTTCTGAAAGTAAAAGTATTTTCAAAAATAGATTTGATAGAAAAGCACTATTAATAAATATGTATTAATGCAAAAGTGGAAGATTGTGTGGGAAAAAAAAATAATTTTGTAAAAAAAAAGTAGAATTTTTCATTTGTATATCAATAAAAATATAAAATGTGTGTTTGTGCTTAAAGTGTATATATATATATATATATATATATATATATATATATATATATATATGCACATAACAAAAGAATGATATATTCACCAAACTCACATACAAATACACAATATTAATGCATATAATTCATACACAACGCCAGAATGTGATTACATTTTCCTTACATTCAAGAAAGGGGTTTGAAATAAATGCAGTTTTTCTTATGCACGTGTGTCCCTGGTGACCTGATGCGTTTTTCCTTTATGTCTTCCTCAGTGGTCCTTAAAGATATGTATTAAAAACTGTTTTATTATTTATTATTTCATATTTAAACAAAATGCATTGTCTGTTAGAATAGTTAAAACATACTATATTATTTGTAATCACAGATTTATAAAGACACAGAGGCTCATATTATGCTTGTCTATTTTAATAACAAAATGTTTAACCAATGAGAACACATTCCATAACTTGATACCCTCCCCACCTCTCCCCTATACAGTCCATAATCATAAACACTTCCTCTTTCTTTGCTGCTCCCTCAGTTAAGTATATGTTTTTTACTCTCCTTACTATATTGAGTTAGATAAACATGTTTCTTATGGTACTTGACTGGATTATATATTATCCTGTGTTAGTTTTAGGGTATTATGCTCCCAACTGCTTGTTTTTATTTTTGCATAATACCTGTTTGTCTTTTAACTTCTTGCCTCCTGGGGTAGGTTGTGTCCCCCGCTTCATTCTCCTATATTACCTCATTGCAGAGTTTTGTCTCCCACCTGCTTGTTGGGCCCACCCACCACTTCTCTCAATTGCGCATGCGCATTATATGTTACTGCAGGGATCTTGGTATAGTCCACCCTATATACGCTGCTACCTTCCGTTGTGACCGCACTCTGCTCTTAACATTGGCTATTTTTTCGGTGCCCACACTCGAGCACATATCAAACACGTGCTCTGCGGCAGCCATTTTGGCGGAGCCCTTTGGATATTCTCCGCGGACGCCATTCTAGTAATTTTTTCCACTGAGTTTGTTACACTGCCTGTATCTTGTGACTGCTGCAGCTCCTACCAGCGTTTGTGATCTCTCCTGCCATTTTACCTGCAGTGTTAGTTTTTTTTATGCTAAAACTATTTGATTGCTTATATTACCATACTATTAGTTGGCATTACGATACCCTATGATGTCCCCAACTCATGAGATGATTAACTCAGTTGAGTCCAATAGGGCAGGAAATTCTTCAGTGTCCAGATCCGTTACTCAGGCCATACAAACCGCTATGGGCTTATGTCCCCGAGCATAGCACAATATCTCCACAGCCCTGATGGCCACTCAGGATCCTGTGACCCAAGGCCAACCCCAACCCACGGGTAAGATGGCACTGCCTGATGGCCCAGGTCGTAAGGAGTCTTGTAAAACATACCACGCTCGGCCAATAACCTCCAAAAAACCTAAGATGGGCATGAATGCGCCTGCCACAGAGGTCATGGTTACACCAAGAAAAAGAGCCCAGTACCGGGGTAAAATCGGTACGCCATTGGAAGTCAGCAAAAGCAGCTCTTGATTCCTCCCAGTCAGTCATTTTCAGAGGCAGTTTCCCATGACCCAGACATAAAATGTCCCATCTGAGGAAGATTTCCCAGACGGCAATACGGATACAGGGCTGGTCACATGACCTGCCCCTACCAACACCTCGGCCCCTCTTAGACCCTCTGGGCGAGCCCCTATTCGACCCTGATAATTTGCACCACCCTGTTTAGTGGAATGGTTTCCTGCACAACATATTGCAAAGTATATTGCTTTAAGGGTCCGTAAACCACTGGGCAAACTCACCCACAATAAACTGCGAGCTGAATGTCCTCGGCCCACTATACCTGATTTGGCATTCAGCATGTCTGAGGTCAACCCAAAAATTGCCCAATTCCTGGGAAAGTCTGGAAAGCCAAAAATGAGTCTTTATTTTTCTCTAAGGGTCTGTCCAGACAAGGTTTTGGATATTATGGGGCCATGTGCAAAACACTTCGAATTGGTCGAGACCAGCCTGTCTCATAACACCCCAGTCGATCTTTTTACCATCAAAGGTTGGATCCAACGTGTCATTTGCCTAATTGGTAATGCCAATATGGCTATCGCCACTGAGAGAAACAGCAATACTGCTTGTCAACATGGCAGTAACAGAACCAGGTTCCCAAGCAAAGGGCCTGTTTTTTGGTGATAATTTCATTAAAGAGCTTTGCTCTTTTGTGCATAGATTCACGGCACTGGATAAAGTTTAAACCAACATGAAGAGAGTCTTCCACAATAATGTTTTTGGCACCTGATAGAGTCGTCTTCAATATTTCTCAACATTCCAAGACCTCGATTACTTTTTCTTTTATCCTTCCGGTTCTTTGTCTAAAACAATATGAACTTCAGACCTCGATTTTGAGCGATCCTGCTCGTCCAGAACTGTTTTTAGCTCTATGCAAGCCTCATCGACCAGTTGCTACTACCTCTGTGGCCAGATGAGTCAAATAGGTTCTCCATGCTGCTGTAGTTGATACTTCAATCATTCTTCGAGGGGTACTATGGCCTCCAAGGCTTTTGTTTTGGGATGCCGTTTGGAAGATCTATTGAAGGCTGCTGATTGGTCCCGTGAATCTACGTTTCGGGAATTTTATTTCAGAGCCCCATCTCATTTTTCTTCTTCTGTGATCATTCAGCTTTGAAATAGCATAATACTCGCCTCCGTGTCTTTATAAATTCCTAGAGGAATGGGGGTTAGGGAACTGCCAGCCTCAAGGTAGGCTATATTATAGGTACAGGTGCAACAAATGTACTGCTTATACGCTCTCTCCTAAAAAGCATATATATGGAACAACAAAATACAACAAAAAAGCAGACATGCACACTGAAAATATACGGTAAATATATATTTATTGAGAATATAATAATATACTAACGATCAAAGTGAATATATTTAGGAGATGGCAATGGCCATTTGAAGGAGACTCCCTCTCCGAACGCGTTGCTCATGCCACACACCCCAGACCTCTGCTGTTAACCCCTTATGGACTGTTCCTGCATCCTAACGATTTGGACCTACCACCTACAGATTCTCATGGAATTCTATTCACCCTGTACTCGCATTACTATGGAGGATTTCTCTATTTAATTGGGTGAGGCAGTTGCCTAGGTCCAGCTTATTGCTTTGACCTATCATTTTTTCATTTCATTTTCTTTTCCATCTTTTTATCATGGTTTTAATTTCTTTCATTTTTTCATTTCTCATTTGGTCTATATACATTTTTTTTTTTTACAATATATCATATTTTTCTCATGCCAATATTTCTTTGGGTATATACTGGATTTTGTCCTATCCCTACAGTTTTTTTAACTCTGTCCTGATATATATTATGTGATGATTCCTATTGCAAGTGGCATTCTTTGTGGATTAACCCCTGTTCTTCCCCACCCTTCTACACTTCTATGTCCTTTTATGTTTTTTGTCCCCTATTTTTCTACATGTGGTAGGCCAGCATTTATTTTTATGCCTTTTTGCCGGCACTCCCTGAGCCCCCCACTACCACACTTTTTCATTTTTTTATTTTTTATTTTCTAGCCATATCTTTTGATGCTTATTGCCTATTTTTCCTAGTTGTTTTGTATTCTACGTTATTGTTTTTGCCACTCTTTTTTTCCATTACTCTTCATTTATTTTTTCCCATCTCCTAAATATATTCACTTTGATCATCAGTATATCATTATATTCTCAATAAATATATATTTACCATATCTTTTCAGTGTGCATGTCTGCTTTTTTGTTGTATTTTATAAATTCCTTGATTTTACTAATAAATTATAACATAAAATCATGATTTATAAAGACACAGAGGCGAGTATTATTCCCTCCTGAATTTAAATTAGGATTTCTTCTTACATTTTTTTCCTTCCTTTCACAGGGACTGCATTATGATTGTTATGATATTTACATTATGTTGAGTTGATGTGTGCGTTTGATATTTGATTATGTGTCATTTTTACATCTGCATCTTAGAATTAACCCCTTCCCAACATTGGACATACCAGGTAGGTCATCCAAACATGTCACATCTGGTACATACTACACTAAAACAAGCATAGGCAGCAATCAGCAGTCACTATCTATGGTTTACCAGTGCTGCTATGATACCTTGGTGTCTAGGCATCATGCAGAACTGAAATCCTCTTCCCCATGGACACCGTGCTCACCACGCAGTGATTGAGGGCACCCTAATGGAGAGGAGCATGCTCCTCCAATATAGTATTGGATCCAGAAATCACCTCACTCAATCCGTTACTGTTGCTTGACTGCCCCTAAAGGAAAAAAAAGGGAAAAAAAAACAAACCGCTAGATCTATTAGGGTTATAGTTCCACTTAGGGTTTGGGACAAAAGGTCGCAGAAGGAAAATACTTTTGGTTATTGCCCTATAACTTGCAAAATAAGAGTAAAACATGAAACCACTGGTATTTCTAAACTCTGGACAAATATTGCAAAATATATAAGCTGGGTCTTTACCATTTTTTATTGCATATGATTTTTTTTAGGTCAAAGTTAGAAAAAAATAGTGTGTTTTTTTAAAACAATATCATTTTTTTTCAAATAATTTTTACAGTGAATTATATTATATGATTAAAATAATGGTATATAAAGAAAGCATTTTATAAGGTGATAAAAACCGTAATATACGTGTGACATTGTACTCCTTTCTCATTTAATGACAGCTAAACACCAACACCAAAGAAATGCTAAAACAGCCTCGGTCGCGAAAAAGGTACAACAATTTTACAACAGTTCTGTTACTAAGGGTGTTAAGCACTTACATGTCACACATTTTACTATAAAGTTAAATTCCAGATTTATTGTAGATTATAAATGAAGAAAGTGAACAGTTCTATTGAGGTTTGATTTATAAAGCAACTATTCATTTTCATATTTAGGCTTTCTAAGCAGGGATACTTTCTAATCCATAGGCATGGAAACTTATTCTAATGTGGAATAGCCATGAATAAGCCAGCACATCAGATAATATCAGTGGGAACAAAAGGTCAGTGCAATTAGTCAAAAGAGTGAGCATAAAACAGTGTCATAATGAGTAAAGCATAGTATAAAATATAGAAAAGGAACAATACATGAGCAAACACTCAATTATGGGTAACAAGTATACATAAATAAGTGTCAAATTGCAATAAGTGGAAGACTGCTAGCAAATAAAGACAATATAGTGATCCGTGACAAAAAAAAGAGAAATAATACTCAATAAAAATGTAAGAGCATTCCAATACAAAATATTAAAAAAACACACACTGATATGCATAGCTGTGTATGTGAGTGTGTGTGTGTGTGTGTGTGTGTGAGTGTGAGTGTGAGTGTGTGTGTGTGATATTATATGATCAATTTTAACATTTTATAAAAGTCCCCATAATGTGTACATATATAATTGCTATAATGAAAATTATATACTATAACTATTATTTTACTCCAAAATCTAAAATGTATATGTAAATCTCAGTCAGGAGAAAAATATATACAGATTAGGATTTCAGCAGTGTCAAGATGGAACAAGAGAAAGAAAAAAATTGGGGGGAATAAAGTATCATATAAAAAGAGATGGCCACAAATTGTAGTGGTTCATGAGCAGAAGTTCAGTAATACGAAAGCATCCCAAGATCTGTTTCACTCAACTTTATTGACATAAAACTGGACACATACAGGGCTAATGATACTATGGGTAGTTTGATCCATTGCACCACACCCTGTCTGAGTGACCACACCTTGGGTGAACCTGTTTTAGGAACTTTTTAATGTAAAGTGTACGATTTATGATTTGGATGTCAGTCTGCAGAAAGGAGGAAAAAATACATTTGAAAACAAAAATCTTTTGCCAACATCCCCTCTGGCAGATGCTAGTTAGACCGGATCTTAATACATTACAGACACCTGTCTTGTCACGTACACTTGGTATCTGCAGTTTCATTGTATATTTGTGTGTCCTGTGTTTGTATAGAGGGGAACTAGAGGGTAGCAGCATCCCATGCCAGATCCAGGAGAAGACAATAACAAGGAGAGGGATAAACCCTGCTGGAGCAGTTTGCAAATCAAGCAAAATAAGTGTTTCATGGAGACTTTCATAGTGCAAGAGTTTTTTTTTTACTATTAAAAATTTTAAATGCACAGGATCTTTTATCCCTTAGCTTGTCCCACAGATAATGTGACAATAATTGAAAACCTAGCATTGTATAAAACAATTCCCAAGTACCTCCAGGGTCTGTTTCCTTAAAGATTGCCATAATACTGTGATGTACCTTCTGTTGGTCCAGCCCTTATTAGAGGGACTGTATCACCCACACATTGTTATTATATTTTTCCTGCATTTAGAAATAGTCAATGTTTACTTGCTGTTATGTTTTTTTCAATTTATTAGGACAATATCCTAAAGTAGCGTTTTTCCCTATCAGTTTTGCCCTACAGTTACCTTTTGACCCCAACCCCGTTTATAAATTAACTCCAAGTGAGGGAATTCTTCAATATCAGACCTTAGTCCAGAATCATGACTGTTTTGAGCAAACCTAGAAGCATACTCTATATAATATTACATAGAACCAAAAGGTGCTTCTATTTTTTAATTTTAGTAACATGATTATGTAAAATTGCACCATAGAATCTCCATGACATTTACAAATCAAGAACATTTTCCATTTTTCCTTTGTCATCAAATGGGAAGAGGTATAAGCTACTGTACTCTAAGGAGTTGAATCGGGAGTGGTGTATGAGTGTCTATGTCAAGAGTTCTAACAAAGTTTTGCAAAGTGTTTTGCAAAGTGTTACAATACTTTGTGAAATCATCCAGTGGGTTTATGTGAAAAAGTAAATATAATGTGTCTTTGAATAATTTGGGTATGGAGGGGGGCAATCTGTAGTAAAGCTTACCATTCCACCACCATGATAATATCTCCTTATCCCCCATAACATTCTCCTGAGTAGTGAAAGTTTTCATGAATTTTGATTTGTGGTCTTCACAAATCAAAAAGAAATTTTGATGTAATTGTGCCACTGTTATTTGTCTACTTAGCTGCCCATATGGACCACACAAGTGGGCATTTAAACATCAGACAACAGGTCATGTCCTAGAAAAAAAAAAAAAACAGAACATTCTAAATGTATATCCTTTTTAAGCAATTGTGATTTGAAACAACTGAAAAAACAAGAAATGTTTTGGATTTACCAATTAAAAACTTACACTATTAGATCGTACAGGGACTGTCTGGTGCCCAAAATGCATGTGCTTTCAAAGTAATTTAGAATGTATGTTTTACATTTTGCATTGCTTAAAATATAAAACACTTACAGCTATCCAATGAGCATTTAATCCGTATGTGCTAACTAGCTTTATATAAATCCAATGAGCATTTAATCCGTATGTGCTAACTAGCTTTATATAAATCCAATGAGCATTTAATCCGTATGTGCTAACTAGCTTTATATAGATCCAATGAGCATTTAATCCGTATGTGCTAACTAGCTTTCTATAGATCCAATGAGCATTTAATAAGTATGTGCTAACTAGCTTTATATAGATCCAATGAGCATTAAATCTGTATGTGCTAACTAGCTTTATATAGATCTAATGAGCATTTAATCCGTATGTGCTAACTAGCTTTAGTTAGATATGCTCTTTATACACTACACAGACACCTGTCTTGCACATTACCATAGCATCTTTTAATTATATATATGTGTGTGGAAAGTGGAATATCTGGAGAGAATGGCTCTTGTTTGTAGCCCCAGGTGGTAATTAATCTTGTCAGATACAGTTAATTCCACAGGGAACCAAATCATTTCTGAAAATGCATTTGAATATTATCCTAATGATATAAAAACTAATTTTAAATTCCAATTTCTACCAAGATATAATATAAAAAATCTGTATGTTTTAACATGAATTTAAAAAACAAGGCTATATGAGGCTCTCTTTATTTCTTAAAACAAGTACAATTTATACTAGTTTGTTTTTTTAATTTAAGTATAGGCTCCTACATACCATCACATGCAAAGCCTTCTAAAGTCACTAAATTTGGACCAGTATTGCACACACCTTGCAATATAGCGGTGACTTTGCAGATTGCTTTTCTTCTTGATTTAACATGTAACAAACAGAATGTGTGTTCAGCTTCATCCCTCGAGTACAGTGATGCATTCCATGCATCGGTTTCCAAGGTCATATGGGAGGATTCAAGGCTAAATATGGGGCTTATGTATTGTAGTAGCGTCTCCAGCAATCATATTTAGGAGGCAATTTATTTATATTAATATATGGATATTAAATCATATGTATTTGTTTTAATATTATTACATTGTCTTTCATTTATTTATTTTTTTATAATATGTATCATATTGTAATATATTGTACTATGACATACGTATATTTATACATTTTAATGATTGATTTATTAAATTTATATTTATATATATCCCCTAAACCCATAGATTTTTTTTTTTTTTTTTAACAATCGTTTGTATTGTAATTGTGTTTATATCTATATGTTTTGCATACATTGCATTTGGTTAGATGTATAGTATGGAGACTATATAGGCAGGTTAGGGGTATGAGCCTATTTTCTTTTCATTTTTAGGCTTTGTATGTAATAAAGGATGTAACTATACAAAGTATGTACAACACAGGAAGACACCTATGGCTGATGTATGTATTATTTTATAGTGCATGGACAACATTTTTTTTATTTATCTTTTCTACATCTTTGTGTACGTGATTTTAAAAACAATGTATACAAGTTTTTTCTGTATACAGCATTTTTTAAAGCAGTTTATATAATTTTCGATCTTTCGACTTTTTTATTATTATTTCAGTCTTCTATATTAAAGATTTTACTAAGACCAATGTTAACATTTACAATAATTATGTATAAGACATCAATCCTGGAGTCCGATCAGTCATCCAAAGTATTAGCTAGCGTGCAAGAGCTAAAATAGAGTGAAACTATCTAGGATATATATTATCACTCCATCAGTCGCTGAAGAGGTTAGTAGGATTCCTCGTGAATATAAAAGGGCATCTGACATTTGTTTGCTTACATGTAAACAATTCTGTTTTATGAAATGTGAATGTCATATTTATCACCTTTTTTAAATTCTCACTTTTTTATTTTTATTTTTTTTAGACATTGCACTTTGTTGGTGTGGTATGTAAGGGGTACACTGCAGGGGGTCTATGACAAAACGTCAGCGATGAACTGCCTGCTCTACTGTTGCAGCGCTGGAACTGCAGCGTTTTGCTATCGCGGGTCATCAAACGCGAGTTCCTTCACGAGAGTTTTTAAGCGCCAAAGTTTAAATGTGGACAGTGCAACGCTTTCTTAACATCATGTCTGAAGGTGGAAGGAAAGGTGCATACAATAAACTAAAGTTTATAAAAGCAATGTTATAAAAAACCCCCTTGGAAGGGAACCTATAACTTAATCAGACTAAGTAAAATGGCCATTTTAGAAGGTACCATACATTTTTGGGTTTTCTTTTCAACAAAGTGTGTTCTATTTGTGAGAATAATTAATTTCTGGGGAAATTAATTATCTTGTTTTATCTAATTATGACCAGCACCTGGATGCCGTCTTAACTGGTACAGATTAAAAACGTATTGAAAAATAAATAAATGAACAGGACATAATTAATATTACATGTGCAGCTCAGAAAATAAACTGCTGACTGGTGTAGCATAATCATCGCAATCAGGCTGCCTGTGCGTTTTTTTCTGAAGGATTTTTTTTTTCCCACTGTTTGCCTTCCTAGGCATCCGCGAGTTGGGGGACAGGGGTTGTGATACTAGAGGCAGTCCTTGTTACATGCAAATTGGGCCCATTGTCCTAGTGTTAAATATAGATTAACTCACTTTGCATATAGTAATCACTGTAAGACACAACCTCAGTATAAAACCATTTTAAATAATTATAACAATAGCCTTACAAATTTATTTCCTTCTACATAGGCATATCAACAAATTTAACCGAAATGGCTGTAGAAATTCTAAGCAGGAGCGGAAGGGAAAAATTAGCTTCGGATGGATTCCTTTACGTATTAGACAGACACAGCGCAGTAGATAGTTGTGTAAAAATGTTGGCGTTGTGATCAGATGGGACCATGCAAGGCTCGAATTCACACCAAAAATGGAGATGTGATAAAAAAGATAAATGAGCATTCACACTTTCCTTCAGGGGCACATGTAGAAGTTGCAAAATTTGTGTGTTTGGATTAAGCGGTGAGCTGAAGAAACAATTGAGGGAACTGCAGAAGTTATTAATTCATGCGTATCCAGTGTGAGCTCCACTGTGCACAATATCATTCCACAACCTGCTGCTTTAAGAAAAAGAATTAGACGTAGAAGAAATGAGTTACAGGACGCACCTCCAGAGCCCGTCTGTGTTGAAGATCTTGTACTAGCTGACACTTATTAAAAACCACTCGCCAACACCAGAAGAATCATTCTTACTTGGGGATAATGGAGAAAGTTCCAGGAGGATTCTTCTATTTGGGAGACAAAGCTGACATCTGGTACGTGAATGGTACATTTTCTATAGCCCCAAAAACTAAATTTGCCCAGGTATATGTGGTACAGGCAAAGAAGTATGGTGGCGTGCATCCAGTGCTATCCGCCCTTCTGCCGGATAAACAGTTTGCCACATACAAACGGTTGTTTGACCTTGGATGTACAATCGGCATCAAAGTTTTAATATAATCAATCACCTGTGATTCTAAAATTGGTATGTTTAAGGCCATAAAGGAATGCTTCCCAGAAGTCTGTTTAAAAGGCTGCTTCTTCCACTTGGTCCAGAATATAAGGAAGCACTTGGCATTGATAGGTGCCATTCATGAAACAGATACTAATCTGGAGTATGCCCCTACGGCCAAAATGGAAGTTGCCTTGGCATTTGTGCCTGTCCAAGATCTAGGTGATTATACTGATGCTGTGGCAGAACATCTTCCTCTGCTAAATTGGTTTGAGGACAATTACATTGGTCGCCCACATGGGAAAGGAAAAAGGAGACAATCACCTTTGTTTCCTCCATGTATGTGGAATCTGTTCGACAGAACAGTAAGTGGTGAAGATCGTACGAACAATCATTCTGAAGCTGCACATAGTCGTCTCAGAGCTGAATTGGGAATGTGTCACCCAACCATTTGGAAATTCATTGATGGCCTCAGAAAGGTGCAGAAGGGCAGAAACCTCTATTATGACCAGCTCATTTAAGGCCACAATCCACCACTGAAGTTGCTGAAATATCGCAAAGCAGATGACCGGATCTCTAAGATTGTATCTGAGTATGGCAATAGAACACCAATTGTATATTTGCGAGGTATAGCTCCAAATTATCAAATTGGTTAGATAAATGTTTTGAATGCATAATATTGCATTACATTAACAATATTATTGCAATATAAGCCTGTATAATACTTATAAACATTTATAACAGTTAAATATTTTCACATTTTTATTAATTTGTTTATAATTTACATTTAGTATTTCACAATAGATTTCTGATTGTTAATGTACATGTTTTACTTGTATTGCTACTTTTTAAACTGTTGTTTTTTTCGAATTTTGTATGTAAATGTGTTCCATAGATTAATGTTCATTTTGTTCCCAAAACTATAACACATGGGGATTGGGTGTATTGCCAACTAGTATTCGTTTTAAGGTTAGGGGGTTCAGGGTCACATTTAAGGGGGTTCATTTATTAGGGGTGGTGTATGTTTGTAAGTGCTGACAGTACAGTGCTGAATGGTCAGCGCTTACAATGCCGCAGCAGCTTTGATCTTCACCACTGACAGTTCAGAGTTGTCAGCATGGTGATGAGAGCGTTAACTTAACCCTCTCATTAACCATGCCCGTGTTGGCAGCATGGTGATGAACCAGAACCTGCCCCAGCAGCCCGACGGCACTCCCAGAACCTGCCCCAGCAGACCGACGGAACTCCCGGAACCTGCCCCAGCAGCCCGACGGCAATCCCAGAACCTGCCGCAGCACGTGGGAAGACGATATGATTTTGGGGGCAATGGCTTCCCTCTGGTATAAAACCCAGTTGATCTATATTAATGAGTAAAGGGATAACTTATTTGAATCTATCAGCTAAGACCCCTGCATATATTTCATGTCCACATTTAATAGGGAAATCTGTCTAAAGTTAGTTACGATCATATTTTCACTTTCAAACTTAGGGATTAGTAAGGTTTTCTTTAAGCAACTCTGGGGGCACCCAAGATGGGGTCTATCATATCCTAGAAAGCATTTCTTAGATCCCCACTTATAACGTCTTTTATAAAACATGTTGTTAAAGACATCTGGTCCAGGAGTCTTATTTTACTTCATTTTTCCTATAGCTCTTATGATCTCTTCCTGTCTAAACACTTTATTGAGAAATTCCCTCTGTCCGACCATTATTTTGGGCAGATATTTCGTTATCTCTGATATTTCTGGGGAATTCTTATGGTTATAGAAGTCATCATGATAATAGACATTTATTTCTGGTGCCCTGACCACTTTGTCCCTGTCCAATAATTTCATCACCATTCAGCTTTGGATACTTTTCTTATTTTATTTGTTAGTAATTTATTGGCTTTATTTCCTTTATAATAGTATTTCACACTTGGGGACTCTAGGTTTCTGCACACCCTCTTCATGACATGCTTACTTATCAATTGTCTTATCTCTCTTATCTCCTTTGACCTTATTACAGGTTTTGTTCTTTTTAGATAGCTCATCCAATTTAATATATTAGTCTGAAATGGCAGGGGGAATCCTATTTTTAGCTATTGAGCCTAGTTTTATAAGTTGGCCTCTTATCACACTCTTAAAAGCTCACCATACTATTGCAGGCCTGGTTTCCCCATTGTTATTTTAGTTAACCCCTTAACGACAGATGACGTGCCAGGCACGTCACGGCAAATCGAGGACTTGCCGACAGGTGACGTGCCTGGCACGTCATGCACTAAGCTGAGTAAAGAAAGCGACCAGCGGTCGCTTTCTTTACTCTAACGGTGTTGCTACAATGCCTCTAGGTAGAGGCATTGTGCAACACCCCCCAAATGTGCAGGGGCGCGCTACGATCACTCCACGGAGTGATCGTAGCAGCCATTTAAAAATGGCTGCGCCAGCTGCACACATGTGCTTAGAAAGCGAACGATCGTTCGCTTTCTAAGCATCTGCGGTGTTTCTAAAGTGCCTCGCTAGCGAGGCACTTAGTAACACCTTCAGGCTCCCCAGAACCGACAGGCAGCGCTTCCCTTCTAATGGCAAGAGCATCGGAAGTGAAAGTATTTCACTTCCGATGCTCTAGGGGGAGCCAGTCGATGCCGGTACAACAGATCTATGTGATCTGTGTGCAGGCATGTATGGTAAGTGCTCTGATGAGCACTTATCATACTGTCAAAGGCAATATTAGTAAATATTGCCTTTGACAAGTATTGATCTGCCTCCCTCACCTTACTAGTTTTAGTAAGGGAGAGAGACAGATCAGATAAAGTAAAAAATAAAATAATAAAAAAAATATTTAATACAATTTTAAACACCAAGGGCTTTTATAAAAGCCATTTAACCCCTTCCCTGCCATTGATCGCTGTGTACGCAGTGATCATACACAGCAGCACATTTTTTGCTGTCTGTGCATTTTTTAGGGGTTCATTTTTTTTACTGTAATTCATTACAGTATAAAAAAAAGCTCTTTTAAGAGAGATTAACCCCTTTCTTGCTGTAGATCACTGCCTAAGCAGCGATCTGACGCAAATGCAGCAATCTTGCTGCAGAAGCATTTTTTTTTTTTTAAACTTTTTTATTACACCCGTCACGTGTTAATTATACCCGCTAGGGGACTACGTTTAACGTAAAAAAAAAATTTTTTAGCTGTCTGACCGCATGTATAGCGATCAGTAACAGCTGATAAGTGACAAAGGCGGGTTGGCGTTTGCTTAGATGAGCATCACCATTCGTCTGGTTAGATTAATATTTGTAAATATTTGATCAGACCCGTGTAGATCTGCCTCCCTCTCACTTGAGTTTTAGTGAGGGAGGGAGACAGAGCTGTATAATGTAAGTTTTTAATTATAATATATTTAATAGAATTGAGACCCAAAGGCTTTTATAAAAGCCGTTTCCAGTATTTAACCCCTTCCCAGCAATTGATCGCTGTGTACGCAGTGATCTTACACAGCAGCACATTTTTTGCTGTCTGTGCATTTTTTTAGGGGTTATTTTTTTTTACTTTGATTTATTACAGTATATCAAAGGCTCTTTTAAGAGCTATTAACCTCTTCCTTGCCGTATATCACTTCCTAAGCAGCACATATGGTCACTGCCTAAGCAGTGCATATGGTCACTGCCTAAGCAGCGCATATGGAGCAATCTAGTCGCAGAAGGATTTTTTTTTGCTATCAGCATTTTTTTTGTCAGACTCGCTAGGGGTTAGTTATACCCACCAGGGGATTACGTGTATTCCTTTTGAAGCTGTCTGAACGCGTGTATAGCTATCAGTAACAGCCGATCAGTGGCAAAGGTGGTTTGGTGATTTCTCAGATGAGCATCACCATTCGTCTGGTTCGTAAATATTGTTCTGACCCATATGGATCTGCCTCCCTCTCCTCACTTGAGTTTTAGTGAGGGAAAGAGACAGATCTGTATAACATAATTTTTTAATTGTAATAAATTAAATAAAATGTTAAAAAATTGTGAGTCCCAAGGGCTTTTATAAAAGCCATACCCTTTGTATAGTGTAGTGTATTAACCCCTTCCCTGCCACTGATCACTGCACAGCAGAAATTTTTTCTTGTCTGTGCATTTTTAGGGGTTAATTTTTTTTGTACAGTACTACAAAGGCTCTTATAAGAGCTATTAACCCCTTCCTTGCTCTACATGTTCAAATTCCAAGTTTGAAAATCAAAAAGCGCACCTCTCAAATGTAGCCTTTCAACACCCAACAAAGCTGACAAAGCTATGCATGGGTGGTATCCCTGTGCTCGGGAGATGTTGCTGAACATATATTGTGGTATTGTTTGTCAGTGACACATACCGAAATATGTGAATTTGTGTCTAAAGTACAATGTATGTGGGAAAAAATACACAATAAAATGACTACCACAAACTTTGACAAAGGCTGGTGGTAGAATTGGTGCATGGAAAGTTTTAAAATAACACCATTTAGAATAGCCTAGGGTGTCTACTTTTACAAAATATATACTTTTTGAGGTAAAATACACTGTCCTACTTTAAAAAAAAGTCCCAAATGAAAGATGGGCTCAGGCTGGCTACACGTCAATATTCCAAGTTGAAAATATGCACCTTCACAATGTGGCCCTTTTAGCCCCCAAACAACCCAACAAACCTATGCATGGGTGGTATCCCTGTACTCAGGAGATGTTGTTGAACACATATTGGGTTATTGTTTGGCAGTGACACATACCAAAATCTGTGAATTTATGTCTAAAATACAATATTTGTGAAAAAAAACACACAAAAATTACTACCACAAACTTTGACAAAGGCTGGTGGTAGAATTAGTGCATGGAAAGTGTAAAAATACCACCATTTGAGATAGCCTAGGGTGTCTACTTTTAAAAAAATATATGGGTTGATGGGGTAAAATACACTGGCTGGTTTCAAATATGTCCCAAATGGGACATGGGTGCAGGCTGTCTGCATGTAAAAATTTCAAGTTGGAAAACAAAAAACTGCACCTCACAAATATGGCATTTTAGCCCCCAAACAACCCAACAAACCTATGAATGGGTGGTATCCCTGTACTCAGGAGAAATAGTAGAATCTATTTAGCATGTTTTTTCGTTCGCTATTGTCGATGAGGAGAAGTTGTTTCAAATAAAAACAAAGAAATTTGTGTATTTTTTTTTTTTTTACCATATTTTATTATTTTTTTTTAATAATATGATGATATGATCAAAAATATGGCATCCATAGAAAGCCCTTTTTGTCCCGATAAAAACAATATATAATATGTGTGGGTACAGCAAATGACGAAGAAGAAAATTACTGCTAAACACAAACAGCACAGAAATGTTAAAATAGCCATTGTCCAGAAAGGACAAAAATGTTTCAAAGGCTCTGTCCTTAAGGGGTTAAAAAAAACTTCAAACAATCTCCTCCCTCAGGAGAGCATCATTTAATCTGCACTCTGTTCTTGGCATTTTAAATTCATCCTTTAAATCTAGGATCAGTGCATTGGAGTCTGTCTATATCATATTAAAAAAAAAAAATGTTTAGAACTGACATATCGCCCCCAAAACAAATCAATCCTCGAATACATAACATGTGTCTTTGAGAAGTAGGTATAATCCCGCTCCTCTGGATGCAGAACCCGCCGGATATCAAACAGGAAGGCCCTGTTTACTAACTCTCAACCTTCTGGACAGATTTGCCATGTTCCTGCCATACCTTCCTGAATTAACTGATGACCTATGCATGCCCAAGTACATCACTGTTAAAATCCCCAAAAACTAGAAGGCTGCCTTGTTTTATCTTATCTACATTCTTAAATCATTTGGAGATAAAGCCTGTTGGGGAACCATTTGGTCCGTAGATGTTCAGTAAAGTATACAGTTTGTTATTCACCTCACAGATTAGGACCAGAAACATTCCCTCTTTATCAGCCTCTGCATATTTTATATTAACTTCCACAAATCTAGAGAACAGCATGGCAACACCTTTCTTCTTCCTATCTTTATGAGAGTCTTTCTCTATCACTGGAGAAATCTGCGAATTCATTTGAAATTTGTCAGGCTCTCTCCAGTGTGTCTCCTGGATACCACAGATCTGTAGTCCTCTCCTCCAAAAAACTGAACAGCAGACTTCTCTTTATAGGTGAAGTCATCCCTTGGACATTGATTGAAACTATCCTAATGAGCAACTGTAGTGGCCAGTAAGTACCGCTGACTCTCTGATCCCCCCCCCATATCCCATATACCCCCTCTCCCACCCAGAAATGGGTTCTTAGGACTAATTGTATTCCAGGGATCCATCCCTGCCCCTGATAAACAAGACACATGCCCCCTAGAGAAATTTGACATTCCTCTTGTGGCAGAAAATTGAAGGATGGAAAAAGGCCTTGACATAACCCATTTTGAATGCAAGCCGCAGGTAATGGGGCAAGAAAAAAAAATGTAATTAATTTATATATTGTCAGGGTATTTTAATACATCTCATACTATGGGGACAAAATGGACTCATATTCTGATATTAAGAAGAACCTTTAATTGACCTCTGTGTTTCAGTCTTCTGCTTTGTTACTTAGTATCATTGTCCAACTTTCAGTGATGTTTGGGTAAGACTTTAAGAAGACAATGGGTCAATATAAGTTAACTATCTGATAAACAAAGGCCTGGTTTTATGATGGGAAAACTAAATAGATACCTGGGAATCCTGAGAGAGCTCTGTGTTAGAAGCGTATATACCAGGTGTTCAAATAGAAACCTGAGATATCTTACTAGCAAATTCTTAGGAAGAATGAATTAACATTTGGCCTGCTAACTTATGGTAACTAATATAAACGTATATAGATATTCTGTATTTTACTAATAAGATATACTCTTTGGTTTTTATCTATTTAATTCATTACATTTACTGTACCTTAACCATGAATATTGCAATGAAATACCATAGAACAATATATTTGGTACATGTGGTGTAGTAGAAGTGATTAGCTATTACATAATATGCCATAGAATAAGTTATGAGTGTTTATTTTAATTTTTATTTTAATGTAGTCATATATATATATTCATATGCCTACAATCAAGAATAGGTGGAATGCTTTCTGGGTTTGTATCACATTTAGGAAATTTTACGCTAAAATCTTAGAGGGCACATATATATTAAACTGTATTCAGGTGTGACCCTGGTGATTAGAAAGTTTGTGATTAAACATGGTCAGATCTGTGAGCTAAGAGCGCCACCTTTTGATTATTATTATACCCTAATAAAATATTGAGAGGAGTGTTTTCAGAGTACCTACCAGATTAAAACACATATATCCGACACACCTTCGATGGGTGTGGTATAGAGAGAAAAATCTGGGATAAAATTAGGCTAGGTGGGAGTTTAGGTATCAAGTCTGAAAGATCCAAGCTGGGGAGATTCTTGATCCAAAGAGGCCATACTGACGATATCCAACATCATTCCAGAGGGAACAGATCCAGAAACTATTGGTTATACCTTGGTAAATATAGTCTACTTTGAATTTATATTTTAGTGTGTTTCTGCAATCTTGTATGGTAAATCTAATTCTATACTGGCTTAAATTCTAAGCCATTAGACCTAGCATGCTGTAGCTTGATATCCTTATTTCTGCAGATGAAGATATTAAATAACAGCCTAATTCTTATTTTTACAAGCGAGAATATTTGATTTATCATATGTGTTGTACTCATTATATGCTGAAATACTAAAATAAACATATTAGTAGTCTATGTATTAGACATGTGCATTCGTTTTCGGACGAATGCATTTTCGGACGAAAATAGCATTTTCGTCCATTCGTCCGAAAAACGAATAACGAAAATTTTCACTAACAAAATCCGAATGAACGAATGGTTAATAAACGAAAATTATTCGTTCATTCGTCCATTCGTCCATTCGTGCTATTGGCATTCTAAACCGAAATAGAGTCGGTTTACAATACCAATAGCATTGTACTACATTCCATAAACCGACATGAATGACTTTCGGTTTATGGAATGCATGTAATGCTATTAGTTTCCTATAAACCGAAATTGAGTCCCCATTCATACGAATAGGTCAATTGACCTATTCGTATGAATGGGGACTCTTTCGGTTTATAGAAAGCCAATAGCAGCATGTATTCTATAAGCCGAAAGTCTTTAAAACAAACGACGTTCGGTTTATAGAATACATGTAATGCTATTGCTGTTCTATAAGCCGAAAGACTTTCGGCTTATAGAACAGCAATAGCATTACATGTATTCTATAAACTGAACGTCGTTCGTTTTAAAGACTTTCGGCTTATAGAATACCATTGGCATTCTATAAACCTAACTAGAGTCCCTCCTCATTCATAAGAATTTCTTATGAATGGGGACTCGACTCTAGTTCGGTTTATAGAAAGCCAATAGTATTCTATAAGCCGAAAGTCTTTAAAACGAACGACGTTCGGTTTATAGAATACATGTAATGCTATTGCTATTCTATAAACCGAACGACTTTCGGTTTATAGAATAGCCATAGGATTACATGTAGTACATAAGCCGAAAGTCTATAAACCGAAAGTCGTTCGGTTTATAGGCTCTCGGCATTTAACTATACAGAGACAGAGTCTCCATTCATAAAATTATGAATGGAGACTTTGTCTCCGTGTAGTAAAATGCCGAAAGCCTATAAACCGAGCGATCGGTTTATAGACTTTCGGCTTATGTAATACATGTAATCCTATGGCTATTCTATAAACCGAAAGTTCGGTTTATAGAATAGCAATAGGAATACATGTATTCCATAAACCGACAGCCTATAAACCGAGCGTTCGGTTTATAGGCTGTGGGCATTTTACTACACGGAGACAAAGTCTCCATTCATAATTTTATGAATGGAGACTCTGTCTCCGTATAGTTAAATGCCCACAGCCTATAAACCGAACGTTCGGTTTATAGGCTGTGGGCATTTTACTACACGGAGACAAAGTCTCCATTCATAATTTTATGAATGGAGACTCTGTCTCCGTATAGTTAAATGCTATTGTATTCTATAAACCGACTATTTCGGCTTATAGAATGCAATAGTACTACGAATGGACGAATGAACGAATGATTTTCCTTTATTAACCATTCGTTCATTCGGCTTTAGTTAGCTTAGCATTTTCGTTCTTCGTTTTTCGGGCGAATGGACGAAAATGCAATTTTCGGACGAAAATGCATTCGTCCGAAAACGAATGCACATGTCTAGTATATATTCACATGTAAATTGCTTTTTTAATAAAAAATTATGATATAAAAAAAATCTTGTTTTTATTTCCTTTTATGTGACAATGCTGCCTCTCTCTTTCCCTTGCCCCCAGATTTGTCGCTCTCCCCCCCTTAGTGTTGTCTCTCTCTCACCCTCCCTTTGGCTCCCCCCTCGCTCCCCTTGTGTCTGTCTCTTCCCCCCTTCCCTCCCCTAGTTTCTCTCTGCCCCCCCCCTTGTTATTCTGTCCCCCCCTCACCTGTTTCTTTCTCCCTGGTGGCTAGTGGGGGCAGCCGGGGGATGTATGCACTATACATAATAGACGGAAGTGTCGGGCAGCATGGAGGTTGTCTGCACGATTCGTGCAGACATCCCCCAGCTGCCCGATTCTCCCTGGTGGCTAGCGAGGATGCGGAGGATGTCTGCGCGATGAGCGAGACCTCTCCTGCTGCCGCCCGGCATGACCGCCGGGACTTCTATGATGAAGCTGGGTACTTCCGGCTTCCTCATAAAAGTCCTGGCTGTCGTTCCGGGCGGCAGCAGGGGAGGTCTCGCTCATCGCGCAGACATCCTCCGCTGCCTCGCTAGCCACCAGGGAGAATCGGGCAGCTGGGGGATGTCTGCACGAATCGTGCAGACAACCTCCATGCTGCCCGACACTTCCGTCTATTATGTATAGTGCATACATCCCCCGGCTGCCCCCACTAGCCACCAGGGAGCAAGAAACAGGTGAGGGGGGGACAGAATAACAAGGGGGGGGGGGGCAGAGAGAAACAAGGGGAGGGAAGGGGGGAAGAGACAGAAACAAGGGGAGGGGGGCAGAGAGAAACAGGGGGAGGGAAGGGGGGAAGAGACAGACACAAGGGGAGCGAGGGGGGAGCCAAAGGGAGGGTGAGAGAGAGACAACACTAAGGGGGGGAGAGCGACAAATCTCGGGGCAAGGGAAAGAGAGAGGCAGCATTGTCACATAAAAGGAAATAAAAACAAGATTTTTTTTATATCATAATTTTTTATTAAAAAAGCAATTTACATGTGAATATATACTAGACATGTGCATTCGTTTTCGGACGAATGCATTTTCGTCCGAAAATTGCATTTTCGTCCATTCGCCCGAAAAACGAAGAACGAAAATGGTAAGCTAACTAAAGCCGAATGAACGAATGGTTAATAAAGGAAAATCATTCGTTCATTCGTCCATTCGTAGTACTATTGCATTCTATAAGCCGAAATAGAGTCGGTTTATAGAATACAATAGCATTTAACTATACGGAGACAGAGTCTCCATTCATAAAATTATAAATGGAGACTTTGTCTCCGTATAGTTAAAAGCCGGTGTTCTGACAAATTTCTGGAGCAAATTCTCCTGCGCAATCGCAGGAGAATTTGCTCACTGCGCATGCGCATAAAGTTACAGCTGATAACTCAGCTGTAACTTTGTGACCACCGCGCATGAGCCAGCAGCGCAACCCACCTCCCGCCCCCCTCACACCCCCCGCACACCCCTTCTTACCAGATCATCGACCACAGCGATACACAGCGCATGCGCACGCCTATCCAGCCGTTTGGGAATGCGCGCGTCCCTTGTTGTGTTCTTAAGGTGGTAAGTAACACGGGGCGTCGGGACATAAGGGGGCAAGCATCCTGGTGAGGGCTGCCTCATCTTGATGGGATTTGTGATCCTCCTGCTGCATCAATAATACAGCAGGAGGATCACAAATCCCATCAAGATGAGGCAGCCCTCACCAGGATGCTTGCCCCCTTATGTCCCGACGCCCCGTGTTACTTACCACCTTAAGAACACAACAACGGACGCGCGCATTCCCAAACGGCTGGATAGGCGTGCGCATGTGCGGTGTATCGCTGTGGTCGATGATCTGGTAAGAAGGGGTGTGCGGGGGGTGTGCGGGGGGTGTGAGGGGGGCGGGAGGTGGGTTGCGCAGCTGGCGCATGCGCGGTGGTCACAAAGTTACAGCTGAGTTATCAGCTGTAACTTTATGCGCATGCGCAGTGAGCAAATTCTCCTGCGATTGCGCAGGAGAATTTGCTCCAGAAATTTGTCAGAAAACCGGCATTTAACTATACGGAGACAGAGTCTCCATTCATAAAATTATGAATGGAGACTTTGTATCCATATAGTTAAAAGCCGACAGCCTATAAACCGATCGTTCGGTTTATAGGCTTTCGGCATTTTACTACACGGAGACAAAGTCTCCATTCATAATTTTATGAATGGAGACTCTGTCTCTTATTAGTTAAATGCCGACAGCCTATAAACCGAACGACTTTCGGTTTATAGACTTTCGGCTTATTTAATACATGTAAACCTATGGCTATTCTATAAACCGAAAGTCGTTCGGTTTATAGAATAGCAATAGGATTACATGTATTCCATAAGCCGAACGTCTATAAACCGAAAGTCGTTCGGTTTATAGACTTTCGGCTTATAGAATACAAGTAATACTATTGCCTTTCTATGAACCGAACGAGAGCCCCATTCATAAGAATTTCTTATGAATGGGGCTCTCGTTCGGTTTATAGAAAGCCAATAGTATTACATTGTATTCTATAAAACGAACGAATAAAAATTAACGAAACGAAAATGAACGAATTTCGTCTGAAACGAATGCACTAATGAACGAAATTCGTTTTAGACGAAATAAATAACATTTTCGTCCGAATGGACGAAAACGAAACGAAAATTTTAGTTTTGCACATGTCTACTATGTATACCATTGCACACTGATATGTATGGTGTTTAAGTAAGGTTAGATCAGTTAGTGTAATATTGGGTTTTTAGTAGATTCTGGTTCTGCATTAGTGTTGGTTACTCTGTTACTAGGATTGTGTGGGTAGAAGTCACTACATTGCTCACAGTAAGGCTGCCACTGATAGATTGCGTGTGTCTGGTCTGTTTGTTTACTCAGCCACTGCCTTTGTTTTACAACCTATTGAGTTCTCAGGTCTGTAACTGTTTTGTTTGTATTGGCTCAATCAATGTATTATTGTTATTGTATGTTATTTCTATATTAGTGTGTGTAAATAAATGTTCATATTTTGTTACTGTATGCTTTATTTCATATTTATAGTGGTTTAAGTGTATGTCATATTATCGCCTTGTAAAAAAAACTTGGGAGACACTGTTTTTATGAATGGTTATTGGCCATCTTTAGTGGCATCTAATCTTTCATAATTCCACTTATCTGACAAATATATATATACTCAAATATCCCCCCTTATTATTTTAGCTTCATAAGCACACATCCCAACAACTTAAGTGAATATATTATATATATCTAGATTACCCTCCTTGTGCTATTTCCCTGTGATTGTCTCTCTATTACGCAGTATTGCACAATACCAAAATCTGGAGCTTAGCCAAAGTAAAAAAAAAAAAAAAAAATAGATACACTTATATAAAGATATAGTAAATGCTATGTGCATCTTTCAGTCCCAGCAGTAACTACTTTCCTATCATAATGTACTCTATTTTATTCTCAGATGTCATCAGACCCTTAAATGAAGCCCTTAACATAGCTTTGAAGCTTTCCAGGAGTGTCATTAATTGTCAGAACTGCTTCTGGCCGGCCACCCCAGATGGATCCGTTTATGTCCCATATATTATTTCTTCTGCATACAGTAAGTTATTCCCATTATTTACTAGTTTATGACATTAGGAATGTTCATGTTATTACAAAATGTTCACTTGTCCCTTTTCCATCTCAGCCACCGTCCAGAGAGATCTTATTACGGATGCCTTGAATGAGATTCAACTGATGTCTTGTGTGAGATTTGTTGGGAGAACAACAGAAGTCAGCTATCTCATACCAAACCACTCAACTGTCACAAGTTCAGCAGTACAGCCCCTGCTTCATGGGGGTATCACAGTGTATTTCTTTAAACTCCACCATACATGTGCCAGAGCGGCATGATCAAGGCAGTCATGATGGGGTGACCTCTTATATGGTAACTTAGTGGGCATGCCTACTTGTGGGTGACATTAGGTCACATGTCCCTTAAATGTATGGAATGAAAAGTAAAAAAAAAAAAAATAAGGTGTGATGAACACATTCTTTCCATACATATATGAATCTTATAGAGGATCAAAAGGCAATGCATGTTAGTGGAATATCCAGATCTCCTTCTTATAACAACATCTGATGTATTAAAGGATTTCACCTCCTTAGAGTAAATAAGTATTTGCTCAGACTGGACTGACTCTTCTCGGGTTTGATGGCTGAATGTGATACAGGGGAACAAAATAAATAACAAAACAATGAACACAAACATCACATCCCATTACAATTAAGGCACAATCCATTAAAGGACAACGGTTGCAAAATTAACTTAACTGACAAATTGCATCAAAGTGTCAGTTTCAGATCTCTCTTTTCCTGACCCAAGATGTCTCTGATAGAGCTAGACAAACAAAGAGGGCTCAATATGGTATTTTAATTATTCTTTCAATAAAGCATTTCTATAAACAGGTAATACTGTTATAGGTTCTATGAGCCTTGACATAATTAGGCTTGGTATCATGTGAGGGATATCAAATTGGGGAACAAATTGATCATTTCCATAGTTACAGGATATACAGCAACTAAAATGACAGAGCACTTTGAACATGTAAATACATTTGTCAATAGCATCAACAAACCAATGAAGAAAATGAAGAAAACGTGGTTATCAGGGAAGATGACTGTCAAAAATGTACCGACATCCCTTGAAAAATCATTTCCTTATTAAATGTGTGGATACTTCCAATCCATGCAGAGCACAAGAGCAATGTATAGAGTGGGCAGGATGGATATCTGGGGAATACTTTGTGCATATAAGTGAGAAGAGGGGATTTGATCCTTCTGCCATGAAGACAAAGTCTAGTGTAATCAAAATAAGTATTTTATTGAATCCAGGCATAAAAGAAACCAAACTGGGCAGAAACAAAATGTGTTCCCATGTCCCTGACTTGAAACAAGCCTTGCACAGGCAGTTGAGGAGAAGAGACAAGAGTTTACCTGTGATGATGCATGGGTAGACATACATGCAGCATTCATAAATCCCAGTTATAGTTTGTTGACTATTTCATCATGGATATGTTTGATGTATGGCATTCATATGATGATTTGCCAAACCTGATGCAATAGTTGGATCATAATTTTAAATACTGGAAACATTTGATAAGAAAGAGCTCAGGACCCTTAGACCACCAGAATAACTGGGCTCCCACCCAGTGATGCCTCAGCTTGTTACCCAAGGTGTATACCAGTATTTTCTCTTCATATAATTTTTCCGGGTTTTTATACTGTGTATCCTCACAAGTCATATAGACTTTTATATGTAGGAGATCAAATGTATTCTGTCTGTGACTAGAAATAGCACATTCCTCTAGACAAGATACTGGAGGAGTTGCAACACAATCTTGTTACAGGGAGGGAGGATGGGCAGTCACATATTGGGTATAATTGTATATTTTCCTCTTCTAAGTGAATGCAACTGATAAGTCATTCCACAACATAAGCAGCATTGGTGACAGGAGAGCAGATACTCACGTTTATTCACAGCTGGCAATAGATGAATTGACGAGAACTGTTAAGATAAGTTGTGGTTCCATATTTTGCACACCTTCTCTTTTGTTTTCTACACCAGTTACTTTCTTTTGGTGGCGTATAAAGGGGGTGCACCGCTCGATTGGTAGCTGCACACTTTATATTAGAGCGCTGTATTCTACAATTCACTTTAGTTGTATCACTGTTTGTACCCTTTTTGTAGCAGCTGCCCACGGTTTACATAATCATTCAAAACTGATCACATTGACCCAACTAAGGAAACCAAAAATGCACAAATGGAATGTCAATTTTCACACAGCCTGAGACGATGGATAACATACAACATGAAGTAAAGGGCAGACAGATTGTTTTGGGCATTAATTCAGTAACATCAAGACTTTCATAATATCTAGATACAATTCTACAACCTTTTGTTCAAAGCAATAAGTCACATGTCAGGAACAAGCTGCCCATTATACAGCTATTATTAGGACATAGTTTGGAAGGAGGATTATTTTTTTGGTGACAAGCAACATAAGTTCACTTTACACAAACATATCCTATGAGAGGGGCCTAGAGGCTGTTATCTTAAACTATCTTAGACTTAAACGTGGAGGAAAAACTCCCAAAAGAACAAATAGATTATGTCCTGGAAGTACTACATTTCATCCTAGAAAATAACTTATTTCAATGAAAACATTTACCTACAAACCCTGGGGACAGTCATGGGCACAAAAATGGCCCCTAGTTACACTAACATATGTGGCCCAGTGGGAACAGCATATTTATGATAAACATAACTGGAATTCCAATATACACCTATGTAAGCTCCATATAGACTTGTTCTTCATATGGCAGGGAGATTCTACAACACTAGACCTTTAATTACAACATCTGAACAATACATGGGGGATAACTTTAACAACTTATGACAAAGCCTCTATCAATAGTGTTGAGCGAACCTGAACCGCTCTGTTCGGGTTCGTACCGAACATTACGGTTTTTGGACCATGGACCCGAACACTGACATTTCACTGTATGTTCGGGTTGGAGTTCGGCGATTACATCGTATGAATGGGGACTCTATTTCGATTTATAGAATAGCAATAGCATTACATGTATTCCATAAACAGAAAGTCTATAAACCGAAAGACATTCAGTTTATAGACTTTCGGTTTATGTAATACAATTGACCTATTCTTATGAATGGGGACTCTTTCGGTTTATAGAATAGCAAATGTTACTAACATCTGTCTAGTTTACCCTTGCTAAAAGCATAGATTTTTTTTCCCACCGGGTGGTTTCACTCCCTATAGAGTCTAGCCAAAATGATTGACTTTTATTGCATTCATACTAGGAGACAGTTTCATTTTTTTAATTTTTTTTACAGGGACTGACCTCATTTCCTTGCTTTTGATTTGTGCCCTTGATAAAGCCTTAGGAGCCGAAACTTTTTCAGCTCACCTGTTGCTGCTCTTTACACCTGTTGGATTTGGAATTATTTTGTGTATATTTGGGGGCAGGGGGGTTATACCACTGTTTATCTAAAATTGCTATTTTTTGGATACTATTGTGTGCTCCTCCTGCTATTTATTTCAGTCACAATCCTTGGTCCTAGCTAAGGGAGAGAGTGATATTGATCCCAACATGGTACCATAAAAACACACTGTTCCCTGATTACATGTGAATCGCAGGATGGGGGGAGGTCAAAGCTAAAGCTAGCACACACACAGGCAAAAAAACACTGAGACTTGGAACATAAGATCAAACTTTTAGATACATTGGTTTAATGTATCTAAATACATTATATAGATATTATACATTTATACAATATAAATATGAAATCAAGTTCTATATAAAATCACCTTGTTTAATATTGATAATTTTAAGTTAAGTGTTCTCTTTGGTATGAAACCTATGTGTTATGCGATGTTTGATTAATCTTAGCTAAACGTATCTGATCCTAACCTTTTTTGTATCTATATAAAATTTTATCTTAGGAGAATTTCCCCAACATTGTTAAAACACTGAAGATCACTAACAATGTTTTCCATTGGTTATGTACAGGGCATTCTATTTATTAATTTATGCTCATATTTGGAGATGTCTGGGACACATGGTTCTTTGAAAATTTTACAGGTTTAAACAAATTTAAATAAAATCACACACCGTCATCTCTGATTGGATAAATGCATTATTGTTATTATCAATTTATTAAGAATTGTTTCATAGGCACATGACTAAGCAGAGAGATCTGGTATATTGAGAATTAATTCTTTGGTATTGTAATTGACATATTCCATGGCCATATTTGGCCAGATTGTTATAGGTTTTGTACTAGGTCCCATAAAATGCATACTACCATCTTGTGGTTTAAATTGTAACTACATATATGCATGTATTACAGTTGACAATGCCATAATTGCATTTAATATTCTTGAATCTGTTATTAGATCATACAATTGAGTTATGATTTATTCCAATGTTGTGTTTTTATCCTATTTTTCTTATTTCTATTTTTATTTAATAAACTGCACATCCATATTTTATACTAACATTTTGTCACGGATATTGACATTACAACATCAATCTCCGTAAATCAAAGTCTTTATGGATTAAAATAATTTTTATTTATTGTCAGAAACTTACATCCTGTGATAAATTTGATAGATATTCATAAATATAAATTTACCATCATAATTAAATATTTATAAAAACATGGTACCACCAAAAGATTATTCAAAAATAAATGAGACTTCAGTTTTGCATGTGAACGAAAATCAGTGTCTCATGGCTTTTAAGATTAAAAAAAGTACAAGGCACTTAATGTTGTACCAAATCCAAACATTAAAAATTCCTTCTGAAAAGCAGACTCACCTCTTTCTTTTTTTTTTTTTATATCACAGAAAGATCAAGCTCCTCTGTATACCACTGATCAGTTTCTCTGGCAATGTAATTTACTAGGTGTGTTATGGACAAATGTCTCTTATTATACACTTGTGTTTATGTCTTATTTGTCACACATTCCCTAAAAGAATACGCTTGGTCATAATTTTGCTCAGTAACTATTTCCTCTGTAGATTCCTCTCATCCAGCAAGCCTCATGTAACAAATTCCTGAACAGCTTCCGTTACTAACTCATCCCCCACTTCCTTTGTGTAAGTTAACAGTTATGTGCCACATGCAACAAAATGGCGAATCACTGTTAAAGTAACACTAACTGTTTCCCCTGCAGCCCCTCTTTGTTCAGTAACTACTCACTCCCCCTCCCATCGTGTAACCAAGATGGAGCTGGAATGTGGGTGGGAGAACTCTGTAATGATGACGTCACATCCTGTAGGGTGGGTTTAGACAAGACCCCTTAAACTATTAGCCAATTGTTGAATGTATATTGTATGTTTAACTGTGACTCTGTACATGACGTATTTCTGCTTTAAAAGGAATCCCCCACTCTGAGAAATAAAGGTTCGCATCGGGTTTGTCACTGATCAGAAACTTTGTCTCCGGTGTGAATTTCTTCTAGGGAATTAATCAATCAATTTGGAAGGAGTAGATAGACAATAAAGCAAAGTTTGCTTTGATCCAAATCAGTTGGTGCCCGAACAGGGACATTTGGGCTGTGTTTCTATGGAAGCCGCATTGAGGACCGGAGAGGAGACCCCCAGAGACTGGAAAAAAGAGCCTGATCACCTCTGCATGTGGTAAATTACCTATATTTTCCTGTCTTTAGACTTGGCCTGCACTCCGTGTCTGCGCCCGGCTTCTCGTGGATAACGCCATTGAACAGGTATATAGTTTTCCCAAATGTCCCCTTTATTTGAATAGAACCTGTCAATTGTCTATCTACTTCCTTAGTCATTCCCGAGTGTGTGTTTTATGTGTGGAAGCGTCTGCTTGCTTGAGAATCTGTTGTACTTCTGTTTTACTACTTGCTTACCATTATATTGCTATTTTTAAATTTCTGTTGAGAGTTTAAAGGTGTTATTTAGCTCGCTTTGGTAAAAAAGCGTGTTTTTTGTTTTGGGCCTAGTTTGGTATAGAACCTGGTGTTATTTTGTTGTTTTCACTAAGCTAGCTTGGTGAACAGAAATACAAACAGGCGTCTGTTTTGTTATGCAGATATTGTATGTGAAATTGAGTTTTTGTGTGACCTGAGTTTATTATTAGCCGGCATTTATTTTAAGCTATTTGTAATTTAATTACATCTGTGTATTGTGCTTTTGCCTGTATATGTATTTTTGGGTACCATATATGTTAATTGTGAACTATAAGTCTATGTCTTGTAGCTCTCCTATTCAATCTTTTGTCCTCAGGAGAGCTGTGCTTTGGCAATCACATAGTTTACACTTTGTGCTTGCAGAAACTGCTTCTTCTTCCCCCCCCCCTCCCCCCTTTTCCACCCCTCCCTTCTCTTGGTGTGTGTGTCTATGTAGCTGGAATTTTTTTGGAAATTTTTTTTTTCATGTTTTGGTTTCTTTGTTTATAATTCCTGTAATCTGTTTCCTTTAATTCTCTCTCTCTCTCACTCAGTCTCTTATTTTCATTTTCTTTTTGTTCAGGGGTAGTTTGCCATTTCTTTTTCAGCTTCTCTCTCTACAGTAACACTGCAGTGTATACATGGGTCAATCTTATGCTAGCTCCTTCAGAGGTCGTTTGGCCTGTGACCTTGTAAAGGAAAGAGCTGGGGAATTAGGCAAATTGCCACTGGGAGACATGGTAATACCACATATTTTAACAAACCTCTTCAGATTGCAGGCGGAGGACTGGAGAAAACTTTTAAACGATAAAAATGGGATATTGCTAGATAATGGATTAATGAAAGCCGCTGATGCTTGGTATAGGGTGGCTAAAGGGATTAAGAAGGAGGGGTGGATTGAGGAGGAGATAGACCTAAAGGGGCAGAAAGTCTGTGTATCATGAGAAAGATAGTTTTTTTGAATCTGTTACAGACATTACCCACCCTCCTCCTTATGATGGAGCCTGGCACAAAGGGAAGGTGGCTAGCCCAGCCTCTGGAGCCCCCACCTGTTGGCACTCCCTCTCCAGTTCCTACCCCCTTGTACCCTGTCCTTGGGGCAGACGGATCCTATTATTTTCCAGCCCCCATTCCTCTTCCACTCCAAATCCCAGTCACGCCTTCCTTTCCTTCTTCTCTCTTGTCTATCCCTGTCAATACACCCTCTCTTCCAGCTCCGGTTGCTTCTGTCCCCGCCTAATTCCTTCCACTTCTCCCTGTCACTTCCGCCCTTACCTCTCCTTTAGATTCTTCCACTTCTGCCCTTTCATTGTCACCATTTTCTGTATCTGCCACACCCATCCCTTCCATGGTGGTCACTTCCCCTCCCAACATCCCTTTGGTCACTCTCTCCGTCACCCCTATATCCTCTTCCATTCCTGCCCCTATCATGGCTGCCCCCAGTGTATCTTTCCCTATTATGACTGTTGGCTCCACTGTTCCTGCTGCAGCAGCCCATCTTCCTGATACATCCCCTGCTGCATCAGGCCATTATCCCACTACCTCACAACTTGATCCCCTCCAGGTTCCTAATGCAGTTACTTCCTCTGCATCCAGTGCTACAGAAGTTTCAGCTTCCATTCTCTCTGATATAGCTAGTTTAAACAGCCAACCAATTCCCATTCCCCCCTGATGATTGTAGTATCCAGGGGGGACAGCCACCACTGATCTCAAATAATCTCCCTTGCATTCCCCTAGAAGGCCCTTGCAGCACCCAGCATGGTCTGGCGGGAGCCCCTGTGAAGTATGTTACCTTTAACCCATCTCAAGCTGCAACCCTGGTGAATTCACTTCCAGACCCAGAAAAACAGCCCATGCCCTTTTACCGACTGATCGTTCAGATCCGTAAAACATACTCTGCTGCATGGCACGATTTGTTTAGTCTGTGTGAAATTAAAGCGGGGGATGCCTACTGGCCCATAATGGAAAAGAGATTGATGATGCCCGTCTCACTACTGACACAGATTCAGTCTGGTATCACATTTTGTGAACAACTCCGTGCATGGGCTCAAGATAAATTAGCTGATCAGGCTACTTCTATTAATGATATTGTTCAAGAAAAATCAGAAACGGTTGAAAGATTTAATTCTAGGTTAACTCAAACCTTCTCTGATCTGGGTTTCAATACATGTAATAAGGCCCACACCCTTGCTTTCATTGCAGGCCTTTAAGAACCCATAAGGAAAGGCATGGTCCTATCCCGGCCCGAGTTCAGGATTATTCCCCTGGATACTCTCCTCCTGGTCGCTAAAGGCCTAGAGTCGATCCAATTGCCCCAGCACAAGAAATGCAATCCTTTAATGTTTTCTTTATATAACCCTGCAATTCAGCCTGCCCCTGGTGGGTTCCCTATTCCCGCGCCACCGGGCCCTTTCATGGCTCAGGCCTCAAGACCGAAAATTGGAACTTGTTTTCACTGTAAGCAACCAGGTCATTTTAAAAATGATTGTCCAAATCTTCTGAAGCCCTTACCAGCTTCTTTGCATTATGACGTGCTGTTTCTGCTCCTGCACTGGGCCTTCCCAATTACCAGAAGCCCTTCAAGCTGTTTGTCTACGAAAAAATGGGTCATGGGTCTCGTCAGCGTCCAAGAGGGTATTGTCAGCTGGATCCGGTGGCCAGGGGAGGACCCTCCTGTCTTCGGGCTGTGTTTACAGCAAGTGCTCTACTGGACAAGACGAATGACCTAATTCTTGGTCACAGGCTTACCATCCTCGCTCCCCATCATATTTCTGCAATACTCAATCAAATTCAGCCTAAACATCTCTCTACACAGAGACATCTTCGTCTTCAAACGACTTTATTGTTACCCGATAATGTCTCTTTACAACGTTGTTACACTTTGAATCCTGCCACTCTTCTGCCTCTTCCCAAGGGGGGAGTACCACACTATTGGTACAGTCTGGACATAGATCCTGATGCCTTCCTTGATCTGGATGTCCATATGCCCACAGTACCACACGACGAACAGCCATCTTCTCTATGGCATTGCACTTTGTGGTTCAGAGATGTTCCGGGGCCTGACCCCCGGTATGAAGAACTGTTTCAGTTGATTGAAGTACGTCTCACTTTGACAGACATGTTCTGTGATACAAAAGGCAACACTGTGGTTTTAGTCCAATTACCCACAGAAGTGACTCTAATGTACCACCATTGGGAGATGGCAGTCCCTCATGTCTCTATTACTAAATCTCCAGATATCTCATGGAAGGAACTTGGTCCATTAGCCAAAGCATGGAGTACAAAAGATCAAGACCAACTCTCCACAGAAGGTGTAACCAAGCGAACTGTGAATTGTAAGACTACTGGTTACCCGCAACATTACACAGAAATATGTGAAGATGCCCCTCCCATAGATCCTGACCCAGATGTCCCCCATGACTGTTTTGAACAAATGAAGATGGAAACAACCCATCTTCCCACAGTACATGAAACGGCTTTGCCAGATCCTGACTGAACACCGTTTGTGGATGGCTTCAGATTTGCAGATCAACAAGGAAGATACCACACTGGATTTGCCGTGACCACCGTGGATCAGGTACTTCAAGCATCCCCACTTCCCCTTTCTATGTCTGCTCAAGAAGCTGAGCTAAAAGCCCTCACTGTAGCATGCCAAATGTTTGAAGGGAAGCGTGTTAATATTTACACTGATTCAAGATATGCTCTGGGTGTAGCACACGACTTTGGACTAATATGGAAGACAAGAGGTTTTCTGACAGCAACCGGTACACCAGTTAAACATGGTACAGCTATCAAGGAACTGGTGGATGCTTTACTCCTTCCTGAAGAAGTGGCCATATTGAAAGTAAAAGCTCATGGAAGACTGAATTCGGAAGAAACGTGTGGCAATCATAAAGCTGACCAAGCCGCCAAAGATGCTGCATGTGACACGACAGCACCGTCACACTGCCAATCACTCCCTCCTTACCTGCTCAGAACTCCCCGGAGCTCTGTCTCACTGCCCTCTGGGTCTTTTGCAGGGATTCCCAGCCAGACACACAAGCTCCATTAGCAGGCCTCTCATGACTATCCCTAGGTTACTGCTCTGCACATGTGCAGTTCTACATTTGGCTTCCTGCCCTTACTGCCCCTTAAAGGGACAGTAATAAAACCTCTGTTTCTCCTCCCCAAAGCCTCCATTGGCCAGCCAATCTCTCCTACACTATTTGAATCCTCATTTGTGAACTAGTCCTTGCCTGTAATAGTGCCTGGTGCCTTTACTAGCGTTTGTGTATTTTTCATGAATTGCGGATTCCTGTTGCCGACTCCTGCTTGCCCGACCTTCCTGTCCTGCCGCCTGTCCCGACCTGTTTGCCTGAATTGACATCGTTTGTTTGCCACCTGTCCTGATTTTTACGCCTGTCTGACTATTCTTCCGTCTGCACCCTTGATACCTTTGCCTCGGTCCTACTCTGTATCCAGCTGCCGTCCTATTAGGTTGAACTATCGCCAGAATACCAAAGCTAAGAGTGCAAAAGTCCTGGGGGAATGAAACCTGCGGCTCAACCATAGGGTGGAATTCCTTCAGGCAGAATAATTCTGTTCTATTGCTGGGGTCCATTGCCAAAACCTATACCTACTCTGAAAAGAGGTTCCAGCCTCGTACCAGATCGTGACAGCATGTCAATCAAGTGAAGTAGACAGAAGAGTGTCCGGTGAGGAAATTCCTATCTTTACCATGCAAACCTTACCTACGGACCTCAAGTTTTTGAAAGAACAGCAAGCAGCTGTAAGTCCTGAAGAAAAGAAAAATTGGAAACAGAAAGGAGCAACCTTAAAGGATGGAGTGTATACTAGCAATCTCAAATTTTGTCTACCTAAAATTATGTATCCGCCTGTGGTTCGGTGGGCTTACGGAGCAGTGCACTTGTCCAAGACTCTCATGAACTCTTTAATTGCTAAATATTTCGAAGCACCAGGTATTACCACTCTGACTAAAACCTACTGTGAGTCTTGTGCTATCTGTGCCAAGTGCAATCCGGGAAAATTGGAGAAAGTTTTCCCCAAAACATCTGGCGAAGCCACACTACCCATTCCAGAGAGTCCAAATCGACGACATTCAGATGCCAAAGAGTGGCCGGTATGAATATGCCCTAGTTCTGGTGGACATGTTCTCAGGATGGCCAGAAGCTTTCCCGGTTACTAATATGACCGCCAAGACAACTGCCAAGCGGTTGCTCACTGAAATTGTCTGTAGATATGGAGTTCCTGAAGTGATTGAAAGTGACCAGGGCCCGGCTTTAACAGCACTAGCGACTAAGGAAGTCTGGGCAGCACTGGGGGTGACCCTTGCATTCCACACACCCTATCACCCACAGAGTAGTAAGGTAGAACGCATGAATGGCACCTTAAAAGCCAGAATGCTTAAGATGGCCCAAGAAACTAATCTGCCCTGGCCAGAGAGAGTCTCCCCATAGCTCTGTTTAGTGTCAGGTACACACCAAGAGGGAAGTTTATTCTGTCCCCCTATAAGATTTTGTTTGGTTCAGCCCCTAGATTAGGTTGTTGCTTTCCTCAACAACTCCAACTGCAATCAGATACTATGGTTAATTATGTGACTACTCTTTCTCAAGCTTTAAACAAAATACATGCCCAAGTTTTCCCTTCCATTCCAGATCCAGAGTCTGATACAGGCACACACAAGTTGCTTCCTGGTGATTGGGTTCTGGTTAAGAAGTTCCTGAGAAAACATACCCTTGAACCCAGATATGATGGTCCATTCCAAGTTCTTCTAACCACAGCTACCTCAGTTAAATTGGCTGGAAAGAGCACTTGGATACATGCTTCACATTGCAAGAAGGTTCCAGCTCCAGAGGAAGCAGCATTTGTTCTTGCTGCTAGGCCCAACAAGTCGCTATAACCAAAGACAATCATGTTTACACATTTTGGTACAATTATTCTAGTACACGAGTAGCCACATTTGCATTTGATTATTGTGATGTCATAAATTGTACATTTCCATCGTCATTGTCGTCAACAGTGTACAAAGATATACCTAACATCAAGGACCCATACATATGTGTGACTGATGACTACTGGGGATATGAGTGTAGTTCGTGGAAGGCAGCAGGTTGGAATACAGGGCCAGCCTGGGGCTAAAGACCACAAAGTGCCTTAGACAGATTAGATAAAAATGGGGAGTCCTTACTGATAAGAATGACTTTCAGGAAACCAGGGGGGGGGGGGCGACACTTATAAAACTAGCTTTAAACATAGAGCATCCCAGTCTTGGAGATGCTGGGCAATATGTAATGGGAATGTACTGGAAGGGAGGAGGTTCATACAGTAAACAGGGGACCTTTTACTTACGGGACATGTATGACTTACGGGACATGTATGACTCACCTGACTGGGTAGGTGCCACGCACATGACTATTAATCCTCTTAAGCCACACCTCAAAACTCTAAAAGACATGATAACTATAGCTAACCCCACGTATGAGGACACTATGGGTGTAGAGACGGGTTTCTCTGACACTAACTTATGGCTTGAGTGGATGAAATATAATGCTAACAAACACAACAGATCTAACTGCTATGTCTGTGGAGGAGCGAGGCCTCACTTAGGTACTGTCCCTTTGAACATACCTCCGGAGATAGAGATGTGTTTCCTAAGTCTCTATACTATAATTAAAACTGACCGGACGGAATGTGAATCATGGACAAAGGAATACCCAATTATCCTTAAAGATGTTAAGCCAGATAAAGGTATCACCATATATCCAGGAAACTACACACTTGTTACGGTATATATGATGGGGTAGGCAAATTCTTTGGTAATTTCACTGGTAAGTACTGTGCCACATATAGCCCAATTCCAGCCGCCTTAATCCAGCAACACGTAAGATCCCTTGGAGACATATATTGGATTTGTGGGGATATGCAGATTAGAACTAGATTGGAAGGTGTATGGTGGGGAGAATGTGCTCTAGCTAAGGTAATTATGCCTATACACAATCTCTGACGGACACCAATACTATAGAATAAAGAGAGGTACTCCTATAAAAAGCAGTTTTGATCCCCATATTTATATAGATGCCATGGGAGTGCCAAGGGGGGTGCCGAATGAATTTAAAGCAAGAGATGAAGTGTCCGCAGGGTTTGAATCTATTTTCCCCAATCATCACGGCCAATAAAAATTTAAATTGGATTCATTACATCTATTATAACCAACAACGTTTTGTAAATTATACAAGAGATGCCCTCCAGGGTTTGGCGGAACAATTACAAGCAACTTTCTAGATGACCTTCCAGAATAGAATGGCCTTAGACATGATTCTGGCAGAGAAAGGGGGAGTATGTAAAATACTCCCAGACACCATGACATGCTGTACCTATATCCCAGATAATACAGGCCCTAATGGTAAGGTAACGTTGGCAATAGAAAAGTTAAAGAGTTTGTCAAATGAACTGAAACGGAATTCTGGGGCCACGGATCCATGGGAAAGATGGATGTCTGGATGGCAGGGTGCTCTGGCCCTAATAGGTGTTGCCATTTTAATAACGATAATCATCCTTGCTCTTCTTGTTTATTGTGTGTTACCTTGTCTTAAGAAATGCCTACAAAAGACAGTTGATCAGACAATCGACCAGACCACCCCGACCTTCCTTCACCAAGAGATTGACGACATAGACCGTGATACACCACATACACCCTTACAGTCCCACCGCACTAAGTAAACAGCTACTTTCTCTTAAGGAAATTCAGGGATAGCGTCTGTCTCTACGGGCAGAAGTCTGTCGCGGGAGAAGTAGTGGACAAGCTGCTATGGGCCACCCGCGCAGTGAAGCATTCGAGGCCTGTTCAGACAGATGTGCAAGATAGCCTTTTCGTTATTTTTCTATAGGGACAGTATTAGAGTTAGAGATAGTAGCTGTTAGTAAAATAGTCATTTTAAGGGGGGGCTGTTATGGACAAATGTCTCTTACTATTATACACTTGTGTTTATGTCTTATTTGTCACACATTCCCTAAAAGAATATCCTTGGTCATAATTTTGCTCAGTAACTATTTCCTCTGTAAATTCCTCGCATCTGGCTACCCCTCCCCACTTCCTTTGTGTAAGTTAACAGTTATGTGCCACATGCAACAAAATAGCGAATCACTGTTAAAGTAACAGTAACTGTTCCCCCTGCAGCCCCTCTTTGTTCAGTAACTACTCACTCCCCCTCCCATCGTGTAACCAAGATGGAGCTGCAATGTGGGTGGGAGAACTCTGTAATGATGACGTCACATCCTGTAGGGTGGGTTTAGACAAGACCCCTTAAACTATTAGCCAATTGTTGAATGTATACTGTACTGTGACTCTGTACATGATGTATTTCTGCTTTAAAAGGAATCTCCCACTCTGGGAAATAAAAGGTTTGCCTCTGGTTTTTCACTGATCAGAAACTTTGTCTCCGGTGTGAATTACTTCTAGGGAGAGCGCATTAATTAGTCAATTTGGAAGGAGTAGATAGACGATAAAGCAAAGTTTGCTTTGATCCAAATCAGGTGTGGTATAAAGAAAAAAAAACAGCAATTTTGAACTGAATTATTAGCACCTAAAATAGTATTTATTTTGTTGGATATTATAGCTTAAGATATTAAGCAAAAGGTTTGAATGGGGACGAAATAAATTTTAATAGGCATGGAAAGACCATGTTATATGTATAATTAAATTAGTCTTTTAATTGGGTTAATAAAAATTGGACTTTTATCCCTGTTTTCTTTCTTTTCATGACTTAATTACATTTATTCTTCATCCCCTTCAAACCTTCAGCTTAATAACCAATTCTTCGATAAGAGGGGATAATAATTTTGCCCGGAACTGGAATTTTTTTTGTCATGGGATGGCACCTGTTTGCATCTTTCAACTTTAGGATATACATATCTTTTAAATTTGGGATCTATATATAGAAGGACAAACTTGTTCATATTTTAAATACCAAAGAGGGGAAATAACTCCAATGAATTAACCAATGGAGACTGGTGTGGAGGATTTGTTAAAACAACCTTTATTGGAAATTATTAAAAAAACGTATTTTAAATAAGGTGTAAACACAGGTTAAGAATAACAAAGTTAAAAAAAAAAAAGTGTAAACATGATCAAACAGTGAAGATTTAAAAACAAAACAAAAAAAAAACGCTATACTACATAATCAGCAAGGTTTGATCTTGCACTGTATAGTTACTATAGTGTAAAACAGATGGTCAGAGAAGCACACCAAATTGCAACATACAGTAACTATAATAAATAAGGTGCATCACCCCAGGGGGAGTCCACTACGCACCCCCAGTAGTATGAACAACAGAAATCGAGGGAGCACACAGAAACTAAAACCAACACAAGGGTATAGTACAAAAGTATCTTTAATAAAGTGTCATATGTAATAAATATACAAAAAGTACATAAAAGACTATACAGCCAAAATATAAAGACAAAAATATACTTTCAAGAAATAAAAGCAAACCACAAAGTACAAAAAATACCCAAAAAGGTACAAAAGTATACAAAAAGGCAAAAAGGGAGTAAGACAGGAGGGGACACACTGCGCAAAAAAACGGAGGTCACCGACGTTTCGGCAAAACGCCTTTATCAAGGAGACCTTGATCCTTGATAAAGGCGTTTTGCCGAAACGTCGTTGACCTCCGTTTTTTGCGCAGTGTGTCCCTTCCTGTCTTACTCCCTTTTTGCCTTTTGTACCTTTGGGTATTTTTTGCATTTTGTGGTTTGCTTTATTTCTTGTAAGTATATTTTTGTCTTTATATTTTAACTGTATAGTCTTGTGTACTTTTTGTATATTTATTACATATATGACACTTTATTAAAGATACTTTTGTACTATACCCTTGTTAAGTGCATTGGTTTTAGTTTCTGTGTGCTCCCTCTATTTCTATTTCTTAGTTACTATAGTGTAACAGAATGGGGGTAAATATTAATTTGCAAAAAGGCAATTTATGCTCAGCAATTTTTTAAGCTGCTATATCTATGAAGTGAGGCAGGAAAGAGAAAAAAAGGTGTCTCAAAATATATGCCTGGGGATCCTGTTAAATATGTAAAACCACTTCTAAACTAAGTTACCGATGTGCACAGAGAGTTTAGGGTCTGAACTAATTGGCTGAGCTAATGAATGGTGCTAAATATTTGGCGTCTATCCCCATGCAATAAAGTAAGCGTGACTGCATCAGTAATAACATAGGATCTTCCACTGTGTGTTGATTCATTTGCTCTGGTAGTGTAGGTCACTAATGGAGCATGTCTAAAACCGATTAGTTGAGGTATGAACACCTTGAAGCAGATAAGCTGCTTGTCTGGCTTGTACTTAACATGTGGTGCAAAATGTCTGGTTAAAGGGCTCGGCTATAAAAGTAACTGCACAGTGAATGTATACTATAACCACTCAATTAATTCCCCCAGAAAAGGTTGTTCAAATAGAGGCTGAGTATTCATCAAGAAATATATTACCCTGTAGATAGTAGCTATGCTGCTGTAGGAATAATGTAGTGTGCTAATGACCATGTAAATAATGGTACCCATGGAAGGAAATGGGCAACATTAGATTAGGCAAAATTATTAACTTGTCCACCGGAGGTTTGCTGCCTAGAGAAATTATTTTAGATCCACATTTAAACAAATTAGCTGGATTTCTATTCCATTTACAACTAGGTCATTTCTTAGCTGCAGTAAAAATTAAAGGGCCCTTTTTATGGAATTATACAAAATGTGAGGCGTTGTGCTCACAGGGATAAAAAAATAAAAAATCCTCTATCTAAAATGTATAGTCTCCTTATGTGCATGGAAGACCCGATATAATACCATATTACTATAACATGTGAGAATCTGACCTCGGAATATGCCTGAAGGGGGAGGAAAGAAATGAAAAGGACGCAAGGATGATCTGAACACATCGAAAGCGGAAAATAAACAAACTTACATATATGTGTTTCGGAGTCTCAGTGTCAAAAATGAAAAATAAAATGGTACTCCCACAATTTGCCAGAAGAGCTCTGCCCATACAAATCACTATACCTTAGTAACCAGAATAGGTTCGAAATCAAAAAATCCGAGGTGAGCAGAAAACCCAAAGGAGGGCACTCGCTGTGGCTTGGTTGCCTTGTTAACGCAGATCAAAACAGGCATGCCTTAAAACTCAATATGACCCGAGGAATCAGCCAGGTATAATTCACAAAGAAAGAATTCTCAACTAGAAGAGTCAGACAGTAATAGAATCTCACTCTGAATTAAAAAAAAATCATGCTTCCCGACGCACATTTCTCCAGAAGACCGTGTCTTCTTCCGGTGATATGCATAAAAAGTATGCACTAGTCGGCTTGTGCCTATTTTTAAAAACTGAAAGACAAATAATGCACACCACACGATGAAAAGGTGGTTTAATTGGTGCAAATCCGAACAGGGGTACAGAGTGTGCTGGGAAAGACCACGTTAAGCATAGCAATATGCGAAACGCCTAATCATAGGCCTAGAATTTCCAAATGTTTTGTACTTTTTGGAACTATAGTTCTGGGTCTAGCAGAGAGATACCCTGCACACTGCAGACTGATCAGACGAGCAGGCAAATCACCACTCTGATTGGCTGTGGACACTCTGGCACTATCGGCACATGTCTGCCTGCAGACCTGCTGTGAGCTTCCTTCAAGGTAGCAAGGGGTTAAAAAAAAATTAAATTTTTTTTTTTAAATACATTTTTAATGTATCTCATCTCATGTTTTCTCTTGGGTCTGGCATGGGAGGCTGTGGGTAGTGGTCTCCCCCCCCATATAAAACACATTACCCATTTAAATGTCTAATTAACTGAATCTCTCCTTATCAAACAAGATCCCAATTAGAGTAAATGAACACCTGGGGTTACAAACTAGAGCCATTCTCTCCAGATATTCCACCTTACTCACACACATATATAATTACACTTCAGATCCTATGTGTATGTGACAAGACAGGTGTCTATGGCTAATGTATAAATACCATATCTAACTGGAGTCTGCCAGTGGGGATTTAAGCAAAACATTTGTTTTCCAAAGGATTTTCCTTCGTTCTGTGGACTAATATCCAATTCATAAAGTTTAAACTTCATATTAAAAAAAGGACCATAAAGATACAATCAATAGTTAAAAATATATATTAAAAAGCATTAATCAGATTAAACTGTATAAAAGAGCAAGGAATGGTTTTTCTGCAGTTTAGACAATGTAAAAAATATACATATAGTTGCCATGAAGGCCATGTATTGAGTTTGATGGATTATTAATCTAGAATGTTCATTTGTAAATTGGAAACATTGTATAATCAAACATTTTTTTCTTTCCGGTTATTTTCCTATTCCAAATGTTTAAGGCCACATACAGTATATCAAGGCAAAGCATTATCTGATCTAAGATTAGTTACCAAAAAGTGGAGATTTCAAATTTGTATTTGTTAGTATGGGCTTATAAGCTAAAAGGCTTCTCCTATATTCTTTGTTGATATTACTCTCCAATTTATTGATCAGATAAGATTTATAGAGATTTCAGTATGGTTTCTTAAATCTCTGAAATTGGGCCATAATCCAAGGGATGAAATATAGGCATTAACATCCAATGGTTTAAAAAGAGTTTGTATTTGGCAAATATTTAAATTACCACATGTAACAATGCAACTTCCTATTTTAGTTACCAGACTAAATTATGAGACCATCGACATGGTTTCATCGCATACTTTTCTTTCCAATAGAGAATGGCAAAAGGGACATTTTTGAAATGTAAGAAGTATTTTTTAGTCTCAAAACTATTTGTCATAGAGAGTAAATTAAGCTATACCTTTTATAATCACTGTGTATTATGTCATAATACATAGATTCATCTTCTAAAGAGTGTTCTGCTTTCATACACAACTGATGTTTGATGTTTGTTTATTGTCAATTTACATGGCTCGTGAATAATTCTAATGCTATAAATAAATATTCTCCGATAGGTTGCTAGTGATTCACCCCAGGTATTATAGGCCTTCCAGGAGGTTTGGAAGCATTTGTCAAATTTACCGAAATCATGGTCTCATTACTTACTTGATGATGGCAAGCAAGTAAACTGATATTTCAGTCTCTTCTGAGTCTGTTCAGCCATTTCTCTGAGATAACATTCTATCACGTGACACTTTGGACCAATAGCAAACTTTTAATTTGACAGCTCCTCCCACCTCTTTCAATTGTCAGATTTTAAAAAATTGTCTAAAAAAATGCACCATATGGTGCAAACAGGCTCCACTTACTGGCAAATGATTTCCTCCCATAAACAATGGGTTAGTGGGTGTTCCAAAGTGCAGAGATAAATCAGAAAAACAAATAATGTGCAATCTACTGTCAATCCCATAATGTCTGTGCACAGCTAGTAGTTTTAATACAGTACTAAAAATCTTGTTAATGCAGTGGCTTGTTGATGATGCCAATTCAAACTCATTACCTCCAGAGTCAGCTGCTAGGATTTGCCCATCTTTTAAAGTGCAGCCTGGGGCAATTGTCTCACCAGACACAATGTAGGGCTAGCTCTGAATAGACCTATACAAGCCCATGTCCCATATTTCACACACATTTAAGGACATGCAGTCTTAAATGTCAATAAATGGTTAGTAAACATTCCATATGACAGTGATGCCAATAGGATTAAAAAAAAATATTTACCAATTTTTCATGAAAGATACTCAGAAATATTGGTTTGCATTTTGATTCTAAAACTTGTGCCTCTGAAAAAGGGTTACTAAATATTCTATAGATTGAAAGTCGGGACCACAGAGCCTCATATCTCAGTTCTGGCTTTAAAGATGGCTACAAGTGTGGGCATTTTAAATACAAATGAATAATTAAAAACATACAAATGAAATAGCTTATTGTATTTCAATTAGTGTATTTAGTGCTATAGAAATCACTGGCACATATAGAAATATGAATTATGTGTACACATTTTCCAGTGAGCTGTTTTACCTCGACTCCATAAGAAACCATATTCATCCATCTATCTAGAATCCTGGTTGAATTTTTATATGTATGTATTCTAGTCTGATTTAGATTATTTTCTGAAAACAGAAATTAGTTACAGTTTAGTTTCAACATAAACAGTGACTGCACAAATGGGGTAGAACTAACTCAAGAACAAAAAAGACTTCACTACTAGGTCTACTAGATTATCCACTTTGTCCCATTAGGTGTAAAGGGGTGTGTCTCCCTCAGGGAATTACCAGGCTGTGTGTTGGCCAGCCCTCTCATTCGTGGGTATATAAGCCAGTCCTTGTGCAGAGTTTCAGTAGAAAACTTTTAGAATCCTTATACTCCCTTACAATGGCGCTGTCCATGATACTAGTGCTGATTGCTGCTGGATGGAGCATTTCCCATGCTCTGCCTGTACAGGTAAGTGAGTGTCTGAAGGGAGGAAAGACTGGCTTGTGTGACACTAGAAACATCTACAGGTCATTTTACCTTTTATATGTTTCTTTTCCTACAGATCAATGATGGTGTAGCTTATGGTAAGTAATACATTAAAACATTCACAATTTTTTTCTAAATAATTCTTATTGCTATTCACATCTTTTAGCCTAGCCCTTTATTAAGAATTAATCATAACCATTGCCCATCATACTGTGGACTTTAATTTTCTATATGGTTTTAACTCTTCTCCCCAATTTGCTTCCTCTTCCATAGAATTAAGCAAGGACCAAAATATTGAAGACAAAAAGTTTTTTGAATTAATAGAAACCAAGAACAAAGGTGAGAATTGAGGAAAGGTTTTCTGATTGCTTGGTCTATACAGGACTATTTCTCATTTTAAATGGATGGTTTTCTTTCCACCAGTCATTGCTTGTAGTTTAATCATCCTGATAATGCTTGTAACCTACAATACCAACCCTAACTGAAATGTTCTCTTAATTGAGATAGCCATTTCCTATAGTTTTACTTTAATAACTCATATTCAGGTATTAAAAGCTAGGCAGCATCATTTCTTACTCTGCTATTCATGCCTGATTTTTGCTATGCCATTGTTAGTTCACAACTCCACTGTCCAGATCCCCCAAAAAAGTATTGGCTGGAAAGAGCTTGGGATTTGATAGGTTATGCAGTACTTTCCTGTTATAATGTATCATATAATTACTCTATTTTATTCTCAGAGGTCATCAGACCCTTAACTGAAGGAGACATCGCTATTAAGCTTTCCAGGAGTGTCATTAATTGTCAGAACTGCTTCTGGCCGCCCTCCCCAGATGGATCCGTCTATGTCCCATACATTATTTCTTCTGCATACAGTAAGTTATTCCCATTATTTACTAGTTTATGACATTAGGAATGTTCATGTTATTACAAAATGTTCACTTGTCCCTTTTCCATCTCAGCCACCGTCCAGAGAGATCTTATTACGGATGCCTTGAATGAGATTCAGCTGATGTCTTGTGTGAGATTTGTTGGGAGAACAACAGAAGTGAACTATCTCAGTATAGAGTCTGGATCTGGGTGAGTCCGTGAATATCATGGGGTGAATACTCATTATTTACAAAGAAACACTATCTGGAATGTCTAGAACACAAACAGGCACTGGCCGTTGTGGAGTTTAACCTCAGTGATGCTCCCCGAGATTCACAGCAGTTGAATCCCACAATGGATAGAATACTAAATGTTTACTATCACTGGCAAGGAATAGTACTTTCTCCAAACAGAATGTTAGAATAACAGGTGTCCATGTATTCAATATTAATCAAAATAGAGGACTTGTTATAAATATTAAACTGATTATAGCATTTTCTGCTTTTTAGATGCTGGTCATACATAGCAATGACTGGTGGGAAACAGACGGTGAGCTTGGCCCAGTCTGGCTGCATGGCCCATGGGATTATCCAACATGAAGTCATGCATGCACTTGGCTTTCTCCATGAGCACACTAGAAGTGACAGAGATTCCTATGTTGATATCATATGGCAGTACATCTCTCTAAGTGAGTAACACTGATACACAGATACATACCATAAACCAGGGGCAGTCAAAGAGCAGGACACCAGTAAGAAGGTGTTGGTGACCCTACATGCCCATTTAGTTCATGTCCTACAAACAGTGAAGGACCCACTCTGATAAACATCAGTGCATTCCCTGTAATATAAAGCCAATTTCTCATTTATATCTCCTGACAGATGATCGTTCCCATTTTAAGATTGATGTTTCAAACAATCTGGACCTTCCGTATGATTACAGCTCAGTGATGCATTATGAAAAGTAAGTATATTTCTATTTATGAACAAACACAGACAGCAATGTCTGCTGTTCTAATGTATTATCATTCTTCCTGAACAAACACTGAAGTTGTACCCTTCCTACAGTACTGCTTTCACCAACACAGGCGGTCAATCTACAATCATCCCAAAACCTGACCCCACAGTGCCTATTGGACAGAGAGTTGGGATGAGTTATCTGGATGTGAAGAAAATGAACAAACTCTATAATTGCAGTGAGTATTTTTAGGATACTTTCCCCACTGTTATCCATATCGCTGTTCCTCAGCTCAGTGTTTTATAACGGAGATACAGTAGTGACTGGATATATACAAATCAATATTCTTATTGTAGAGATGAATTTTGCACAGTGGAGCTTTTACATGAGGATTTCTAACAAAAACACAATGTTTCTATTTGTGTAGCTGTTTGTCGCACAAAACTACAGGAGGAATCTGGGAACTTTTCCGCTGATGGCCTCTCCTTCGGACAGGATGGAAGCTGTCTCTGGTTGATTCAAGTTGCACCAAACAGCAAGGTTAGTATAAAACACATATAATCAAAGTCACAACTTAGAAGTAGAGATTTTGGATTCAATCCCTCATTGTCAATTGTGAAATAATTGTAACATAGGAATTGATTAATGTATCATTTTGTACAGTGCATTTTTCAGTGCAGGAGATTTTACAAAAATTACCCCCTATGGGTTCAACACAGTTAGAATGCTGGTCTTCGAGATGGAAAACTAGCACTCTCTGAAAGTGGTCTCCACAATGCATATGTTTAATTATTTATCCTAATTGTAATTTTTGCTCTTCTATCACCAGGTTTATCTGCAGCTCAGTGATTTCAGCATCCCTCCTTCTGCTGGATGCAGTGCCTCATATATCAGAGTGTATGATGGGAACAGCAGATCAGCAAACGTTCTCCTGGATAAGACCTGTGGAAATGCAGCCATCCCACCTCTCATTTCTTCTTATAACAATATGCTTATAGAATTTGGAAGCAACCAGGCACCAGATTTTAGCACATTCAGTGCAGCCTATGAAGCAGGTAATTTTTCAGCAGTATATTTTAGAAAAGAAAAATGGTTGCACATATATTTGACATGATCATTTAATATTGTGAGGAATATTTAACCATATACGTGTTTAACCAGTCACTTTATTCCAGCTACTAGAATCTGTAAATATACATTCACTAGAGACCCAATATCTAACTATGTATTTTATATCTACAGTTTCCTACGGCCAAACATTTACCACGAGTAAAGGGATTCTGGTTTCTCCACAATTTTCACGGCCTTATCCCAACAATGTGGATGCTCTATGGTCCATCATTGCCCCACCACAATATAAGGTGAGATATCACACAATATACCACTAAATGCTTGCAGAGTTCTACAGAACACCAAAATCTTTTTAGTAATGTCCTCTCCTAACACAGTCTGTTCCTTTCTCTTCTAGATTTCCCTGCGATTCATGTACCTTTTAGTGCAAGATTCCCCAACTTGTCAGTATGACTACATCACTGTCATCGATGGACCAACCACAACATCTCCAGTCCTGGGCAAGTTCTGTGGTAATAAGTTACCTTCTCCTGTGATGTCTACTGGGAATGTGATGCTAGTTCAGTTCCGTAGTGACGATCAGATCAACTTTAAAGGTTTCTACTTGTGCTATCAATTTGGTAAGTTCAGAACTTTGGATTTGTGCTTTGGAGTTACTTGTGCTTACAGTATAATTGATTCTTTGTGATAATTGTCACATGACTGCATTTTCATTAAAATCAGGCAGGTGATGACATTAGTATTATAGAATCCCCTTACACAACTTCTCCTGGTACCATTAACATTGTATTCTTGTCTTGCAGTGCCCCCCAGCTTAATATAGAAGATGGATTTTTCTCTTCATTACGGAAATAAATTCTGTTTATAAATTTCCATCTGTTTTTACAGTGTTTATTCGGTACTTGTCTATATTGGGTCTTGCAAATCAAAAAAACGAAATGCAATTACGTTAATTAAAAAAAAGTAATGAAAAAAAACAAACAAATAGTGATCTTTACTTTACAGCCCTCTGTAAATGGAGACCTTGAAAGTTCTATAAGAAATCGTATAGAGCACAGATCATCAATCACTACAGCTTGCAGTTGACTAACATAGTGGTGATTGACTGGAACTATAAAATACACAGAAAGCAGCCCAGAGATTACTCTACCCCTGTGATGTTCTGGTGAGATGGAAAGTGTAGGGGCTCAAATAAGAGAAAAGGCTGATTCAGATCAGACATACACCTTCTAAATCTTTGGTTATCTACAAAATAAGGTCATAGGCCTATAAAATAAATAATTCATGCAAGTACATTCAAAAGATGGATGTTATCAGTAGACTATGGTAACCTCAGGGAAATATTAATACCCCAAGGTTTCAATGACATAAAAAGTTTGCAACCCTAATACACAGGCAAGTAGCCTACATGTTTGCCAGTTTGTGTAAGGATGCTGGGGATATCAGCCCAGAAGAGGCATTTCTGGGGCAGGCTGACTCTTCTAGCAGCCAGGCAAGTAGCCTCTACAGCACAGTGGGGAACCAGGATACTAGGAAGGCTAGACAGGTACTGGTGGTAGTGGACTATTATTAGGAAGGGATAAAGGGTAATCTGTTGCCAGGAGCCCAAATGCCGAAATATATTTTGTTTCCCGGGATACTCTGTTTCTGTGTGTTGGACCAGGTAGACCAATGTTGGTAGGGGCTGGGGATGATCCAGTGGTCTTACTACACATTGGTACTAATGACAAAGTTAATGGAATGTCCTTTTTGTAACTAATGCACCATAACTTGATTTTAGAAGGGTCAACTTTGGGCTAAAAGGCATAGATTGAACATGTAGACTGGGAAGGATTGTTTTCTGGGTTTAACACAGGAGACAAATGGAATTCCTTTAAGCACACATTACAAAAAATACACATCCCAATATATACCTTTGGGAGACAAATACAAAAAAAGAAAGCAAAGCAATACCCGACATAAGCGCATACGTAACTTAAATTGTTTTACTAGTCATGAAAAGACCATGTTATATGTACAGTATAATTGTATTATCCAATACTTAGTTTACTTTCTTCCTCTCCTTCCAACCTTTTGTTTAATATCCAATTGTTTCAACTTTAGATCACAAATTTAAGAGCTATATATCCTATATATAAAACAGATGGACTTATTCATACAGGGGAAATAACTCCAATGAATTAACAAATTGTGAAAGGAGGTGGGATTTTTAAACCAACCTTTGTTGAAAATTATTAAAAAGGTATTTTAAAAAAAAAGGTGTATGCACAGGTTAAGAATAACAAAAAGTTTTTTAAAAAGTAGGGTAAACTTGTGATCAAACAGTGAAATAAGATTAAAATAAAAAAAACTACTACATCAGCAAGGTTTGATCTTACAATATTTAGTAACTGTAGTGTTATAGAATGAGGGTAAAGAAGCAATATTCAAAAAGGCAATTTATGCTCAGCAATTTTGGAAGTTGTTAAAACTAAGAAGTAAGGCAGGAAAAAAAAAAAAAAAAGTCTCTCAAAATATATGCCTGATGACCTTTTTAAATATGTAAAACCCCTTCTAAACTAAGTTACCAATTTAGCTATATCAGTGACTGTACAAAGAGGATCGTGTCTGAACTGGTTGGCTGAGCTAATGAATGGTGCTAAATAGCTGGAGTATATCCCAATGAAATAAAGTAAGCGCGACTGCATCGGTAATAACATATGATCATACATTAAATAAGTGTTTAAGACATGCCCCATTATTGACTTTCACTACCAGAGCAAATTCATCAACACACAGTGGAAGAACACCTTGCAGCAAAAAGCTGCCTGTCTGGTTAAAGGGCTCTGCTATAAGTAAACAGCCTGACAACTCTGGTTTTAAATCATATTGGTGAATACACATTTTACACAACCTAATATGAGAATGTGAATGTGTACTATAACCATTCAATTAATTCCCCAGAAAAAAGGTTGTTCAAATAGAGGCAGCATATTCATCAAAAAAATCTATTACCCTGTACATAATAGCCATGCTGTTGTGGCAATAGGATAGTGTGCTAATGACCATATAAAATAATGGTACTCCCACAATTTGCCAGAAGAGCTCTGCCCATAAAAATCACTATACCTTAGTAATTATAATAGGTTAGAAATCAAAAAATCCGTGGTGAGCAGAAAACCTAAAGGAGGGCACTTGCTGTAGCCATGTTGCCTTGTTAAACCAGATCTAACACGGGTTCCTTAAAAATCAATATGACCAGAGAAATAAACCAGGTACAATTCACAAAGAAAAAATGCTCCAAAAAAGGCTAAACACTGTTGCATGAAAGAGGTGGGAGAAGCGGTCATCAGTTTGAAGGTTTGCTATTGGTCCAAAGCCTGTTTTTAGCTCTATGCAAGCCTCATCGACCAGTTGCTACTACCTCTTTGGCCAGATGAGTCAAATAGGTTCTCCATGCTGCTGGAGTTTATACTTCAATCATTCTTCGAGGGGTACTATGGCCTCCAAGGCTTTTGTTTTGGGATGCCGTTTGGAAGATCTATTGAAGGCTGCTGATTGGTCCCGTGAATCTACGTTTCGGGAATTTTATTTCAGAGCCCCATCTCATTTTTCTTCTTCTGTGATCATTCAGCTTTGAACTAGCATAATACTCGCCTCCGTGTCTTTATAAATTCCTAGAGGAATGGGGGTTAGGGATCTGCCAGCCTCAAGGTAGGCTATATTATAGGTACAGGTGCAACAAATGTACTGCTTATACGCTCTCTCCTAAAGGGCATATATATGGAACAACAAAATACAACAAAAAAGCAGACATGCACACTGAAAATATACGGTAAATATATATTTATTGAGAATATAATAATATACTAACGATCAAAGTGAAAATATTTAGGAGATGGCAATGGCCATTTGAAGGAGACTCCCTCTCCGAACGCGTCGCTCGTGCCACACACCCCAGACCTCTGCTGTTAACCCCTTATGGACTTTTTCTGCATCCTAAAGATTTGGACCTACCACCTACAGATTCTCATGGAATTCTATTCACCCTGTACTCGCATTACTATGGAGGATTTCTCTATTTAATTGGGTGAGGCAGTTGCCTAGGTCCTCTTATTATATTTTTTATTTTCTAGCCATATCTTTTGATGCTTATTGCCTATTTTTTCTAGTTTTTTTGTATTCTACGTTATTGTTTTTGCCACTCTTTTTTTCCATTACTCTTCATTTATTTTTTCCCATCTCCTAAATATATTCACTTTGAGCGTCAGTATATCATTATATTCTCAATAAATATATATTTACCATATCTTTTCACTTTTGGTTATTGCCCTATAACTTGCAAAATAAGAGTAAAACATGAAACCACTGGTATTTCTAAACTCTGGACAAATATTGCAAAATATATAAGCTGGGTCTTTACCATTTTTTATTGCATATGATTTTTTTTAGGTCAAAGTTAGAAAAAAATTGTGTGTTTTTTAAAACAATATCATTTTTTTTAAAATAATTTTTACAGTGAATTATATTATATGATTAAAATAATGGTATATAAAGAAAGCATTTTATAAGGTGATAAAAACCGTAATATACGTGTGACATTGTACTCCTTTCTCATTTAATGACAGCTAAACACCAACACCAAAGAAATGCTAAAACAGCCTCGGTCGCGAAAAAGGTACAACAATTTTACAACAGTTCTGTTACTAAGGGGTTAAGCACTTACATGTCACACATTTTACTATAAAGTTAAATTCCAGATTTATTGTAGATTATAAATGAAGAAAGTGAACAGTTCTATTGAGGTTTGATTTATAAAGCAACTATTCATTTTCATATTTAGGCTTTCTAAGCAGGGATACTTTCTAATCCATAGGCATGGAAACTTATTCTAAAGTGGAATAGCCATGAATAAGCCAGCACATCAGATAATATCAGTGGAAACAAAAGGTCAGTGCAATTAGTCAAAAGAGTGAGCATACAACAGTGTCATAATGAGTAAAGCATAGTATAAAATACATAAAATGCACTATACATGACCAAACACTCAATTATGGGTAACAAGTATACATAAATAAGTGTCAAATTGCAATAAGTGGAAGACTGCTAGCAAATAAAGACAATATAGTAATCCGTGACAAAAAAGAGAAATAATACTCAATAAAAATGTAAGAGCATTCCAATACAAAATATTAAAAAAAACACACACTGATATGCATAGCTGTGTGTGTGTGTGTGTGTGTGTGTGTGATATTATATGATTAATTTTAACATTTTATAAAAGTCCCCATAATGTGTACATATATAATTGCTATAATGAAAATGATATACTGTAACTATTATTTTACTCCAAAATCTAAAAAATGTATATGTAAATCTCAGTCAGGAGAAAAATATATACAGATTAGGATCTCAGCAGTGTCAAGATGGAACAAGAGAAAGAAAAATGGGGGGGGGGGGGGGGGATAAAGTATATAAAATGAGATGGCCACAAATTGTAGTGGTTTATGAGCAGAAGTTCAGTAATACGAAAGCATCCCAAGATCTGTTTCACTCAACTTTATTGACATAAAACTGGACACATACAGGGCTAATGATACTATGGGTAGTTTGGTCCGTTGCACCACACCCTGTCTGAGTGACCACACCTTGGGTGAACCTGTTTTAGGAACTTTTTAATGTAAAGTGTACAATTTATGATTTGGATGTCAGTCTGCAGAAAGGAGGAAAAAATACATTTGAAAACAAAAATCTTTTGCCAACATCCCCTCTGGCAGATGCTAGTTAGACCGGATCTTAATACATTACAGACACCTGTCTTGTCACGTATACTTGGTATCTGCAGTTTCATTGTATATTTGTGTGTCCTGTGTTTGTATAGAGGGGAACTAGAGGGTAGCAGCATCCCATGCCAGATCCAGGAGAAGACAATAACAAGGAGAGGGATAAACCCTGCTGGAGCAGTTTGCAAATCAAGCAAAATAAGTGTTTCATGGAGACTTTCATAGTGCAAGAGTTTTTTTTTTACTATTAAAAATTTTAAATGCACAGGATCTTTTATCCCTTAGCTTGTCCCACAGATAATGTGACAATAATTGAAAACCTAGCATTGTATAAAACAATTCCCAAGTACCTCCAGGGTCTGTTTCCTTAAAGATTGCCATAATACTGTGATGTACCTTCTGTTGGTCCAGCCCTTATTAGAGGGACTGTATCACCCACACATTGTTATTATATTTTTCCTGCATTTAGAAATAGTCAATGTTTACTTGCTGTTATGATGTTTTTTTTCAATTTATAGGACAATATCCTAAAGTAGCATTTTTCCCTATCAGTTTTCCCCTACAGTTACCTTTTGACCCCAACCCTGTTTATAAATTAACTCCAAGTGATGGAATTCTTCAATATCAGACCTTAGTCCAGAATCATGACTGTTTTGAGCAAACCTAGAATCATACTCTATATAATATTACATAGAACCAAAAGGTGCTTCTATTTTTTAATTTTAGCAACATGATTATGTAAAATTGCACCATAGAATCTCCATGACATTTACAAATCAAGAACATTTTCTATTTTTCCTTTGTCATCAAATGGGAAGAGGTATAAGCTACTGTACTCTAAGGAGTTGAATCGGGAGTGTTGTATGAGTGTCTATGTCAAGAGTTCTAACAAAGTTTTGCAAAGTGTTACAATACTTTGTGAAATCATCCAGTGGGTTTATGTGAAAAAGTAAATATAATGTGTCTTTGAATAATTTGGGTATGGAGGGGGGCAATCTGTAGTAAAGCTTACCATTCCACCACCATGATAATATCTCCTTATCACCCATAACATTCTCCTGAGTAGTGAAAGTTTTCATGAATTTTGATTTGTGGTCTTCACAAATCAAAAAGAAATTTTGATGTAATTGTGCCACTGTTATTTGTCTACTTAGCTGCCCATATGGACCACACAAGTGGGCATTTAAACATCAGACAACAGGTCATGTCCTAGGAAAAAAAAACCAGAACATTCTAAATGTATATCCTTTCTAAGCAATTGTGATTTGAAACAACTGAAAAAACAAGAAATGTTTTGGATTTACCAATTAAAAATGCCCAAAATGCATGTGCTTTCAAAGTAATTTAGAATGCATGTTTTACATTTTGCATTTAAAATATAAAACACTTACAGCTATCCAATGAGCATTTAATCCGTATGTGCTAACTAGCTTTATATAAATCCAATGAGAATTTAATCCGTATGTGCTAACTAGCTTTATATAAATCCAATGAGCATTTAATCCGTTTGTGCTAACTAGCTTTATATAAATCCAATGAGCATTTAATCCGTATGTGCCAACTAGCTTTATATAAATCCAATGAGCATTTAATCAGTTTGTGCTAACTAGCTTTATATAAATCCAATGAGAATTTAATCCGTATGTGCTAACTAGCTTTATATAAATCCAATGAGCATTTAATAAGTATGTGCTAACTAGCTTTATATAGATCCAATGAGTATTTAATAAGTATGTGCTAACTAGCTTTATATAAATCCAATGAGCATTGAATCCGTATGTGCTAACTAGCTTTCTATAGATCCAATGAGCATTTAATCCGTATGTGCTAACTAGCTTTATATAGATCCAATGAGCATTTAATCTGTATGTGCTAACTAGCTTTCTATAGATCCAATGAGCATTTAATCCGTATGTGCTAACTAGCTTTATATAGATCCAATGAGCATTTAATAAATATGTGCTAACTAGCTTTATATAAATCCAATGAGCATTTAATAAGTATGTGCTAACTAGCTTTATATAGATCCAATGAGCATTTAATAAGTATGTGCTAACTAGCTTTATATAAATCCAATGAGCATTGAATCCGTATGTGCTAACTAGCTTTCTATAGATCCAATGAGCATTTAATCCGTATGTGCTAACTAGCTTTATATAGATCCAATGAGCATTTAATCTGTATGTGCTAACTAGCTTTCTATAGATCCAATGAGCATTTAATAAGTATGTGCTAACTAGCTTTATATAGATCCAATGAGCATTTAATAAGTATGTGCTAACTAGCTTTCTATAGATCCAATGAGCATTTAATCCGTATGTGCTAACTAGCTTTATATAGATCCAATGAGCATTTAATCTGTATGTGCTAACTAGCTTTCTATAGATCCAATGAGCATTTAATCCGTATGTGCTAACTAGCTTTAGTTAGATATGCTCTTTATACACTACACAGACACCTGTCTTGCACATTACCATAGCATCTTTTAATTATATATATATATATGTGTGTGTGTGTGGAAGGTGGAATATCTGGAGAGAATGGCTCTTGTTTGTAGCCCCAGGTGGTAATTAATCTTGTCAGATACAGTTCATTCCACAGGGAACCAAATCAGGTCTGAAAATGCATTTGAATATTATCCTAATGATCTAAAAACTAATTTTAAATTCCAATTTCTACCAAGATATATTAAAAATCTGTATGTTTTAACATGAATTTAAAAACAAGGCTATATGAGGCTCTCTTTATTTCTTAAAACAAGTACAATTTATACTAGTTTGTTTTTTTAATTGAAGTATAGGCTCCTACATACCATCGCATGCAAAGCCTTCTAAAGTCACTAAATTTGGACCAGTATTGCACACACCTTGCAATATAGCGGTGACTTTGCAGATTGCTTTTCTTCTTGATTTAACATGTAACAAACAGAATGTGTGTTCAGCTTCATCCCTCAAGTACAGTGATGCTTTCCATGCATGAGTTTCCAAGGTCATATGGGAGGATTCAAGGCTAAATATGGGGCTTATGTATTGTAGTGGCGTCTCCAGCAATCATATTTAGGAGGCAGTTTATTTATATTAATATATGGATATTAAATCATATGTATTTGTTTTAATATTACATTGTCTTTCATTTATTTATTTTTTTATAATATGTATCATTATATTGTAATATATTGTACTATGACATACGTATATTTATACATTTTAATGATTGATTTATTAAATTATTTATATTTATATATATCCCCTAAACCCATAGATTTTTTTTTTTAACAATCGTTTGTATTGTAATTGTGTTTATATCTATATGTTTTGCATACATTGCATTTGGTTAGATGTATAGTATGGAGACTATATAGGCAGGTTAGGGGTATGAGCCTATTTTCTTTGTATGTAATAAAGGATGTAACTATACAAAGTATGTACAACACAGGAAGACACCTATGTCTGATGTATGTATTATTTTATAGTACACGGACAACATTTTTTTTATTTATCTTTTCTACATCTTTGTGTACGTGATTTTAAAAACAATGTATACAAGTTTTTTCTGTATACAGCATTTTTTAAAGCAGTTTACATAATTTTTCGATCTGTCGACTTTATTATTAAAGATTTTACTAAGACCAATGTTAACATTTACAATAATTATGTATAAGACATCAATCCTGGAGTCTTATCAGTCATCCAAAGTATTAGCTAGCGTGCAAGAGCTAAAATAGAATGAAACTATCTAGGATATATATTATCACCCCATCAGTCGCTGAAGAGGTTAGTAGGATTCCTCGTGAATATAAAAGGGCATCTGACATTTGTTTGCTTACATGTAAACAATTATCTGTTTTATTAAATGCGAATGTCATTTTTTTTTTTTTAGACATTGCACTTTGTTGGTTGGGTATGTAAGGGGTACACTGCAGGGGGTCAATGACAAAACGTCAGCGATGAACTGCCTGCTCTACTGTTGCAGCGCTGGAACTGCAGCGTTTTGCTATTGCGGGTCATCAAACGCGAGAGTTCCTTCACGAGAGTTTAAGCGCCAAAGTTTAAATGTGGGCAGTGCAACGCTTTCTTAACATCATGTCTGAAGGTGGAAGGAAAGGTGCATACAATAAACTAAAGTTTATAAAAGCAATGTTATAAAGCACCCCTTGGAAGGGAACCTATAACTTAATCAGACTAAGTAAAATGGCCATTTTAGAAGGTACCATACATTTTTGGGTTTTCTTTTCAACAAAGTGTGTTCCATTTGTGAGAATAAATTTCTGGGGAAATTAATTCTTGTTTTATCTAATTATGACCAGCACCTGGATGCCGTCTTAACTGGTACAGATTAAAAAACATATTGAAAAATAAATAAATGAACAGGACATAATTAATATTACATGTGCAGCTCAGAAAATAAACTGCTGACTGGTGTAGCATAATCATCGCAATCAGGCAGCCCGTGCGTTTTTTTCTGAAGGTTTTTTTCCCCCCACTGTTTGCCTTCCTAGGCATCCGCCTGTTGGGAGTTGGGGGACAGGGGTTGTGATACTAGAGGCAGTCCTTGTTACATGCAAATTGGGCCCATTGTCCTAGTGTTAAATATAGATTAACTCACTTTGCATATAGTAATCACTGTAATAGACAACCTTTGTACAGTATAAAACCATTTTAAATAATTATAACAATAGCCCTACAAATTTATTTCCTTCTACATAGGCATATCAACAAATTTAACCGAAATGGCTGTAGAAATTCTAAGCAGGAGCGGAAGGGAAAAATTAGCTTCGGATGGATTCCTTTACGTATTAGACAGACACAGCGCACTAGATAGATGTGTAAAAATGTTGGCGTTGTGATCAGATGGGACCATGCAAGGCTCGAATTCACACCAAAAATGGAGATGTGATAAAAAAAGATAAATGAGCATTCACACTTTCCTTCAGGGGTACATGTAGAAGTTGCAAAATTTGTGTGTTTGGATTAAGCGGTGAGCTGAAGAAACAATTGAGGGAACTGCAGAAGTTATTAATTCATGCGTATCCAGTGTGAGCTCCACCGTGCACAATATCATTCCACAACCTGCTGCTTTAAGAAAAAGAATTAGACGTAGAAGAAATGAGTTACAGGATGCACCTCCAGACCCCGTCTGTGTTGAAGATCTTGTACTAGCTGACACTTATTAAAAACCACTCGCCAACACCAGGCGTGGAAGAATCATTCTTACTTGGGGATAATGGAGAAAGTTCCAGGAGGATTCTTCTATTTGGGAGACAAAGCTGACATCTGGTACGTGAATGGTACATTTGCTATAGCCCCAAAAACTAAATTTGCCCAGGTATATGTGGTACAGGCAAAGAAGTATGGTGGCGTGTATCCAGTGCTATCCGCCCTTCTGCCGGATAAACAGTTTGCCACATACAAACGGTTGTTTGATTATATTAAAACTTTGATGCCGATTGTACATCCAAGGTCAATCACCTGTGATTATGAAATTGGTATGTTTAAGGCCATAAAGGAATGCTTCCGAGAAGTCTGTTTAAAAGGCTGCTTCTTCCACTTGGTCCAGAATATAAGGAAGCACTTGGCATTGATAGGTGCCATTCATGAAACAGATACTAATCTGGAGTATGCCCCTACGGCCAAAATGGAAGTTGCCTTGACATTTGTGCCTGTCAAAGATCTAGGTGATTATGCTGATGCTGATGCTGTGGCAGAACATCTTCCTGAAGAACTTCATCCTCTGCTATATTGGTTTAAGGACAATTACATTGGTCGCCCACATAGGAAAGGAAACAGGAGACGATCACCTTTGTTTCCTCCATGTATGTGGAATCTGTTCGACAGAACAGTAAGTGGTGAAGATCGTACGAACAATCATTCTGAAGCTGCACATAGTCGACTCAGAGCTGAATTGGGAATGTGTCACCCAACCATTTGGAAATTCATTGATGGCCACAAAAAGGTGCAGAAGGGCAGAAACCTCTATTATGACCAGCTCATTTCAGGCCACAATCCACCACTGAAGTTGCTGAAATATCGCAAAGCAGATGAGCGTATCTCTAAGATTGTATCAGACTATGGCAATAGAACAACAATTGTATATTTGCGAGGTATAGCTCTAAATTATCAGATTGGTTAGATAAATGTTTTGATTTTGAATGCATAATATTGCATTACATTAACAATATTATTGCAATAGAAGCCTGTATAATACTTGTATACATTTATAACATTTTATAATAGATTTCTGATTGTTAATGTACATGTTTTACTTGTATTGCTACTTTCTAAACTGTTGTTTTTTCGAATTTCGTATATAAAATGTGTTCCATAGATTAATGTTTACTGTGTTCCCAAAACTATCACACATGGGAATTGGGTGTATTGCCAAGTAGTATTCGTGTTTGGGTTGGGGGGTTCATGGTAACATTTAAAGGGGGTTAATTTATTATGGGTGGTGTATGTTTGTAAGTGCTGACAGTACAGTGCTGAACTGTCAGCGCTTACAATGCCGCGGCAGCTTTGATCTTCACCGCTGACAGTTCAGCGTTGTCAGCATAGTGATGAGAGCGTTCACTTAACCATGCCTGTGTTGTCAACATGGTGATGAACCTGAACCTGCCCCAGCAGCCAGACGGCACTCCCAGAACCTGCCCCAGGAGCCAGACGGCACTCCCAGAACCTGCCCCAGGAGCCAGACGGCACTCCCAGAACCTGCCCCAGGAGCCAGACGGCACTCCCAGAACCTGCCCCAGGAGCCAGACGGCACTCCCAGAACCTGCCCCAGAAGCCAGACGGCACTCCCAGAACCTGCCCCAGCACTTGGGAAGACCATATGATTTTGGGGGGCAATGGCTTCCCTCTGTTATAAAACCCACTTGACCTATATTAATGAGCGAAGGGATAACTTATTTGAATCTATCAGCTAAGACCCCTGCATATATTTTCATGTCCACATTTAATAGGGAAATCGGTCTAAAGTTAGTTATGATCATATTTTCAGTTTCAAACTTAGGGATTGGTACTGTTTGCTTTAAGCAACTCTGGGGCACCCAAGAGGGGTCTATCATATCCTTGAAAGCATTTCTTAGATCCCCACTTATAACGTCTTTCAATAGTTTATAAAACATGTTGTTAAAGCCATCTGGTCCAGGAGTCTTATTTTACTTCATTTTTCCTAAAGCTCTTATGATCTCTTCCTGTCTAAACACTTTATTGAGAAATTCCCTCTGTCCGACGATTATTTTGGGCAGATATTTCTTTATCTCTGATATTTCTGGGGAATTCTTACGGTTATATACAGTAAGTCATGATAATATACATAAAAAGGCCTGCCCAGTTTTTTCTGGTGCCCTGACCACTTTGTCCCTGTCCAATAATTTCATCACCATTCAGCTTTGGATACTTTGCTTATTTTATTTGTTAGTAATTTATTGGCTTTATTTCCTTTATAATAGTATTTCACACTCGGGGACTCTAGGTTTCTGCACACACCTTCTTCATGACATGCTTACTTATCAATTGTCTTATCTCTCTTATCTCCTTTGAACTTATTACAGTTGGGTCTTGTTTGTTCTTTTTAGATAGCTCATCCAATTTAATATATTAGTCCGAAATGGCAGGGGGAATCCTATTTTTAGCTATTGAGTCTAGTTTTATAAGTTGGCCTCTTATCACACTCTTAAAAGCGCACCATAATATTGCAGGCCTGGTTTCCCCATTGTTATTTTAGCTAAAAAAAAAAACTTGAACAATCTCCTTCCTGTTTTCCTGCTACATAAGGAGAGCATCATTTAATCTGCACTCTGTTCTTGGCATTTTAAATTCATCCTTTAAATCTAGAATCAGTGCATTGTGGTCCATATCACCCAAAAACAAATCAATCCTAGAGTAAATAACGTGTCTGATATCTGGAGGGTCCTGCATCCAGAAGAGCGGGATTATACCTACTTCTCAAACAGGAAGGCCCTGTTTACTAAATCTCTTAACCTTTCGGACAGATTTGCCACGTTCCTGCTATACCTTCCTTGACTAACTAATGACCTATCTATGCCCGGGGGTTCATCACACAGTTAAAATCCCCGAAAACTAGAAGGCTGCATTGTTTTATCCTATCTACCTTCTTAAATACTTTGGAGAAAAGTTAAATACTTTTGAAGGCCTGTTGGGGAACCATTTGGTGCGTAGATGTTCAGTAAAAGTATACAGTTTGTTTTTCACCTCACAGATTAGGACCAGAAATCTTCCTTCATCAGCCTCTGCATATTTTATATTAACTTCCACAAATATAGAGAACAGCATGGCAACACCTTTCTTCTTCCTCTAGATCTATAACCAAGCTGCACCAGCATGTGTGATTCCCTGCATTCACACGTAGAACAAAGACCCTCAGAGAAGGTCTTTTGACCCTCAGAGCTACTGCTGAGCTGTTCATCTGGAGCAATCCATGTAAGAGACTACTTGTTTTTATTAATACATTTTGTATTTTGTATACTTACCCTACCTCCTGCTATTTTCTCCTTATAGGACTACTGGAAATTATTTGAGGAAGAGGAAAAGAATGCCTGCAGCTGATGGATCTAGCCTGCAGCTGATGGACCTAGCCTGCAGCTGATGAGCTCTATTTATCATGAAAGCTTTGCAAATATTAGCATTCCTTATTGCTATTGTTTTGGTGGGGGTTACTGAGCGCACCTACCACCTTTTCTGTGTGTTTTTTTATTCTTCCTATCTTTATGAGAGTCTCTCTATCACTGGAGAAATCAGTGCGTCTCCTGGATACCACAGATCTGTAGTTCTCTCCTAAAAAAAAAAACTGAACAGCAGACTTCTATTTTTGGGTGAAGTCATCCCGTGGACATTGATTGAAGGATGGAAAAAGTCCTTGACATAACCCATTTTGAATGAGAGCCGCAGGTAATGGGGCATATATATGTGTAAGGCCATAGGCCTGTATTTGTGGGAGGAGTTAGCGTTAACTATTTAACACTACTCCCCCCTCCTTACCTCTGCCGTCAACTACGCTGTTCACGGTCTTCATACGCGACGCACATCCGCTTCCGGTTCCGTCAATCTGCAACTGCATACCCGCCCGGCAGCAACACAAATCAATCTCTGAGAAGGTAATCGGCGGGTATAGCCACGTTAAGGCTGTCCCCGCCATTCAGCATTTCCCCTCGGTTATTTCACCCCCTTTTTTTCTACTGCGTTGGGCCATGTGTCCCACGGAGAAGAATTCGGCATGACACCACTTACACGTGGCAAACCGCCGCTCTGCATCACACACGAAGCGAATGCATAATCATTCAGGCTTCGTGTCGGTTTGTTCTCGCCTTTATGGTCCCTTTATTCAAACAACTAATAAAGTGGTTAGGATGCGTTTGTCACCGTGCTTTGCCGTCACCTGTTGCCTTACAGAGGTATAAATAAATGTACTTTGCTATTGTTTAGCCGATCCTGCCCTTCTAAAAAACTACTAATATCCCGGTTGGATTCCCCCCTCAATGTCTTAGGTGAGTAGCATTTGCCTTTTTCAAAGCCCAGGTCATCTGCATTAAAGGCAACAGTGAATTATACAATCTAATCATTCATATAGATGTGTGCTCAGTTTCAAAGTTACTTATCCTCTTTCAGCAAGCAGCTTTATTATTTTTTTTTATATGTTTATATGTATTATGTCATATTATAAGAACTTGTTGTGCATTGTGTACACTAGGCTGTACAGGATGCAACTATATCAAAACTCCTACCTTTTAGTCATGTGGCATTAGCGCCATCTACTGGACGCAGAAGTAAATGCTGTATTAGATAGTGTATAATGCATATGACCCCAAGCGGTCCTGTCCGGCAATAGCCACTTGACTGTCCTTTTGCAGACAGTGGGTGGCAAGTTGCGGATCAATATCAGCGGCAGTTATGCGTAAGTACATGTTTGTTGTATAGTTGTCTGTGCGTCATTGGCTGTTGCTCTATGGCTCTCTCTGGTTTGTAACTCACAACGTACCACAGTTTCAGTAAACCATTTCATCGTGCAACTTGCTAGGTCATTATGTTAGACATATATTGCGTTACGTCTAAGCATCACTCATGTCCCCCCTCTTTTCCTGTCATGTACCACCT